>OY821521.1:110949338-111664338 GCA_963682025.1 Cordilura impudica
AGGGAAACTGGCGGGTATACAATGGGGTATAGGAATGTAGTGGAGGGTTCGGACTACGGAAGAATGTAAGATTTTTTTATGGCTTTTGATGGGCAGGAGTTATTCTTTATTAAGTAGGAGATTTTCGGGAAATTTTGACCTTGTTTAGTTTCTAAACGACCCAGTGACTTTATATTTCTAATATTAATAGCTTAGAAGTTAGTTACAAAATTATACAAAAATTTATTTTACTTTCAAATATTTGAAAACAAAACAGTCATTTAAAAATTTAAATTTACAAAAAAATTTTTGAATTTTAGCAAAATACTGAGAAAGTCCATTTTCGAAGACCCTGTTCGCTGTGATATGATTGAAATAGAGACGTAATTTTTTGGATCCCGACGTTCACTGGTATTTACTTTCAAATGAATAACATAACTTTAAAATCGGTAAAAATAAAAGAATGATTTTTGGGCGCCTTCTCATAATATGGTCCACAGTGCGGCAGTAGAACACAAACTGTAACAAATTAAAAAAAAAAAATGGTGAGCTCAAGAAGTTTGCTAGACACACTAGTGGCATTGTTACTAATTTGTGGACTGCAGGTAAGAAAAATTTTTTGCAATATTTTTTTCATTGATATATGTAATATGCATTGAACATACAGAGCCAACGTCAGCAGATATAGGTGATAAAGAAGAACCACTAAAAACAACAACAATAGTGACAATGCAAGTACTGCAAGTACTGCGTTCAAACCGTAAGTAATTATAAATCAACCAGAAGTGTCTTTTCAAAAACCAATTCATTCAACTCAAATTCTTCAAAATCATCAATACAAACTGGTATGGATAGCTACATTACAGTAGTTAAAATAGCGTGCAGCCCCAAATCAGAAATAATTGCCTTTTCATCAAAAATTCTCAAGGATGATGTTGCCTCCAAGCCTCAAAATCGTTTCTCGATTTTGGATGAAGAAGATAAAGATGAACCAGTTGCAATCAAGCCATCAAGACCTCGTCCTATTTATTTAAGAGAACAAAACTCGAACAAATTGGTGAAAAGTTTGATAGATTTAACGGGAGAAAACTCTTTCTACATTATACCCATTAAACGGGGAAATATTATAGAAACAAAAGTGCAGGTTCTACATGAGAATAATTTCTGAAAAATAGTGTCTCAATTCGAAAAACAAAATACAAACTTCTACACCTACCAATTGAAGAGCGGAAAATGCCTCCAAGTATTGGTTAAGCGTATCGACTCCTGTGTTGACCCGGTTGAACTGAAAAGCGAACTCGAAGGTAAAGGATTTAAAGTAAAACAAGTAAGAAAATTATAGTCGGTCTAGACCGACTATACGATACCCTATACCATGGTTTAGAGACCCTATCGCTTCGGTCCAACTAATTGGATATAGAAAATAAGCATAAACCAAATTTGAGGGGAATTGTTTTTAATTTTTTTGGCTGCAGATATGATCCTGGCCATATTTTTTAATAGATTTAAGTGAAGATCGGGAAGCAGCTCTATATGGGGCCTATGACTAAGAATTGTCCTATAGGTATTATTTTTGGACTACTGATTAATGGATATAATAAACACATACAAACCCAATTTGACTGAGATCTATATGATAATTTGGATCTCATGGCAATTTATGTCGATTTCATAGGGGTCATTTGTATGGGGACTATGTCTGAACAGGGGCTGCATTTCACCAAATTCAATAGCGTTCATCCTATGGCCGATAAAAGCTTATATACCAAATTCCATCAAAATTTATTCATATTTGCGACCAGTAGTTTGATTACAAGGTTTACATGGACACACAGACGGATGGACGGACGGACGGACATCGCTAAATCGACTCAGAAAGTGATTCTCAGAAAGTGATTCTGAGTCGATCGGTACAATAAAGGCAAACAGCAGCACAAAGTCATTATAACCAAACCACATAGTGGTATAGTGTTTGAACTGCCATGAGTTCGGGCATACAAGGGCATACTGTAAGCCTCCACCAGTATGTGTTGTGCGTGGTTAGCTGCACAATACCAGTGAGCGTGACAAGTCAAAAATGATGAAAAGGTAAAAAAATGTAACAATTGCGGTAAAAATCACACAGCAAACTACCGGGGGTGCCCAGTTTATTCGGCTGTTTATAGCGAAATGAAAGTTAAAAACTTGTGTCACCCGTTCATGTAACTCCTAACGCGCAATCATACGCTAACATAGCGGACTCCTAAAACCATCCACAGAATCCAGTTCATTTGCATCATTTTAAATCATACTCAAATGTACTATGCTCTCAAAGTCAGCCTCCCATTATTTTAAATCCACACTTGTTCAATAATTTTACTAACTCTATGATGCAGGAGATGATGAAGATGCAATCTATGATTTTGCAAACTTTGTTAAATAAACCATGAACTGTTTAAAAATATGTTACTGGAACGCAAACGGCTTAAGCCAAAATAAAGAAGGACTTGCCCATTTCCTAAAAGACAAGCAAATCGATATAGTGCTTGCCTATGAAACTCATTTGACTTCTAGGAGTCCAAGATCTAAGACGCAGAGCATGTGGTGGCTCAGCCATTCTTATTACATCTCGACTGAGGCATCATTTAATGTGTGATCATTGTGAAGATTACCTGCAATCTTCTTTGAGAAGTTTGATAACAATTTAGTTATCTCATCAATATATTCTCCACCAAGATTTTCTATAACGGAAAGTCAATACAAGAGATTTGTTGAATCACTTGGCCCTCGCTTTATTGCTACTGGCGATTACAATGCCAAACATACATTCTGGGGCTCACGTTTAATCTCTTCGAAAGGCCGTGTTTTGTTTAGTGCAATTTCTGATATGGTCATAGATGTTAGCTCAAGCGGAGAACCAACATATTGGCCGGCAGATAGACAAAAGATTTCCGATTTAACCGATTTTGGAGTAACGAAGAACATTGCGCGATAACTTATTAATGCTGAATCCTCATTGGAACTCTCATCAGATCACACACCAGTCAGTGATGCCAAGCGTAGGGAATTTTCCATTTTTGTAGGGATTTTTTTCAAAAATTGGACATGTAGGGAAAAAGAGAAAGATTTCTTACTTTTGTCGAATTGTAGGTATTTATTGCAGATTTTTTTTTAACAACTTAAAATTATATATTTTTCAATTTTAAACTTTCAAATTAAAAACATATTCCTTTTTTAAGCCTATCATTAGAAATTGGTAAGTCTAGTAATATCTCTATAATACGAAGGAAGTAAATATGTGGCTTCTCAAATAACAATGACAAGTAAAAAACACACACTTGTTTATGCAGTTTACTAATTTTTTTGTGCATCTTTTTTATACATACGTTCGCCATCTTTGCAGGTCTCTTCGAATTTAATAAGTTTGTAAATAAAAATAACATTAAAATATTATAAGTTTAAACATAATTAACTTTAGAAACATGTCCGATTAGTTTTTCGATGATGCTGAAAACACACCAAAGAAATACAGAAAACAATGATTTTACTCAATGATTCTTTTACTGGAACAATTGCGATAAATCAGATCTAAGTATACATGCTAATAACCACTTTCATAAAAAAATCTTTTATTTTATTTATTTATTTATTTATTCAGTCTATGGAATCATCCTTACAGACTACTTAAAGTATACATTTATATTATAATTTATATATATAATTAAACATTTACCAAAATCGAAAATCGAACATTTATTTAATTCAGTTAATTTAATGCATTTAAGTGTAATATATCTCTTCTCACAATATCCAAACTTTTATTAAAATCAATAAACTGATACAGCATATTAAACTCATCACAAATTCTACGAAGTGGATTAAAATTAACATAGTTTGTACAATAATATTTGATAGTTAGAAAGTTATAATTTCTTGATGATCGAAAAGGAATATTTATATTTATTTTGTTGATAAGAAATTCAGATTTAAGACTACCATTTAACAGTTTTAACAGGAAAGTAACATTTAGCATATGTCTGCGACTTTTCAATGTAGAAAGCTTAATTAGAGCCAGACGATTTTCATAAGATGGCAACCTCATATTAGGATCCCAGCTCAAACCACGAAGACAAAATAACAAAAATTGTTTTTGAACTGATTCAATTTTGTTCGAATGTATATGATATTGCGGATCCCAGACTACAGACCCATATTCGAGTATTGGTCTTACCAAGATAGTAAACAATTGTGTTGTCGTATACGGATCCGAGAACTCTTTAGCCCACCGTTTAATGAATCCAAGTACACCAGTGGCTTTATTTATTGTTAGCGAAATATGTCTTCTAAAGTCTAATTTTTTATCCAGAAGTACGCCAAGATCATTGAATGAATCCACTAAATCAAGCACAGCATTATTCATGATATACCGACCATTACTTGGAATTGATCTTGTAAAAATCATATATTTGCATTTTTTGACATTTAGGTCCATTAGATTAATATTACACCAAGTAGTTAAACGATCAATATCATTCTGTAAAAGTGATTGTTGATCAAGATTGTTGAGGGTAAAAATTAACTTTACATCATCTGCATACATTAATGTAGTTGAGTGTTTGATTACAGAAGGAAGATCATTTATAAATAGCGTAAATAAAAGAGGTCCCAAGTGACTACCTTGAGGTTCACCAGATAATACTTTTATGTTGTTGGAATACGAGTTACGAATCTTAATACATTGTGTTCTGTCTTTTAAATATAATCCAATCCATTTTATCAGCAATATACCAAAGCCCATACGGTCAACCTTAAACAACAATAGATCATGATATACTTTATCGAATGCCTTGCTAAAATCATTATAAATAACATCTGTTTGTTTCATATTAATAAAACCATCAGTTACCAAAGTTGTAAGCTCCAAAAGATTTGTTATTGCAGAATCCATGTTGCGTTGGAGATATGACAGAGGACACATGATGTGACAACGTGTCATATATAAGTTTTTCAAATAGTTTTCGAATAGCACTTAATTTAGCAATACCTCTATAATTCGAAATACCAGCTTTAGATCCAGACTTAAAGAAGGGAATAATAAATGATTATTTCCAAATGGGAGGAAAGTAAACCAATTTAAGGGATATGTTAAACATATAAGTCAGAGGAATATACAATAAATGTGCGCAGCGCTTAAAAATGCAACCAAGAACACCGTCAGGACCAGCAGCATACGACAATTTCAATTTTGTCAGGGCATTCAGAACTGTATGTTGATTGATGGATGGTATATTAATAATTGAAGATTCCGATATTATGTATGGATAGACCCATCTTTAATTATACCGATCGAATCAGAATCACTATCTGATTCGATTTAACAATGTCAGTCCGTCCGTCTGTGTGTCCATCTAAAGCTTGTAATCAAACTGCAGGTCGCAAATATTAATATATTTTGCTGAAATTTGGTACGTAAGCTTCCATCGGTCATATGATGAAAGCTGTTGAAATTGGTGAGAATCGGTCCATGTTCAGAACTAGCCCCCATACAAATGACCCCTATGAAATCGACTTAAATTGCCATAAGATCCAAATTATCATATAAATCTTAGTCAAATTGGGTTTGTATGTGTTTATTACATCCAGTATTTAGTAGGCCAAAAATGATCCCTATGGGACAACTCTTAGTCATAGGCCCCATATAGAGCTGCTTCCCGATCTTCACTGATTCTTCTCCAATTTTGTTTGTATATATTTTTGCAAAATACAAGAGACTTTACCAAACATGGTAAGGATCGGTCTATTTTTGGGCCTAGGGTCCATATATCCGATATGAACTTTTTCAGATCTGCAGCCAAAAAAATTAATAAAAATCCCACTCAAATTTGGTTTATGCTTATTTTCTATATCCAGTTAGTTGGGCCTGAGAAATAGGGTCTCTAAACGCATGGTATAGGGTATCGTATAGTCGGTCTAGACCGACTATAATTTTCTTAATTGTTTTTAAGTTGAGATAGATGTTTTGTATTCCAAGGAGGACCATTCGATTTAGGAGGTAACATTTTAGGTACAGATGCCGAGAAACATTCAAAGATGTGATGATAAAATGTTTGCAAACACAAGTCCAAGTTATCATTGCAACGAGATAACACATTTATCCAGTCAATTTGGAATAGATGGAGTTGTAAATCTTGGTAATTAGTTTTATTAAAGCAAAAGATTTCATCGCTGTGAGTTAGCTTTTTTTTATGAAGAGGATAGGAACAAAAGCAAGATGTCTCAAGTGTTGGATGGTATATATCTTCCGGATTAGAAATAGGGCTATGTCGCAATATTGAAAAGTCATTAGGTTCATTAACGAAAATAAGGTCCAACAGTTTACCAAATGCATTTGTGACGGAGTTGACTTGGAAAAGACAATTTTCCAATAAACCATGCATAAATGCAGCTGTAGAATCAGAATAATGAGATGGAACTAAATAATTGGTATCAGGATCAGCTTTCCAGGATGTAGACGGCATGTTAAAATCTCCAATTTACATTAATAAATCAGATGGTTTTATATAATTTTGGATTAAATCAACAGCTTTCAGATGATCCTCATAAACAGAAAGCGAAGAGTTAGGCGGAATGTATGAGCAAATAATGTATATGGACCTGTTATTAATTTTAGCTAAAACACATATAATCTCAATATGTAAAAAATCGTTTAAGATAATTTCTTCAGATGAAAATTCGTTTAGTATAGCAACCAATACGCCACCACCAGACTTTTTTAATACATTATTGCACTGATTATTATTTTTATCAGATTCAATTCTTTCACAACTTTCGCTATCTTTTCTGAAAATTTGATATTTAGGGCAAAGAATCTCAGAATTATTAACTTTTTTACTGAGCCAGGTCTCCGTAAATATAATAATATGATTATTGAAGCCAAAGCTATTACAATAAATTGACGAAAGTTTTGAATTCATACCTCTAACGTTTTGATACAAGATGTATATTAGTTTTTTGGATTTTGATCAGCGGATTTGGGAAGCCGAGCATTATCTTCTTCTCTATATATAAATTCACGTATTAATGCGTTTTTAGGCCAAAAACTGGCATCTACGATTTGTTCAAATAAGTATTCAGGAACAATTATTTTAAATGATGCTCTATTTCTGGAATTCATTTCGTAAACACTAATATCCTCAGGAATATAATTTTTAATTTTAGAGATCACATAAAATTTCACCTCATCAGCTTTTGTATCATGTGCGAAACGTGTAGCAAATACAGTTTTCCTCGGAGGAATTGTTCTCCACCCTCTATTTATTTTTTTTTTATTTATTTATTTATTTATTCAGTCTATGGAATCATCCTTACAGACTACTTAAAGTATATGTACATTTATATTATAATTTATATATATAATTAAACATTTAACAAAATTGATATATAACATTTATTTAATTCAGTTGATTTAATGCATTTAAGTGTAATATAATATCTCTTCTCACAATATCCAAACTTTTATTAAAATCAATAAACTGATACAGCATATTAAACTCATCACAAATTCTACGTAGTGGATTAAAATTAGCATAGTTTGTACAATAATATTTGATAGTTAGAAAGTTATAATTTCTTGATGATCGAAAAGGAATATTTATATTTATTTTGTTGATAAGAAATTCAGATTTAAGACTACCATTTAACAGTTTTAACAGGAAAGTAACATTTAGCATATGTCTGCGACTTTTCAATGTAGGAAGCTTAATTAGAGCCAGACGATTTTCATAAGATGGCAACCTCATATTAGGATCCCAGCCCAAACCACGAAGACAAAATAACAAAAATTGTTTTTGAACTGATTCAATTTTATTCGAATGTATATGATATTGCGGATCCCAGACTACAGACCCATATTCGAGTATTGGTCTTACCAAGGTAGTAAACAATTGTTTTGTCGTATACGGATCCGAAAACTCTTTAGCCCACCGTTTAATGAATCCAAGTACACCAGTAGCTTTATTTATTGTTAGCGAAATATGACTTCTAAAGTCTAATTTTTTATCCAGAAGTACGCCAAGGTCATTGAATGAATCAACTAAATCAAGCACAGCATTATTCATGATATACCGACCATTTATTGGAATTGATCTTGTAAAAATCATATATTTGCATTTTTTGACATTTAGGTCCATTAGATTCATATTACACCAAGTAGTTAAACGATCAATATCATTCTGTAAAAGTGATTGTTGATCAAGATTGTTGAGGGTAAAAATTAACTTTACATCGTCTGCATACATTAATGTAGTTGAGTGTTTAATTACAGAAGGAAGATCATTTATAAATAGCGTAAATAAAAGAGGTCTCAAGTGACTACCTTGAGGTACACCAGATAATACTTTTATGTTGTTGGAATACGAGTTACGAAACTTAATACATTGTGTTCTGTCTTTTAAATATGATCCGATCCATTTTATTAGCATTATACCAAAGCCCATACGGTCAAGCTTAAACAACAATAGATCATGATTTACTTTATCGAATGCCTTGCTAAAATCATTATAAATAACATCTGTTTGTTTCATATTAATAAAACCATCATTTACTAAAGTTGTAAGCTCCAAAAGATTTGTTATTGTAGAGCGTGATTTGCAGAATCCATGTTGCGTTGGAGATATGACAGAGGACACATGATGTGACAACATGTCATATATAAGTTTTTCAAAACTTATCAATACCAGTTGTAGGCACTATATTTGAAGTACCAGACGTTGAAGCAGATGGGATTGGTGATGCTGCATCAAAATTAATCAATCGACCAGCGTTTTCAGGATTATAAAGTAAATTATTAGCCGTAGCAGTTCTAGGCATTGAAGAAATATTTGGAGCAATAATGTTCGGAGCATGCTGAGTACTATGGTTATTAGCATTTGATGCAATCGGAAATGCTGCAGGTTTATTTAATATTGGAGTAGGTTTATTAATTAAAACTTGAACGTTGTTTGAATGAGAAACGGCAGGATCAATACCAGTAATATTTTGAAAAGGATTTGGTAAATATAAAGCAGATGCAGTAGCAGTAGTACCATTCTGATGTGCGCCATTAGGACCAGGATTCTGACTAGGATTTTCTTTATTCAAGAACCTTGGAGACTTACGACGAGTTGGGGATGGTGACAGCATTCCCTCTAAGGATTTGAAATCATCAAAAAGCTTTCCATAGGCATTAATTTGACCAGATAAATTATTAAGGTTTTGTTGAATTTGCAAAAAATTATCTTTCGTACTTTGAAAGGAACGATAAAAATCAGCACCAATTTTTTGACATCCATTACAGCGCCAGTGCAAGTTTTTATGTTTAGATATTGACTCAGCAACCAAACCAGACAGGCCACTACATTTAAAGTGACATAAACCATGACAAATCCAACAGGTAAGCATTCTTTCTTCATAATCAACCAAAGAGCAGCCTTTTTTCAAACATGCCATTATTAAGCTCTACAGGTCAAAAACAGCACACTTTAAACAACAGTAACAGAATTGTTAACTTTTAAAACCACAAACCAAAATTCTGTTTGCATTATAAGACCTCATTTGCGAGCCAATTGAATTAATTGTGTAAATTTTAAATACGAGTACATACATATCTAGTCACATCAAAAAGATGAATTATACACAATTGTAAAAATAATTCTTTTTTAATTTCTGTTCGTTTTTTATGTTGTTTTTATGTTATTCTTATGTTATTCTTATGCTATTCTTATCTTACTTTTTATGTTATTTTTCTTAGTTTTTATGTTATTTTTGCATTATAGAAATTGAAAATGTACAAATTGAAAATATAATTTTATTTATTGAAAAATTAGAAAAGTAGTGTAGAGAAAAATGTGGGGAGAAAAAAGTGGGTGAAGAAAAAATAAGGGATTTTTTTTCATAAGCGTAGGGATTTCTGAAAAAATCTCCTGGCATCACTGACACAAGTTATTGTTACTATTTCTAACCCCCCGAGAAATTGTGCCCCGAATGGTAATTTAGCGCCAACAAGTATTATAGATTGTTTTCAAATATAAAAATTCATTTACAATGGTTTAGTGCCTCAGCGCCTTAAATCCATTACTGAGTCGAGTGGCAAAAATTAATACCAATAATTTCAATTTATAAATATAATTATAAAAAATAAATAAAAAATATAAATTATAATATAAAAATAATATAGGTTAAGTTTCAGATCATTTTACATTAAAAGTTCAGTTATGTTTTGCAAGATAAATTTTTTTAATAATTTTTAAATATTGAAATTCTATTTTCCGTTTTTCTATTTTGAGGTAACTCATTGTACTCGCGACTACCCAGAAACTCTATACGTTGGTTGGTTGTTTCCAACCTACACCAAGCTACAGTTAAATTCCCATTACTTCTTGTATTGATTGCATATTGATTTCTTCGAAATTCTATCGTGTGATGTCCAATATCGTGCAGGCACTTGTAGACATATAATGAAAGCTGCATTTTAAATGACCATAGATTGGCAAGATTTTCCTATTAGCATATAGTGAAATACAAGTTGGATAAGTTATTGGAAGGTTGCATACCACTTTCAAGGCTTTATTCTGAAGCGATTTTAGTTCATTAGTCTTCCTATAACCATATGAAATACATAGCTAAATAATTCAAATGACTTTGAATTAGAGTGTTATATATTAACAATTTTGTATCTTTATTAAATTTGTTTTTGAATTTGTATCAAAAGCCGACAGCTTTAGCCGCTTTTTTCTTCAGATTTTTCAGGTGTTGATCCCAAGCAAGATTACTTTGCAGATTTATACCAGAGTACCTTATAGATTTGACTTCCATAATTTCTCTGCCACCAACAAATACAGAACAGTTATTGTTCTGACAAGAGGGCTTAAATCTTATTAACTGCGTTTTATTGGCATTTAAAACAAGTGTGTTTAGAGTTGCAGTTTAGACTTGCAAATTCACATATTAAGGCAGCATCACGTTCCATATATGCCTTGACTACCGTTTCTGGCTTATATGGGTAAAACAGACATATATCGTCAGCATATACAAAGAGTTTTCCTGATAATCCAAGGTTTTTTAAATCATTTAAGAAAATTGTGAATAACAAAGGCCAAAAAATTGCCTTGTGGCACTCCAAACTCAACCGGACGAAGAGAGCTTTTGTGAGTATCAATCTGAACATACTGTTTTCTACCTGTGAGATAGTTCTTAATAATAGCAGTTCCCTTCCATAAATACCATAATATGCAAGTTTTTGTAATACTACTGATAGACAATTGGTATAGAAACCATGGTATGTATACTATGGTATACATACTACAATATAATGACACATATGTAGTGTGTATAGATTGTGGTTTTATTTGACATTTCATCATGTTTTGAAAAATGGAAAAAGAAATACAAAAAAAGTTTGCTTCTTTTAATTAATAATAATAATAATATTTGAAATATTTTGCCTGGTTGTTTTGTTTGTGTTCCCTTTACGTACTTTCGAAGAGATCGTAGAATGGATTTTTGTAGTCGCTGTTGTATGAATATTGATTCATATCGGATACCATATATATATGGGGACAAGGAAAAATGGACCGACTCTGACCATATTTGACAAAGTCACTTATATATTGAAATAGTATATACAAACCAAATTTGAGAAAAATCTGTGCAATATTTTTGTTTTTTGATAGATTTTAGTGAAGATCGGGAAGCAGCTCTATATGGGGCCTATGAATAAGAATTGTCCTATAGGGATTATTTTTGGACTACTAATGTATGGATATAATAAATACATAAAAACCCAATTTGACTGAGTTCTATATGATAATTTGGATCTTATGGCAATTTATGTCGATTTCATAGGGGTCATTTGTATGGGGACTAGGTCTGAACATGGACCGAATTTCACCAATTTCAATAGCTTATGGCCGATAAAAGCTTATATACCAAATTTCATCAAAATATATTGATATTTGCGACCTGTAGTTTGATTAAAAGGTTTACATGGACACACAGACGGACGGACGGACATCGCTAAATCGACTCAGAAAGTGATTCTGAGTCGATCGGTATAATAAAAGATGGGTCTAGGACAAATATTTTTGGTGGGTACAAACAGCAGTACAATGTCATTATACCCAAACCACATAGTGGTATAGGGTATAAATAGAACTATTCGAATACTTTTGATACCTACTATGTATTTCATCAAATATAAATAAAACACGTTGTCGTAGTTTATCTTCTTCAACCTCTTTGTGGCGGACTTTTTTTGCTTGACAGGTTAATTTTTGATGTGTAAATATCTATGCGCTCAGGGGGGTAAAAATATATTTCACAATACAATCACAAAGACAGCTGAAGGGAAAATCGGTGTGAGGTATATGTAAGTGAATTGGTGCAAAGATTATGATTTAAATTTATTTAGCTGATTCAACAACCAAATAGAAAGCGCCATGAATGTATAGCAAACAACTCCAAGCATCAAGTATAACAACCATAGCAGTTGCTTGCTATACATAGATGGCGCTTACTGTTTGATTTTAACTGATGTGTAAATAGATGTTTACACATCTCCGCTATGATCGGACTCACATAGTTTTTTTTTGGTGGTTGGTTTTACGAAGTATCGCTTTCCTTATTTATTTATCCTTTTTATCAGCTTGGCTTACAAAATAGTTGATTTATTTTATATTTTTGTATATACCTATATGATGTTTTGTTTGAAATATGTTCGCATCAGTTGATTGGTCAGGCTCCTTTTTGATTTTTTTAGGTTCAATAAATATTGCTTCTTCAAAACTTTCAATAAAACTATTGAGTACGATTTAAATAAAATTTTATAACTTTTGTCACAGAATTATTAAAAAAAGGCTATTTTTAACATACAAGAACAAAATAAACTATAACGAATGACTGTCTTCTTTTAATGAATTTACAGCTGATCAAATGACATTTGATGAAATTATTGCCGCCTTCGTGTTTATTTTGGAAGTGCTTAGAAATTTTTTTTTATTTTAAGCTGTGTTCAATATTATGCCATGTTTATACTACGTACATGAACGTTGTATACGACTCAGATATAAACCAGCGTTAAACCTGCTTTAATTGCAGTATAGGCTGACACACATGTGGTATACAATACTAGTGTGGTACGTATACTACATGTCTGTCAGGCGTATAACAGGATCTCATGGTCTATGAGATCAAATGCATTACTAAAATCATAATAAATCCCAGCATCTAAACCTTTGCAAATAAAATGAATAACATTTACAACCACTTCTTCAGTTCCACATCCTTTCCAAAATATATATTGAAAAGCATTAAGTAAGTAGTTGCTATACATACATATAACCAGAAATTTGGTTATACAAAATCCTCTCAAATACATTGTCAATTATTGATAGGACAGCAATTGGTCTGTAATTGTCAGTGGTTGAAGCATTTATTCCCTTGGGAATCGGTATTATCTTATGGATTTTTAGAACAATTGGATGTGAACTACTACTTATCATATTATTAAAGACTAGCAGATTCCAGCCCTCGAAATTCGAACGCAAATTCTATGAAATTAAATTTTTTCATTAAATAAAGACCCTAAAAATATGCTAATCAATTATAGCCAATTCACAAAAAAAAAACAAAAAAACTCATTTTTATTACAAACGCATTAACAATTTAATAAACACACACATATCATTGTATAATTTTATGTATGTGTTAGTAGCAACTTTAAATGCAATTTACTCAAAATAAAGGAAAAAATTTAAAAATCTGTAAATCTGTAAATCTGCAAATCGGCTAAAATGAAGTACCTTTCAAATAATATACGTTTGGTCAAAATCGGGATTAAACGGTAGAACAAAACATCAGTCACAAGAAATCGCCTAGCCTATTAATATTATAGATATATACAGGATGTGGTGTTAAATCGTTATTGCACTTTAAAATTAGTTTTGGCGTTAATTTCAATATAATTGTTCTCATTTCATCGTTAGATGTATAATTGAAATTAAATCTTAAGTTATTTGAATTAATGTTCTTAGCGAGTTGTAGGTATCTGCTTCAAAATATTGAATATGTAATCTTAACGTTTTTATTGATTCAACAAAATATTTGTTACCACTAAGAACACCAGATGATATTTACCTGGCTATTGTTAACTTTGAACAAAACCTCAACATATCTTCTCAACTTGCTGCGAAACCCCCCGACACAGAAGGCAGTAAGAGCTTGTTCGGTAGATGTCGAGCGGCTATTAAATGAAAAAAGAAGAATTCGAAGAGAGTGGCAACTGTACAGATCTTCTCAACTTAAGCAACAATTAAAAGCATGTGCATCAAAATTAAGAAAGTTACTTGAAACCCGACTTCTGGAACTGATTACACGTTATGGCGAGCTACAAAAATCTTAAAGACCCGTCGTACGTAAACCACCATTAATAATGCAAAATGGAGGCTGGGTTAGAAATAATATAGAAAAAGGTAATCTATTTGTAGAACATTTGAAAACAGTTTTTACTCCGAATATAACTACTAGTTCAATAAATATAACTACAAGTTCAATAAATGAGTTACCACCACTAATAAACCAGCACAGTGCAGTGTCACTTCGATTTGAGATTTCTGATCCTAACCCTAAAAAAGCATCGGGGATCGACGGGATCAGTAATAAAATGCTTTTTGAGTTACCCCGAATTGCATTGAGAATAATTCTTTATATATTTAATGTCATATTAGGCCTTTAATATTATCCCTCAGGATGAAAAGTTTCGCTCGTTACCATGATACCCAAGCCAGATACAGATCACACAAAGGTCGACTCGTATAGGCCAATCAGTTTATTGTCAAATCTGTCAAAATTTTTCGAGAAAATACTAGTCAATAAGCTGACCGTAGCTGTAGATCAAAATAACGTCATCACTGCACAGCAATTCGGATTTAGGCGAAGACACAGCACCATTGAGCAAGTCCATAGTTTAGTAAGCGTTATAGAAAAGCCTTTGAAGAAAAAAGTACTGCTCTGCTCTCTTTATTGACGTTTCGCAAGCTTTCGATAAGGTTTGGCACGAGGGTCTACTCTATAAAACTAAAACGCTGCTGCCCCCCAAATGTTCGTAAACTAATGGAAAGCTATATAATTAACAGAAAAAGGAGAGCAACTCTCAAGATATAAAAGCTGGTGTTCCACAGGGCAGTATTCTGGGTCCGCTCCAATACATTCCTTATGCAGATATGCCAACTAATGAAAACAAGATTACTTCAACCTTTGCAGATGACACGGCAATTTTGAGTATACCATGAGGACCCCTCAATAGCATCTACAGTTTCACAACGACATGTTTTACAGTTGGAGTACTCGTTACACAGGTGGAAAATAAGAATAAATGAACAAAAATGTATCCACGTTACTTTTACGCTCAGAAGACAAACATGCCCTCAAATCCGAATAATCAGTCAGCAAATACAGCAACATTCTGATGTAAAATATTTGGGACTTCATCTTGACCGAAGCCTTACTTGGAACAAACACATAGAATCAAAATTAACACAAATAAAATTAAAATTAGCTCAACTTACGTGGCTAATTGTCAGAAATTCAAAGCTAAGTCTTGATAGCAAGTTATTGATTTGGTGCTACTGTATACAGTTATGGGGAACCACTTCAGCTTCTAATAAAAAGCAAATACAAAAATGCCAAAATAAAATCCAAAAGTTGATTACCCGCGCCCCATGGTATGTGAGAAACTCACAATTGCATAGAGTATTAAACGTACCCCCTATTTAAAGTCGAAAGTATGAAAAACTGTTCAAGCTACTTGAAAATACTAGAAACCCACCCGAATCTCTTAGCACGTGATCTTCTCAACAATTGCAACCACCAACGCCTAAGATGGATTAAATAACTTAAGTATTAGTTCTAAGATTTGAATAATTATTGTTAGTTCACTATGTGAAGATCCAATAAATAAATGCATGAGAAAAAAAATATTTAAGTAAGGATCGGGAAGTAGCTTTATCTAGGGACTATGACTAAAAAAGATCATATAGAATTTATGATCTCGTCTTTTGGCTCACAAAAATATTATATACCAAATTTCATTAAAATATATTTATATTTGCGACCTATAATTTGCTTACAAACTTAACATGGACATACAGAGGAGCGGGCATCGCTAAATCGACTAGGTCAAATATTTTTGGTGTTACAAACATTAGCACATCATTATACCCTGAGTGGTATACAGAAAATGTGTATAAGTGTAAATATATTTTTTTTCTTTGAAATTTTTACATATGAAATTTTATTTTATACTAGATGTACGCCGGTGTGCTTCGCTACCTCCTCCCACCCCGAGTCGTAATGAAAGGGCTCACGCAAAGTCCCAAGGCTCCACGCGCATTTTTCCAATCCCGTCCATTTTTTGTCTGACTACTCACGTTAATAACAGATGACCTGAGACAAATTTGCAAAGCTTTCTCTATCGTAGTACTTAATATATATGATATTAAAAATTTACTTTGTATGGGAGGTGACACGCCCACTTAAAATATTAAAAAAAAATATATAGCCTGTAGCATTTCCCATATTCGCAGTAAGACTCTGTGAAAATTTCAGGAAGATCAGATGAGTAGTTACGGAGATTACCTCCTACAAACAAACAAATAAACAAACACACATTACCTCTTTATTATATTAGTATAGATGTGTTTGACAATAAGTTCAAATTTTCCTGCAACATTTTACCAACGTTTTTGTTAAACATTTTGTAAAAAAAAATTTATGCTCTCTTAAATTTAATATAACTTGACTACATTTTGTACTCGAACGATTTGTAGTAAAAGCAGTAAAAAAAAAGGTTTAAACAAAATAGAAAATTATAGCAGGTTAATACCACAGATAGCTTAAATTGTTTCTCTTTTTACTTCTATAGGGAGTAAAATAAGCTACTTTCTTCTTATGATTATTGTTTTTATAAAAATAAATAAATAAACTCTTACAAAACTGTTTTCATTTACTGTGTGTGAGAGCGTTAAACTTTAAATAATTTTTCATTCAACGGGTCAGATTTTTTTTTCCAAATTTTGATAATTTTTGTATGTAATTTTTGTATGTACAGTTTAAAAGATGTTTTTTTTAACGATTTTTGAATCCCGCTAAAATATAACATCCTTTTACATAGAGGAACTTGTTCTATCGACAATTTTAAATTAATTTAGAATAGAGAGGCTTCATATAATGCATTGGTGTTTTTATATCTTGTGATATTACAAAACCATTGTATTATATCTTCCCATGAAGACAGATTATCCATAATTATCCTGAAAAGCTTTTAATTATCCGTCCGGATACAGCACCAAGTTACTGCGTATAATAAAGGGTGAATGCCGAATTTTATGATATTTTTAATGATTTTCGAATCATATTCAGATAAACATTTCTCGAATTTATCGGATTATCAAAAAAGTCGTAGTTATTATCGAATGTATCGTATCCATTCATTGGCATTAGATGTAACTAATGTTAAGTACAAAAAATATCATTATCATTTTGTAATGTTTTTTTTTAATTTGCATTGCTCCAATCAATTGTTATTAAATAGAACCAAATGACAAAAACTAATTACAATTCAAAGGTATCAACAACAACAACAATAACAAGTAAGAGTGTTAAATTCGGTTGTGCCGAATATTTGATACCCTCCATCTCGGTTTGAGTATTGATAATAAATGTAAACAAAATATTTGAAAAAGTAAACTATTTGTTAACCTTAATACCAACCATATTTTAGACCGTATTTTGACAGAGTGATGCCTGATTTAACCCATTTCAAATACCAACCTGCTCGTAGTAACGACAAACAATATTATTTTAACTTTACCCAGGTTAATGGTTTATTTTGTTGAATGACCATAATTTCAAAAGACAGAGAGACAGACGCATGTACGTACATTATATGGACTCGAGTTGTTATAGGGATTAAGAATACAAATACCTTATGGGGTCGCCATTCATTGTTCAATGCGTTGCAACAGAATACCAATAGTCACAATAAGGAATAATACTTTTCAATGTTTTGAGAGCTAAAATTATGCGGTATTTCATAATAAAAGTTTCTAAAAATCTTGGCAATTTTTAGTTTGCCATACACCAGGAAAATGTGTTTTTTTTAAGTACTTCAAAAGAATTTACTTTTTTTTTTTAAACGTATTTAAAACAAGTAAAACCCTCCACCTGGGTTTTACGTTTACATTAATATCTGGACTACTTGCACTATTTGTAACAAATGTATATAAAATATTTGAATATGTAAACACTTTGATAAACCTATTACTGAATTATTACAACAAATGCTCTGAATTTTCAGTATTTTATAGAGCTGCCTACATATTTTAGGTCATAAATTGGCACAATGACACCCGATTTATCCCATTTTAAATACTAACCTGATCCAGATAATTACAAACAATATTAAGTTTAACCAGGTAAATGGTTTATTTTGTAATTTTCTTTTTAATTTAAATTTTTTTATATAAAGGTGTATTTTATTTTTTTACAATCCTTTTCAATTTTCCAGAACTATTAGTATAGGGCACATTTGTGAGTCCGCATAGATCAACATTCAACTCTTACTTGTTTTTATTGTTTTAAATTTATCTTTGTCTTTAAATTAATTAAGATAATTAAGATGAAAATATTTAACAAATTGTTTTTTTTTTTTTTAGTTAATATCTGAACATTTTACTGATACAAGGCAAAACTAAAACTGCGAAAAATTTCAGTCAAAACTATTTTGAATGTATTTGTTAAATATCGCATAATTTTTTTCAATTTTAAACTTTAAAGTGTTTTTTAAGTCTGGTAATAACTCTATAATATGGAGGAAGTAAATATGTGGCTTCTTTAATAACAATGACAAGTATAAAAACTTTTTTGTACATTACATTAAAATATTATAAATTTGAACATAATCAATTTAGAAAAATGTCCGATTCGTTTTTCGTTGATGCTGAAAACACATCAAAGAAATACAGAAAATAAAGAGATTTTGCTTCAGTTAGTTGAGAGACGAGAAGCTAATGGATGGCTGGAACAGGTCAAAGGTGATTATAAATGCAGATGCAAGGCTTGTGAAAAAATATTAAAATGAGATAAATCAGATCTAAATATACATGCTAATAACCACTGTTATAAAAAATCTTTTAAACCCAAGAACAAATATTCTGTTTGAGTTATAACATCTCATTTGCAAGCCATTTTAGTTAATTGTGTAAATTTTAAATGCACATCTAGCCATACCAAAAAGATGAATTATATAAAATTGTAAAAATAATTTTTTTATATCTGTCTGTTTTTTATGTTATTCTTATGTAATTCTCATGATATTTTTATCTTATTTTTAATATTTTTTTTCTTCGTTTTTATGTTATTTTAACATAATTGAAATTGAAAATGTACAAATCAAAAATAAATTTTGAAAAAGAAGTGTAGGGGAAAAAGTGGGTGAAGGGAAAAAGGGAATTTTTTTTATAAGCGTAGAAATTTCTGAAAAAATCTCCTGGCATCACTAGTACCTATTAAAAAACAATGTAAAAATTTCACAAGACAACGCGACATAAACTTGCTTTGTTCAAAAGCTTCCATAAGACTGAATGAAATTGTTGCTTACTTTACTCCAGTGCTGCCGAACGTACTACAATAGTAGTATTGTACTACTATTGGCTTGTGCGTACTACTGTACTACCTTAAGTCGATTTTGTACTACTTTCAAGTCATCCAATTTAGAAAATTAGGTACAAATTTAACACGAGATGGCACGTCTGATCTTTATATCATACAAACGGATAGTCTCGTACTGTTGCGTCTATTTGAATTCTAATAAACGATATGGCATCCCTCCTTATTTTATAGTAGAAAAAGGGAAATCCCTGATATTATTTTTATGTTTGGTTGTTGTTTGCAGACAGTTTTGTTTGCATTTTACCATTGGTCATTGTAGTGAGTGTATTGTTTGTTGTATTGAATAAGGAAAATTTTTTGTTACATCGTTTTTATAACATTATTTTTTTTTTTATTAGTTTTCCATACCCGAATACTGAACGAAATTTAAGCTAATAAATAAGAATAAATATTATTTTCGATTAAAAATAATAAGAAGAGTAACTTTTTAAAGTTTTTCATTGGTAATTGGCTAAGGTGTCAAAAGACACCTTTTGGTTAAAATAGGTATACACAAAATCTTGGTCGACATAGTGTTAATATGGACAAGTAAGTAAAATATTTCTAGAATTTTTTATACCCTATACCACTATGTGGTTTGGGTATAATGACTTTGTGCTGCTGTTTGTAACTACCAAAAATATTTGACCTAGACCCATCTTTAATTAAACCGATCGAATCAGAATCACTATCTGATTCGATTTAACGATGTCCGTCCGTCCGTCCGTCCGTCCGTCTGTGTGTCCATGTAAAGCTTGTAATCAAACTGCAGGTCGCAAATATGAATATGTTTTGATGAAATTTGGTATATAAGCTTTTATCGGCCATAGGATGAACGCTATTGAAATTGGTGAGAATCGGTCTATGTTCAGACCTAGCCCCCATACAAATGACCCCTATGAAATCGACTTAAATTGCCATAAGATCCAAATTATCATATAAATCTTAGTCAAATTGGGTTTGTATGTGTTTATTACATCCATTAATCAGTAGTCCAAAAATAATCCCTATGGGACAACTCTTAGTCATAGGCCCCATATAGAGCTGCTTCCCGATCTTCACTTAAATCTATCAAAAAACAAAAATATTGCACTGATTCTTCTCAAATTTTGTTTGTATATATTTTTGAAAAATACAAGAGACCTTACCAAACATGGTCAGGATCGGGCCATTTTTGGGCCTAGTCCCCATATAGATATAGCATACGATATGAACTTTTTCATATCTGCAGACAAAAAAATTTATAAAAATCCCACTCAAATTTGGTTTATGCTTATTTTCTATGTCCAGTTAGTTGGGCCTATGGGGTTGGGTCTCTAAACGCATGGTATAGGGTATCCTATAGTCGGTCTAGACCGACTATAATTTTCTTACTTGTTTTAAGTTGTCATAAAATAGCAGATATAATAATTAATCTTGCTCCTGCAGGTTTGTTATAAGAACAACAAACACAAACAATAATCCTGGTCCTGGTTCATCCGTTTCAAATCAACATCCTGCTGAAATAAACCCTGAAAATTCAAAAAGGGTGCAAAAACGACACCGAGAAATGAAAATATTATATCTGAATCTGAATCAGAGTCTGAAGAAAATCATAGTTTAAAACAGACTGGAAAAAAAAGGGTGCAAAGATTCCGATTGGCATGGATCAAATGTTTCAGCTGGCTAACAAAAAAATTTAATTCAAATAATGAAATAAGACCATACTGTAAACATTGCCAAATATTTATGCCAAATAACAAAACATTCTTAGAAAGGCATGAAAATTCGAACGCGCATAAAAAAATGATGAAAATTTTAAAAAACCAACCGGCAATCGATAAAAACATTCACACCGAAGCACACATAAAAAAGCACAAAAAGATTAAGATAGCTGAGCTGCAATTAATGATGTTTTTAATTCAACATAATCTCCCATTTACTATCATATCATCTTTAATATGTTTAATTAAATTAGTCGCATCAGATTCGGAGATAGTTAAAAAAATTCAATGTGCTAGGACAAAATGTACAGAAACCATAAACTCAATTGTTTTGGAAGATGGCTTGGGTAAAATTGGTGAAATTTTACGTTCACAAAAATTTTCATTAATCATTGACGAAACAACAGACATAAGCACAAATAAATGCTTAGTTTTGGTGGTGCGATATTTTGATTTCGGAAAAGGTGCTGTTAAAGATAGGCTTTTGGCGCTAATTCGCTTGGACTCCTCTGATAGCATTAGCATATATAATGCTATAACCAAATTTGCAAAGATGCAAATATTCCACTGAAAAATTTGGTTGGACTTGCCTCAGACAATGCGTCTGTAATGATGGGCAAAAAGTCAGGTGTTAAAGCACTCATTCAAAAAGAAATACCCAATGTTTATGTGATGGGGTGTATATGTCACTCGCTGCATTTGTGCGCTTCTGCTGCATCGAAAAAAAATTCCACGACATTTGGAGTCACTCGCCAGGAACATACATACATACATTTTTCGCACATAGTTCGAAAAGACAGATTATGTTCATGGAATTTCAAGAATATTTCAATTTACAACAACATAGAATTTTAAAGGTAAGTCATATATATGTGAAAGTAATGACACTTTAATTAAATACATTCATTAAATAGGTCGCAAATACAAGATGGTTCTCATTGGAAAATGTTGTCCACAGAATCCTCGAGCAGTGGACTGCCCTACAACATTTTTTCCTTTCTTATGAATTGGACACCAACGCAGATCTGGCACAGATGATTTCTGCAGAAATTAACATGAGAAATAAAACGTACTTCTCATTTCTTGCCTACATATTAAAAATAACCAACAAAGTCAACGTTGAATTTCAATCGGAAACCCCAAGAATCCATTCTTTGTTGCCCACGTTTAAAACTTACTTTAAAACTATTTTGAACAATTTTGTGCGCCCGGAATGTCATGATGACATTTTAAAGAACAGTATTGATTTCGAATCAGGAGACATCTTTTTGGCAGCCAATGATATATATATTGGAGCCAATGCAGAAATTATTATTTCTAAAAGTGCAATGGAGAAAACCGAAATTGAAGAAATAAAACTTGCCTGTTAACAATATTACATCGAATTGTGCAAGCAAATATTAAGTCGCATCAATTTTGAAGACAAGATACCAATAGAAATTCAAGCTATCAATCCAAAATCTTTAGCTAAAAATATCGTGCCACTAATGAATCTGTTTCCAAATTTGGTAGATGAAAATATGACTGAAGATTTGGACGGTGAATGGCGAAGCTTGGTGCAACAGGAAATGGTGTCTAAGGACCTTGATTTTGAAGAATTTTGGCAGAATATATTCAGACTAAAAAATGCTGTAGATGAAGTGATGTTCCCGATGCTACGCGATTTTATAGGAACTTTGTTAAGTTTTCCGCATAGCAGTGCAACTGCCGAGCGGGTATTTTCCCAGGTTTATTTAATCAAAAACGACAAACGGAATGCTTCGCATACCACAACTGTAAACTCAATATTAATGGCCAAATCAATGCTTGAAGAACAAGCTTTGGATAGGTGGATACCATCAGAAAACTATTAACCAAATATTATAAGCAAGAAGCTTAAAATTTAATCATTAATTATTATTATTTTTTTATTTTATTTAATATTCTAGTTGAATTTAAACTAGTATTTTGTTTTTTTTATGAT
Source organism: Cordilura impudica (assembly GCA_963682025.1). Taxonomy (NCBI): domain Eukaryota; kingdom Metazoa; phylum Arthropoda; class Insecta; order Diptera; family Scathophagidae; genus Cordilura; species Cordilura impudica. The sequence goes on from OY821521.1 coordinate 110,972,703, forward strand.
CAGGACTGATTTTTATTATTTTTTGTTATTAATTTTTAATATACATATTACATATACCTATATCATAATATACACTATCATAGACTTTTTATTTAAACGTAATAATTTCTAAATATATCCTATCATATCATACCCTTGACTAAATCGTATTAAAATACATGTCACTAGTAATGACTAGTATTAAAAAACCAAAAATACGGTGTGTACTACCTTGAAAACTGAAATACTACCCAAATATATGAAAATGTACTACTGAGAAAATTTTTGAAACGGCAGCTCTGCTTTACTCTTTGGTGAGTATTTTCGTTTTTGTTCGGCTGTATACATATAAGAAGCCGATTAGAGTTCGGTTTACTGGTGCTGCTATGCATATGTGTGTGTGTTAACAAAAATATACGATATCCCAGTCATCATTTCGAAGATTGTTTTAACAAAAATACCTTACTGTGTCTTCTTCGAGCACTTTTGATGATTAAAAACTGATTAATCACATGCGCTATTAGAAAAAGACTACAAAATGATATTTGCTTACTCTTAAACAGTGATTTATAGAAAAATGACATTAAATACGACTCAAAAATGAGTCGAAACTGATCAGAAAAGCGGATAAAAAGGATTCTCAAGAACATTCGCGGGTAAAAGAGCAAAAGAGCGCATTTATGACTGTTTTAATAGCACATATGAGTCAAAAAAAGACTCTACATTATCATTTATTGCATAAAATGCTTACTGGGGGATTTTATTCACTATCTGTAGAAACATTTTTTAAGTAAAACAAATCTGCACACAATTTCAATTCTATTTCGTTCAAAATAATACGATCACTTTGTTTACTAGCTACCAGTAAAATAAGAAAAAAGTATTATAATACAGCGTAATGATGAATGGTACTTCTCAATTAGTTTATTTTTAATGTGCCATAAGAAGTTCGGTTTGTGCTAAGAAAAGCATGAATATATGTTTTTGGTAGTTGGGAATGGCGTTTGTGTTAAGAAAAGCGTGAATGCATGTTTCCCAGGGCAAGGCTCGATCATTCCACATTGATTGAGCTGAGCTCCGCGGTTATTGTTAATGTGGATAACTCATGAAAAAAATTTTTGGGAATGGCGTTTAACTCCGTCCCGACATTATATAACAAATATTAAAAATTTATTGAAATTAACATCTTTTTTTAACATCTGACAAAATATAGTATTTTTTTAAACACCAATTTATTTTTTTACAGGGTAAATATGTATATTATGGTTTACCTACTACTTTTGAATGCAACTATGCAGAGTTTATACATGTACTAAAAATACAACCCTTAAAACCATACTATTTTTGCAACACTAAAAATTTCAGAATTTTGTATAAATAAAATAAAATACCGATTTATTTTAATATGCGCTTATTATGGATATACATATATAGAATATATGAATATTATTTATAGTATTTTGATATTGGCAACAGTAGTATGTATCAATTTGTAACATTTTGTGATGTTATAAATATCGCAGAATATTGATATTGATTTTATATATTTTTTTTTATTAATTTATTAACTTAAATATTACACCAAATAATATTGATATTGATGAATTTTTATATTATTAACACAACGACCACAAAAACAACATGCACAGCTATGACAAAATACAAAATTTAGGAAAACAATATAGAACGTCATATTTTTTTTACCTTTTCAGTGATTTCTCGGCACCTATGAAACCTATTGTCATGATTTAGAAAACAGAAACATTCTCATAATCTTAGTGAATCATTCTCACTAAAAACGAGCGCCCTAGCTGTCCTATTGAGGGCGTTATCGTGACAAGAACACATATGCAAATCATATTTTCCCAGGACTTTTTTACTTCTTCTCTCAATTCTTGAGACCAGATTAACCGATTTGGACGATTTTAAATAGGAATCTTCCCAGGATGCTAGTGAATCATTTTTTATACCAACGAGCACCCTAACTACCCGATTGAAGCCGTCATCGTGATTTCCACAGACGGACAGACGGACAGCCGGACAGACGGACATCACTATATCAGCTCCGCTTGTTATAAGGATCACAAATATATATATTTTATGTGGTCCAGATTTTTTTTTCTAATTATTACAAACGGAATGACAAACTTATATATACCCTCTGCACACTGGAGTGGAGGGTATAAAAAGTTATTTTATATAACAGATCCTTGTTTGAGAAAAGGTAACTTTCTAAGAAAATTTAAGAAAAAAGTTGTCCTTTTAAAAAGGTACCTTTTAAGAAAGAGTACTCTAAAAAAATACTTCTTTAAGAAAATTTTTTTAAGAAAATGTTTTTTTAAAATGGGTAGATTTTTAAGAAAATGTACTTGTTTAAGAAAAGATGTTTTTTAAAGGTTATTTTTTAAGACATTTTTTTAGATAGAATAGGTCCTTTTAAAACGAGGTACTTTTTTTTAAATTATACTTTTTAAGGAAAGGTACATCCAAAAAACCAGGTACTTTTTTAAAAAGGTATTTTAAAAAGGATATTTTGAGAAAGATACTTTCTGAAAAATGGTACTTAAAATAAATTTATTTTTTAATAAACAACTTCTCGTGTTATAAGGATCGAGAAAATATATGGTTTATGGGCTCAGGAATTTATTTATTTGGACGGCCAATTGAGGTGAATACACCCGAAAATGTCGAAAAAATCCACGATATGGTGTTGGCCATAGGCATTTCATATGGCAGTGTGGTTTCGATTTTAAATGATCAGTTGGGTTTAAGAAGCTGTCTCTAAGATGGGTGCAGCGTTTGCTCTCAATTGACCATAAACGTAATCGTGTGACGTGTGCAGTCTCAATGACACAATTCCGGATTTAGCCCCCAGTGACTATTTCCTATTTCCAAACATAAAGAAATGGCTCGGTGGAAAGAGATTTAGCTCCAACGATGAAATTATTGATCAAACAAATGCCTATTTTATGGACCTTGAAAAATCCTATTTCTTGGAAGGGATACAAAAATTGGAGATTATGTTGAAAAAAAAAATTTTTTTTTTGCAAAAAAAAACTGTGTTTCATTCTAAAAGTCACGGACTTGCTGATTCGCCCTCTTATACACTCTGCATATATACACTTTGAGGGTTTAAAATCGATTTGTATTGCAAATTTTTTATTTAATTAAAAAAAGTATATAATTGAATTTTACATTTTTCTTGGGATGTCTGAAAATTTATAAACAATTCTTAATAAATGAATAATCATATAAACTATTTGGAGAAACCATCTTGATTTTTTTTAATATTAGCGCTTAATTTTGAAATTTCAGGTTATCCCCGGGAATACGTATTAATCTTATTAATTGGTAAAAAGTTCCATATGGTTAATGTAAGTGCATTATACACTTTTGTCCGGAGTAGTCTTCTAGTACTGTTGCTAGGGGATCGACATAATTTAAAATTCCAACAAAATGGAATTCATGTCACAAATCAAACCGTGCTCACAACCACTACATACCTTGATGTCTTCAATAAGTTGTTATTATTCTCATTTACGGAGATGTCTTTATTAGTAATGACAGTGGTTGATTTTGTTTCTAACCTATCTATATATTTGTGGTCACAAGCGATAACCACCTAAGTCGACTTAAGAACGATTTGAGTTATATATGCTGTCATATTCTACTAAAAACGCCTTATATTCACGTGAAATCCCCATTTCTGTAACGCTGTTTAATAAAAAGTTATTAATGAAAACATTCTTACCTATGTCGTTATGAAGCCCCATTACATTTACATAAAATGTAATTTTTCTCGAAAGCATGGTATTCGACGACTTGGGTTTTCTTTGATATCATATTCTACTAAAAACGCTTTATATTTACGTGTAATCCCCACTTCTCTAACACTGTTTATTAAAAAGTTATTAATGAAAACATTCTGACCTAATTCGTAATGAAGCCACATTACATTTATATAAAAATTTATTTTTCTCAAAAGCATGATTTTCGACTTAGGCGGTTAATGTTTGTGACCACAGATATATAAAATTCATTATACCCTATACCACTATGTGGTTTGGGTATAATGACTTTGTGCTGCTGTTTGTAACAACCAAAAATATTTGACCTAGACCCATCTTTAATTATACCGATCGAATCAGAATCACTTTCTGAGTTGATTTAACAATGTCCGTCCGTCCGTCCGTCCGTCTGTGTGTCCATGTAAACCTTATAATCAAACTGCAGGTCGCAAATATGAGTATATTTTGATGAAGTTTGGTATATAAGCTTTTATCGGCCATGGGATGAACACTATTGAAATTGGTGATAATCGGTCCATGTTCAGACCTAGCCCCCATACAAATTACCCCTATGAAATCGACATAAATTGCCATAAGATCGAAATTGTCATATAGATCTTACTCAAATTCGGTTTTGTATTCGTTCATTACGTCCATTAATGAGTAGTCCAAAAATGATCCCTTTGGCCCCATATAGAGCTGCTTCCCGATCTTCACTTAAATCTATTAAAAAACAAAAATATTGCACTGATTCTTCTCAGATTTTGTTTGTATATATTTTCGCAAAATACAAGAGACTTTACCAAACATGATCAGGATCGGTCCATTTTTGGACCTAGTCCCCATATAGATATAGCATCCGATATGAACTTTTTCATATCTGCAGCCAAAAAAATTAATAAAAATCCCACTCAAATTTGGTTTTTGCCTATTTTCTATGTCCAGTTAGTTGGGCCTAAGAGATAGGGTCTCTGAACGCATGGTATAGGGTATCGTATAGTCGGTCTAGACCGACTATAATTTTCTTACTTGTTTTCTGTTTGTTTGTTTGTTTGACCGCTATACAAATTTTTATTCTTCAACGGATTTCTCTGAAATTTGGTACACACGATCTCCGCACTCCAGGAAAGGTCGCCATATGAGTCTTACCGGCCACGCCTACTTTTACGCCACTTTTTGTATACAATTCGTTTTCTGTTTTCTGGTATATTTGTTCTTTATACAAATTTTTATTTTTCAACGGATTTCTCTGAAATTTGGTACGCACGATCTCTCTACTCCTGGGAAGGTCGCCATATACCGTACCGGTCACGTACCGGTCACGTCTACTGTTACGCCCACTTTTTGTGTATAATTCATATTCTTTTTTTTTTGTACATTTTTTCGCTACACAATCTTTTTTTAAACGGATTTCTCTGAAATTTGCTACGCACGATCTCTGTATTCCAGGGAGGTCACCATATGATTCTTGCCAGTCACGCCTACTTTTACGCCCACTTTTTATACAATATTCATTTTCTGTTTTTTGGTATATTTGTTCACTATAGAAATCTTTATTTTTCAAGGGATGTCCTAAATGTCACCATATGCTTCTTACAGGCCACGCCTACTTTGCGCCCACTTCTATGTATATAAAATTTATTTTTTTCCTTTTATTTGTTTCTTTGTTTGATTGCTATACAAACGCTTATTTTTCAATGGCTTTCTCTGAAATTTGGAAAACGTGATCTCTCTACTCCAGTGAAGGTCGCATTATATATCTTTCTTGCTACGCTTACCTTTACGTCCACATTTTTATAAAATTCATTTTTTGTTTTTTGGTATATTTGTTCGTTATACTAATTTTTATCTTTCAACGGCTTTCTCGAAATATAGTACATATTCCAGGGAAGGTCGCCATATGATTTTTACCGACCACGCCACTTTTACGCCCACTTTTCATATAAGATTCATTTTTTTTGTGTGGTATATTTCTTCCCTATACAAATTTTTATTTTTCAACGGATTTCTCTGAATTTTGGTTTACACGGGAATAACTTCACGGTGAACAAATTCCCAAAATTTAAAAAAAGGTCCCCAATAGAAATGAACAAATTCCAAATTTTTTTTTTAACGAAATAAAAAGTTAACTTACTCCCCAAATTCATTCATAAATTTTTACATATTTTTATTTAATGAATTTTGTTATATATTTATTTTAGTGAAAATTTGTATGCTGCTCTCAATATATGTATGTCCTACAAAAACGCATTTAAAATGAGTATTCTTTTGAATAGCATCATTTCGGTGCGCGGAAGCAACGCGCACGCGGAACACAGCTTAGCTAGAATATCGGAATGATCTGAAAAATATATTTTGGCGATTAAAATAAGTTGACAACTGCGCGGCAGCACGGGTGTGGCTGCCAAGCGCGCGGAAGCTGACGCGACTCGCTCGCCGAACACAGCTCAGTGAAAAGTCTTATGATAAATTTTATCTACGTATGTGAAACAATTACCTGTTGATCAAAATAGGCCTCACATATACTATAAGCAGTTGCTTAAAGAAACCTTGCGGTACAATTTTAGTTTTTCATTTTTGAAACTTCTATGAACTTGACTTCTCTGCTCAATGATGATCACTTATTGAATGAAATAATTGAATTTTTAAAAGTTCTGATTCCTTTAATTTGCAGACGATTCCGCATTTTTGCTGCGCAATCTTATAAAAAACTTCTAAATTTAAAAATAAAAAAATTTTGAATTGAAATAAAAAATGAATTTACTGCCCATACAAATTTTTGGGGAAAAGTTCATTTTATTGGGGAATTTGTTCATTGGGGACTAAGTACTCAGCGCCTGGTAAGCATAGTGGACCATTTTTCAAGTCAAAGGCCTTTTTATCCCGGGCAAGACCGGGTAAAAACAGGTAGTTATATTTATAAAAATGTTTGCCTTTAGTTTTCTTTTGTTTGGTTTTATTTATTCGGGGTCAGAACCTTAGCGGAAATGTAGAGATATCCCATGTGGTAGTTTCTTCAATCACTTATTGAATAATAAATAACCTTTTCTTCCAATTTAATGATTCAGATAAACTATGTCTCATATATACATAGATATTATGTTAGGGCTTACCAACGATGTACATTTCAGATCTGCTTAAACTGCGTTCTTTTGCTTCCATATTTGTTTGAAATTTATTTAGATTGTCTTTGGTTTGATCCGCTTAACAGGTTATTTTTGTTTATTTCAAGGTTTGCTAAAATATTGCGATATTTGGAAAACGTAGAGAATTAATTTTTTTTTACATATTAAAAAGGAGTTTTCACTATTAGCTTTTGTGGTAACACAAAATAATACAATCTATATATATAAAATTGAATGTGTGTTTGTTTTTTTGTTTGTTTGTGTGTACCTTATAGGAGACCAAACCTCTAGACCGATCTTCCTGAAATTTTCACAGCATTTAACTGGGACTCTGGCATGATTAATAGGGTACTTTTTTTTGACCACGCCCACTTTTACGCCCACTTTTTTAAAATTATGTAATTGCTCCCATATAGTTTTTAACAGATTTACTTCAAATTGTATACACATTATACTCCAGGCGAGGTAGAAATAAACATTTCTTACGCCACGCCCCCTTTCACGCCCCTTTTCACGCCAAATTTTGTTTGAAAGTTTTAAACTTTTTTTTCTCTGTACAAATTTGTTCCTTCCAACGGATTTTTTTATTTGGTAGTATATTGCTCTTAATACTGTTAACGTCGCCATATAACTATGAACCACGCCCATTTCACCGCCCCCTTTTTTTTTTACTTATACCACTAACAATGTTTGCTATACAAAATAATTTTTTTGTAATATGTATTTATCTAAAGTTTTATACACTTTTTATCTACAGGTAAGGTAGCCATACATTTTTTTATTACCAAGTCCCCCTTTTTCGCCCCATTTTATCTTAAATCATAATTAATCTGCTTTCAATCTATCTATATATATAAAAATGAATGTGTGTTTGTTTGTGCTTTATAGGAGGCCAAACCAAAGAACCGATCTTCCTGAAATTTTCAGAGCGTGTTACTGTGACTCTGGAAGGAATAATATGCTATATAAATTTTTGATTGGACAAAGGGGCGGTGCCACGCCCATATAACCAAAAATTTGAAAAAGTCATATCACGGGAATTTTTTTACCTACAGCAGTCATATTTGGTACATATGGTATTAGCATGAATACAAATACATACAAGAAGAAAAGTGGGCGGGACCACGCCCCTTTTTAGAAGAATAAAAAATCGTAATATCTTCTAAACTACTGGAAGGATCGTCATGAAATTTTCACAAAAGGATATTTTTGCGAAATAATAAGACCTTAGCTATATAAAGTTGTTAGTGGGCAAAGGGGCGTGGCGTATATATAAAAACGTTGATGCATTCGATTGTAACGAATGATCTCCGGAACCATAAGAGCTGTCGAGGTAGGATTTCCAGCATAGGTTCGGTTCGAGCTCTTCTGTGTTTTTTTTTTAGTTTTAACCCTCTAGCTGGCGTTGGGGTCAAGTTAAAAACAAAAATTTTTACTTTCAGCGCGATTTGACTGCAATTCAGAATGAACGTATGTTTCGTCATAAGAAATTTTTGTATGTATAAATGGACCCGATAGGTGGCGCTGGGTAAAGTTATTTCGAATATTCTTATTTATGGTGTGATTTTAATGAAACTAAGAATGTACATATATGTATGTTAGAAACATTTTTTTATTGGACCCGGTAGATGGCGCTGTCGTTCGAAAAATAATGAGTTGTCAAATTTATATAAATTTTAATAAATAAACTCACAACCGTTTTTATATATAAATATTCTAACGAAAAAGAAGGAAAAAGCCGCTACATTATTGCATGGTGGCCGCACAGCTCATTCAGCACTCAAATCACCGTTAAACGTACAAAAAAATGAGAATGCCGTCTGTAATATCAAAAAACATTCCGGTATGGCAAAAGTTCTGCAAAAATGCAGTATTTTTATTTGGGATGAATGTACCATGGCTCACAAACATTGTGATTTGATTTGATAAAAGATTTGAAAGGCAATGAAAGATTTTTTGGTGCAGCTCTCATTTTATTATCTGGAGATCTTCGTCACACATTTTATATAGGTATATACAGAGTCTAACTAAAATAAAAATTCATTGAGGGCAAAACAACGTTTGCCGGGTCCAGCTAGTATAATACAAAATCTAACCCAGTTTTGATTTTTAATTAAATTATGTTAATAAAATATATTTTCATTTATTGACTCCAAATACTACTACATGGGAATTATTATCGAACTTAAATTTTTGAGTTTTACTTTGCATACCATGAAGTCAAATTTTTAAGTCATCATGAACACTGGTTTAAATTAGGGATGCCAAACGCAAAAAACCAGCTGTTTTTTTTTTTTTTTTTGTTACATGAAAAGCGTCCTAAGTTCCGGTTGCGTTCAGTAATGTTCTAAATGATTTTCATGTATAAGTATTATAAGTATATTATTTAGAGTATTTTGATATTTGCAAAACTTGCGATGTTGCATGGTGTCTCGACTACCAATAATTCAAGGCAATGCTCAAGTTCAATGGCTAGTAGAGACCGCTAATGTTCATGTCATGACTTAAAAATCCAACTTTTTGCCATGACAGAAATTCTGCCATAAACGCTGCTATTAATTTGAAGTTTCATTCGATTTTGACGATTAAGTGTTATAAATGGCGCAACTTAAACTAAATAAAAACAAAATTATTAATTTCATTAATATATATCACGAATATGAATGCTTATGGAACTACAAAAGTAAAAAACGGATTTAAAAAGAAAAGCGTGGGAGGAAATTGGATACCAATTTAATTGTTTACGGTTCAAAGACATTTTGGAAATGAAATGTCTAGACATAATTTGGCCACTTCGCGGTTTGACGTTATTATGTTTCTCTGACTTGAACATGAACATTGCCACGAATTATAGCTAGTCGAGACACCGTGTTATAAAAATCCCAGAATATTGATATTTATTATATATATTTTTTTTATTTAATATATGTATGTATATATGTGTAAATATTACACATACAAAATACAACATAAAAATTTATTGTTGTTTTTTTCAAATAAATTAATACATACAAACTTTTTTTTGGTAAATTTACATTGTTTTTTTAATTAACAATTAGGTAGTTTAGCATTATTTGCTTTACATGTTGGCGAATTTTTACTCACTTTGTATTAACTCGTAGTGTCTGCTTGTCGCCAAAATAATGGAAACTTTAAAATTTTTCTACCAGTTGATAAAAAATGTACAAAGGGTTATTTTTTATTATATTATTACCACAACGACCACAAAAACAACAAGTCCAGCTATGACAACAATACAACATTTAGAATAACAACAAGAACAATAAAGAAACATATATTTTTAATTTTTTTTTACTTCTTCAGTGATTTCTCGGGACCTATTAAACCGATTTTCATGATTTTTCAAACAGAAACCTTCTTATGATGTTAGTCAACTATTCTCACTAAAAACGAGCGGCCCACTTATCACATTGAGGGCGTGATCGTGACAAGAACAACATAGACAAATCGTATTTTTTCAAGACTTTTTTTACTTCTTCATTCAATTCTCGGGACCTAATCAACCGATTTGGACGAATTTAAATAGCAAATTTCTCAGGATGTTAGTGAATCATTTTTTATGCCAACGAACACGGTAGCTGCCCGATTGATCGTGATTTCCACAGACGGACATCGCTATATCAACTCCGCTTGTTATAAGGATCACAAATATATATATTTTATAGGCTCCAAAATTTTATCTAATTATTACAAACGGAATGACAAACTTATATACATACATATACCCTCTGCACACTGGGGTGGAGGGTATGAAAACAAAAAGTAATCCGCCTTTTTATGCCAAAAATATTTATGGCTATTTCTGAAATCAATTTCGCCATAATTACGGCGCAATACTATAATACGCATGACACCTCTAGACATATCGTAAAAACCATTTTTCGAAAAACTTTTTAATGTTTATATATGTATGCAATACTAATGGTAATTTAATATGAATTAATTTATTAAAAGCATTGGCATTGATAAAACTGTTGGTAATACCTAAAAATTTTATTGACATTGACATCAACAAAATTTCAATGAAATAGTCAGTTCATTAGTCCATCTAATGAATTAATCCAATGTATCCCAAAGGATAGATGATACACTCATTTGAATGCTGTTATAAAAGTAGGATGGCTTGTTGATGATTTCCATGGTATTTCTTATTTTACCATTTTTATATGTTGTCTGTACTATTGATTTTTCAATTTAGATTTCAGTCGGATTATTTGAAAAAAGTTTAGGTTTCATTGTTCTTACAAATTGGTTTTCGTTACAGAATTAATTAAAATTTTCAAAAATAATATAATAATTAATTTCACTCCTAAAAGTTGTACACGCCCATTACAAACAATATTAACATTAAATACGTAACCGAAATAAACACACACATATACATGTGTACAAACTTTTTTCATTTAATTATAATGAAAAGGGCGTTCTGTCAGATACAATGTTAGACGAATATTTATTTTATAACCCAAACTACAACAACAACAACAAAGGAATATAAATAAGTACATACGCTCTTCCTCGGCTTAATATAACTCGAGTACCGATTGATTGGAAACTTGGCGCAACAAACTAACAAACAAACAAAAATAAAAACACAATCAAATATACGAAAAACGACGAAACGAGAGAGGCGCATAATCGCGAGAGAACAAATTCATTTGTTTTTTTTATAATGCGAAGATAACAATTTCCAATTCGAATGAACAGACGAAACGGAATCAAAAGAAAACTAAGCCGCAACAGCAATAGCATCGACCAACTATAACAACCACCACCTGGCTACCAAAATATATAACGTATTCCGATTGGTTGCACAACGATAAAATAAAATTTATACAAAAGAAAAACAAACGATAATAATGTTGATATTATACAAACAATGAAAAATGAAGGAAAGAAAGAGAAAAAGTATAACCAGTGTGAATTGGGTGAATGTGAGAGAGAAGAGCCGATGAAATTAATTTATAACAAGCAGATATAATATATTCAACAAACACAACCACAAATACAACACAAACGGAGCAAAAGGTATGAAATATTTTATAAGACGCCAGTGGTAATCAAAAAAACTTCGTTGGTTGTTATATTAAAAAATCTGAAATCCAGAGAACATGAGAAAGACGTCGGAATGTAAAACAAATCAAACGTATTGGACTCTAGAGTACTCTGTGTAAATGTAGAGATAATTGAGAAAGTTTACTCGTGAAACATAATGGAATTGAAACATTAAGCTGTTATTGAACATTAACCGGTTTTTACAAGCATCAGAAAATTTAAGCATGCATTGGAGCTGGAACGTAAATGATTGTGCGTCTATGAAAAATAACGTATACTCATATTATGTATATTCGATTAACTTCCATCGATTTATGAAAGAAATAAAAATGTTTTCCGTACTTCATCTGTTTCCGCGAAACAGGATGATGTACATTAAAATATATTATAGGTACTATTGGTAATAGTTTAAAAACTCCCTTTTAAAATTATTGCCCTCCACCTGTGTCTTAAATTCAAGTTTCAAATTAGTCTTGACTAAAAATCGTGGCAATTATAGTTTTAAAATGTTAAACATTTCTATCTGAATAAGCTTGAAAATACAAAAATACAATATAAACAAGAAGTTAAATACATATACCTACATACAGTTGCAAGGAAAAAAATGCAACGCTGAGTCCAATGATCTTCGAGTGTGTCTCTGTGCTAATAACGGTATCCAATTCCTCTCTTCTTTTGTTTTTTTATTATTTGTAATCAGAATATACTTATTGATATCATTATGATTCTTTTTTCTTTGTGAAAGGTTTATGTAGTTTTTTTAAATTCAGTGAAAAAAGTGAATAATTAGAGCGAGCAAAAAAAAATGCAACGGTAAAAGTAAGTTAATTATGGTTATTAAAATAAAAATTTATTTTAAACTTTGTACATTGCCGATTTCGTAAAAGAAACAGCTGTCAGCTGGTAGCAGACCTGCTATTATTAAAGCTCTAGAAGATGGTAAATCCATGAGTGAAATTGGGCTCCTATTTAAAATTAATCTGAAAGAAAGTCTGAAAGAAAGTCTGGAAAGAAAGTCAGGAAGTGGTCGTCCACGAAAAACTACTGCCCGCCAAGACCGTCAAATGATAAAAGTTGTTAGAATTGATCCACGAAAGACGGCAGTAGATGTTGCTAGCTATGCAAATGAACACATAGGAGTCTCTATTGGTGGTAACACTGCGAGACGCAGATTAAATGAAGCTAATTTGTTTGCAAGACGACCCGCAAAGAAACCACTCATAAGTAGAGATAACAAAAAGAAACTTTGCAAAACGATATATCGGTTGGTCAAAGGAGCAGTGGGCCAAAGTGTTGTGGAGCGACGAAAGCAAATTTAATTTATTTGGCTTCGATAGAATAAATTACGTACGCAGGCCACCTAAACAAAGATATTCTCCTAGATATCAGTTGCCAACAGTCAAACATGGCGGGGGATCAATAATGGTGTGGGGTAAGACATTTCATATAAAAGATTTAATGCAACTCATTTATATTTTATTAATAGGTGCATTCTCACGTGATGGCGTTGGCTCCCTTACAAAAATTTAAGGAATTATGAATGCCATTATATATTGTGGGATACTGGAACAGCACATGCTACCCCATCTTCGTGAAAAAATGTCCCCTGATGGTATATTCCAATATGATAATGACCCCAAGCACACAAGTCGCCTAACTCGGAACAATCTCCCGATCTCAACCCCATAGAAAATCTATGGGAGCTTGTAGATCGAGAAGTAAAGAAGAAAAACCCTTCAAATTTAAACGAATTGGAAAAAGTTTTAAAAACAGAATGGGAAAAAATATCTCTCGATGCCGTCATATCAATAGTTGATTCGATGCCTTCTAGATTAAGTGCGGTAATAGCAAACAATGGCTATGCCACGAAATATTAGATTAACGTATTATTTAACAATAAATATTAATAGAATTTTAATAAAAAAAAATGAATTACAAGCAGTTGCATTTTTTTTTTTGCTCGCACAGAATAATCCCGTTTTTCCTTATATAAGAAAAAATAGAAACATTTAATTGTATAATATAGATATAGTTACACAAATTATTTGACGATAATTGTAAAATATGTAAACCAAGGTAAAAGATTATTTGGATGTAGTTATAAGCACAGAGACACACTCGAAGGTCATTGGACTCAGCGTTGCATTTTTTGCTTGCAACTGTACATATGTGCATATTTTTGACGACTTGACGGTCTACACCAAATTAAAAAAAATTAAAAACTCTTTTATTCATTTAAAAATTTGCTTGCTTTATTTATTTAAAAAAGAATAAAATTTAAATACATTAAAGCTTAACTTGAAAGTTTCATATACAATGAATGAAAACTTTACCTCTATTTTTGGTTTCAATATTTTGCTGGGTATCCATTATTTTTTAGTATTGCTTAATTACGCAAAGGCACGGAGTTTATTTAATTGTACATGATAAGTATCTATTGAAACTTTTTGCCACTCTGAATTTACTGCTTCTATGAGATCTGTCTTATTTGTGTAATTTCGTGTTCATTATTTTTCGATCCAATAGGTTTTCTATGGGATTGCGACCTGGTGATTGGGTTGGCCATTCCAAAACAATAACTGCATTAGATTGGAGCCATTCGGTGACAACTTTAGAGGTGGGTCATTGTCATGTTGGAACTTCCGGGCCAGAGGCATTTTTTCCTCCGCGTATGGATATTACGTCATTTAGAATTTGCTTGTATACAATGCTAGTTAGAGTATCTTTCACCACACGTATTGGACCCATTCCTTGGCCCAAAGAGCAGCCCCATATCATAATATTGCTACCGCCAAACTGGACAGTTATATTAGCATATTTTGGATTTAGCCTTTTTCCCTTTGGTCGTCCAACAAACGTTATAAGTTTAATTCATTGAAAAATACAATTGTATTTAAAAAACAGTTGAAAGAAAACATCCCAAAAGATACATTTTTAAATATTTATTCAGAACCTTTCATACAATCTTCTTTTGTTATTGTTTTAATCAGCTCTATAAACTACAACATGGTAGGCATTTCTAAACACATTCGGGTGTCTCAAAACCATTATTTCTTTCAATTGAGCTACAATTAACGGTAGTTATATATTATTAAAAAACCATTGGCGTTGAATCAATTAATTTGCAATGAAATTATCACTTAACTAGTGCACCTAATGAATTAGTCCCATTATATGGTTTGTATGTGAATATTGTTTTAAATCACAGGTTTCCAGACTTAGTGAATTATTTTTGTCAAGCCTACGGGAAATAATTTTTATATTGCTTTTCTAAAGATATCAATTGATCATATTCTATAAGTGAGTAACCCAGCTGACCTATTGAAGACACATTCACTCAAGCAATTCGAATTCTCATAGCTCCTCTTCAAATGAATGGATCTTGATCGTTTCACTCTCAGAACACTCAGTGGATCAAGCTCTTTCTTTTGAGCTATAAAAGTTGAGGAAAGTTATGCGTGCACAATTACATTCAATTTTTTCAAGATTTTTTCAATATTTTCCATCACTAGAACTCTATAACAAGAGTTCTAATTAACGTAGGCTGTTGACACAAGTCTAAGAACACTCAGTGGATCAAGCTCTTTCTTTTGAAAGAGTTTGAGGAAAGTTACGCATGCACAATCATTATGCAACACGAAAGTTAATGTACAGATTTCATTACAATAATTGCATAACACATACCCTGTGAATTGTGAATACCCTGCGAATTGATACCTTTAGGAGGCATAAAGATGTTCTTTATATCTGTGTGTTCAACAAATATTTCTAATGAAATAAACTTAATGAATTAAATAGATTAAAAACATTGAAAGAAATAAATTGAATGATAAAATTAAATTTCCCAGAATTTGCACTCGAATTTCGAGGGCTGGGCTCTTCTAGTAATATATAATAATAAATAAAATGAAGAGACAGACAGTTTACAAAAAGCCAACAAGCAAACAATAAGTGTTCTTTCTTGTTCCCACCATCCACTATAATATTTTATTTTGTCCAGATTGTTTTCTAATTATCAAAGACTTAGGGCCATTATTACAACTTGCCTTTAAAGTAAATGTTAGTTAAAGGTAACTTTAGCTAAAGTAAGCAATAAAGTTACCTTTAACTTCTTTTCGTTATTACAACTTCCCAGTAAAATAAAAATAATATTTTTGATATTGTGGCAACACCAAAAGAGAAACCGATTACTTTTGACCAAATTAATTGCTTTATAAATGTACGTGACGGCAGCGTTCTTTTATTTGTTTACAAACAAACAAATAAAATTAGTGAAACTTGTTCAAAGTAAAAAATTTAAAATGACGACGCCAAACAGTGAAATAATAAGAAGACGAACCAAAAATTACTCGCTAGAAGTAGAGGCTCTGTTGGTGGATCTGGTGGAGACGCAGAAAAATTGCATAGAATGTAAAAAATCAGACGCCGTAACATGGAAACAAACATGGAAACAGTTTGCAGCAACAAGTGGCTCAAACCGTCACTGGAAGGCATTGCGGGACAAGTACGAAGCAATAAAACGAAAGTCCAAGGTAGAAATGGTTGACCTGAAATTGGAAACGTACCGCATGGGTGGCGGAGTGGCGTCTACAAAAGTAAGCACAGTCTGCAAAAATAGCTTCCATGCTGGGAGATTCAGTCACTGAAATACATACATATTTATAAAGGAATTATTGTTTTGCCGTTGTGTTATTAAAAATAATTTTTTTTGCAGTATTTGCGGTAGATGTTGAAAACTGTATGGATTTTGGCAGCTGTATTGAAAGCATTAATAAAACGCAGATGACCAATGAAAAAGTATGTTTGACTAATATAATTATTACTATTTATTTTAATACATAATTTTTACACTTTTATATAATCTTTTTTCAGGTTGGTTATCCAAATAATTCAAGGACGGAAAAAAATGACCGGTCAAGCTGGAAACCATCGGCTTTAAAAGAGAAAAAGTCGAAAGAGGTGGTAGTGGGTGCAAAAAGAAAGCGCACTTTAGAAGATGAAACAAGTAAGAAAATTATAGTCGGTCTAGCCCGACTATACGATACCCTATACCATGGTTAAGAGACCCTATCTCTTCGGTCCAACTAAATGGATATAGCAAATAAGCATAAACCAAATTTGAGTGGCATTTTTATTAATTTTTTCGCTGCAGATATGAAAAAGTTCATATCGGATACTACATTTATATGGGGACTAGGTCGAAAAATGGACCGATCCTGACCATATTTGGTAAAGTCACTTATACTTTGAAAAAATATATACAAACCAAATTTGAGAAAAATCTTTGCAATATTTTTGTTTTTTGATAGATTTAAGTGAAGATCGGGAAGCAGCTCTTTATGGGGCCTAAGGCTAAGAATTTTCCTATAGGGAGTAATTTTGAACTACTGATTAATGGATGTAATAAATACATACAAACCCAATTTGACTGAGATCTATATGATAATTTGGAACTTATGACAATTTATGTCGATTTCATAGGGGTTATTTGTATGGGGGCTAGGTCTGAACATGGACCGATTCTCACCAATTTCAGTAGCGTTCATCCCATGGCCGATGGAAGCTTATATATCAAATTTGATCAAAATATATTCATATTTGGACCTTTAGTTTGATTACAAGCTTTACATGGATACGCAGACGAACGGACGGACGGACATGGCTTTTTCGACTTAAAAAGTGATTCTGAGTCGATCGGTATAATTAAAGATGGGTCTAGGATGAATATTTTTGGTTGTTACAAACAGCAGCACAAAGTCATTATACCCAAACCACATAGTGGTATAGGGTATAAAAATGGAGCTCATAATTCTGCAACAGAAATTTTATAGGGACGAAAATATTCGTGCACAGGAGAAGTATGAGCAAGAACTTCAGTCCATGAACTATAAAAATGAACTACTGCAGCTGGAGTTGACGGGAAAAAAAGCAAAAACGTGAATTTTCTTTAATTGTTTTTTTAAATAATTTTTTATTGTTAATTTTGTTGTTTTAATGTTAATTTTAGTTGTTTTTAATTTTGAATTTTCTTTAGCTGTTTTTTATTGTTTATTTTATTAATTTTTATTTTTAATTTTTTTGTTTTAATAATAATTTAAGTTGTTTTAATTGTTATGTAGTCGTCTATGAATTTTGTAAAAGACTGAAAAGAGAATAAGAAGTGTGTTAATGTGTTTAAGTTCAAATAAAAAGTTATAAACTTACTCTACAAAGTAGTTTTCTATTAAAATAGTTCTTGCCAATGAATTCGAATTGCTCAAAATGTGGTTTTGTTCATCTGAGTCAAATTCTTCTGGAGATTCTGTTAACAATGTTTCTTCTGTTGATGGAAGTGGGTCTTTTGCAATAATAGCAATATTGTGAAGAACAGCACATGCCACAATGACAGCCATTTTAGTTTCGTTAGTCAACCGCAAACCCATTGATAATACTGGGAAACGTCTCTTCCAAGCTCCGAAACATCTCTCTATCGTATTACGAGTACGGATTTGAGATTCATTGTAAAGGGTTTCCGGTCTTCTACGTGGATTCAGCAAAGGAGTCATCATATAGTTGCAGTGCTTATACCCAGAATCACCTAAAATTACGTAGTTTTGAAAATGACCGTCTTCCATACGGAATTTTAAATGGCTGTTTTTAAATATATTACTGCCATCTTGCAACTAAATCCTGAAATATTAGTTAAGCATTTCACACTGCTTGAACATTGAGGGAAAAATAACCTTTTCTGTTTCGAAAAATTTCTGCGTTGTTTCCTCCTGGCGATTGAATTCGAATGTGTGTGCAATCAATGGAACCCATGACTTTTGGGAACTTTGCAATTGCAAAGAAATCTGCCGCTATTTGCTGCATTCCTCTTGCATCGGAAGGAAATTTTATGTACTCAGTCGACAAAGCAGCCAAAGATCATGATGTTTCTTTGACTACACGGCCTGCTGTAGAGACGCTAACACTACAAAAGTCACCCACTGTAATCAGGAAACTTCCACTTGGATAAAACCTTAGCGTTATTAATAATTTTGTCTGAGGTGATACGGAATAATGCCTGAAAGTAAATTTATTAATTGTCACATAAATTATATAAATATTGGTACAAACCTCTCACTATTTGACTGTAAAAGGATGCAAATTTTTTCTAAAATGAATTGAAGTGTATATTTAGATATTCGAAATCTTTGCACAAATTCAATTTCATCATAATATTCCAGATAGTCCACTTGCTTTCGATATTTTCTAGATGATCTTCTTTTAGGCTGCGAGTTTTCAAAAATATCCTCTAGCTCGTTTAAATAAAACAAACGTTGTCTGCTTTCCATTTTTAGTTTTTTTATTTCCAAAACTATATTCTTCTTCTATTCTTCTTTTTCTTCATAGATCAGAAAATGTGGCAACATTAAATACATAAACCTCACGTTAAAAGTTAAAGGCAACATGACCTTCCCTTTAGCTTATCGGTCACTTTTAGCTTAAAGTATACTTGTAATAACGAAAAACTTATAATCTGTCCGATAACATCCTACCTTTAGCTATTGGCAAGTTGTAATAATGTCACTTATATAATTACTTACATAACTTAAAATCAACCAAAGAAAGTTTATTTATATCATTTTACTCGCAGACTTTTGGAAAACTAAGATTTTTTTTGTACCTTCTTGGATGAAACGTATGATCTGCCTATTTTTCTGTTTTCGGCTAGCTGATAATGTTGAACATCCGGGAATATATATGAGTGGATGTGAGAGAAACATTAGTGCAGCCCTTTGTTCAAATTTTCTACGGAAACAATATAATCAATTATAGCCATGTCTTTATTTTATACTGGTATTTAATGTTAAACACACTTTCCTTTAAAATAAAATCGGAGCATATTAAAAATAAAAGCTGAGTTTTACTTAAAACTGTAAATTCTAATCGAATTGTACTGTACAAGTTGAGTAAAACCGCCAAAGGTTGCTGTGAAAAGTGTCACATTTGGCCCATCTACACGAGAACTATAATAAATAAATATATGCGATCTATTAGAATTGCACACTAGATATTCTATCTGAAATAGAAACCACACTAAAAGAATAGGAAAGCTGTTACTTCTTATTTAAAATATATGGGTTCTCAAAATTGCATCCTTTTAATCTTATGATTGGAGTACAATATAGCTCAGAAAATGTGTCAACTTTCAATTCATACACATAACTCTACGAATAGCGCAGTTAATTCTGAAATAAAAGTTAATTTAAATAGCTATGACTCTTTACTTAAAAAATATTAATCAATTTTATAACAACAATAACAACAATATCCAATATCCAACAACCAACTCTTGATGTAGGAAAACCAGCAGCCTATTAGAACGGAAATAAGTAAGCGGAAATGGAGTTGGGCAGGTCACACCCTCCGTAAACCAGACGATGATATTACCAAGAAATGCCTAGATTGGAAACCGCAGGGAAGCAGACATGTCGGGAGACCAGCGCATACCTGGAAGCGGCAACTGGAGGGACGTACGCAGGATATGCTCCCACCAGATTTTATGAGAAATGGCCGATATTTGTTCAGCTTAAAAAAATAAATTCATGGGCAAGTAAATGTGTTTTTATACCCTATACCACTATGTGGTTTGGGTATAATGACTTTGTGTTGCTGTTTGTAACAACCAAAAATATTTGACCTAGACCCATCTTTAATTATACCGATCAAATCAGAATCACTTTCTGAGTTGATTTAACAATGTCCGTCCGTCCGTCCGTCCGTCCGTCCGTCCGTCTGTGTGTCCATGTAAAGCTTGTAATCAAACTGCAGGTCGCAAATATGAATATATTTTGACGAAATTTGGTATATAAGCTTTTATCGGCCATGTGATGAACGCTATTAAAATTGGTGAGAATCGGTCCATGTTCAGACCTAGCCCCCATACAAATTACCCATATGAAATCGACATAAATTGCCATAAGATCCAAATTGTCATATAGATCTTACTCAAATTGGGTTTGTATGTGTTCATTACATCCACTAATGAGTAGTCCAAAAATGATCCCTTTGACCCCATATAGAGCTGCTTCCCGATCTTCACTTAAATCTATTAAAAAACAAAAATAATGCACTGATTCTTCTCAAATTTTGTTTGTACATATTGTTGCAAAATACAAGAGACTTTACCAAACATGATCAGGATCGGTCCATTTTTGGACCTAGTCCCTTTATAGATATAGCATCCGATATGAACTTTTTCATATCTGCAGCCAAAAAAATTAATAAAAATCCCACTCAAATTTGGTTTTTGCTTATTTTCAATGTCCAGTTAGTTGGGCCTAAGAGATAGGGTTTCTAAACGCATGGTATAGGGTATCGTATAGTCGGTCTAGACCGACTATAATTTTCTTACTTGTTAATATTTAGTTTGTTGAGAACCGACGTCTGGTGAGTAAAATTTTAAATGGGATGTGCATTGTTATACTAGGAATTTATATATTTGATATGAGTAATATTGTACCTTTCCTAATATTTCAAAGAAAAACAAAACACAACTAATTTAAATTTTCGGTTACACAATTATTTATCTATATATATAAAATTGAATGTGTGTTTGTTTTTTTGTTTGTTTGTGTGTACCTTATAGGAGACCAAACCTCTGGACCGATCTTCCTGAAATTTTCACAGCATTTAACTGGGACTCTGGCATGATTAATAGGGTACTCTTTTTTTGACCACGCCCACTTTTACGCCCACTTTTTTAAAATTATGTAATTGCTCCCATATAGTTTTTAACAGATTTACTTCAAATTGTATACACATTATACTCCAGGCGAGGTAGAAATAAACATTTCTTACGCAACGCCCCCTTTCACGCCCCTTTTCACGCCAAATTTTGTTTGAAAGTTTTAAACTTTTTTTTCTCTGTACAAATTTGTTCCTTCCAACGGATTTTTTTATTTGGTAGTATATTGCTCTTAATACTGTTAACGTCGCCATATAACTATGAACCACGCCCATTTCACCGCCCCCTTTTTTTTTTACTTATACCACTAACAATGTTTGCTATACAAAATAATTTTTTTGTAATATGTATTTATCTAAAGTTTTATACACTTTTTATCTACAGGTAAGGTAGCCATACATTTTTTTATTACCAAGTCCCCCTTTTTCGCCCCATTTTATCTTAAATCATAATTAATCTGCTTTCAATCTATCTATATATATAAAAATGAATGTGTGTTTGTTTGTGCTTTATAGGAGGCCAAACCAAAGAACCGATCTTCCTGAAATTTTCAGAGCGTGTTACTGTGACTCTGGAAGGAATAATATGCTATATAAATTTTTGATTGGACAAAGGGGCGGTGCCACGCCCATATAACCAAAAATTTGAAAAAGTCATATCACGGGAATTTTTTTACCTACAGCAGTCATATTTGGTACATATGGTATTAGCATGAATACAAATACATACAAGAAGAAAAGTGGGCGGGACCACGCCCCTTTTTAGAAGAATAAAAAATCGTAATATCTTCTAAACTACTGGAAGGATCGTCATGAAATTTTCACAAAAGGATATTTTTGCGAAATAATAAGACCTTAGCTATATAAAGTTGTTAGTGGGCAAAGGGGCGTGGCGTATATATAAAAACGTTGATGCATTCGATTGTAACGAATGATCTCCGGAACCATAAGAGCTGTCGAGGTAGGATTTCCAGCATAGGTTCGGTTCGAGCTCTTCTGTGTTTTTTTTTTAGTTTTAACCCTCTAGCTGGCGTTGGGGTCAAGTTAAAAACAAAAATTTTTACTTTCAGCGCGATTTGACTGCAATTCAGAATGAACGTATGTTTCGTCATAAGAAATTTTTGTATGTATAAATGGACCCGATAGGTGGCGCTGGGTAAAGTTATTTCGAATATTCTTATTTATGGTGTGATTTTAATGAAACTAAGAATGTACATATATGTATGTTAGAAACATTTTTTTATTGGACCCGGTAGATGGCGCTGTCGTTCGAAAAATAATGAGTTGTCAAATTTATATAAATTTTAATAAATAAACTCACAACCGTTTTTATATATAAATATTCTAACGAAAAAGAAGGAAAAAGCCGCTACATTATTGCATGGTGGCCGCACAGCTCATTCAGCACTCAAATCACCGTTAAACGTACAAAAAAATGAGAATGCCGTCTGTAATATCAAAAAACATTCCGGTATGGCAAAAGTTCTGCAAAAATGCAGTATTTTTATTTGGGATGAATGTACCATGGCTCACAAACATTGTGATTTGATTTGATAAAAGATTTGAAAGGCAATGAAAGATTTTTTGGTGCAGCTCTCATTTTATTATCTGGAGATCTTCGTCACACATTTTATATAGGTATATACAGATTCTAACTAAAATAAAAATTCATTGAGGGCAAAACAACGTTTGCCGGGTCCAGCTAGTTTTTATATAAATATATTTAATTTTTTTTTTTGATTTGTTTGTGTTTTAACAATAAAATATTTGAATGAACTGAATTAATATTTTTCTAAAATTTTATAAACGAAAATCAAAAATATCAAAATATACTTTGAATAAAATTATTTTTAAATTTATAATATAAACAAAGTATATAAATTTAAGGTGTATCTATAATATTAATAGGCTAGGCTATTTCTTGTGACCGATGTTTTGTTCTACCGTTTTATCCCGATTTTGACCAACCGTATAATATTTGAAAGGTATTTCTTTTTAGCCCTTTTGCAGATTTACCGATTTTTAAATTTTTTTCCTTTATTTTGAGTAAATTGCACTTAAAGTTGCTACTAACACATACATAAATTTATACAATGTGTTTATTAAATTTGTTAATGTGTTTGTAATAAAATTGAGTTTGTTTTTTTGTGTTGATTTGTGCATTGGCTATAATTCATAAGCATACCATATTTAATAAAAAAAATAAAATTTCCTAGAATTTGCACTCGAATTTCGAGGGCTGGAATCTGCTAGTTTATATAAATATGTAAATGAGTAAATAAGAAATTAATTATTTGGATAAATAAGTAGATCACTACATATACTCGCCCTCCAGTGAAACGTATAAAATTGAAAAGTTGAAATAATTTATACAATATTAAAAGTAACTTTCTTTTTTGAAGAAGTAGTTTTTAAGTATTATATTGTGGTTTAAGATGATCAATGGAGATGGATTTAATTATGTTACCATGTTAAATGTGAAAAGTTTTATCAAATTTTGAAATAACTTTAAAAGGTTCTTCAAATGGTTGTTGAAGTCCTGATGAGCGATTAATTTTAATTGTTAATAAATTCCGGAAATCATTTGAAACCAGTAATGGTTCTACGAGATCCATATGAATGTGTTCAAATCAGCCTGGATTTTGTATTTTTTGTATTGGTGTTTTTGTGTAAACATTAATTTTTGATTTTTGACAATTGGTACAATTTGCTGTCCAATCATTTATTTCTTTTCGAGTTGTTTAGTGATTTAAGTGTTTCGTCAGATTGTTGTTCCTTGAATAGTGTTGAAAATTGCATCAATTTCTTGAAGACGTGACAGAGTGTCAGCAACAATATTTTGTTTTCCAGTTATGTATTGTATGTCATTTGTAAATTATGCTATATAATCTAAGTGACGTATTTGTCTTGGTGATCTGTCAGTTTTTGAATTTACAACAAAAGTTAAGGGTTTGTGATCAGTGTATATAGTGAAATTTCATCCTTCCAAAAAGTGTCTGAAATGTTTAACTGCTCGATATGTTGCTAATAGTTCTCTATCGAAAGTTGAATATTTCATTTCTGTAGGACTGAGTTTATGTGAAAAATATCCTAGAGGTTCCCAATGTTCTTTTATTTATTGCTGTAAAACAGCTCCAATAGCAACATTTGATACATCAACTGCCAGTGATAATTAAATATTTTTATCGAAATGTATGAGATGTGTATTTTTTTTTTGCAAAAAGGAATCGGACTTTCTCATTTGTCCAATTTAATATCTTAGATTTATTTTTATTTGTAGATGTTAGCATTTCGTGTAGTAAACTAAGTTCTGCTGCTAACATCCGAATGTATTGGTGATAGTAATAAATCATGCCTAAAAACTTCTGAAGTTTTTTAATAGAATTTGGTTTTTTCGAAATTAGTAATAATTTCAACTCTATCTTTAGATGGTTGGATTCCCTTTGAGGCTATCTCATAACTGAGAAAATCTAAAGAAGATGCACCGAATTTACATTTAGTGGGTTTAATGTTGAGTCCGTAATTTTGAAGTCGAGTAAAAATAATTTCTAGGTGTTCTAAAAGTTGTTTTTCATTGGTACTGGCAATTAAGATGTCATCTACGTATGCAAAAACAAAATCTAAACCAAAGAATACTTCATTGATGAAACGTTGAAATGTTTGAGCACTATTTCTAAGACCAAAAGGCATGCGTAGAAATTCAAACATTCCGAATGGTTCAGTGATTGCAGTTTTGTGTATGTCTTCTTCAGCCATAGGAATCTGGTGATATGCACGAACTAGATCTAATTTTGAAAAGATATTTTTATACCCTATACCACTATGTGGTTTGGGTATAATGACTTTGTGCTGCTGTTTGTAACAACATCTTTTATTATACCGATCGAATCAGAATCACTTTTTGAATCGATTTAACTATGTCCGTCCGTCCGTCCGTCTGTGTGTCCATGTAAACCTTGTAATCAAACTGCAGGTCGTAAATATGAATATATTTTGATGAAATTTGGTATATAAACTTTCACTGGCCATGGGATGAACGCTATTGAAATTGGTGAGAATCGGTTCATGTTCAGACCTAGCCCCCATACAAATGACCCCTATAAAATCGACATAAATTGCCATAAGATCCAAATTGTCGTATAGATCTTAGTCAAATTGGGTTTGTATTTTTTTATTACATCCATTAATATATAGTCCAAAAACGGTCCCTATGGGACAACTATTGGTCATAGGCCCCATATACAGCTGCTTCCCGATCTTCACTTAAATCTATCAAAAAACAAAAATATTGCACTGATTCATCTCAATTTTTGTTTGGTCAGGATCGGTCCATTTCTGGACCTAGTCACCATATGGACATAGCATCCGATATGAACTTTTTCATATCTGCAGCCAAAAAAAGTAATAAAAATGCCACTCAAATTTGGTTTATGCTTATTTTCTATATCCAATTAGTTGGGCCTGAAAGATAGGGTCTCTAAACGAATGGTATAGGGTATCGTATAGTCGGTCTAGACCGACTATAATTTTTTTATTTGTTTTCTGTATCTAATTAGTTGGACCGAAGAGATAGGGTCTCTAAACCATGGTATAGGTTATCGTATAATTATCGTATAATTTATTAATTGTTTTCTTTGAGTTCAATATTTAAATCTTGAATGTGTGGAAGTGAGTAACGATCGGGTAGGGTAATGCAGCTTAAAATCCTATAATTGCCGCATGGACGCCAGTCATTTACTTCCTTTTTGGGAACTAAATGTAAAGCGGATGCGATAAGAGAGTTAGAAGGTCTAAAAATACCAATTTTAATGAGATATTCAAATTCGGTTTTTGCAATTTTTAATTTTATTGGATCTAGACGACGTAGTCTAGTAAATGGTAATATACCCTTAGTTTCTATTCTATGAACCGTGTTATGACTGACTGGTTTTGTGAAATCAGGTTCTGATATAAGTGAATTGAATTTTCTAAGAAGGTTTGTGTATTTGTTTTCTGGGATAAGAAATTTGAGTGAATAAATATCGCAAAACCCAGAAGTTCCTTTAATTTTTAATTTGGTTGTGGTCCGTAATTAATTTGTTTTTGATATCAAATATGATGCCAATTTTTTCAAAACAATCTGCACCGATGATTGGTGTTGAAACATTTGCAAAAAGAAAAGGAAATTCAAAATCGCGACGTAAACCTAAATTAATTTTTAGAAGTTTTGAACCAAAAGTTTCTAGGAGACTACTGCACCAGTATCTATGAGAAAATTCAAATTATTTAACTTATCAAAAATGAAAAGGCGGTGAGCAGGCTTAATTTTATTTCCATCATCTCTCATCCTCATAATGGAATTTCCTAGTTTAAATTTTGATTAAAATTTGTTCTGTTAGTGTCAGAATTAATAGAGGTTTTATTAAATTTTTTGTGATACCAACATATATTAATAAAACGAGAATTAGCAAATCTTTGTTTAGAATATCTTCTATGATTTGATGGATTTCTTTGTTTAAATCTTGATCTTGTTTCAATTTCTGCTATATCCAATGAAAGTTTATTTAACTTTTGACAAAGTGTTGCAGTTCTTTGTGTCAATTTATGCAAACTCTGTTCCATAGGGTTTTGATTGATGCTGGAAATTGCGGAAAAATTTTGATTTTTGTTTGTTAAGTCATAAATTTATCAGCAAAATGAAGTTTGTGTTCAACACTTTTATAAGTACAAGATGTCAAATGTATATGTAATTGGTGTGGTAGTTTAAGCTGCCACAACATGTATAGTAATTCGCGACTGACAATTGAATCAGAACCTGCCAGGCACCTCATATCTCCGAAAAATTCTGAAGGTTTACGATCACCGAGAGTAGAATTAGAGAAAAGTTCCTCTAATCTTTTTCTTCACTAAGAGAAAATCTTTCACACAATGTTTTATTAATGCTCTGATATTTATTAATAGTAATATCCACAATATTCGAAATAATGCTTTGTGTAAGTGCAATTAGAATATTTTGATATTTAAAATTATCATCAGAAATGTTATGTAGGGTAAATTGTACTTCCGCATATAAAAACCAAGCGTCAGGACATTCGACCCAAAAAGTTGGTAATTTGAATATTTTATTAAAAATTTGTGTTTGATATGTTATTTTCCATTATTGTGTTGTGGTTTGGAAAATTTTGAATTGGTGTTAATGTTTCTGATAGAGATATTTGTGGTTTGGTATTGTCAGTGATGTGTATTGTTGAATCAATTTGTAGTTGATTATTTTTAGTAAAAGAACGCGTTAAAACCATTAAAATTAAAGAAAATTTTCATGGAAGGAGAGTTCACAAAGTTTTGTTTAATAGATAATATGATTGTAATATATAAAATATTTATGATATATTATTGTTTATAATAATAATAATAATATAAAATAATTAATTCAAAATTTTTAAAATAATCTTTAATTTGTTAAAATAAACTTAGCTGTTGTTTTTTGTTGCTGATACACTGTGGAACAAATTCAGGTTAGCAAAAGTTAGGTCGATTCTGACAGTGAGGGGTGAAAATAGAGGCTAAATTAGAAGACCCGTATCGCGGGGTTTGTTTATGTTAGTTCGAATTTTTTTTTAATCGAAATTTGAACTTTGCAGTCAAATGCTGATTTTCAGCATATTGTTTATATGGTTTTTTGGCTATAACTCGTCGACTAATTAATATTTTTTCAATCCGTAAAAGCCAAATTATTGCTAGAGACCTGTGCAACAATCAAAATTTTTTAAAAAATTGATTTAGAAAATTTTTGTGGTGCTTATGAAGCAAAATATTGGAAAAATTATTTTTTTTCATGCTTTTTGAAAATATTTTCCACAAATCTAAGCCTTTTTTGCTTTCTGTTTGATCTATAATATGCTTCTCAGTTTCTTGAATAAATTTTATTTGAAAAGAAAACAATCATAACACAAAACTTGCGTTTTCCAGCTTAATATTAATTTACTTCTCATTTTTTATGTATCAATTTTGTTCAGTGTTGGTTTTGAAGAAACATTAAAAAAGAAATTATAGAAATATGGAAAAAAAATATATTTTTGAAATGTTAGTTATGAAAAGTTTTAAGTAAAAAAATTAAATAAATTAAATTAATGATTTGGCCAGTTGCCGTTTAGCAGGCGGCTGTAGATCAACATCACTGCTCTCTCTAATATCTTGGTCATCGTCATCATCATCAGAAATGTCGATAATTTCGTCCAACAGATATTCTGGAATTTCATCTTTGTCTTCCGCTTCTTCCTCTTTTTCCTCGTCTTCCTCTTCTTCAAAGGTGTTTTTATACCACCAACAAATTTCAGCGAGTATTGCATCTGGAGATTTCTTTCCTCTGTACCTGAAACGAAAATAGTTTTCAATCGTGAACATGTTTATATTGTGCACTATGACAAAGATATTAGAAAAATCTAGGAACTCAAAATATGCACACTCTGTAGTTACCTTATTTCAAATGGAAGCGCAGTTTGGTGATAACGTTCGCCTTGCTCATCAGATTCAGTTGGCAACTGTTGAGCGAGTTGATCAAGATGCTGATGCAAGAGATGAATTTTGTACGACATATTAACCCCAATTTCATCGAAAGCTGCCAACATGTTTACAATAGATTGCCTGTAGTTGTCTTTGCGTTCTTTACCCAAAAGTCCTTTAATGACTATTGAAAGCAGTCATTATTTAAGCCATGCATTTAATTCTCGGTCTGTCAGAACTTGGTCAAAATCTTGACGACTCATTAGTTTCCGTATGTCGGGACCATTAACAACCCCTTCCTGCATTTTGGCGTTACTTAGTTTTGGGAAAATGTCTTTTAAGCGGTTGAATACTGCTGGTCTTTTTGCGATACACATTTCAAAAAATTTGTAGCAATGCCAAGTTTAATGTGGAGCAACGGCAACAAAATTTTCATTTCAGGAACAAGACTTTCGTGTAGGCTATTGTCTTTAGGCCATTTCCGTCCAATGCGACTATTCCAGTTATGCTGTTTATACTGGTTTCTTCCTTTAATACCTTCTCCGTATCGTGAATCCCAATCGCACAAAAAACACGGAAATTTTGGACGGCCAGATGCTGTTAAGCCTGTAATCAATGAAACTATTTTGAGGTCGCAGCAAATGCGCCACTGGTGTTCGTCATATTTGACTACTTCCAGAATGTGTTTCAAATTATCGAAATTTTCACTAGTGTCAGTGTTATACGCAATCGGAACGGAAGGCATTCTATTTGTCTTGTGCAAAAGCACAACTTTTAAGCTGATTAGTGAACTATCGATGAATCATCTTTTTTATAGATAAACCCTATCGTCTCCATTAACTTTTCAATATCGTTGCATTAAGCGAAATTTTTTGCATCATTCACATTGAAGAACTTTTCTAACTCTTTTTGGCGTTTATCGACTAAGACCATTTTTTTTCAAATGAAAAAAATATTTTTTCCAAAATTTTGCTTCTTAAGCACCACAAAAATTTTCTAAATCAATTTTTTTAAATCAAAATTTTTATTGTTGCACAGGTCTCTAGCAATAATTTGGCTGTTACGGATTGAAAAAATATCAATTAGTCGACGAGTTATAGCCAAAAACCATATAAACAATATGCTGAAAATCGGCATTTGACTCCAAAGTTCGAAGGTCGATTAAAAAAAATTCGAACTAACATAAACAAACGCCGCGATACGGGTCTTCTAATTTAGCCTCTACTTTCACCTTACTCTCAGAATCGACCTAACTTTTGTTCCACAGTGATATTGTAGCTGTTCTTTATAATGTTGCCGTTGTTGGTAATGCTGTTTTTATTGATTATATTGCTGTTGTTGCTGTTGATTATACTGCTGTTGTTGCTGCTGATTATATTGCTGTTGCTGTTGATATAGTTGCGGATGTACTGGCCACACCCGTTTAATTATATACAATGCTTTGGCCGCATAAAAATTTAGTGGTGTTGCACAATTAATTATTTTAAATTTTTTTAAATTTAATTTTATTTTGTTGTCCTTTAGGATCTTAAAATGTTTAATAACAATTTTCAATGGTTTTAATATTATTCTATTTTGTTGTCCTTTAATTCGTAGGATCTTAAAAACGTTTAATAATAATTTGCACAACCCAGTTAAAGATAATATAATCTCTTTTTTAATTTAATTTGTATTTTGTATTGTTTTTTTTTTTTTAGAAGTTAATTATTTGTCCTTTTTATTTATTTGTAGGATATTTTGTTTTTTTGTGGTCCTTTTAAGTTTGAAGAATCTTTTTGTTGTAAAAAAGGTTCGCAGGACCACCAATTTGGTTACTCAATTATTTATTTTTATATAAACATTTATATATATTTTTCATTTGTTTGTGTTTTAACAATGAAATATTTGAGTGAACTGAATTAATATTTTTCTAAAATTTTATTTATTTGTTTATTTATTTATTAGTCTATGGAAATATAATCCTTACAGACTATTTAACATTAAAAACATTTGTAAAAAATATAGAATTAAATTTAACACAAAATTATTTTAAAATTGGCTACAGCAAAACTAATAATTTATTACATATTGTTTAGATAAAGTATTGTATCCCTTTTGATATAATCTAAACTTTTTTGAAAGTCAATGATATTATATAGTTGGTTAAATTCGACACAGACTCGACGAAAAGGATCAGAATTAGCATAATTTGTGCGAAAATACTTTACAATCAGGAACTGGAAATACTGTGATGTGCGCTGTGAAGTATTTATATTTATTCTGCTGAGGAGAAATTGGGAGTGTAAAATAGAATGAATTAGATTGAAGAGAAAGGTTGCATTTAACATTTTTCTTCGACTTTTAAGCATAGGAAGCTTAATGAGAGCGAGACGGCTTCTATATATTTGGATCCCAGCCAAGTCCGCGAAGGCAAAATATTAGGAATTGCTTTTGAACGGATTCAATTGAGTTAGAATGTACAGTGTAAAAAGGATCCCAAACTACAGATCCATATTCTAGAATAGGTCTTACTGGTGCAATAAAAAGTTGTTTTGTTGTGTATGGATCAGAAAACTATTTCGCCCAACGCTTGATAAATCCAAGTACACCAGAAGCCTTGTTAATTATTATTGAGATATGTTTTCGGAAATCCAGACGCTTATCCAATAAAACACCAAGATCATTTCTAATTGTTCGTTGTTCATCATATACAAGCCGTTAATGGGAAAAGATCTTGTGAACACCATATATTTACATTTTTTACATTAAGGTCCATTATAAACGAGAATCAAAAATATCAAAACATACTTTGAATAAAATTATTTTTAAATTTACAATATAAACAAAGTATATATATTACAGGTGTATATATATAAATGACTAAATGAGTAAATAAGTAATTAAGTATTTGGATAAATAAGTAGATATATAAGTTGATACACTACAAAGTTTGTGCTTTGTGTGTTTTTCCGCGATTGTTTTTATAGAAACACAATAAATAAGAAATTGTAATAAATACTAGTCAAAAGTGAAAAGCAATTAAATTTAAATTTAAATGATAATAGAATTTAAAGGTTAATTACACTGTGCAACAGTAAGAGAATTGTTGTACATTGTTCTTAAAAAGTGACACCTTTGCATAAATAATTAAATAATTGAGGAATAAGGTCGGTTTCATAAAATTCAACGTAATTCTGGAATGTTCATGTAATTATAAATTAAATAATAAAAATTAGTGAAAAACATTCTTGTACACTTTCGGGGTCTTAATCTCGGGGGGTGAGATATTCCAAGTCAGGACAGAACTACTAGGCCAGTATAATAAAACCTCCAAAGGGTTTGGCGTTCTCAGGGAAACATGAAAATTTATTGAAGATTTCATTTGATGAAATTAGTCCAACGTGATTTGTTGAAGCTATTTGCATACAAAAAAAGTTTCGTCTGCACATAAAATAAAAAATATATGAAGTTAAAGTCATTGTTATATAAATGAATGTTTTATAAAAAAAAAACAAAAAATAAAAATTCAGTCTATTGTACGATGTAAACCAGCACAATACTGACAATATGTGTTCAGATACTGTGTAATATTATTCTATTCGAAGGAAAAAACTGAACGTCTACTGAGATAATGAGAGCATTTATACGAAGATTTCGGCTCATTGTAAGTAAATATGTTGGGGTAAAAATAATTTACACAATTTATTTATATAAAAATTAAAATTTATTAAATTAATTTATTTGATAGAAAACTCAAATTAATCAGTTGAAATTGTAAACTAAAACTCATTGAATTTGTTATCAAAAATATTTTACATTTTATCAAATGTTACAGTTATTTTAAAATGACTAAATTTAAAAAATGTACAGCAGATATTATTACATTACATATACGTGGTTTGGTTTCAATTTAAAGTTCCAACAACAACTCATATGATCAATATGAGACTCAAAAGAAAGGTTGCTATCAATGAGAATAGCCAAACATCTATATTACAATCAGACAAAAACGATTTGATGCTCCAAACATAATGGCTTTGGATTTTGCCGAATTTATAGCCAATGAATTCATGGAACACCAAGGTAAAAGTAAAATGTAAATTTCGACTCAACAATAGCCGAATGAGTAAAACCAACGATCTGGTCCTTAAGTATATTCTCCACTATTCTAGAGAAAATATGGAGTATAGATATGGGTGTTAAGTCATCAGGACCATGAACAACCCTTGATTTGGGAATTGGCACAACTCTAGCCACCTTTCAAGCCTTTGCAAACGACGAAGTCGTTAAAATCGAATTTACAAGACGTAAAAAAGTATCTGAAATATGAGGATATATAATCTATAAGAATTTGAGAGACTAAGATTTAATTTTATTCAGGGAATCCAAAACCTCCTCCTCTGTAACGCTATGGAAAGAAAAAGAGTTGTCAATTTCAAACCAACTATTAAAATCAAATAGATCACTGCTCCCAGAATTCGCCCCTTCAATAAAAAAAAGTCATTAATACTATCCACATCACCATCGAAATCAATTTCATTGGTACCAAGGCAACCAGCACCTTGCAAAACTGTCCACAACCCCTGCGAGTCTAATCTCTTAAAAATACCTGAAAAGTGCTTCCTCTTCCCTGTACATATAACATTGTTAGCGCCATTCCTATATTTACAAAACGTTTTCCACCTAATATCAATCTTATCAGCTTGATAAGAAGCAAAAGAAATATCTCTTAATGTTCTGGAAAAACGATCTCTCTTGACATCGTCCAGTTATTCTGAGTTAAACCAATTTTCCTCCTAACCGTTGGAACAAAGTTAAAAAGATCATTTAGAAGAGATGTAACACTACTAAACAAAAGTTCCTTATCAGAAATACCAAATGCTAAGCAAAAATCAAACCCATCTAAAACCCCATCCCAATCAATTCTATTTATATCACGATACTCAATAAACTCAGTAAATTAACTAACATTTATTTTAAAGGATGCAAAGAATAAAGTATGGCGAGAAATAGGCGGACATTGAACCTGGTCAGAAAAAGAAACCATAAAAATATCACTTAACAACCAATAATAAATCAATATCAAAATGGGTCGGCTTCGAGCAATGAAAAACTGACAAATTTAAACGAAGACATAATGATCGAAGCGAATAAGATTTTGAAATATTGAACAAATTGCAATTAAAGTCACAAACCACAACAATATTTGAACATCTAAGAAACAGATCATAGTGAGAAGCTTCGAAAGATGATATGTCTCCATGAGGCAAGTAAACCA
The DNA here is from genome assembly GCA_963682025.1 of Cordilura impudica. Lineage (NCBI taxonomy): Eukaryota > Metazoa > Arthropoda > Insecta > Diptera > Scathophagidae > Cordilura > Cordilura impudica. The sequence goes on from OY821521.1 coordinate 111,007,121, forward strand.
TACCAAACAACTAACTAATATTACCAAAAAAGTTCTATAAAAGAGATTCACACAACCCAAAGTCCGCAACTTTAACCACAATCTTAAATTTAATGTTGTCCGATACGTAAATACCAACACCGCCACCTCTCGAGCTCAAACGATCATTACTCACAAGTATATAATCAGGAATAGAAATGGTCCGATTATAAATGTATGGCTTGATCCACGATTCAGAAACAGCAACAATATTCAACAAAGATCCATTAAACTCGTCAAATTTGGAAGAATTCGTGAAGCCTTGAAACTGTAGCAATTAAGCTGGTTCACGTATGTGTGCCATGAAGACTTTAAATACGAGTTATTGTTAACCACATGACCAATATTATTGTCAAAAGACATCTTAATTGTTACTGTTGGGAACCAAAAAAAAAAAAGAAAAAAATTTGATAAAAAAAACATCACAATCAAATTCTTAAACAATTTCAATAACAAATTCATTATATAAATCAACTAAACATAAGTAAAAAAAAAGATCAAAATTTAATAAAATTAAAAAAAGAATGTTTTGAGAGCATGGAAGTCATACAATAATTAAAAAACTATTTTTAAAATATTTTTTCTGAATTAGCAAGTAATATGTTAATTTAAGAATTCATGTAATACAGAAAAAAAAAAAACAAAAAAAAAAAACAATAAAAACAGTTAAGAAATACAAGTTGCTCCATACATACCTAAAAATATACCCGATAAAAAATTATATACAAAATTTCATCTAAATATATATGACAGACGGACGGATGAACGTCGTTAAGTTGACTACGAAAGTGATGTATGTATGTATGTATATAGAATTAAACAAACCGGGAGTTCGATGAATATTCAAAATCTATAATTAAAAAAGGTATCCAAAAACTTTGTATGTGCATTTTGTTGTTATTTCTAGGATTTGCAAGTTTCATAAACCTTTTATGAAAATTTTCATTAAGTTTAAAACCATTTTCTAAAATAAAAATTATTAATCAATTGAAATTTTATTAAATCCGATTCACAAGCTATCCGTCAAATAATTAAATATATCAATTTCAACAACATGAGAGTGCATGAAATCGTGTTACCAATTGAAAACGCAAAATAAAGTGGGATTTGGTTGGTACATAATTCAAATAGAAATTCTAACCACACAAAATAGCAATAATGTATTATTAAAACAAAGAAAACTGCACTTCTTTTTCAACATTATTTGCTTTCAGTTAAGATTTCCGTTTCCCTTAGATACAGTTAGAAGAGTATCACCTTTTATTAATAATGTAATTAACAGCTAATCATTTATCATTTAAACTAATACTTATTGTTAATTAATTACATAAAAAATATGTTAATTAAAAATAACATAAATAATTATTACATTCATTTGATTTAAAGCAATAACAATGTCTTATGTTTAAATCTAAAAAACGACTAGTAGATATTGTAAAATGTGAAATGATATACAATAGCTGACATCATAGTTAGTATGTTTGCAAATATATATTGCTTCAAAGTAAGGGTTACAAAGCATAGTGAATTATTTTTGTAAATCCTATGGGAAATAATTTTGATCATTAGACTTCGTTAACTTTTCTTGAGCTTTGTTAGATTTTCAGTGATTTTATAGGAAACATTAGAATCTAACAAATATTAAAGAATGACATTTAAACGTATTCAATAGGAAAAATATTTAAAATGCTTACCTTTGTAAGCTGAGAGCTTTTCTACAAAACAAATAACTTAAATTCATCAAAACATGATATGTATATAAAAAACTTTACACTAAGACCCAGTTTTTGGGATGTCGGTTAAACCTAGTTTACTTAAATCGAGAAATAATTTTTTCAGACATATCCAAATTTATAAAGGAATTGATGAATAAATTCTGGGTTTAGCAAAACTAGGTTTAACTGATATCTCAAAAACTGGGTCTAAGAAAATTTTAGATGCTTTGAAGTAAAAAATTCAAATATGTAAATTTCTAAACTTCTACACTAGTCGGCATAATTATTTTGACAAAAAAAAAAAAATGATGCATTTTTGTATTCAATTTTTAGTTATTGCTAATACAAACTAAAAAAAATAACTCAATAGAGTTTCTTTCATAAACAATTAAAAAGATATGAATGAAAGTAATTTTGAGATGTTGGCATAAGTATTTTGACAAGTTATTATTTTTGAAAAAAGAAGCTTAATATTTAACAAATGCATAGAAATTTGACTATGAGTTAATAAAATGTATAGCTCCCTTTGGCTTCAATAGCTTTTTGAAAGCGTCTTGGAGCTGAGTCCAGTAAATTTTGAAGGACCCCTTAGGATATCTCATTCCAAAGGGAAGTGACCTGGGAAATTGTCGCTTCTTTGATTTTATGTAAAAAAACAATTCTTTTACGTTTGATAAGAGACCAAACGTTTTCAATGGTATTCAAGTCTGGACTTTGGAGTGGCCAGTCCTTCAAATATTTGGATATCATACTGCTTTTGTGGCATGGGGTATTGCCCTGTTGCAGGATAAATGATTCTCCGATCAACCTGTCACCGGAAGGGACAGCGTTATCATTTATGGTGCTCAAATATTGGCATTGGTTCATCGAGCCGGCGATGAGAACCAAGTCACCCAACCCATTGTTCGCAATATATCCCCAGAACATGACAGAGCCTCCACAATGCCTCACTTTTTGGCCTTCGTACCTGTGGCAGCCTAACAAAAATCTTTTGTTTTGATGAATTGAACTCAAAGGAGCTTTGATCTGTCTATAGAACGCTTCTCCAAAACTCTTTTGGCTTCTGAAGATGCTCCTTTGGGAAGGCCAATCTTTTCAGTTTGCTCACATCTGATATGAAGGTATGTTCTTGTTTTTTTTTTTGTTTTAAAATCTCTGTATTTTAAACGACGCCGAACACTAAGCTCACTGATTGGATTCTTGGCCGACAGATTCGATTGATTTGTAGCAGATTGAGGCTTTAGTTGAATATTTTTGTGAAATTCCCGCAGAATGATTCGGTCTTCCATTAGCGTTGTTTTGCGTTTAGAACCTGATCTAGGTAAGTATCTGATGTCACTATGTTCCTCAATTTGTTAATTTGATAGTACACTGTTTTTCGCGACAAATTAAATTCAATTACAATGTATTTTACTGCGACGCTAGAATTAAAGTTGCCAATAGCAACACAGCTTAACTCAGCCGTTTTTCCCATAGTCTCCAATAACTTTTATTCAATATTTTATTTGAATATTATAAAAAAACTAGCTGGACCCGGCAAACGTTGTTTTGCCCTCAATGAATTTTTTATTTTAGTTAGAATCTGTATATACATACCTATATAAAAAAACGTTTTTGCATTTGTTAATATTAATTGAAAACTGTTAAAGAAAATCCATGTTTTATTTATGAAAATGAAAACAAATATTTATTGCAACATACATATAATAATGACCAATATATTTCTATTATTGTAATTCTAAAAAGAATGAACAATATTTTTAGCTTCATTATTCTGGCAGTAAATGAAAACATTTGCTGGCTTTCCGACACAGGGACATGCCACATATAGTTGCTCATGGGAAAACAACTGTTTTCGAGGTCCAAACCACATATTTGCAATGATTGTTCTTGCGATTTATTAATGGTCATGGCAAAGCCCAATCTGATCGGAAATTGTAATCTTTTGAATATTATCGGTGTGTCGGTAGGAATCATAGGAATTCTTGGCAGCAAAACATGTTTTCCTTAAAACTTTCCTTTGAGAATTGTGGCCTCAATAACATTGGGCATTATTCTCTCAACAATTAACTTGGTTCCATTACATATTCTCGGAGCGTTGAGGTTACGTAGCAAAATTATTGGAGAACCAACTTTTAATTTAAATAAATGTGGCGGTAGACCGGGCACATCAAGTGAATTCAAAAAATTCTGTTGGAGAATTGACTGCTTCATTTTCTTTAACAACACTATCCATAGATTTGAAAGAAGACGTTTCGCAATCAATCAAGTCCTGAATAACAACATGTTATCGACATCGACATTGTTGCGGCTAAAATAGTTCTTTCACCTAACCACACACAGAAAACTGATTCGTTGTGGCTACCAAATTTATTGCCAACCAAATTGCGATGAAGCAAATATCCGAATTTTGAGTCCATGACAATTACAATTCTATCGTCTTAATAGTAAATATTTTATCACAATAGAAAATGAAATATGGCTATACAATTTATATTAATACAATCGAAAATACAGTTGTTAAACTTTAGAACAATTCCGTTTGTAATTTTTTTTTCTGTGTGCAATCATATTTACGATATTGATTTTGAATGCCGGGGAATACATTTTCAATTAATTCATCGCGTGACGATATAAATTGACAAAAATCTTGTGGATAGTTTAATAGTTTGACTGGTTGGGTTAATATTGATTTTACCTTTACCAAGATCGAGTAGTTGTTTTGAAAATTGGTCAGCCATTTGATCATTTTGTAATCGTACTCGCATGTTTGTTGTTAATTTTATAGTTTGAACGCTACTCCATAATGTTGATGATTTTCAGCAGGCATTTATTTCGTCAGCATAGGTTGATTTTGGTATGACTGGCAATGTTTGACGAAGATCTCCAGATAATAAAATAATAGCTCCACCAAAAAGTCTTTCATTGCCTTTCAAATCTTTTAAAGTTCGATGTAATGCTTCTAAGGAATGTTTGTGAACCATGGTACATTCATCCCAAATAATAATACTGCATTTTTGCAGAACTTTTGCCATACCGGAATGTTTTTTGATATTACAGACGATGATTTGAGAGCTGAATGAGCTGTACGACCACCATGCAATAATGTTGCGGCTATTCCGGACGAAGCAATAGCCAATGCAATTTTTCCTTACTTTTTGGTTAGAATGTTTATATATAAAAACTTTTGTGAATTTTGTAACTTATAAAATTTAAATAAATTTGACAACTCATTATTTTTTGAACGCCAGCGCCATCTACCGGGTCCAACAAAAAATTTTTGGCATCATCTAACATCCTGAATAATAACATTAATATTATCGACATCGAAATTTTTTGCGGTTTAAATAGTTCTTTCACTTAACCAAGTAGTTGTTTTGAAAACTGGTCAGCCGTTGGATCATGGATAATAAAATGAGAGCTCCACCAAAAAGTCTTTCATTGCCTTTCAAATCTTTTAAAGTTCTATGTAGTGCTTCTAAGGAATGTTTGTAAGCCATGTTATATTCATCCCAAATAATAATATTGCATTTTTGCAGAACTTTTGCCATACCGGAATGTTTTTTTAACGGTGATTTGAGTGCTGAATGAGCTGTACGACCACCATGCAATAATGTTGCGGCTATTCCGGACAAAGCAATAGCCAATGCAATTTTTCCTTCCTTTTTAGTTGGAATATCTTATATATAAAAACGTTTGTGAATTTTGGAACTTATAAAATTTAAATAAATTTGACAACTCATTATTTTTCGAACGCCAGCGCCATCTACCGGGTCCAACAAAAAAATTTTTGCCATCATCTAACATACATATATGTACATTCTTAGTTTCAGTAAAATCGCACCGTAAATAAGAATATTCGAAATGACTTTACCCCAGCGCCATCTATCGGGTCCATTGATACATACAAAAATTTCATATGATAAAACATACATACATTCTGAATTGCAGTCAAATCGCACTAAATAAAAAAATAAAAAAAAAAAACAAAAAATGAGGAGTTTAACTTCTTATATATAAAATTCTCGTGTCGCGGTTTCTGTAATTGAACTCCTCCGAAACGGCTTGACCGATTCTCATGAAATTTTGTGTGGATATTGGGTAGGTCTCAGAAACGTACAAAAGGTATTTTTTTTTTATATCTCAAGTGGGCGTGGCACTTATGGCTATCATAGTACTCCAGATATCTGATTTTAAAAGTTCACTTTGTATGGGGGGGTACCCCTCCCAGTGGCCATATCAAAAAAAAAATAAACGTTGTCCGATTCTCAGACCTACCCAATATGCGCACAAAATTTCATGAGAATCGGTCGAGCCGTTTCGACGGAATTTTACCACAAACACTGCGACAGAAGAATTTTATATATAAGATGTCAATAAAACTTAAATATCAGAGTTATTTGATTCTCACTTGCTAAACCATGCGCGAACACTGCCACAAAGATTTAGTCAAAATACTTATGTCACGAAAAAATTCGCTGCTTGCTTGCTTTCTTATCAACAGAAAGGAAAAGCAAACCGTAAACGACAAAATATTGGGCACGCGTATAGCTACAAATATGGATTTTACTTTGAACATAACCCGTGTACCGTTAGTTCATGCAACGGTACAAGAAAACATCACAGTTGCGTATGTCAAAATAATTATGCCGACCAGTGTATGTATATCGATTGGAGTATGCGATGCTGTTGCCCATACTATGGAGTTGGAGATGGTATTCGGCCAGAAAATTTTGAGGATTCTTCGCAAACATTTATTTACGAACACTTGCCGCATTCCAGGTTTCACATCCATAAAGCGTTGCAAAATCCTTACCAAAATTAATTATTTTATTGTTAATATCTAGTTATTAGAAAATGTTTTTTAAAGCTACTTTTTAAACAAAATGTTGTTTTTTTTATGAAAAAGTGATTCTTAAGAGAAATTACTTTTCTAATTAAAAGCACTTTTTTAAGAAAGATTACTCTTAAATAAAAGGTACTTTTTTAAGAAATTAAAAAAAAAATACTTAAAAAAATTTAATTGGGTAAAAGCTTTTAAAGAGATTGGAATTTTAAGTGGGCAAAAGTTGATACATAGCATAAGCGGGTTCCTAAAATGCCGGTTGAATAAAAATAATTCCCACTAATATTTCATTAAATCTATAATATTAATAGGCTAGGCGATTTTTTGTTTCCGATGTTTCGTTCTACCGTTTTATCCCGATTTTGACCAAGCGTATATTATTTGAAAGGTATTTCTTTTTAGCTGTTCACCAGATTTACAGATTTTTAAATTTTTTCCTTTATTTTGAGTAAATTGCATTAAAAGTTGCTACTAACACATACATAAAATTATACAATGCTATGTGTGTGTTTATTAAATTTGTTAATGTGTTTGTTAATGAGTTTGTTATTTTCATTCACAATAATAATAAACCAAAAAAGTTTGGTTTGTGAATTGGCTAAGTTGAAAAATAAAGTTGTCTAGAAATTGCACTCGAATTTCAAGTGTTGGAATCTGCAAGTATTATTAAATGTGAGCATAAAGTTATTTATAAAATCTTATGTATTTCGATCTGGCAACCTTAAAATTAGTAAGTGCTCAATTCCGATGCTAAATTTTCGAGATATAAGCTTTACGTTCCCCACAAATATATTATATTTTTAAGTCTGGCAATCCTAAACGTATTTTTTAAATAGGGTGCAAAATTCGATTATGTTCCCTGTCAAAAATAATATACGCATAGCGTAACAAAGTCAGCAGATCAGTAAGTCAGTGATGGACATAACTATAATTATATATGTACATACAATATGTACATATAAATTTTTTTATATATTAATAGTGTTGAAATATGTTTTCTTATTTGTGATACGGGTCTTAAAAATATATTTTCAAGTTGATTTTGGTATTAAAAGCATAAGGCGGTTGAAAAATTAACAAAATCTAAAGAAAAACAAAAAACAACTGGACTCAGGTATGTACCTATCATCTCTCAATAGTATTTTCAGCATTGGAAATGTACCGTTAATTTAGAGCACTTATTTTTTACATTTTTTACATTTGTGCATTTTGCTGTTTTCTATTATACGCCCGTTTTTTCTTGCTTTTAAAAATCAATTTCTATCACAATATACCTACATATGTAGCTACTACAAAAATATTAATATACTTACATACATACATATGTATGTACATATGTATTTACCTACGTGAGTATATATGTACGTAAACAGTAATCCCTAAATAAATAATTTGTTTTATAATTTAATTATAAATTTGGTATGTAGAATGTTACTTCTCTTATAAACAATAGTGTACCTATTTCTTTATAATTTATTGGTATTTATCGGTAAACAATTGAAAATACCCTCTGCTTTAGCGATGTCTGATTTTACTAACATCGATATCAATTCTCAAAAACTGCTTAATCGTAGTGTTTATGTATATTAATTTCTTTGGTATAAGTATTTGATAGAAATTTACAATTATTCTCGATTTCTAAGGCAATTTTTCTATGCGGAATAAACTTTGAATTTAAGCTTATACATACTAGAAGATAATTATAAATAAAAACAAGTAAGAAAATTATAGTCGTTCTAGACCGACGATACGATACCCTATACCACGCGTTTAGAGACCCTATCTCTCAGGCCCAACTAACTGGATATAGGAAATAAGCATAAACAAAATTTGAGTGGGATTTTTATTCATTTTTTCGGCTGCAGATAAGAAAAAGTTCATATCGGATGCTATATCTAAATATATGGAGACTAGGCCCAAAAATGGATCGATCCTGACCATGTATGGTAAAGTCTCTTGTATTTTGGAAAAATATATATAAACAAAATTTGAGAAGAATCAGTGCAATATTTTTGTTTTTTGATAGATTTAAGTGAAGATCGGGAATCAGCTCTATATGGGGCCTCTGATTAAGAGTTGTCCTATAGGGATCATTTTTGGACTACTGATTAATGGATGTAATATATACATACAAACCCAATTTGACTAAGATTTGTATAGTTTGGATCTTATGGCAATATATGTTGATTTCATAGGGGTCATTTGTATGGGGGCTAGGTCTGAACATGGACCGATTCTCAACAATTTCAATAGCGTTCATCCCATGGCCGATAAAAGATTAAATACCAAATTGCGACCTGCAGTTTGATTACAAGCTTTACATGGACACACAGACGGACGGACGGACGGATATCGTTAAATCGAATCAGATAGTGATTCTGATTCGATCAGTATAATTTAAGATGGGTGTAGGTCAAATATTTTTGGTTGTTACAAACAGCAGCACAAAGTCATTATACCCAAACCACATAGTGGTATAGGGTATAAATATTACAAACATAGTATGTACTTAAGAAGTGCTCAGGTTTTCCTGCTTGCTCTTTAATATTTGTCAAAATGAAAAATTACATGAATTTGAAACATATGTACATAAAAATAGGTAAATTAATGTCTGCAGAAACAAAGTGGAAACTATTGAAACAAACTTAATAAATAGCAACACTTTGAGCACACACACACACAAAATAAAAAATACAATTGGAATTTTGAAGAAAAAAATTTTAATGTGTTTAGTTGTTGGTGCTGTCTTTTGCAGTTTTAATCAATTTTTGAGTCGTCGACATTTTTGTTTTTTTTTGTCTATTAATTCAATCGCCATCAGCAATACAAACAACACAACCAACAAATACCGACCAGAGAAGATGAGACTGGTTTTGTAACGAGTATTTAGTGTGTTTCATATCCCAATTAGATTCCAATTCCAATTCGAATTAAATAAAATTCTTTTTCCTCTCCTCTCACAGCTTATTTTTTTTTAGCTCGTTTTCTGTTTGCTTCTATTCCTCATTCGGCTTGTGATCGTTGTCGTCCAACAACGGCGTCGAATTTTTACGGAATTGAAGTGTTTTATTGATAACAAGAAAAAAATACAAAAAAGCGCATATTAAAATAATTCGTGAATGGAAAAAAGTTATAAATTTTGTTTGTTTGATAAATATGCAGAATATTAAAAAGCTATAAAAATTAAATACAATTTGTGTTATTAAATAGACAAAAGCTGAAAAAATTACAATTGCCAGAAAAGAAAAAGCAACGGTTAATATATAAAATGTAGCTTTTAAATGTCCAAATTGCGACGCAAAAAAATTTATTGTCATTTATATAAAAAATAAATATATATATAACAAAAATATTTTATATTAAAAAGCATAACGGTTTATGTTTGAACTGACTGATCTCTACATGCTCGTCCTCTCTCACTCTCTTTCGGGTACTCTGATCGTAGTAATACGATATTTGTTTACGATCAAATTGACAACATTTTTCTACTGTAGTGATAAATGTCATATTCGGCGGTAAAATAGTGTGTAGCGTGAAGTGAACGTTATTAAAATCAACATCATTTAATAAAGAAACAAAAAAAAAAAAGATTTAAAAATTTAACAACAAATTGCTAGTCTGCTTTCGTGTTTGTCTAACAAGTGTTTTAAGAATAAATCGTTCAAAAATCTTGCACCTAATGCAACTGCATACTATGGACTGCACCGGTCGTTCAAATTTGAATGAACGTGGCTCGGAGCTAGGAGACGACATGGTAAGATATTCATAATAATTAAATTATATCGATTTCTTATCGACACAATTTCTCGTCAATGTTTAATTGATGTTGGATTTTTGCTTTTAAACATCTTAAAAGTACCGTCGCTAAAAATTTAATGAACGATTTGATCGGATAAGGCAGTACTAATTTTCAATTAAGAAAATATCCGTAACGTCGTCTAATTCATAAGGTTATGAATTTAAATTCATATTTGATGTTCATGATTTTTACATCATTGCTACATGCTCGTGCATATCAAAGCCTTTAAGAGATATAATTAAGAGAAATAATTATACAAAGCAGATACCAACATAGGTACAATAATACCAAAAATTAATGCGTATTGCTTTTGACAAATATTTTCTAGTTTTCCGATAAAAACTTTTTTAATATGTGTATTTCTATTCCACACTTTAAAAACTTAAATACATATAATTTTTTATTTATAGTTTTCAAAATTGCGGTCCCAGTTTTTTTTTTATATTTTTATTATAGCCTGAACCACTTTGTTCCAGATGTTATAAAAGAGTGATAATATTTGCAACTTCCAAAAATAATTGATCGATGAGTTATAAAAACTACTGAAGGCCTGGTTAGCCGAGCGTTGTTTAAATGTAACTTTACCGTAGATGTAATATTGGCCTTTGGTGCAATTGTAGAACATAAAGCTGGCTCCTTACCGGTACAACTTGTTTTAAAATGTTCATGACCATTTCAATTCAAATTTGTTTATACAATAACTCATGGATAAATGCATTCATGGAAAATGCCAAAAGCTGAACACTTTTAAATCTCGGTTAAATGCGTTACTGACGCAGTTAAAAAAATGTTGGTTAAATGCGTTACGACTCAACAGAATTTTCCCTTAATTGAGACCTCAATGTAGTTATGGAAAATGTAGTTTAAATGATTATACTACTTATTTTTTGAAAAAAAAAAAAAAAAACTATAAACAAGTCAATTGAGTCTACATATGTATAATAATAGATCACTATTTTATTGAATTAAATTTAGTTAGTACATATTAAAAAAGTTGACTGAAAAATAACAAAAATATTTCCGAAAATATTACATGAAGAAAAATAAAATTCTTAAAAAGTTACAAACAAAACAAAAAAATTAATTCAAGAAAAATAGTTGAAGAAAAATTTAACAAAAATAAAAGTAAAATTAAAGACAACATATGTAAATTACATATTGTAATTTACGTATACAAATTCATATGAGCTATGTACATTTTCATTCATATATGCTTTTAATAAAACTTTAGTAAGGTAATTCTTCAAAATTCTTTAATTTTGTTTGATATTTTATTTTATCAAATGTATGACTCATTTTTGAGTGTAACGCAGTTAAGCGGGATGCATTTAAAAGAAAAATATGTACACAAAGTAAATGGATTAAGGAAAATGTTTCACTTTAGAATTACTTAAGCGTGAAGCCTTCTTAAGCGGGAAGCATTTATACGTGAAGTACTGTACTTATTTTGGTTGCCCATTTATGATTTTAGCCAACATGCTTGGGCCTAAGACCCTATTTTGCAACCCGTGCTAGCTGAATAATCCGAGAGAGTGATTAACCACTTCATGATAATAGAAGTTGACATTATTGATGCCTCGATACGCCCTCCAAACCCGTCTCATTATTTTTTTTTTCAAGAAAATTTTCCTTTATACCGATTATTACTAAAAATCCTGATGATGTATTTAAATCTAATTTTTTATCTTTCCCTTTACCAAATGAATTATATTCATAATTCAAATGACAAATTGCTAGATCTTGTGTTTGTTAATGACCGTGATGGTTGCTTTGCAACTCGTTCAGATCCCATAACTCTACCTGAGGATCTTCGTCACCCCACTATTGAAATCAGTTGTAATTTGAACATATATAATGAAGATATATTTTGCTTAAAAAAAAAATAATTACAATGCACTTAATAATCTTATTTCAAATACCAATTGGAACAATCTGTTATTTCCTTACGATGGCAGCTCAAGCTCAATAGTATGCTCGAGAACTTTTTTAAAACTATTCACACTTATATGGATAAATGTGTACCAAAGGAAGCTGGCCCTCCATGGAGTAACAAACAATTATCGAATCTTAAAAATGTAATGGGTTGCTTGATGATTATAGCAAATACTCTGTCAGTCATGCGGTTTACAATATTCTCAACAATTCTTTGTACGACAATTATTTAGAAAAAGTTAAAAACAATTTGAAAAGAGATCCGAAATAATTTTATAGCTTTGTAAATTCGAGAAGAAAATGTAGTGGTTATCCATCTGTTATAAAACTTCATAATCTTGAATCTGGTGATGATGATGCCATTACCAATATGTTTGCAAAGAATACCCATATCAAATCTTCACAAATCAAGCTATCTGTTTTCCTTCCATAGATAATTTCGATATTCTCAAAAGTCTTAAAAAATTAAAGGTTTCATACAATTGTGGGCCTGACGGCGTAGCTGTATCCTGAGAAATTTTGATTCATCTTTAGCTAATCCTTTAGCCCTTTTTTATATTGCATCAATAAAATATGGATACTTTCCAAAGCTCTGGAGAGATTCTTTTGTAATTCCGCTATACAAATCTCGAGATAAGTCAGAAACTTCAAATTATAGATATATTGTCAAACTTAGTGCGATTACCTAAATTTTGAAAAATTTCTTACTGTTGTCCTAAGTCACTATGATTCTTCAATATTACCACCAGCTCAACATGGCTTTCGGAAGGGCTGTTCTACTGGCCCCATAATTTGGGATCCCTATTATAATATTTATCAACAACATGTTGAATCTGTTCAGAAGCAATTTTTACTTTTTTGTTTGCGTGGTCTGCCCTGGAATCCTGCTCTCCGTTTACCATCGTACACGGATAGGCTTGCGTTAATAAAATTGCCGACATTAAAAAGTCGTAGAATCATGCTGAAAGTTTTGTTTGTGATCACTCTACTTCAAGGTGAAGTCAGCTCTGAATTTGTTTTAAATAAAATTTGTTTTAAAATCAAACTATGCTCTTCCGGATCCACTCAGGAGAATGTTTTGCGATTTTAACAACTTATATAGATACAAAGATTTTTCACTGCCACGAAATGTAATAAAACAAATTTAATAATGTATTTAAACTCATAATTATTGCTTTTAGTTTATTTTTTGTAATAGTCTGCAAGGATTTATCCATTGACTAATTTAATTTAAATAAAATATATTAAATTTTTTATGTTTTACAATCAAATTGAAAATAGAAGATATTTAGGAAAACTCTTAGGAAATTAAACTTAATGAAAATCCAAATAAATATATAAATAATTTGCATAAAAAATCATAGATCCAATCAATTCAAACGAGGCAAAACAGAAATTCTATATTTGAAAGAGCTTACAGTGTAATTAGCTCTCTCTATACCTAACACTATATTACTTATATGTATCATAAGATCAGTTGAACTTTATATATTACTTTATATATATATTGTTAGCGGTATTAAAATGATCTGCTAAATAATCATGTTATAAGCACGAATATATAAATCGTTTTAAAGCTCGCACAATCTATAGATGAATGCATTGGACATATAAACTTTGTGGTGACCGCATCGTAATTTTTTTTAACATTCAAAATATTTTTTTTTTTTGTTAATTTATAGAAAATTTTAATTTATTTGTTTAACCGTTCTAAATTAAATTCGCTCAATAAAGTACTTCGTGGGAATTTTTTTAGTTTACGCTGAATTGTTGTTTACACAAAAAAATCTCATTAATGTTAAATATTTAGTGGTTCACAGCAACGATTTTATCTAATTATTTATATAAATACCAATTATTCAAAAATCGAAAACCGAGATTTTGAATTCAAACAAAAAGAGTATTGTTAAGAAATGTAGGAAAAAATTATCACTTAACTTAAGTAGTAAACAAAATATAATTTCTATGAAAATTATCATGATAAATAAACTCTTTTTTTCCGTCGTTTTTTATGTATGTATGTATATTGTTCGTACCTAACAAATTCCACTTAATGTAGAGATTTCAGAGTAGACAAACTAACAGCTACGTACATATACTGTACAGTGACGGAAAGTAGAGAAAACAGCAAACATTTTTTATTACTGAATTTACAAAATACAAAACAAAAAAAAAACTGTTAATTTTTATTCGTACATGGGGATGGGCAACGCTTAGAACAATAAATTTTATTACAATACCTTGAAACCTGAACAAATGAGTTTTTCAATTTCATCACTGAAATTTTCAATTAATAAAATTCATACACATTTGCAAAATTAAATTGAATTATAAAAAATCGTAAAAATATATCATCCTGAAGAGATTACTATTGCTTTTCTTTGTACAACCCACAGGTATATCCAAATTTTATTTCATCTTAAATTGGTTTCAAAATTAAACACAAAAAGTTTAATTTCAACAGTTGCGTTTTCTTTTTAAATTAATTGTTTTTAAATGTCCGCCAAATATAACCAAGTTTAAAATTTTTTATTATAAATTTGTATTTGAAATGAAATCTAGTTCAGACAAGTATTGCAATGCTAATCTATTTCTATTCTTATAGATTTCCCATACTAAATGACCATGTCAAATCTTCTACATCTGCAGAAATTAAATTTAAAATGCAACTAAGTATTTCTACGACTACGATTTTGCAATCACAATTGTTTTTGTTGTTATCAATCCAATCGCTTCAATATGTATATCTGTATATAATCCAGATCTAGTACATTTGACTGTAACAGATGTAGTACATTTGGCCTTATTTATTACACTCATATAAGATATACATACATATACATATATATGAATTGTTAGTTTTTTTATGCCACAGATTAAATTCAATACGAATGTCAAAGTTAAAATCGTTTGTGTTTTTTTTTTTTTGGCGTTACCATTGATATAAAATATAACCAAAGGAAATTAAATCCATGATCTAATGAAATTTTCAGTTGCGAGTGTCGTAGATGTATACAATAATAATTTTAACTACCTATGCATAATTTTTTATTGATTTGTTGTCTGCGATAATATTAAGGTTTTTTTATGAAATACTTCTCTTACGGATTCTTAAAGTCTGTACTTGGTATACATTTCTGAATTTTCGATAGGTGTTTATTTACTAAAATATTAATTTCTTATCACCTTCCCTCTTAAAAAAATCATTTGGTCTTTTACTTTTTCTGAAAGAAAAACGATTTTATTCCTCTAACTTGTAACATTAATGCCGGTTTTCTCAATGTATCGTCAAACTGCCTGTTACTTAACCAGGACATAAATTCATTGGACCGATAAACTACCGGTTAACAATTTTGGTTTTCTCAATGTACCGACAAAAACATTATTTGCCGTTTGGCGTATGAAAGTTGGGAGAATTATTTTCAGTTGGCAATGCCTCTCAAAATTGATATGACAGTTGGGAGAATAATTTATCTGTACGATAAATAAATAACTGTTAGATGAGTGCCGGTTAGCTTTGCGACAAAATAGAAGCAAACCAGACATTGAGAAACCCAAATTTCTTTAATCGGCAGTTTCTCGTTGGGATAAAAGATAATCGCCTATTGAGAAAACGGGCAAAAGTAAAATTATATATTTCAAGGGCTCCATCTTAAAAAAATCTTGTGTTCTGACGACTTAAGTTGTTAAAACTTCTGTAGAAAATTTTTAAAAAGACTATTATGACAGCATTAAAATTATTTTATTTTTTTTTGATATGGACCGGAAATTAAAATTTCATGTTAATCCATGAAACACATAGACGACTGCGGCTACACGACAACACGACTACAATTGCAGCCAGCAGCTGCTACTTAATTTTTTTGAAAAGGACAGCAACATATAACAACAATATAAACAGCTGTTTTTATACAAATGCATTTTTATTTCAGTATTGCCAATTATATTTTTTTTACTTTATTAAAATAGGAAAGCATACATGATTCTATATGTATAAACTTGAGTTAAATATACAATAACTTATTTATAATGCATTATTATAACGTAAAAATAAATAAATAAATTTATTTAACCCCTTTTGATTATTAATGGAATTATAGCATTTCATTTTACGATATTTTTTTTTTTTAACAAAAAATATTTCATAGCACTAATTTCTTTTGCATATTTTGTTATAATGTCAACACTATTTTTGTTTTGTAGCCAACGAAAATAGAAATAGAAAATAGAAATTATCCTAAGTTAATTATAGCGACAAATTTGTCGTGTAGCCATGTTGGTGTCAAAATAATCGTTTTCATATAAATGTGTGTATTTTATTTTTGACAGGCTGTAGTCGTGTAGCCGCTGTCGTCTATATGTTTCATGCATAAGTTTGTTATGTGGCAACACTGATGATATTAGCGCTGTTCTTTTACGTGATAATTTGTGCAAATTATCACAAAATTTACTGGATCCTGTTCGTTTACTTCAAAAAACCCAGTAAAAGAGAACAAATGAGAGCGTAAAATGACGGTTCATTTTTTGAAAACTTGCTGGTTTTTACTGGATAAATTTTTGCCAGTAAGAATTAGCAAGCAAGAAAATACATATGTTTGAAAAACATATGATTGAGTTTTGTGGTAAATAAACCAAAAATTCTACTATTCTATTTTTGTGCAAAAATTTTAAATAATAATTCTAAGGACATTAACGATAGAAGAAGTAAGTAAATATTCACATAACCAGGTTTCATTAATTTTAATCTTTTAAAATCGGTTGCTGCCAAAAAAAAAAAAAAAAAAATAGGTAATGATATTAGTTTCACTGAATATATTTACATGTTAAATAAAATAAATTCTTTTAATTAAGGTATATTTTTTTTGAATTTAGCGTTTCACTTCTTCTTCACTTTCAAATGTGTTTACAATCAGCTGTTTCTATGAACTTGCAAATTCTTACCAATTGCTGTTCGTTTACTATTTTGGATAGTTATGTTTTTGAGAACTAATTTTTCTTACTCTCTGAAATTTCGGTTTTTACTGGTTTTTACTGGGAAAGTAAACGAACAGAGCTATTGTACAGCAACCTTTAGTAACATCGGTATTTGATAAGCGATGTAAATCCCACGATATTAAAAAAAATCGTATTTATACAAATTTCGCCTAGTACTAGTAGTTACATCTTGCAATTTTAAACTGTTTCTATTACGGTAATTCTAGTATACATAAATATATAATAAATATGTATATTTTGTATGAATTCTTAAATACAAAAGTGCGTACGAATGTATCACGTCTATATGGTCCGTGGTAGATCAATCGACCGACCCATCAACCAGCATCAGTTGAAAATGATTTTTTATATCTTTATTAGTTTTTTATTTCAATAAATTTAGGTACCTTTATTATTCGTTTTGTCTGTTTGTTGTTTGATGGTGTTCACACGTAAATTAATTTTTCAAATATTTGAATTATATGTTAGCAACTTAAATGAATATTAAATGGAATTTGGCTTTTTCACTTGTACAACTTATAGTTGTTTAGAAAATCGTATAAAAGTTTAATAGCTTTTGGTAAAAGATTGAGGTTTGTATTGAAATTATTGAAATATATACACGCAAAGTTTAAAGAAAAAATAATGTGGTTTATTGTGAGAGTTCAAAATAAAAGTGAAGTAAATATTTTGTAGAACATTAAAATAAAAAACTTAATTTTCTATGAACTATTGTTTCTTTTTGATACAGTAGAAAATGATAAAGTTGATTTCCAACACGCCTCCTCAATGTTATCTTTTTCTGTTATCATGCCCATTCCTTCTATACAAAACTGATGCTTTACTTTAGGTAGTGGTTTGGTTAGTACATCGGCAATCATTTGGTCTGTTGGCAAATACTTAATTTCAACAGCACCATTTTCAACTACGTCACGGATAAAATGATAACGATAATGGATATGTTAGGTTCTGGAATGGTGGCCACCAAAATTTGCCATATGTTGGGCGCTTTGTGAATCACACATAATAGTAGTGGGACCGTCAGTGGGATATCCAAATTCTTCCAACAAGTATCTTAAATAAAGAGCCTCTTTTGCAGATTCAGTTAGTGCTATATATTCCGATTCGGCACTTGATGTAGCAACAACTCGTTGTTTACGTGATTCCCAGGATATGACTGCACCTGCAAAAACAAAACAAAATCCAGATTGAGATTTACGGTCATTTGTATCCTGAGCCCAATTTGCATCTACGAAACCAACTAAAGGCCTAGAGGTTTTTCTATATTTAAGTGTATAATTTTTTGTTTCCTTTAAATATCTAATGACTAGTAAAGCTGCATTCCAATGTTGTTTTCTGGGGTCTTCACAAAATTGGGATAACTTGTTAATACTGCAACAAATATCCGGTCTACTAAATACTGCCAAGTGCAATAAAGAACCAATAATTTCTTGGTATTTAGCTTTATCTACTTTTTCTCCTTCTCCTGGAATTGTTGGTTCTTTTTCAAAATTAATTTTTGATTGCATCGGTATTTTACATGTCTTCGCATTTGTCAAACCATACTTTTCGATCAAATTTTCAATATAACCTGGTTGACTTATAGACAGAGCTCCTACTGTTTGTTTTATTTCTAATCCTATACAATGCTTTGGCTGATTCATATTACGAATTTCAAAATTCCTTGCTAACAGTTAATTAATTCATTAGGACTTTCTCGTTATTGTAAGCTATAATGATATCATCTACGTATAATGTTACTATAATAGTATATGAATTTGTTTTCATACAATAAACGCATTGATCATACTTAGACGGGGTTAGATTAAACTTTCTCAAAACTGCATCTATTTTCCTATTCCACTGGCGACCAGCTTGTTTTAACCCATATAGAGATTTCTTTAATTTACATACTTTGTTTTTAGTCGATTCGTTAACAAAACCATCGGGTTGAACCATAAAAATTTCTTCACTCAAGTCACCATTGAGAAAAGCTGTAGAAACATCTAACTGACACAATTTAAAATCCTTTTCAACAGCAAGTGTATATACTAATCGTATCGAAGTTTGTCTTACAACAGGAGCAAACGTGTCGAAGTAATCATACCATACTTTTGGTTATAGCCTTTCGCTACTAAACGTGCCTTTCGTTTTTCTACATTTCCATCTGGTGTATATTTTGTTTTAAATATCCATTTACAGCCTATTGGAGTTCTACCTTCAGGTAAGTCTACCAACTCCCACGTGTTATTATCAATTAAGGATTTATATTCTTGTTCAGCTACACGTTGCCACTCTTTTACATCTTTTGAGTTGAGCATATCCTTAAAAGTTTTAGGATCCTCTGAATTACAACCGAACATAATTGAATTAGCTTCTTCTTTATTTTTAAACAACGACCACGACCTTAAACGTTCTTTAATGGATGGTTCAGGAACCAAATTCGTTGAACTACTTATTTCAGTTTGTTCTTCTTCATCGTCTGTCAAAAACTGGTCTTGATCTGAATTATCTTGTCTTGATTGGTTTTTATGACTAGGTTCGACTTGGTTGAAATGGTTCTGATCTGATTCTAAGAAAGTTGATTGATTTTGACTATAAAATTCTTTTGGTTGTAACTGGTTTTGATTTGACTATTCCAGCATAGTAAGATTTTTGTTACGTTCATTACTACCCCAACTAAATTTATATAATCCTTCATTTTGATCTTCTATATGTTTCGAGTCATTGTTAATTGAATTTTTGATATCCTTTTTGATTTTATAAAATCCTACATCTTCATTTTTGACATCTTTGATATCAACTTCAAAATCATCTTCAATGAAGCTTACATCTCGACTTTTAATAATTTTATTGGTACCCCTTTTCCATAAACGGTAAGCTTTAGCATGTGCTGAGTAACCGACAAGTATGAATTCTGAGCTTCTTGGTTGCCATTTTGATTTGCCTGGTTTTTTGTCTAGAACATAAGCTTTTATTCCTATTTGACGGAAATGTTTAACAACTGGTTTCTTTCCTGACCATAATTCCTCAGGTGTTTTATTAATATTTTGTTTAGTTGGACATCTGTTTCTTATGTAGGATGCCGACATAACTAACTCGGCCCACAAATATTCTGGTAATCTGGCCTCTATCATCATTGTCCTAGCCATCTCTACAAGGGTTCGATTCATACGTTCTGCTACACCATTTTGCTCAGGAGTATATTCTACACTTAATTGATGTTTTATACCACAGTCTTTCAAAAAATTTTCGAACTCAATACATGCCAACTCTGCCGCATTATCTGATCGTATAGATTTTATGTTCCTTCCAGTTTCCAACTCAACTTCTTTCTTAAATTCCTTAAAGTTTTCTAAAAATTCACTTTTTCTTCTCAAAAAATAGACATAAACTTTTCTGGTATAATCATCAATAAACGTCAGAAAATAAAGTTTCTTTCCCATTGATTCTACTCTCATTGGACCACATAAGTCCGTGTGTACCAGTTGTAATATGTCAGTAGATGACTTTTCGGTTTTTTTAGGAAATACTTGTCTTATCTGTTTACCGCGAATGCAACTTATGCACTGAATGTTCTGGCATTTAAAATTTGGTAAACCCGAAACCATGTTCTCTGACTTTAATCTTTCTAAATCTCTAGGGTTTAAATGTCCATATCGCTTATGCCACAACTCAAATTCCTTTTGAGTCTTTTCAGAAACATATGTAGCATTATTATACATTTTAAAAGATTCAACATAGTAAATCCCATCTTTCTTATCGGAATGTATCAAAACATGGCCATTTTTATATATTGTTGCCCTCTGAGAATATATTTCGATCTTACACCCATTATCTGTGGCCTTTCCTATCGAAAAAAGATTGCATTTTAAATTGGGGATATATAGGGTCTTAAGAAGATTAACCGTACTAATATGATTATTATATCTTATATTTATTTGAGCTGTACCAATCCCCATGATTTCTAACTGTTTATCGTCAGCCAATCGCACTGTACCTCTAAAAGTTTCATCGATTTCTAAGAACTGTGACTTTAAATAAGTCATATGGGAAGAGGCTCCACTATCAAGTATCCAAATACAACTAGCTTGATTCGAGGTATTTGAACTATTAGTTACTCTAGTTGATACTACGTATCCAGTATGATATGATTTATTATCCGGATCGACATATACTTCATTTGCTTTATTTAATTTAATTTTACAGTTTTTGGCCATGTGGCCTCTCTTTCCACAATTAAAACAGTTAAAAGGAAAAATTTTCATACCTTCATCATCCATGTCATTGTTAAGATTATCTCGCATCTTCTTGTTACCTTTTTTATATTTGTGCACCTTTAGAGCGTTGTCTTGAGCAAAAATTTCATCTTGATTGGGATTTTCACCAATTTCGAGGAGTCTCGAACGTAAAATATTCAGAGTCGGAAACTCATTGGCAGTGTCAAATGCTGCCTTTACAGCTTTATATTCGATTGACAAACCATCCAATAATATTACCGTCAACAAGTCTTCATCTATATCAGCCACCATTTCTCGAAGTTCGGACACTGCAACATCAAATTCTACCAAATACTGCGAGATATTTTGGTTTTCAACCATTTTCAAATTTAATATTTTGCGGAACAATTCTGCTTTCTTCCTTGTAGTCTTCCTGTCATAAGTATCCTTAAGATACGTCCAGATTTCGTGAGATGTTTTAAAATTTTTAACCATTCGTATAACATTTGATTCCAAGGAAATAATTATCGCAGCACGGGCATCTTGATCTTTATCATCATAATCACGCTGTTTTAATACACTCTCCTCATGCATTTTCTTTTCTGCCGTTGTAGCATCCTTTCCGATTGCAGGTACATCCGGCCTTATTTCTTCACCAATTACCATACGCAACAAACGATTTTTATGTAAAATCGCCTCCATTTGGGGAATCAATGTAGAAAAATTATTTCCATTTAGCAAAGGTATTCTTCCTGATACCGTCGCCATTTTCTTCTTTATTAACTTCTGTACACAATTATTTATTAACTCACGCGAGGTTTGGGTGCTGGGCCCATAACCTATTGAAATATAATGTGGTTTATTGTGAGAGTTCAAAATAAAAGTGAAGTAAATATTTTGTAGAACATTAAAATAAAAAACTTAATTTTCTATGAACTATTGTTTCTTTTTGATACAGTAGAAAATGATAAAGTTGATTTCTAACAGAAATTTAATTTTATTGATGAGCAATCACTTAGTTAATAACAACAACGTCATTCATTCATTCACTTGTCCGGCTGTTACCTTTATCGTTTGTAAGTAAAATTTCGGTTCTGTTGTACTGAAATAAAAATAAATTTGAATATAATAAAAAAGTTACGTGAACTTGCTATTGGTAACACGCAAAAATAGTATAAATAATACCTAACAGTCTTCATGCTTCAGAGCAGAAACGATCGACTGATTATAATAATTACCCCTTTCATCCATGAAAAATATTTATTTAATATTTAATTTTAAAACACATTTCTTAAAAACTAAAAAAATCTGGAAATAAGAGGGTGGATCAATAAGTCTGTGACCTTTTAAACTAACCTCGTAGATAATTAAAAATTAACACCGTTCCTTTCAACTATCAAATTTTGAGTAAGTTCCGCCATTAAATTTGTGTTTGGTAGCTATTAAAAGCTCATAGAGAGCACAAAAAACATTTTTTGAAAATCATCACACAAACCAAGAAAGATCTTGGTAAGTACTATGTGTACTCTTACATCAATTTCAATATGAAAAAGCGGCTTTTTGAGTTTCATTATTACGATCTTAACAGTCAAAGTTCATGATAGGGTGTTTGCCGATCGAATAAAAAAATTGTTTTACGGTCTTCCATTCAAATGGTCACGACTTGATTGATCCGCTCTCATATATTTCAAAATAGATATATATGCTGTCGAAATACTTGACTACTTATCAGAATGATCAAATATTTAATTAAAATACATCAAAATCTACTTTGATTTAAACATCATATATAATTATACATATATACTAAGCATATTTCTTCCAGAAAAAAAGAAAATCAAACAAAATTTATTATGTGGGCAAGTTAAAGACAAGCTTTTTAAAAAATTTGTTACATTGAAGTCCTTCAAATTTTACTGCAAGGGTGGAAGCGTTAATTTTTAATACTCGAGTTTTTGTCATATCATTTTACTGAATTCTGCTTTAATATAAGATTAAAGAATTCCCCATATGTACAGTGGGGAGCAGAGATGAGTACATGTTTCTATTCTTTGCAATTTTAAAGGAATAAAAAAAGCGATAACACAGTGCAACAGTAAAAAAACAACCAATCCACACTATGAGTAAACTCCTAGCTGCGTTTGTCTAAGTTAGAAGCACTTTTTTTTTGGACCCTCAAAGTTTTTGAAATTGGGTGTGACCACCAAAAAGTTTTGTGCAAACAGCTCATTCAGTTTTGGTGATAGCCGTAAACTGTCTTCTGCAAAGCTGTAGATGACAGTCTGCTGAAGAAATTTTTTTCCCAAAGGTTTTCAAAAAAATCATGTTTTCCCGGAGTTTTTCTTAAAAAACTTTTTTGAAAAAGCGTATTTTTTTTACTTTTTCCAGTATAACTTTTAAAAAATCAGGATTTTTTGCATATTCTCTTCGGATACCAAGCAACTCTTCTGAACAAGGTTTTACAATCTGAACACTTCTACACGTTCCAAAATGGCCCCAAATGTGCATGTTTCCAAAAAGCTCCCTTTTTCTGGTTTCTTTCATCATAAGGGGGTGTCTAATTTTATTTATTTCCAAATTTCAAAAAGCTTGGGGTCGGTTTTTATAGATGTTGGGCTGAAAAAGCCGAAAGTTACCTTAATTTGCCTTATGGTTAGTTACCCGGATTTGGGTCCAAATTTCTAAAAATGGGTTTCTTTTTACAAAAACCGCAATTGTGCCATTCTGCCGCGATATTTCGGTAAATGTTCCTCCCAAAAAGTTGTTTGCAATAAAAAAATGTTTTAAATTGCCCTAGGTTATCAAAATCGGTCAACTCTTGTAGAAGATATGATGAGCTGTGAAGTCATATAAATGACTTATCTGATAGCAATGCTTTGTTTTGATAAATTCTCTCTTCTCTGTCTTATCTTTCCGAAGTTAACACGTGAAAGAAAGAAACAAAGTGTTTAAATCAAAATAAAAAAAAATCAAAACAAACAAATTTTTAATCGAACAACTTTTTGCAACCAAAATTCGCATAAATAAATTTTATAAAAAAAGCAAAATGAACAAGTGCAAAGGAACATTAAAATTTTTGCTATGTGTGTGGAAAAATTATTAAAAAAATGGACTCGCGCAAACGATACAGAAAAAATTCTTGCGGTCTCAGAAAAAGTTTTAAAAAAGGTTACACCGAATTCAGTGTGTTTGGTGTGTTACAAAAATGTCATCGAATACGAAAATGGAAGGCAGCGGTTTCTACGCTATGATGTCCCTGTAATTTGAACGAATCCGGGAAGGAAATACAATCCCGAGGATTGCTATGCTTGCAAAAATACAGTGTGGGGCATGAATGCCAGAAAAGCAAAAAATTTTCAATACCAGGCGGTTCCAAGTTTCAGTTGCCGAAAGCGCGTTCAGTTGACACTTCATTCCCACTTGAGCTTCAGCAAAGTGTGTCCACTGAAAGTCAAGCTGCCGGAGTCATGAGCTGCGACGGCGTTGAAACAGAGACTGTGTCTGAGTATAGTCCGGGACCATCATTCCTACAAGGGGACCATTCCGATATCGCAAGGCCGGCTCGATTTTATTGTAGCGAAATTAGAATTGTCTCAACGCAAGTCGGAAGAACTGGCTAAACTGTTAAAGGAAGAAAACTTTTTTATGCCTGACGTGACGATAACTGATTACAGAAAACGCCAAGAAGGTGTACAAAAGTTTTTTACCATTGATGACTCCAAAAAAATGGCATTTTGTCAAGACATCAAGGAACTCATGAATTGCATGCAAATTTCTTATGCTTCGGCCGAATTGAGGTTATTTATAGACAGCTCAAAACAAAGCCTAAAAGCTGTTTTGCTGCATAAACTAAATTTAAAGTCTAGTATACCAATAGTGTACAGTTTAGACACAAAAGAAACGTATGGACAAATGGACCACATATTGAAGTCAGTCGACTACGACAACCATAAGTGGCGAATTTGTTGTGACTTCAAAGTAGTGGCAATACTGAGTGGCTTGCAAGGTGGCTACACAAAATACATGTGTTTTCATTGTAACTGGGATTCGCGCTTTAAAGGCAATCAATACAAGAATCATTCTTGGAAATATAGAGCGGAGGCTAAACTGGGCGAAATGAATGTGGTACAGAAAGCGCTGGTGCCACGCGACAAAATTTTAATGCCACTACAACATATCCAGCTTGGGCTTGTCAAAAGCTTCATAAAGAGCATCGTTGGGAAAAAAAATCAAAAGAAGAATCCGGATCACGCTCTTGATGTTTTGGACTTCTTAAGATATCAAGTTTTCCAAGAGAAAATTAGCATTCACAAAGTAAAAGAAGGTGAGGTAAAAACTTTTCATATTTTTTACAGTTAAAAAAAATTATTCTTTCTAGGTGTGCTGAACGGACCAGATATTCGGAAACTCGTCAAAGATGAACGATTCGATGACATTTTGTTCGACGCCGAAAAAAATGCTTGGAGTCTTTTGAAGAGTCATACAAAGCTTTCTCTTTCATGACTGATTAAATGTTTTAGTTCTGTTTTGGGAAAATTAAAAAAATATATATATACTAATATGATCTCAATTTGTTAAAACATATTATACAGTTTTAAATTGGCAACCTTTTTACTGATAAATTACAGAATTTTCAATATACCGTCAAAAAAGACATTTTTTCTTTATTCATAAATAGAGTAGCACTTTTGAGGAATATAAAAAGTAAAACGCGCGTGTTTTGCTCTAAAAGCTTAAAAATTTTTCTTTGGCAGCTATTTTGGTGCAAAACTATAGTACATAAAAAACAGCGACAACAAAAATGTGAATTTTTTGGAAACACACTTTTTTGGGGCCATTTTAGAGGGTGTTCAGATTGTAAAACCTTGTTCAGAAGAGTTGATTGGTATTTGAAGAGCTTAATTTTTTCCGAAGAGAGTATGCAAAAAATCCTGATTTTTTAAAAGTTATACTCGAAAAAGTAAAAAATACGCTTTTCATGATTTTTTTGAACCCCTTTGGAAAAAAAATTTCTTAAGCAGACTGTCAGCTACAACTTTGAATGAGATGTTTACTGAATGAGATGTTTACCCAAAACTAATAACACCTTTTTTTGGTGGTCACACGGAATTCAAAAACTTTGAGGGTCAAAAAAAAAAAGTGCTTCTAACTTAGACAAACGCAGCTAGGAGTTTACTCAGTTTGGGTAGCACTATCGATTCCTCATAGTGTAGTTTGGTTGTTTTGAAAATAGTTAAAATTTGTCGCACTGTGTAACAAGGAATTTCAAATATTTTTTCTGTATATTATTTATTTTGTAATTCTCAGCAAAACTGAAATTAGAACAAAAAAAAAAAAAAAAAAAAAAAAACCGACAACAACAAACTCAAAGTTTTCTTTTCTGACAAAAAATGTCTCATTTTATTTGCACTTTTTTCGAAAAGTGTATTTTTTTATATATTCTGAATTAAGAGTAACCGTATCTTATACATCAATCGAAAGGTCTGTGTTCATAAAAATTTGATTATTATCCTCTTTGAAGTCATAGAGTGAAAATATTAAAAAAAAAGGGTAACAATGGAGACATATTCTCACACTATGACCTGAAAAAAGTCAATAGCTGCAATTTTTGCGATTTACGAGGCCTCGACTTTGAGACCCTTCGATTTATGTATAAGATAAGGTTGCTCTTAATTCAGAATATATAAAAATACACTTTTCGAAAAAAGTGCAAATAAAATGAGACATTTTTTGTAAGAACAGAAAACGGCATAAAATAACTCTCATGTACTCATTTTCTCACCTTCCAACTACAATTATAATGGCTTATATTTTTAAATTCTTTGTTTTAACTCTCTGTCTGTCTGTCTGTCTGCCTGTCTGTCTGTCGTGCGTCAACCCCATTCCCCCTTATACAATTGATCTGAAATTTGGCCCATAGTCTTGTTGTGAAAAAAGATTAATTTTGGGATAGTCACGCACAGTCACGCATAGTCACGCACAGTCACGGAGTGATCTAAATGTCTTTTCCCCTCATCCAATCCATCTGAAACTTGATTCATACATTTGTTGTGAAAAAAAGATTAACTTTGACTTAGTCACGCATAGTCATGCGTGGTCATGCACAGTCACGGAGACACTTAAAGCAGATTTCGCCTCATGCAGTCATTCCGAAACTTGGTCGTTATACTTGCTGCAAAGAAATATTAAATTCGACATAGTCACGCACAGTCACGGAGTGATTTAAAACACATTTCCATTTATTCGATTGATCTAAAACTTAAGATTAACTTTGACATAGTCACGCACAGTCACGCATAGTCACGCGCAGTCACGTATAAATTAAATCCTCACTTCCCCTCATCCGATCGATCTGAAACTTTGTCCATAGACTTGTTGTGGCCAAAGAATAATTTTAAAATAGTCACACACAGTCACGCACAGTCACGGAGATATTCCAAACTCATATGCATAAGGAAATAAAGAGTTTTAATAAAAACTTTGTTTTTATGGGTTAGATTATTATTATTTAGTCTATAGTCCTTTATTATTTAAGACACTTGTTATGCGTTTTGACATACTTTTTACCAAGTTCTGAACAATTTGATCAGTAATACTCTGCCACTCCAACTGCAGACATCGCCATAGCACGCTGAAGATCAATGGAACTGTAATTTCACGATTAACCACAAGTTCTCAATTGGATGAGGTAGAGACTTTGAGGTAGCTATTGCATTAATTGAAAATTTTGCCCAGTCAACCATTCCTTAACTATTTTGGAGGTGTGGTTTGTGTTGCCATCCTGTTGAAATATGACATCTTCCTCAGGATGGGTATATAAAATTTCAAATAATCTTATTTTCGCATGATACCATACATTTTTTGCAGTGATCCAATATGCCACGAAGTAAAGCTGCCTCATACGATAATGTTGCCTCCACCATATTTAACTGTGTCTCCCTGGCGAACTTTAACCGTGTCGCAATATTTTTCATAGACAATGCAGGTTTCGATTTCTTCACAGTTAATATGTAACCAATGTTGTGGAGCGCTTTTTTTGCTGTCCATCGGCTAACATTTTTATTAATTGCTAGGGAAGCTTCTTTTGGCGTTATAGATTGCCTTCATCTTTCTCATCATTAAATGAGCGTCGCCATCCGTTGAAAGTTTTCGGCGTACAGTGGTTGAAAATTGTTTTTCATTGGCCAAAATTCTGTAACTTTTGAACCGATAAAAATATTTAAGTAATTCTTTTTTTAGTGGGTAGATATTTAGTTGAACTTAATTTAATTTCATTAAAATTGATTGAGTACTTTCTAGGTCAAAGTTGAACTTTTCATATTTTTAACTTTTAGCGTGAAATGTTCGTTATTATAACATGTAGTAGAGTGTAATAGATCCCCCACATAAAATTTTTTGAATCAATTCGTATGATTACCTACAGACGATTGTTGGTGGGAATTTTAATTAATTTTAATATACGGGCTTAGCAGGCAATGTTAATGATCATGATTAAGTACGAGTACATAACAACGTGCGAACACATTTAATTGAAAATTGAAATTGTTATACGAACGTATTAATTTATTTTTAAAATCTCCACAATAATAATTTCAGTTATAATTCTAGCTAAAATTTTCATTTTAATTGTACGCGGAAAAATACTGGCACTTAAAAACTCATAAATTTTGTGGTAAATATTTTAATGCACATAATCATCTAAACAAAGGCCTTTCTACATACACATTCGTACATATAAACTAAAACACACATTCATACAGGAAATAATACAAACGACAAGAGCAAAACTACCTCCAACATCAACAGATGCCAACAATTGATGTTGCGATTATTAACTGTATAATTTTTGCTGTAGCTGGCCAACCAACCGATCATTAAATTTTTGGCTAACAATTTGATTAGAAAAACAAGATAAAATTGTGTTGAGCTGAGTGGTGGTCTAGAAAAGTCGAACAATTAATAAAAGTGGTACATAATAAATAAAATTTATCATACCTATGTGATTAGAATAGATCAAGTTTTTTCATTCTCCCCCCATACAAATCGCTTTATTGCTCTTTACTCACATTAAATTAAATCATTTTAAAAAAATTACTAAATAGTTTATATTTATGTACACAATTTTATAGTTTATTTAAATCTCTGTTTATTTTAAAGAATTTCTATGGACTGCTTTGATATACTTGAATCATTTGTTGACCAACATTTCTTTTTTTGAATTGTGTAAGTTGGTATTTTAATTCAATCTCTCAAAATCATCCAAATGAGACGAACAAACATGTCTCATCAAACAGTACTCACACCGAAAACCAACAAAACCAACAATTACGTTTAACGTCAACATTAACACGTGCTGTGCGTCAATGTGAATGGTTCCCACATTAAATCTTCAAAATCTCGCATGAGATTTAAAAACATTTGTTTTTGTGTAAAAAAGTATAAATTTCATTGTTTTTGTTCTGAACTTTTGTTTTTGTATGATTTTTGACTGCATATTGTATCAAAGAACAAGTTTGAGTATACTAAAAATGTACATGTATGTATGTATATGTATGATGTACAGAGCGACATACACATCTATATATATAAAATTGAATGTGTGTTTGTTTTTTTGTTTGTTTGTGTGTACCTTATAGGAGACCAAACCTCTAGACCGATCTTCCTGAAATTTTCACAGCATTTAACTGGGACTCTGGCATGATTAATAGGGTACTTTTTTTTTGACCACGCCCACTTTTACGCCCACTTTTTTAAAATTATGTAATTGCTCCCATATAGTTTTTAACAGATTTACTTCAAATTGTATACACATTATACTCCAGGCGAGGTAGAAATAAACATTTCTTACGCCACGCCCCCTTTCACGCCCCTTTTCACGCCAAATTTTGTTTGAAAGTTTTAAACTTTTTTTTCTCTGTACAAATTTGTTCCTTCCAACGGATTTTTTTATTTGGTAGTATATTGCTCTTAATACTGTTAACGTCGCCATATAACTATGAACCACGCCCATTTCACCGCCCCCTTTTTTTTTTTACTTATACCACTAACAATGTTTGCTATACAAAATAATTTTTTTGTAATATGTATTTATCTAAAGTTTTATACACTTTTTATCTACAGGTAAGGTAGCCATACATTTTTTTATTACCAAGTCCCCCTTTTTCGCCCCATTTTATCTTAAATCATAATTAATCTGCTTTCAATCTATCTATATATATAAAAATTAATGTGTGTTTGTTTGTGCTTTATAGGAGGCCAAACCAAAGAACCGATCTTCCTGAAATTTTCAGAGCGTGTTACTGTGACTCTGGAAGGAATAATATGCTATATAAATTTTTGATTGGACAAAGGGGCGGTGCCACGCCCATATAACCAAAAATTTGAAAAAGTTATATCACGGGAATTTTTTTTACCTACAGCAGTCATATTTGGTACATATGGTATTAGCATGAATACAAATACATACAAGAAGAAAAGTGGGCGGGACCACGCCCCTTTTTAGAAGAATAAAAAATCGTAATATCTTCTAAACTACTGGAAGGATCGTCATGAAATTTTCACAAAAGGATATTTTTGCGAAATAATAAGACCTTAGCTATATAAAGTTGTTAGTGGGCAAAGGGGCGTGGCGTATATATAAAAACGTTGATGCATTCGATTGTAACGAATGATCTCCGGAACCATAAGAGCTGTCGAGGTAGGATTTCCAGCATAGGTTCGGTTCGAGCTCTTCTGTGTTTTTTTTTTAGTTTTAACCCTCTAGCTGGCGTTGGGGTCAAGTTAAAAACAAAAATTTTTACTTTCAGCGCGATTTGACTGCAATTCAGAATGAACGTATGTTTCGTCATAAGAAATTTTTGTATGTATAAATGGACCCGATAGGTGGCGCTGGGTAAAGTTATTTCGAATATTCTTATTTATGGTGTGATTTTAATGAAACTAAGAATGTACATATATGTATGTTAGAAACATTTTTTTATTGGACCCGGTAGATGGCGCTGTCGTTCGAAAAATAATGAGTTGTCAAATTTATATAAATTTTAATAAATAAACTCACAAACGTTTTTATATATAAATATTCTAACGAAAAAGAAGGAAAAAGCCGCTACATTATTGCATGGTGGCCGCACAGCTCATTCAGCACTCAAATCACCGTTAAACGTACAAAAAAATGAGAATGCCGTCTGTAATATCAAAAAACATTCCGGTATGGCAAAAGTTCTGCAAAAATGCAGTATTTTTATTTGGGATGAATGTACCATGGCTCACAAACATTGTGATTTGATTTGATAAAAGATTTGAAAGGCAATGAAAGATTTTTTGGTGAAGCTCTCATTTTATTATCTGGAGATCTTCGTCACACATTTTATATAGGTATATACAGATTCTAACTAAAATAAAAATTCATTGAGGGCAAAACAACGTTTGCCGGGTCCAGCTAGTACTATATAAAGTAAACAACAATTTTTAATCATTAAATTGTCTTATAACAAAGTTGTTATTGACTTACGATAAAAAGTAATGTTAAAAAATTACTACTATACCATTTAGAGATTGACTACTATAAAACATGAAATCAAATCAAGTGGGAATATTGCACAAATATCTCGAAAGTAAAAATACATCAGATTCTACGCGTCAAAAAAAGTAAACAGTAGTAACACTTATATACGCTTTTTCATATTTCGGGGAAGTACCTAAACTTTTTGTGAATAATATGTACTGATAACGTGTTTTACTTTACTAAAAATCATTTTAAGTTGATTTGTACTAATTAATAATAACTAAGAAGAAGTAACAGAAACTAATCTCACTATGGGAAAGCAAACTTCGTCTGATATTCGGAAAATAATTTTATTAACAGAAAAATGTAAATCCCCTCGTGAAATTGGCAAAATTTTGGGTAGGAACCATTGCACAATAAAAAAAAAACAGTTGATTAATACGTCAAACACTATCAGGGTGAACATTTACCGAGATCTGGATGCCCAAAGTGGCTCAGTGGTACCGAAGTTAGAGTTGTAGTAAGAGAAGTAAAGACATATCCAGCCTAAAGTGCAGTTTAATTATCAGAATACATAACGCAGACATCAGGCAAACCAGTAAGTTCGAGTTCAGTAAGGAGATAGCTTCACAAAAATGGTCTACATGGAAGGATACCATGCAAGAAACCATACATATCAAACATGGTGAAGCTTCAGTTATGGTTTGGGGCTATATGGCGGCAACAGGTGAAGAAAATTGATTACTTAGCCATTTTGAAGGACAATATTGGCCCTAGCGTCGACAAATAAAGCATGGCTGGAGACTGGACAAAGATATGATGCATACGTCTAAAATTGTGAAAAAGTGCCCACTTGTCCGGACTCCTTAGATACTTGATCATCCGCCGCAGTCCCAGGACCTTAACACGATCAAACATCTGTGGGAAAATCTTGACAGAAAAATAAGTCTAGCCCTTCGACTTATTTTTCTGTTAAGGCAAACTTAAAGAAGGCTCTAAAGGAAGAATGGGGCACAATCTCCCCCGATATAACAAATAGAACTTGTCGAGTCAATGCCTAGAAGACTTAATGTGGTGCTTAAGGCCAAATGAAAGTAAACAAATATTAAGAAATTTAAAAAGTTTACTTTTTGTATTGAAGTTCTGTTGCATTTTGTTTGCGGTTTACTTTTTTTGACGCGTAAAATTTGGTCATTTTCTATTGTTTCTGTTTTGTATTACTTTTGTTTAATGTTTTTATTGAGTTCAGCTATTATTAAATAATTCTTGAATTCCTTATATATATTTTTGATTTTGTGTTAATTACTTCATTTTAATACACATTTTAAAATACAGGTAGTCCTCGACTTACGACCGAGATAGATTCCTGGACATTGGTCGTAAGTCGATTAAGTCGTAAGTCGAGTTTCATAAAAAATAACAACAAGAAAAAAGTACATACATACATATTAGTACAAATTTCCTATGACCACCTTTTACAATTATCTCAAAATTCATATTCATAGTTCAATATTTATTTAAAATAAAAATAATAATATAAAAAAATTTATTGAACAATAACACAAGCATATTTTTTATTTTTTTTTTTTATTAACATAATTTTTATTACAATAAATAATAAAATATATGTTTCAAAATACAACTAGCAAAATATAATTTATTAACTAACAAGTATTTTATTTTTAATAAAATAGTTTGACTATAAGATATATCTATATGGTTCACACAAATACATCTTTTATCTGGATGACCTAAGCAGATCGTTAGGTTTTATGCGTCTTAGACGCCGGATTTCCCCATTCGTATCGATAAGGCTAGATGCCTCTTCATTGACATGTGTTCGTAATCTATCAGCATGGCTATAAGCAATTTTTTTAATGTCTTCGGTAACTGTGTTTATACCCAAGTCACGGTGTAAGTCATTGTTTCTAACGTACCACGGTGCATTAACTATGCATTGTAGAATTTTATTTTGAAAGCGTTGGATTTGAAGTATTTCATCTCTGGCTGCGCAACCCCACAGCTGCGATCCATACGTCCAAACTGGTTTCAGGATTTGTTTATACAAAAGTAATTTATTCGGTATGGATAATGTTGAGTTTTTACCAATTAACCAATACATTTTTCTAAATTTTATCTCTATCTCAGTTTTTTTCTTCTTTATATGTTCTTTCCATTTTAATTTTGTGTCTAATGTCATACCTAAGTACTTGGCTGAATTAGAATAGGGGACAATAACATCGTCTATATAGATTGGATGGTGCTGAGTTTGATTGTACGTAAAGTCCACATGAACAGATTTAGATTGATTAAGTTTAATTTGCCATACTTTTGACCAATCCAAAACTTTGGTTACCGCTGCTTGAAGTTTTATCGTGGATTCTTCAGCTGTGTATCCTGTTGCAATTAGGGCAGTGTCATCAGCAAATGTTGCTGTTGTATAATTATAATTATCAGTAACAGGGAGATCAGCGGTGTACATAAGGTATAAAGTTGGACCTAATATACTTCCCTGTGGGACTCCTGCTTTTATTGGCCCGATTTCTGAGAACGATGTTTCCTGTTTGATTCTAAGGTATCGATTGCTTATGTAACATTGCAAGAACTCACAGAAGCTTTGAGGTAGATATTTTTTTATTTTGTAAATAAATCCATCATGCCAAACTTTGTCAAATGCTTGGCTGACATCTAGAAAAACAATGGAACAAACTTTCTTTTCTTCTAATGACTTTTCTATAATATCGGTAATCCTATGGACTTGGTCGATAGTAGAATGGTTTTGCCTAAAACCAAATTGGTGTTTAGGGATGATGTTATTTAACTCTATAAGAGGTCTTAATCTGGCAAGAAAAAGCTTCTCCAAAACCTTTGATAAAATGGGAAGCAAAGATATGGGTCTATATGAGGAAACTTCATTTGGCGGTTTCCCCGGTTTGGGGATCATCATAACCTCCGCCATTTTCCATAGACTGGGCACGTGTTTCAGCTTAAAACAAGTGTTGATTATGTTTGTTAACTTGATTATACCTAAATTTGGCATTTCTTTAAGCAGCTCCGACGTTACTAAGTCATAACCAGGGGTTTTTTTCCGGGTAGTTTTAATATGGTAGAGTACACTTCCTCTGTTG
Source organism: Cordilura impudica (assembly GCA_963682025.1). Lineage (NCBI taxonomy): Eukaryota > Metazoa > Arthropoda > Insecta > Diptera > Scathophagidae > Cordilura > Cordilura impudica. The sequence goes on from OY821521.1 coordinate 111,042,257, forward strand.
TTGCAAATGAAATGTTCATATCAGCAACAAGATATGCAGTTTGGGGTATGGTCATATGGTCAATTATCTGCAGATAATTGGCAAAGATGTAAGCCTTTTGCAAGTCACTTTTGGCCCAATCGGTTCCATTTTTTATGGGAGGGATTTGAGCTGATGGTCGTTTAAAACTGGCTGTAGCCTTCCATAACGAATAATCGGTAGATTTTTCATTTGTTAAGCCCTCAAGATAATGTTGAAAATTGTTGTTCTTTTCCTGTTGAATTTTATTTTTAATTTCTCGGCTCATTCTGTTTAATATTGTTTTATACTGAGGATATCGCGTTTGTTGCCATTTTTTACGAATTTTTCTTTTTTCTTTAATCATATTATATATTTCATATGAGTTTTTTTCTTTGTTTTACGTTATTTGTAACAGTTGGTGTACTTTCCCATGCTGCATACTGAAGAATTTTTGAAAAGTTTTCTAGTTCTTTGTCTAGTTCATCAATATCATTGATAACATATTCACTGTCGCACATTTCATCTACAATTTGGCGAAAGTTTTCCCAATCTGTATTTTTATTGATTAAATACGTTGGCGGATCGATTTTGCTGACACTGTTTTTTAAGTAAAGGTAGATAGAGGAATGGTCTGAGTTCATTTCATATCCTTCGGTTATTTTCAAAAAATGTTCCGATATTTTTCTCGTTATAAAAAAATCTATTAGGTCAGGTACTTTTGTTACATCATTTGGCCAATATGTTGGTTTTCTGGTAGTGAAAAATTTGCAATTCGAGGATTTGCTTGCTTGAAGAAGCTCTCTCCCCTTTGTTGTTGTAAGGCGTGAACCCCAATAACTATGTTTGGCATTAAAATGGCCTCCTAAAATAAATCGTTCTCCCAATTTTTTAAATACTTGGTTATAGTTTTCTGATTTTATTTTGTGACGTGGCGGGCTATATAGAGCGGCAATGTTAAGTTTCTGTTTTGAAAATTCTATTGTTACACTTGTTACTTTAAATTCTTCGCAGCATATTTTTTCTTCTTCATAATGCTTTATATTTTTTCGAATAATTACAGCACTTCCACCTCGGGCCTGATTACTTGGATGTGGAGTGTGGTATATTTCAAAATCACGAATTTTTACGAATGATTCATTTGTAAAATGTGTTTCGGATATTAAACATATATCTACTTTTTGGGAATTTAGTATAAGTTCTAATTCATTCAAATTTGGATTTTAATCCGTTTGCATTCCATAGTAATATTTTGAAAAAATCACTCATGATTAATTATATTTTCAGTGGATTTTTCTAAACGAGTTAGCCTTTGCTCTAATCTTTCATTAAATTCTTCTTGGTTATTAAGCTTTTCAAGAATTTGTTCTAATTTAGAAGTTTCATTCTGTATAGGATGTTGATTTTGTTTTATTTTAACTGTTTTTTTAATTTCATTTTTCTTTTTTAAAGCTTCAGCAAAAGAAGGTTTATTTTCTGGATTCGTTTCAGTATTTTCTTGAGAATTAGCTAAAGGTTGGTGAGAATCTACTTTTTTTTCTTTAATTTGTTTATTTCGTATTTTTTGCAGCTCTTTTGCAACAATACACCCCCGATAGCTGGCCGGGTGGTTTTCACCACAGTTACAGCACTTTGGAGGCTCATCAACGGTCTTAGTACAATCACTGGTTTTATGTTTGCCAGTACATTTGACACACCTTGGTTTTTCCACAATAGTTTTTTTGGTGTGACCGTAGTCTTGGCAAACTTTACATTGGGGTACAAGCTTTGGTCTTTTTGTTGGTTCTATTTTAACAATTGCCTTCAAAATTTGTTTGATATTATATATATTTTTTGGATCTTCTGATGATTCAAAAGAAAGAAGAAACATATCTAATGGCTTTTTAGTTTTAGATTTCAATTTATTAACTGCAGATAATGCTTTTAAGCCTTGCAGTTTTAGATCTTCTACTATCAAATTTGCATTGCATGTATGAGGTAGATTCTTAGCAATAACTTTTATTGGTCTCATTTGTTTATTTTCGTAGGAGTACCAAGCTATCTTATTTTTATTGAGCATACTTGTAATAGCTCTATAATCATCTATATCAAAGGTGGAGATTTTATAAATGTTATTATTCATCAATTTACAAAAGTAATTAGTTTTCGTAATTTCATTTATTGAATGAACTAATTCTTCATAATCATTAATGTCTTGGACCATTATTGGGGGAGGGCGATGTGGTTTCTTAACAAATTCGTTAATATTTGATTTGTTTTTATTTTTTGATGTTGAAGGTTGCTCATCTTTTGTCGAACTATGTGAAGTTGAATGAGTAGGTGATACATCAGGCGATGATTCGGCTTTTCGCTTTTTGGACGACCATTTTTTTTACTAATATCCAGTTAGTTTCTTTGGCTAGTTCCTCTTCGTCCGTTTCATAAACATCAGTTTTTTCATTCGGTGTTAAAACATCAGTTTTTCCATTAGAAGAAGCATTTGCTGTTGAATTTAGTTTTTCATTTTCAAGTTTTAAGGCTTGGTTTTGAGATTTAAGGAATTTTATTTCCTGTTTCAGACCAGCACAAAATTGTTCCAAGTCTTTAAGTTTTTGGTATAAATGACTTACGTAATTTGACATTTCGTCTTGCGATACATGAATTACACCGCCACCTGGTGGTGGACAGTTAAAGTCCATGTTAGTTTTTGATTCTGGCAATGGCAATCAATTGTACTCTTCTCAGTTTAAAACAGCTGATTATATATTTGTAGTTCGTTACTCTAACAAGTGTTTATCTATTTTATCCAAAAATATGGAAGTTTAACCAATGTTTGCCAAATTCCAATAAAAGTTTTTATATAAAATTTGCAATATTTTGTTAAAAAATGACAACAGCAGCCCACGAACAACACCAGCACTTATTCCGGCAATCATTCTATGGTTCAGCTACGCACATCGATTTAAATCACGGTAGAATTGGTAAAAATTTTCTTGTTAACAAGAGTTCTCAAAAAACACATCTATACACGTTGACGTTAAAAAATATATAATTAAACAAAAATATGTCATTTATGTTAGTGTTATTTACATGTATTCATCATCTGTAGTTATTACATGAGTGCAATCCATAGCATTATCTTCAGCAACAGAATATCCAGTGTTGGTGTTTTTAACAAATCCATCTAATGTGGTTTGAACAGTTCGAGCTTTCATTTCGCGGTAAATTTCATGATAACAATTCAAATTATCTTGAATTAGCCTCTTCACTTTTGAGAATCGCTCTTCGTTTGCATCCATTTGTTCTAATTTTACCACTCCTTGATTAATTTGGTGAAAAGCAGCACTAATTTTTTTTGCCGAAACCATTTTTTGGTACTTTTTTCTTCATCTGGTTTGTTTTTATCTGCGCCTTCTGCAACAGTTTGCGATTCAAGTTCCAATAAATCTTCATTCGTTAGATCATCCAATTGGTATGCAATGAGTTGGCTAATATCCTGACTGTTAACTTCAAAATTAAGCTCTACTATCTGATCTGTAATTTGCTCAATGTTAATTTCTTTTTCAATCGACAAACTTGAAGTGGAGTCTTCAAATTGTATTGCTAATTTTTTCCATACTCTTCTCATACAAGAAGGCTTCACTTCTTTCCAACCACTTGCTAAATTTTTAATTCCTTGAAGAATGTTATAATTCGACCAAAATTCTTTTAAAGTCGTCCCTTTTTCAAGAGCCATAATTGCTTGAGCAAATGTAATTTTTAAACAATAGGCCTTAAATGTAGCTATAGCACCCTGATCCATGGGTTGTAAAATGCTGGAGGCAGATACATAATTTGAATGTTCGGGTGTAAGTCGCCCAAGTGTTGTGGATGTCCAGGTGCATTTTCCAGTAGAAAAAGTATTTTAAAATTAATGTTTTGTTGATTACAATATTATTTTACTTCGGTCGCAAATACTTTTGTGAACCATTCCTCAAAAAGAAATTGTGTCATCCAGGCATTTTTATTTGAGTTGTAATGTACTGGTAACATATTAATATTTACTCCTTTAAATGCTCTTGGATTTTTTGACCGGTGTATTACAAATGGTTTAAATTTATAACCAGCTATATTTCCGCCTAATAAAACTGATATTCGGGCCTTAAAAGCTTTGAATCCTGGCATAATTTTTTCCTCTTTATGAATGTAGGTACGTTCATCATCTTCTTCCAATATAGACCGGTCTCATCTACATTAAATATTTGTTCCTTTGTATAATTATATTCTTTAAGAAAGTTGTCGAATTTAACTACAAACTCATCAGCAGCTTTTTGATCAGCACTGGCTGCCTCTCCGCTAATTTTTACATTTTGAAAACCTGTTCTCTTCCTAAATCTTTGAAACCATCTGTGGCTTGCTGTAAAAGTCTGATCATAATTTTTACCTTCCTTTAATTTCAACATTTCGAAAAGGCTTAGGGGAATTCGTTTTTGAATCAAATCCTGCATCCAAATCACTAATAACTTTTCCATTTCATGTATTGGACCTTGTCTATTTTTGGTTACTATTGTTGACTTCTTAGATGCCGATTCTTTAACAGCTTCCAAAATTTGTTTTTTATTTTTTAAAATCGTGGATATTGTCGAATGAGACAGTTTTAGATCATGTGCAATATCTTTCAGTTTTTTTTACCAATTTTATATTGTATTATTAATTTCTGTTTGGTTTCCAAGTCTTTAACACTTCTTTTACTTTTACTAGTTCCAGCCATTTTCGGTATGATGTAATAATATTCACTTAAAATATTTTGCCTTAAGCGTGTTTTTAAAGCAATTTTTTCTATGCGACTAGTTCTTGATATATTTTTATGAATCCCCAGAGCTGTTTGTATAATATGTATTGTTCATACTGAAATGAATCGCATTGTTTTGTTTTTTTATGCAATTTTTTTTTTTTTGCAACTACATATGTAGTTTGTGTTATTAATCCATTTTGCATGGAAAACAAATTGTCGTAAGTGTGAATAGTCGTAAGTCGAGCGGTCGTAAGTCGGGGACTACCTGTAAGTAACTAAATTGTTTACTGTGAGCGTCAATCACAGTATATGTATACTTCTTAGCAAAATATAAACTAAACACAAATAAATATCTAAGTTCAAGAACCTAATTGTTAATGTGTTTTGTTTTTTCTCTTGCCATTTTGGCTTGGTAGGAAGATATATGTAGATTGCAATTTATTTTTGAAAATAGTAAATTTAGTATTCTAAAAGTGGTGAGCTAGTTTAAATCAACATACTTATGTAGAAGGAATTTTATTTGCATAAAAAATTTAAATGCTGTTGAGGTCTTGAAAATAGACTTGAAATTACATTTTATTGTTATTCGGTTTAGCGTGAAAGAAATGTGTAAATTACAAAAAAACAAGTAAGAAAATTATGGTCGGTCTAGACCGACTATATGATACCCTATACCATGCGTTTAGAGACCCTATCTCATAGGCCCAACTAACTGGACATAGAAAATAAGCATAAACCAAATTTGTGTGGGATTTTTATTAATTTTTTTGGCTGCAGATATGAAAAAGTTCATATCGGATCCTATATCTATATGGGGACTAGGCCCAAAAATGGACCGATCCTGACTATGTTTGGTAAAGTCTCTTGTATTTTGCAAAAATATATACAAACCAAATTTGAAAAGAATCAGTGCAATATTTTTGTTATACCCTATACCACTATGTGGTTGGGGTATAATGACTTTGTGCTGCTGTTGGTAACTACCAAAAATATTTGACCTAGACTCATCTTTTATTATACCGATCGAATCAGAATCACTTTCTGATTCGATTTAACGATGTCCGTCCGTCCGTCCGTCTGTGTGTCCATGTAAAGCTTGTAATCAAACTGCAGGTCGCAAATATGAATATATTTTGATGAATTTTGGTATATAAGCTTTTACTGGCCATGGGATGAACGCTATTGAAATTGGTGCGAATCGGTCCATGTTCAGCCCTAGCCCCATACAAATGACCCCTATGAAATCAACATAAATTGCCATAAGATCCAAATTATCATATAAATCTTAGTCAAATTGGGTTTGTATTACATCCATTAATCAGTAGTCCAAAAATGATACCTATGGGACAACTCTTAGTCATAGGCCCCATATAGAGCTGCTTCCCGATCTTCACTTAAATCTATCAAAAAACAAAAATATTGCACGGATCCCTTTCAAATTTTGTTTGTACATATTTTTAAAAATACGAGAGACTTTACCAAACATGGTCAGGATCGGTCCATTTTTGGGCCTAGTCCCCATATAGATATAGCATCCGATATGAACTTTTTCACATCTGCAGCCAAAAAAATTAATAAAAATCCTACTTAAATTTGGTTTATGCTTATTTTCTATATCCAGTTAGTTGGGCCTGAGAGATAGGGTCTCTAAACGCATGGTATAGGGTATCGTATAGTCGGTCTAGACCGACTATAATTTTTATACCCTATACCACTATGTGGTTTGGGTATAATGACTTTGTGCTGCTGTTTGTAACAACCAAAAATATTCGTCCTAGACCCATCTTTAATTATACCGATCGACTCAGAATCACTTTTTAAGTCGAAATAGCCATGTCCGTCCGTCCGTCCGTCCGTCTGTGTGTCCATGTAAAGCTTGTAATCAAACTACAGGTCGCAAATAGGAATATATTTTGATGAAATTTGATATATAAGCTTCCATCGCCCATGGGATGAACGCTATTGAAATTGGTGAGAATCGGTCCATGTTCAGACCTAGCCCCATACAAATGACCCCTATGAAATCGACATAAATTGCCATAAGTTCCAAATTATCATATAGATCTCAGTCAAATTGGGTTTGTATGTATTTATTACATCCATTAATCAGTAGTTCAAAATTACTGCCTATAGGAACATTCTTAGTCATAGGCCCCATATAGAGCTGCTTCCCGATCTTCACCTTAATCTATCAAAAAACAAAAATATTACACAGATTTTTCTCAAATTTGGTTTGTATATATTTTTTCAAAGTATAAGTGACTATACCAAATATGGTCAGGATCGGTCCATTTTTCGACCTAGTCCCCATATAAATATATTATCCGATATGAACTTTTTCATATCTGCAGCGAAAAAAATTAATAAAAATGCCACTCAAATTTGGTTTATGCTTATTTGCTATATCCAATTAGTTGGACCGAACAGATAGGGTTTCTTAGCCATGGTATAGGGTATCGTATAGTCGGGCTAGACCGTCTATAATTTTCTTACTTGTTTTTTGATAGATTTAAGTGAAGATCGGGAAGCAGCTCTTTATGGGGCCTCTGATTAAGAGTTGTCCCATAGAGATCATTTTTGGACTACTCATTAATGGATGTAATAAACGCATACAAACCCAATTTGAGTAAGATCTATATGACAATTTGGATCTTATGGCAATTTATGTCCATTTCATAGGGGTCATTTGTATGGGGGCTAGGTCTGAACATGGACCGATCCTCACCAATTTCAATAGCGTTTATCCTATGACCGATAAAAGCTTATATGCCAGATTTCATCAAAATATGTTCAGATTTGAGACCTGCAGTTTGATTACAAGCTTTATATGGACACACAGACGGACGGACTGACGGACATCGTTAAACCGAATCAGTTAGTGATTCTGATTCGATCGGTATAAAAAAAGATGGCTCTAGGTCAAATATTTTTGGTAGTTACAAACAGCAGCACAAAGTCATTATACCCAAACCACATAGTGGTATAGGGTATAAAAACTAAAGAGATAATACAATATTGTGTCCGGTTTTCTATGCATCTCAGTTAAAGCTATATCGGATATTTTAGGAGCTATATATATCAGATTTAAATGTGGGCCCTCCAACTAACCTATATATGTACATTTTTTATAAATATCATAATATTCGGATACTACACGTGTTGCATTTTATAGTACTATCAGATCTAAAAGTGGCTAGTTATAAATTAACTCTACGATTCAGAAGTAGCTACTTTCAACTCTAGGACTAACCACTTTAAAGTCTGATCATTTGATACTTAGTACTATAAATGTCCAATTTTTAATTATGAACTGAAGCCCACATCACATATGTATAACATATGATATGGAAATTACAATTGTGTAATAATAATTTTTTTAGTTTTTTGTTGATGTAAACCGCCCAATGAGGAGAATTTACCTCTGGAAAACTAATCCGGGGTCAAATCACCGCATTCGATATCGAGTAAAATCAATCGCAATTCCATATTTTGGTTTATTATGTAAAGAATAGGGTTATTTGGCCCCAGTATTTTTATCACTTATTAAGTATTAACCCAGCTATGTTAATTCATATTAGAGCTCTGCTAATACAAATAGTTTGTGTCTTTGCTATGGAAATTCGAATTTATCTTCAAACATATATGTATGTATTTCTGCGTTCCATAAAAGACAACTTTCGTTCTATGACGAGATCCAAGTTAATACATTGGTGCTGATATAATTTTTCAGACTTCGCCATCACGCAGACAACATTAAAATCTTCTGCGCATGTTGGAACTCTGGCGTCACGCAAACTGTGTTCCTATTAGCTAACAATTTCCAGCTCTCAAGGTTATGTGTATGTTTACACATATACATAACAGTGGGACAAATTGTTATTTTTCTACTCAAACTATTTGTTAGCAAAAAAAATTTTATTTTTATAAATTTGTTAATTTATTTTATATTCACTAAATAGAAATGGTCCAACAATATTTTAAAAAAATTTTGAAGGCCATTGTTCTGTACTTTAGATAAGGTTACTACATGTGTTTATACTACGTTGTTATTTTATTTAATTTCCTTTACGTCTATCGATATTTTGAGCAATTTTGGCATTTAAAAACCTTATTCTAAAGTATATTAAACATAAATCTAAAAAAAATTTTTAACTTCCTCATTTGCTTCAATTTCCTTAGCTTCCAACTAATGTTTTCGAAAATATCTACTTGTAAGAAACAATTTTTCGCCACTTAATTTTAAAAATATTGCGTCACACAATTTCAGCGTTTCCATTAATGGATTTAATGGCTTACTTAGCCCACCTTCACTTAGTTGGTTAACGCATGATAAGGTCGAGTTCTCTAGACTTGTTTTTTACTGCTGCTTTGCTTCCATATGCCCACTGTCACATAAAACATAAATTTTTCGCAAGAAATTATAATTATAATTTTCGCAAATGAAACAGACTTGGTAACCCTTGTGACGGAAACAATCTCTATTTTATCATTCTTGCCCTATACCACTATGTGGTCAGGGTATAATGAGTTTGTGCTGATGTTTGTAACTACCAAAAATATTGGAACTACACCCATCTTTTATTATACCGACTCATAATCACTTTCTGTCCGGGTGCCGTCTGTGTGTCAATGTAAACCTTGCAATCACACTTCTGGTCGCAAATATTTTGTTGAAATTTGGTATATAAGCTTTTATCATAGCACGAAAGCTATTGAAATTCATAAAAATCGGTGCATGTTCAGACCTGGTCCCCATACAAATAAACCCTATGAGATCGACTTAAATTATCTCAAGACTCTAATTATCATGTAGGTCTTGGTCAAATTTGATTTAATTGTGTTTTTTACACCAACTAATCAGTATTCCAAAAATAAACCCTGTAGGAGATTTCATAATCCCCATATAAAGCTACTTCCCGATTTACACTTAAGTCATATAATATTATTCCGCCCATAAATGTTCAGGTATAGTTTAGTGGTATTAAAGGATTCTTGGAATTTCTAAATAAAAATAAATAAATAAATAAAATAAATATAAACTATTTATGCGTTTAATAACATTTGCCGGTTAACCGTTTTTTAATACTCTAATTGTGAACGATGAAACAATGTTTTGGTGTTCCAGCATTTATGTTTCATGTTAAGTGGGCATGAACCCTAATTGATGTTTACAATGAGTGTTATTGACTCTCAACCCATTCTGGGCTGATGTGTGACTTACAACGAATTTAAGTTCTGAATATTTGCTTAACCCGTTCAGAAAAACAGAACAAACTTTTTGAGTTAGAAAAATTTTTAGTAATATTGCAGAGAGAGTTAAGAGTTATTTAAGAACCTTTATATGTTTATTCATTAAAAAACACGATTTTTTTAAGTTTAAATAGGATAAATGAACTTTGAACTAGTTTTTTCTAAACCAATTTACTCAAATATTTGGATTATGTTCTTGTTAAAGGACCCCTTTACAAACTGCACAAATTATATCGAATGAACTAACGGGATTTAGCCAATTTAGAAATATGTATCAATTTCATTTAAAATGTAAAATGAGCTTCTACTAAATGAAAATGGATTAGACCTAAAATGTTTCATGTAATTAACAAATTTTAGTAAAGTTTTTGTAGGCCTATTTACCCTTTTGTTCACGCAAAAACAAAATAACAAAATTGTATTTAAACAATTAATTAGTTTAATAAATAACTAGTAAGCCCCGTTGGGCGTTGCTATGACCATTGATCCAATACCCATTGATCCGAAAATGCCAAGTCCACGCATTAATATAAAATTTGTATGGAACGTCCAACGTACTCCAGTCGATGTCGCCTATTTTTCCCACGCCTACGACTTTGATAACTTACGAACACAAAGGAAGTATCAAAGCTCTTTGTACCATAACACCCTAGATATTATACTTTCAATTGGAGGTGCCACGCCCACTTGTTTCATCACGCCCATTTTTGACTCGATTAAAGACATCAATAATTTATGGACCCTCAAAAAGGTAAAAGGCTATAGATTTCTTAGTACTCCAGATATTTTAGACTGTTCTCATACTATTCTAGATATATCATGATATATATTTATTTTGTATGGGAGCTGCCACGCCACTGGTCCGATCCCGGCCATTTTAAGCACGTCCACTCACACTAATAACTTAGGGTCACACAGAAAGTCTCGTTACTCTGGATTGTATATTACTGCAGCTATTTTTGATATTAAAAATTCCCTTTGCATCGGAGGTCCTACTCACACTTCATATATACAAAAATAAGGCCTAAGTACGCCATGAAGCTCCATTACAATTATCGGATTGTAATTTTCGGAGATTAGCAAACATATTCTACCTCTTTAGTATATTAGTATACAACTCTGGATTTAAATCCCGAAAACTAAAAAGTTTGGCATCCTAAATATATAAAAATTTTTTATTTGCCGTACCGATTTTCACTAATTTAAATAGAGACATGGCTGTTAAATTTGATGCAAATATCTACATATATTTTGTGAGTTTACATCGATAGTACCTAATGTGATCGAAATATGAAAAAATAGACCTCAGTATATTTATTCATTATTTTTTATTCCCATTAAAGATCATATCTAGTATCAGATAATTTTTGGATTTAGGGTCTTAGATTTTACAATTCATATATATGATACTAGATGTAACCAGGTGTGCTTCGCTACACCCTCCCCCTCCCCCCCCCCCCCGGCGTTCCTACCCTGAAGCAAGGTACATGTAGCTGCCCATGAGAAGAAGATGGATTATCCATATTAGATCTGGCAACCCTTAACTATTGGCCTTGAACTTAGAATATCATTTGGCAATTTTTCTTTTTAACGATTTTTGATTTTACTAAAGTAGGTCATTTAGTATAGTTTTCTTATATATCTATAATATTACTGTGGAACAAATTCAGGTTAGCAAAAGTTAGGTCGATTCTGAGAGTGAGGGGTGAAAATAGAGGCTAAATTAGAAGACCCGTATCGCGGCGTTTGTTTATGTTAGTTCGAATTTTTTTTTTAATTGACCTTCGAACTTTGCAGTCAAATGCCGATTTTCAGTATATTGTTTATATAGTTTTTTGGCTATAACTCGTCGACTAATTGATATTTTTTCAATCTGTAAAAGCCAAATTATTGCTAGAGACCTGTGCAACACTCAAAAATTGATTTAGAAAATTTTTGTGGTGCTTATGAAGCAAAATGTTGGAAAAATTTTTTTTTTAAGCTCTTTGAAAATATTTTCCGCAAAACTAAGTCTTTTTTGCTTTCTGTTTGATCTATAATATGCTTCTCAGTTTCTTCAATAAATTTCATTCGAAAAGAAAACAATCATAATACAAAACTTGCGTTTTCCAGCTTAATATTAATTTACTTCTCATTTTTTATGTATCAATTCTGTGCAGTATTGGTTTTGAAGAAACATTGAAAAAAAAAAAATTATAAAAATATGGAAAAAAAATATATTTTTGAAATGTTAGTTATGAAAAGTTTTATTTTTGCCCTCTTTTGATTTTGAAGATTTTTGTTTTTTGGGCGATTTTAATTTTTCGCGATTTTTGGGTTTGGCGATTTTTGATTTTGGCGATATATTTTCCACGACAAATCACATTGATAACTTATGAACTTGTCAAAACACTGTCGCTTTCGTAGTGCTTCATATTTTTTACATAGGAGGTGCCACGCCCACTAATCCCATCCCGCCCAATTTTTATTGGACTACTCACATTAATATCTGATGTACTCATGCAAAATGTCGAGTCCTTCCGTTTTATAGTACACCAGTTATATGATATTAGATATCTACTTTGCATGGGCGGTGCTACTCCCACTGCTCCGATCACGCCCATTTTTTTGTTCGACTTATCACACAAAGAACCTATGGGCTCACGCAAAGCCACAAAGCTCTCTCTTTTACGGTACTCCAGATATATGACATTAAATAGTTACTTTGCATGGGGAGTGCCATGCCCATTGGTGTGAACCCGCCAATTTTTTGTTTGACTACTCATACTAAGATCTGATAGGATCGTGCAAAGTGTCAAGGCCTCCTTTTTTAGCACACCAGTTATATGATATCATATATTTACTTTGTATGGGCGGTGCCACGCCCACTGCTCCGATCACGCCCATTTTTTGTCTAACTAATCAAATGAATGACTTATGGGCTCACACAAAGTCCCAAGACTCTCACTATTACAGTAGTCTAGATATATGGCATTTTATATTTACTTTGTATGGCAGGTGCCACGCCTGTTGGTCCGATACTGCCCTTTTTGCATCCGACTACTCACATTAGTAATAGGTGACATCAGAAAAATTTGAAAGGCTCTCTCTATCACATTACTCGAGATATATAATATGGAGCTATTACTTGTATGGGAGGTACCACGCCCACTTATCCGATCCCGCCCATTTCCGGCATAGCTACTAATATTACAATAGGTGACCTCACACAAATTTGCAAAGCTCTCCCTATCATAGTACTCAATATATGTATATAATAATTAAAATTTACTTTGTGTGGGAGGTGCTACGCCCACCAAAAATATTTGAAAAATTATAGCCTATAGCACTTCCCATATCCGCAGTAAGACTCTGTGAAAATTTAAGGAATATCAGATGGGTAGTTACAGAGATTACCTCCTACAAACAAACAAACAAACAAACACACATTACCTCTTTATTATATTATAGTATAGATAATGTAGTCAGTCAAAATTGGCTATAACTTTCTTATATATTGTTATTTAGTCTAAACATTTCTGAATCCTTTGTGTGATTAATTTAAGGTTTACGATGATTGATAACTTTTTTTACTTTATTACCTTTTATTCATTACATTATTACAACTTAAGAAAAATTGCTTTTACTTGTTTAATTGTTTTTATTCAAGCACGTTTAAATTGTAGACGAATAAATTTTTGTCCGTTGTTGTTGCCCGTAAATTCATAATCATACCGAGTATAAAACGTACGAAAACTTTTACTGCAAAAGTAATGGAATATAATGTAAAGTTCACATATGCCTTATAATGAGTTATGCATGTTTTATTAATTTTTTATATTAATTTTTATGTTTGTAATGATGGTTACGTTGTTGGTAATAAATAAACTGCAAAAGAAAAACTGAAAATAAAATATTTTACATTCTATTTTCATGACTGATGGTGAACTCCATTTTAATAAAATTCATATTAACAGTTCTCATGCTTGTACATATTTATAAAAATGTATATGTATGTGTGTTTGTATTTACATTTGTATTTTTATATAAGGACATACGTATGTACAGTAGTGGCCTTAAGTGGATACATACATGTTTTTAAAAATACAGAGATACATGTCTACTTTAATTCATCCATATTTTATTATATATTTTATATATACATATATATATATATATATATATATGTATATATATATATATTTTTTATATATTAGCTTTGTACATAGTAAACCATATGAAAATCCCAAGTTAACTTTAACTTTTAATGCTTTTAAAAGAGTAGAATTCTGAAAGATTTCAAAGATAAACTAAAATTGTTAAATAAAAGTATGCAACTGCAGAACTGTTTCACTTCCCTAGAATGATAACGATTGTCCGAAGTTATTATCTGAATCTGAACGCCTGCCTAATGCAAACAAGAGAACAATATTTAAATTGTATAATAATTTACTTCCAAACTGTAACACGGGCACTCCGTCGAGCCAGAAAGCACTATCCAACAACAACAATGTGTAAAAATATCACTCGCATATGATGGCGGATGGTTCAAAAGGTGTTATGGTCGGAATACAATGGTGGGATACAACTATAGTGACAATCGATAGAATAATAATAAAGAAGGATGAGTACCTACATATCCTTCCTGAATATATAGAAATCCAGCAGAAGAAGTCATATTGCAGCATGTTGGTTATTTGAAACACGCCGTCAAAATAGTAGGAAATGGGTCGGAGATCAATAAATTGAAGTAGTTAAATAGCCCTTTCAAAGCTACGATTTCATCCAGCTATCGCAAAAAATTACACCACTCACCAATCAAATACCATATGAATTTTCGGGATTTTCTTATACGAGTGATGATTAGAATGCAACCTTGCGAAATTTTACTCGTTAGCCAAAAATAAATAAATAAATAATGAAATTTTTAAGTCAATGAAGAGTATACGCTTAGAAAACCTAACATTTTGTCAATTTTTTTATGGAAAAATTTCCAAATTTTGTTGTACGAATATGTATGTGTCCTAACAGAAAAATATTTAAAAAACTAAGAATTTCGAAGGTTTTTTCACCAAATTGGCCACATTTTTTCAGTAATTTTTCCAATGAAATTAATACCCCGAAAAACATTGATCATGCGGCTTCAACCATCTGTCGGATATTAACCAAGCCGATACCTAGGTGCCAAAGAAAATTTGCTGGATATTTTTCAAAGTCATGTATATAATTTCACTATTTTCGGCCATCATATTTTGCTAATAAACACAACGAACTACCGCACTAAATTTTGTGACCACATAAATTAAAGCACCATATAAATCAACCATTAGATCCCTGGTGGGACCCGAGCCTAATAATAACATATTTATGCTTGTCGTTTCGTTATTTGACTTCGAGATGTGGTTGAATGTATTTGGAGCTGTATACAAGTTGTCATAACCATCTGAGGCAATAATCTCTCCTTTACGCCCAAATCGGAAGATGATGAATGTCACTTTTTTAATTTTATAATAAACGTATGTTTTTTGTTTACATTTTCTGTTTTATCTGTTACATTTGTATTTCCATCTTTTGCAATACTGAAACAATAAATCGCTACGTTTCGTAACGAGTAAGGAAATTAGAAATATCTATTATCGAAATAAATTTCGATACGGAATTATTGCGATCACGACTGCGAAAATTAGGCCCCTGTATTTAATGTTTAAAATACATGTGTCCAATGTAATGTTAAGGTAACTAGTTCTAGACTTAGAGTCAATTTGTCACAGTTTTTGAAAACATGTATCCACTTCAGTCCACTACTGTATATATGACTGTGTATATGCATGTATTCACAATATAAACGAGCGAATAAAAATGTTAATTAAACGGCAACAATGCAAAATAAAGAGGAATAAACAAAAGAAGAAACACAGAAATTTATGAACAAAGAAGAAGAAAAATCAACTACTAAAATGAAATCATTAAAAAAAGCAATTATCAAAATGCTAATAAAATAAACATGCAGTCATGCACACACATGTTAATACAAAATTCGTACGCGAATGTACATATGCATGCCTATATAAGGGCGTGGTTAATAAACGCATATACCGACTGACTTGTGTTCTGTATGAATACTAACTCTCGCTTGAGATTTATTTGCTTCATATGCCTTTCATTCATATATTGCATTCGTGTCCATTAGGGCAGTTCAAATTTTCTTTTGTTGATTTCCCATGATATCTTAACACATCGAAGAGAGTTTCTAGTCAGATAACAACCTAACAACTATTTACCTATGGGAGCTTCTATTTATAATAAAAATGTTATTAAATAAAGGCTATAATCATATGATTTTAATTTATGGAAAATATACTACCTAAAAAGTGATATTTTAAAAATTGAGTGGATAAATTGTTGTTGCTAAAAATTTTTCTAATCTTATAAATTTAATGAGTATGGTTTACTGGTTCTTGAATAAAAATTCAAACTCAAGTATAAAATTTAGTACAAAAAAAGTAGATTTCAAAGTATTTTATAGCTTTTTTTTTTGGCCAGTTTTTAATATAATTTTTTCTTATAAAAAACAATGATCGTGTTTTCTATAGAAATAATTAATTACTATCTGAAAAATAAAATTTTTTTTCTCTTACTAGAGTAGAAAAGCTATAAGTTCATAGCACACCAATGAATTAGATTATTTAACACAGCCGGTGTTATCATGCCCAAGCTGTTTTTAGACCATAGAAATCATACGATAATTCCAAAAAATTTCAAATGATTCTTGACTAAAAATGTCCATAAATGTTACAAAAAATAACATTTTTTGAAATATTTTTATCTGAATTAGCTAGTAATATGATAATTTAAGGTTACATTTAATAAAAACAAAACAATAAAAGCAGGCTAGAAATTAAAGTCGCTCTATACAGGCTAAAAAATACTCCCGATAGAAGCTTATATATGAAATTTTATCCAAATATATATTTGCATATCTGCGACCTTTATTTTGCGTACCAGGTTTACGTGTACTTGCATACTGACAGGCAAACATCGTTTAATCGACTAAGGGCCATTATTACAACTTGCCTTTATAGTAAATGTTAGTTAAAGGTAACTTTAGCTAAAGTGAGCAATAAAATTACCTTTAACTTATTTTCGTTATTACAACTTCCCAGTAAAATAAAATTAATATTTTTGATATTGTGGCAACACCAAGGGAAACACCGATTACTTTTGACCAAATGAATTGCTTTATCAAAATACGTAGTGGCAACGTTCCTTCATTTGTTCGCAAATAAACAATAAAAACAATAGAATAAAAATCAAAAACCTTTAGTATAAGTTGCATAAATTGTTGTAATAAAACTTTTTAAAAATATACAAGCATATATTTAAGTATATGTAAATAAATTTATTTCCAAAACTAAACTGATGTGAATTTCTTCTTCATAGGTCAGTAAATGTGGCAATATTAAATCCATAAACCTCACGTTAAAAGTTAAAGGCAACCATATCTTCCCTTTAGCTTATCGGTCCTTTTAGCTTAAAGTATAGTTGTTATAACGAAAAACTAATAATCTGCCCGTTAACATCCTAACTATAGCTATTGGCAAGTTGTAATAATGGCCCTAAGAAACAGATTTAGCGTCGATCGGTATAAGAAGTGTATCTGTTATAAACATCAACACAACTTATTAAAAATTTATTGTCAAAACTTTTCTTCTTAACATGCTAAGATGAATATATATTTTAAAATTTGTTTTTAACTTTTTTAAAAAAAGTACTCTTTTAAAAAAAGGTACTTAAAAAAAGTTATTTTTTAAGAAAAGGTTCTTGTCTAAAGTACTTATCTCAAAAGGTAATTTTAAAAAATAAACCGGCACTTTTTTAAAAACGTGTAAATTAAAAAAAAAAACGGTACTTTCTTAAAGAAGGTAATTGTTTTTAAAACGATACTTTTTCAAAAAAATGTACATATTTTTACTCTCTAAAAAGCTAATTTTTTTAATATGCTTTTTCAAAAAATATAATTTAAAAAAGAGCACTTTTTTTTAAAAAGGTAATTCTTTTAAGACAGGTAATTTATTAAAAAAGAAGATAGTTTCTTAAAAGGCGATTTTTAAGAAAAGGTACTTTTTTAAAAAAGGTACTTTAAAAACAGAGTGCTTTTAAAAAAAGGGAATTTAAAAAAGGGTGCCTTCAAAAAGCGGTATTCTTCTTAAAAAAGGGTTCTTTTTAAAGCGTACTTTTTGAAAAAGGTTTTTTTAAAAAAGCGTTATTTTGAAAAAGGTACTTGTTTAAAAAAGGGGTACTTTAACAAAAGAGTACTCGTTTAAAAGAAGGGTACTTTTTTAATAAAAGGGTACCTTAAAAAAGACTACTTTTTAAACAAATAATACTTTTTGAAAAAAAGGCTACTTTTTAAATCTACTTCTCTTGTTGTAAGGATCAATAAAATAGAGTCTCTGAAATTTATTTCGATGCGTTACAAATGGAATGACAAACTCATATGCACGCTCTGCACAGTGGTGTGTAGGGTATGAAAAACAGATGTAATTTCCCTTAAACTCACTAATTGAATTCAGCACAAGTTTAGAATAGATTATCATCAGCAACATATTTTTTGAGTTTAGAGAAGATTATCAATGAGCAGCAACATATATATTTTATTAATTTTAAAAATATTTTTATGATATCCCATCCTTAACATATGATGTGATAATGACCTTTTTCCTATACATGTCATTTTAAAAAGTTGTCTCATAACCTTTTAAATGAGACCTCGATAAAAGTTAAAAGTTTCCAAGTTTTGTCTATCACACTATTAAGTTTTATATATATTTATATCAGTTTTATATCACTTTTTGCGCCGCCATTTTGCAAGACTGTTAGAGCTAGAGGTCCATAATTTTAAATACTTCCTATTTAAGTAGGATAGAACGTTCATGCCAAAATTTGGTCAAAGAAGTTGAGGTCGGAAAAAGCCTATTTTCTTTGTTGATTTAAAATAAAAGCTCCCATATAAAATTCCCTACTGTTTACGTGTGTCTTTCTTTTTAGACTTTTTGACCATCAAAGTTATATAAAAAGCTGTAATTGGGCATATTTAAAATACAGATCTGAGGACTTCCCAGTGGCAGGTCACTGGGCAGCTTCAAGCGATGAGGAAAATGTTTGCATAATAAAACCCATTATTTTGAAGCGGGGCTGTCTTTGTAATTATCGATTACAAGAAAAAACTTATGTTATTCAATATATGTAATAGATTATGTTTGTCGAAACAAGTCTTAAGTTTATATATCGCTACCTAAAGTCGTAAAGGTTATAAGTCCAAAATTTAAAATTTTACAAGAGAGACAAATAACTTAATTTTATTCTTCGACGATTTATTTTTTCAAAAGTTTTAATGCAATTATGTGTAGGTTATTCATGTTGTTGGTAATATTAAAAAAAAATTTGAAAAATATGCTTGGTAGTCGTTTTTGAGCATTTTTTTGGACTTTGAACTTTTTCGCTTTTTAAATTATCGATGTGATTTGGACTTAGCGCCTTTTCCTATAGGAAATCATTTTTTTTTTATAATTTATTTTATTTTTAATTACATTATATTGTTCATTACATTTTTAATTAGAAAGTATATATTTTGTAAGTAAAATTTTATTACTTTAATAATGTTATATTAATATTAACACAAAAAAAAAAAACAGTCTTACTTCTTTGCTGTTGAGTTCTTTAACAAAATATGTAATAAAAATATTATTCATGAGGAATATTATCATAAAAGTGATGGTGGTCTTTGGGCAACGTAGATTTCAAATATTGTAGGTCTTCGAATTTTTTAGCTGTAATCTTTATTCTTTCTTGATGTAGTTGTTTCAAATTTGACCACTCCAATGCGATTACTTGTCTGTCAATTCTCTGAGGAAGAAGTCTCCAATTATCATTAAACCGAAGTTTATAACATATGTCACCATTTGGAATGTATTTAAGGCCACGAATATCGGTTACTTTTGCATCTCCTTTGCCACGCCCAGGGCGAATATTTTTACAAAACTGTACATTGCTGAATGTTTTAAAAAAATCATGGGACAAGTAAGAAACATTATATGCTTCCGGAATTTTTCTTGCTGATTTGCATATTCCAATATAATCAGCAGGTACATCAATGTTTTTATTTTTCAAAGAACGCTCTATTGCAGAATGTACACTATCAACCTCCATTTGAGTATGTCCGGGCTCAAGAATTTTCTGTTCTATGATGACTTTATGTTTAATTGCTGTATTTAATAAGGCATTACTCATTATATAATTTCGGTTCTGGTATGTACATCCATCACTATAAATAATAATCTTCTCTGGATGGTCTTTTACACGTAGTATTTGTTTTTCAATGAAATATCCCCAAATGCTTGCAAATGCCTCCGCTGAGACTCCGCCCTCGGACTCATTCCCTATAAAGCAATCTGTCTTTTTATTTTTAAGATTATAAAAGACTAAATTATGTACTTGCAGTTTTGAACGATAATAATGGCTGCTAGCTTGCGATTTGGGAGCCATTAACACTGCTTGAAGATCAACAGTGTACACATGTGATTCCTTTTCTTTGTCTCTGTTTTTCTCAGTCCTGGCGTCTTCCTTTTTTTCTTGGTGCAAAAGATACTCCTCAAGTGACAGATTTCCAACAGAGTAACGGACGCATTTTTCTTTTTTCTTAAACACGACTTAAACACAACTTAAAATATGACTGAACTCGAACCTGTTTACTGTACATGTTCTGTTTTTTCTTACTACACGAGCCACAACACGACTTAAAATATAACTGAACTCGAACCTGTTTATTGTACATGTTCTGTGTTTTTTTTTCACTACACGTACCAGAAAATGAACTTCAAATAAAGCAACACTCAGAAATGTGTGCTTTATGTGAGATTGAAACAAAAAGTATGTGATACAAAAATGTTCGTGTAAATAACGAAATATTAAAACGAACACAGTCATGGTTGTGTTGGGCACCGTAGAAAATTTAGAAACGCACATAATTGATATGAAAATAAAGATATGTGTTGGCTGCTTTTGAACAGAACATTGTGTGTTTCATGTGTGTATTTTCTGAACCTTGCTTACAACCTTTATGACTTTAGGTAGCGATATATTTTTACAATTTCTAAAAGGTTAAAATTGTCAATACTAGAAGTATTACACATATCATTATTATAAAGTCTACTTTTTACTTAAAGGTAATGCAAATGGTAGGGGTTTAACAATACTATATAATATAAAGGGTAATGGCTAATAGTTTTCAAGGAATTGCTCTGAAAATAAATTTTTGTTAAGATATTTTTTAGTATAATCAATAATAAATTATCTGACAAACATTTTAAATATAGGTTTGTTTGACACCTATAAGTCCGCACCTAAATTAAACAGAAAAAACTATTGTTTTGGGGTGATATTTTTTATACCTAAAAGTGGATGGATGCAAGATGGTCTCAGCGAAAAACATTATCTTCTGTTATGTTTAAAATAATTTGGTTGAATTCATGTATATGTATTTATTTAAAGAGGTTAAAAAATTTAGATTATTTGATGTAACTATTTTGAGGTTTGAGTTATACTGAATTTTTATACTATTCGTACAGAATGTAGAAATCTTTAGTTACATTCAGTTCAGTTCCTACAAAAATTATATAAAAAAACTTTTAAAATGTTTCACAAATTTGTGGAAATAATTTTGTGAAATGTTTGTTGAATTCATATTCAATAAATTGAAATTTTACTGATTTTAACACACAGTACTATTATTTTTTTAAATTAAGAATTATTAATTATTTATATCACGGTGAACTTGCTCAAACAGAATAATTTCGTACACATTCATTTTATAAAACTTTTTGAATTTGAAATCATGCTCAATGACGTTTTACAATTAAATTGTAAAATTAAATTGTAAAAATAAATTTTAGGATTTTAAATTATCAATAAATTAAAATAAATACAAGAAAATTAA
Organism: Cordilura impudica; assembly: GCA_963682025.1. Lineage (NCBI taxonomy): Eukaryota > Metazoa > Arthropoda > Insecta > Diptera > Scathophagidae > Cordilura > Cordilura impudica. The sequence continues at coordinate 111,064,231 of OY821521.1, forward strand.
AGCCATGAATTTCGAGAAAGTGTCTTAAAGGAAACTTTGCACATATCATAATAGGATCTAGAAAATAGGCATACAGATTCTTTCGGCAATGGAAGAAGACGACTACATGGCTTGTCTATGAGTCAATAAACACCATAAGGTCTTAATAGCTATAAAATCGACCCTATGTGCTCGACCGCACTTGGAGATTGACAAAATGTCTTGAATGCGTGCGTCGTTCAAATATTGCACCAACCTCCATTATACTTGGCCTTTGATCGAAGGGACGTTCCAACATTCGAAAACAGGTCACCTATAGAACGACTTCTACGAAAGCCATACTCTGTATATCGCTACGCAATCAGGTGGTATCCAAATAATTTACAAGATGGTAATTCACCATGTTCTCCATTACCTTTGAAAGCGCTGAACAAGTGCAATTCGGCGGTAATTTTCAGTGTTGTTAGCTGCACAATGTTTTGGATGACTCCAAAAGCTCCAAAATATAGCAATGCGTACGATTCTAAAATGCATTCGGTACATACCTATTAATTTTATGTTAGAATCACTCAAATGGTTAAATATTAAACGAAGTATTGAATTAAATACTCTAAAATTTATTCAAAAGATAAAAACTGGAACAGCACCACAATATCTAAGAGAACAAATAACATACAATGCAACAGCAACAATGCAACGATTGCTGTTCTGCAAAGGACTACAATTTTATAACTCTTTGCCAAAGAACTTAAAAACGAAATATAATCCAAACAGATTTAAATGACATATTGTAGAATTCGTAAAAAATAATAACTAGTTAGTAATAGAAATTAAAACATTTTAGGAAAAGCAGGCAAAGCTAAAAATGGAAATATAAAGTATAATAATACTAATAAATTAATAAATAATTTCAAAAATCATAGTTCATACAGCTTATGCTGCAATAAAGCTTATCCCGTGGTTCTTACCAAGGATGAGTAATCTCTAGCATATGCGGACCTATGTAGGTGTGGATTTATTTCCAATAAAAAAAAAAAAAAAAATTGGCTCAACATTGGCAACCTTCCAACAAGATGGAAAGGTAACCATATCGTTTCCGATATTGTTATCTATGTTTATGTTATATTGTTGGCATACTTTATTAATTACAGTATTATATCAGTTGGCTAATTTTATGAATTGCATATTTAATTATTAGTCATTTATTTATTTAATTTGGACATTATCAAAATTTTGAAGAAAGTTTATATTGTAGGGTGTAATCTAATACATATTATAAAATATGACAATTGTTTTATTTTTGTTTGTGCAGTTAGTTCTTATTTGCTGTTTCCAGTTTACCTGTATCTTTGAACACTTCAAGAAATTTTTTAAATTCATGACCAAGGCTGCATGTATAGGCAATGATGACTTCAAAATCTTTTTCATACTCTAAAATTTTTCTTTAAAGAATGCTTTTTAAAATTGGTAGTTTAATAAGAGCAAGACTGCTAGTATAAGATGGAAGATTACCTGGATCGAAGTTTTAACTCAGACAAAATAACAGGAACTGTTTTCGCACAGATTCCAGACTGTATGTGATTGGTTGAGAGGATCCCAAATTATACATGTCTATTCCAAAATATGTCTGACATGAGATGTGTTTATCGTTTTTGTGATATGCGGGTTATTCAACTCCTTAGCCCATGGTGTTATGAAACCAACTACACCCCAGGCTTTGTTTACTGTAATTGTTATGTGAGGAATAAACACCATGATCTAAAAAGTTACAAAATTTATCGAGACAATAATCAACCAAAATATAGTTAACAGATATCGGTCTCTTTCTGACCATCGCATATTTTATACTTTTTAAGATTCAACTCCATGAAATTTAAAATACACCACGTATAACATGAATTCAAATCACTTTGAAGAAAAACATGATCGGAGTATATTTTGACATCATCCGTTTACATCAAGATATTTGAAAAAAAAAACGAATAACATTTGGAAATTAATTTATAAACAAAGAGAAAAGAAGCGATTCAAGATGGCTGCCTTAAGGTACTCCCGACAGTATATATATCAGCTTTGACGTAACATTATTAAAATATACTTTTTGTGTTCTATAAGTTAAGTAAGAATATATCCACTTCGCGCTAAGATTAGTAAGTCTCATTAAATGTAATTTTTTAAAAAGAAGTTTATGGTTGACTTTGTTAAAAGCCTTGCTGCAGTCCGTGTAAACTGCATCTGTTTGTGTTCGTTCAAAAAAAAAAAACACAATTGGCAACTGTTGCAAGTTGTAACAAACTCGTTAAGGTAGAGCATAATTATTGAAAATCATGTTGGAATGGAGAAATTAACGTGTTTAATTGATGGCATATTATTAGTAACTAGATGTGCTTCGCTACACCCTCCCCCTCCCCCCCCCCCCTTCCGAATCGTTATGAAAGGGCTCACGCAAAGTCCCAATGCTCTCACTAATACAGTAATTGAGCTATATCACATATCATATTAAGTTTCTTTTTTTTTGTCTGCCTACTCACGTTAATAATAGATGACCTGAGACAAATTTGCAAAGCTCTCTCTATCATAGTACTTAATATATATGATATTTAAAATTTACTTTATATGGGAGGTGCCACGCCCACTAAAAATATTTAAAAAAAATTAAAGCCCGTAGCACTCCCATATCCGCAGTAATATGTGAAAATTTCAGGAAGATCAGATGAGTAGTTACGGAGATTACCTCCTACAAACAAACAAACAAACAAATATTAACTCTTTATTATGTTAGTATAGATTATTAGTATAGATTTTTTTTATTTAAATGCTTGCTGATGCTGATATAGATACAATGTTTTTTTGTTTTTTCATTCGGTACAACAATTATCAGATTTTTCGGCGTTCCTACCCTGAAGCAAGGTACATGTAGCTGCCCATGAGAAGAAGATGGATTATCCATATTAGATCTGGCAACCCTTAACTATTGGCCTTGAACTTAGAATATCATTTGGCAATTTTTCTTTTTTAACGATTTTTGATTTTACTAAAGTAGGTCATTTAGTATAGTTTTCTTATATATCTATAATATTACTGTGGAACAAATTCAGGTTAGCAAAAGTTAGGTCGATTCTGAGAGTGAGGGGTGAAAATTAGAAGACCCGTATCGCGGCGTTTGTTTATGTTAGTTCGAATTTTTTTTTAATCGACCTTCGAACTTTGCAGTCAAATGCCGATTTTCAGTATATTGTTTATATGGTTTTTTGGCTATAACTCGTCGACTAATTGATATTTTTTCAATCTGTAAAAGCCAAATTATTGCTAGAGACCTGTGCAACACTCAAAATTTTTTAAAAATTGATTTAGAAAATTTTTGTGGTGCTTATGAAGCAAAATGTTGGAAAAAAATTTTTTTTTAAGCTCTTTGAAAATATTTTCTGTTTGATCTATAATATGCTTCTCAGTTTCTTCAATAAATTTCATTCGAAAAGAAAACAATCATAATACAAAACTTGCGTTTTCCAGCTTAATATTAATTTACTTCTCATTTTTTATGTATCAATTCTGTTCAGTATTGGTTTTGAAGAAACATTGAAAAAAAAATATGGAAAAAAATATATTTTTGAAATGTTAGTTATGAAAAGTTTTATTTTTGCCCATTTTTGATTTTGAAGATTTTTGTTTTTTGGGCGATTTTAATTTTTCGCGATTTTTGGGTTTGGCGATTTTTGATTTTGGCGATATATTTTCCACGACAAATCACATTGATAACTTATGAACTTGTCAAAACACTGTCGCTTTCGTAGTGCTTCATATTTTTTACATAGGAGGTGCCACGCCCACTAATCCCATCCCGCCCAATTTTTATTGGACTACTCACATTAATATCTGATGGACTCATGCAAAATGTCGAGTCCTTCCCTTTTATAGTACACCAGTTATATGATATTAGATATCTACTTTGCATGGGCGGTGCCACGTCCACTGCTCCGATCACGCCCATTTTTTGTCTAACTAATAAAATGAATTACTTATGGGCTCCCAAAGTCCCAAGACTCTCACTATTACAGTACTCTAGATATATGGCATTTTATATTTACTTTGTATGGCAGGTGCCACGCCTATTGGTCCGATACTGCCCATTTTGCATCCGACTATTCACATTAATAAAAGGTGACATCAGAAAAATTTGAAAGGCTCTCTCTATCACATTACTCGAGATATATAATACGGAACTATTGCTTGTATGGGAGCTACCACGCCCACTTTTCCGATCCCGCCCATTTCCGGCGTAGCTACTAATATTAGCAATAGGTGACCTCACACAAATTTATAAAGCTCTCCCTATCTCAGTACAGTATATGATATTTAAAATTTACTTTGTGTGGGAGGTGCTACGCCCACCAAAAATATTTAAAAAAATATAACCTATAGCACTTCCCCTATCGGCAGTAAGACTCTATGAAAATTTCAGGAAGATCAGATGGGTAGTTACGGAGATTACCTCCTACAAACAAACAAACAAACAAACAAACACACATTACCTCTTTATTACATTAGTATAGATATAGTATAGATAACAGACTTGCTGCCAGATTTAAGCAGTGGAATAATGAATGAATCCAGGAAGGAATTTTATCTGGACTACTGTTAAAGGAAAAATTAAGTTTTTCAATTCATTCGAAACTATAGACATCACTAGAGTTTGAATGGATATTAATTGAGATGCAGTTGGTATATTTGAGTATATATTAAGTTCATCAAACGTTGCATCAGAGTACGTACACACAAAAAAAGAATTGGTTGGAATTCGGTTACAACTAGAACTATTGTTCTATTTTTTATTGTATTTTTTTAAAATATTTTAAAAGGCAATAGTGTTTCTTCGCTAACAACCTATTTAAAAAATTGAATTAAGTCCCGTGTACCACTCAAAGTATTTATTCAAATTATTAAATTAACTCAATTGAGGCAACTATATTTAAAGCAGTATAAATTGCTACAATCATAAATATTGGGGATTGCAACAATTAATTATATTATAACAACACACACATAAAAAAAAAATCACCAACGAATTGTTCCAAAGTTTAAAAACTGTATTTTCGATTGTATCAACAGAAATTTTATAGCAGTTAACCATTTTCTATTGTAATAAAAAATTTGCTGTTAAGACAACAGAATTGTGATCATAATCGTCTCGAAATTCGGTTATAAACTTTATCGAAATTAGGTTGGTAATAAATTCGGTAGACACAACGAATCTGTTTTCTGTGTGCATATTTTAAACATAAAATGTATAAACAGATGTTGTCTTACATTGATGGTTAAAATGATAAAATCAAATTTGTATTTAGAATTAATTTTCGGTTATAACAAAAAAAATAATTATCTGTTTTTGTAATTATAACCGAAAGGATAAATTGAATTATGTTGTAAATACCAAAAAAATGTAGTGAGATGATTATACCAACCGAATTTTGTAATTTTTTGTTATTTTTGAAAAAATAAATAAAAAATTGAAATTTTCGGAAAATAAAATAAAAATAAAACGTTAAAATTTGTTTTTTGAAAATGTTTTAAAATTGTGTAAGTTCAATATTGTGTAGATTCTTTTTTTTGTATTTTTTTATAACAATTATTTTAAAACGATTATTTATTATTTGATAATGAAAGTTAAAGGGATACCGCCCTACTGATTCATACGAATGCATCCTCCAAGCATCAAAAGACCGTCGTCACCCGTATCTACGCAGGTGTGCCCTGCTATGGCTGTTTGATTGTCAAGACTTTGAAACGCCAATGTGATTTGCTGATAAAAAAAACCAGTTAAGGGTGAGGTGTAAATGCGCTTCCTAATCAGCAACCAAAGAGACCGCTAAAAAATCTACCGGTAGATCCAAAAAGTATGTTATCTACCCGTTATAAAATAAGTTTGGTGTGGTTTTTTGAGAGTCAAGTTTTTCTATGCGTTGTGACCAGAATTAAAAGACATGTATAAAAAAAGCATAGAAGCCAAAATTGAAAAAGGTAGTGTTTTTTTACGAAAGGGTTAACTATCAAACCAACCGTTATCGTCATACTGCGATTAATTTTTAACATTAATAATCAGTATACTCTGGAAATTATAACGAATTGATTGTCGCTTGAACAACTCTACCATATTATCCAATTTTACTTTGAAAATCAGTCATCGATTCGCGCAACTTGTAGACTACTTCGTAATTTTTATGGCGCACATAGTCGTCCATCTAAGCAAGCCATTCTTCGAACTGTGGATAGATTTCATACCACATACTCTCTAAACGATGCAATAACACCAATATGTCGAGGAGTGTGTGCACTGAAGAGAATATCGCCGCTGTAAACGAAAGTACGGAAGACGATCCAAATTTATCGATTCGTCGTCGGTCGCAGGAATTGGAGCTGTGTCCGTCCACTATGTGGAATACATACACCCATATAAGCTCCAGCTGGTGCAGGAATTAAAACCACGAGACCATCATATTTGTTGTGTTTTTGCCGATTGGGCTCTAGAGCCGTTGGAAACTGACCCGATGTTTTATCGCAAAATTGTGTTCAGCGATGAGGCTCATGTTTGGCTTAACGGGTTTGCTAATAAACAATTGCTGCATATGGAATTAGACCAATCCACAATAGACTTTACATCAAATGCACCGTTCCGTGCAGTTTACACGCCGGTGTCATCATCAGACTTTATTTAATCAAAAATGGAGCCGGAGCTCGCGGTTCGGTCAATGGAGATCGTTACCGCATCAAGATCAATGATTTTTGGTTTGAAAGAGTGGATGAGCTACGTGCCATACGGCGATCCCAACCATCGACTTATTGAAAATTAGGCGATAAGTTGATTTCGAGAAATAGACCAGTCAATTGTCCTCCAATATTTTTCCGAGCAGTGCAGTTAAAAAGGTTCTTTCGGATCTCAACATTAATAAGTCTCCGGGACCGGATGGTATACCAGCACTGGCGCTGAAACAGTGCTCCTCGACGCTAGCTAGTCCATTGGCCAACCTCTTCAGCCTTTCGTACCGTGCGGGAGCATTTCCCTCTTGCTGGAAGGTTGCTAATGTCCAACCAATCCCTAAAAAGGCTGCGGTTAATAACCCTGAAAATTACCGTCCAATTGCAATCTGCTCTGCACTCTCAAAGGTGATTGAGAGCATGATCAATTTCCATCTTGTGAACTACCTAGAGGCCAACTCACTTATTAATGACCGTCAGTATGGCTTCCGTAGAAATCGTTCCACGGGAGACCTGTTAGCTCTACTTTATGAGCGGTGGAGTCGATACATTCGCAATTGTGGCGAAAGTAAAGTGGTTGCTCTAGATATTTCCAAGGCATTCGATCGTGTGTGGCACGGTGCACTGATATCAAAGCTTATTGCATTTGGGCTCGGTAATGACTTCTCTCGATTTATATCGAGTTTTCTCAGAGATCGAACAATACGTGTTGTTATTGTTGGGGTCTCATCCAATGAGTTTCAGCTTAATTCAGGGGTACCCCAAGATTCCGTTCTTTTTCCTTCTCTTTTCCTTATCTTTCTGAACGACCTTCTTGGTCAAGCTTTTAACTCTATATACTCTTTCGCAGATGACAGCAGCATTTGTCATTCATTTTCCTTTAATTGTAGGCCAAGCCTCTTGGAGGTTGGGGGCAAAAGGCGGACAATGAATGACACACTCAATCAAGACCTGTTAACAATCTCCGAGTGGGGTAAAGCGAATAGGGTTGATTTTAATGCGCTGAAAACTTAATGTTGTATGTTGACCCATAGGGCCATGGATTCAACAATCTGTATATATGGGTGGTATAGATATTGAGGAGTCGGATACTCTTGATGTTCTAGGCATGGGAATTCAATGTGATGTTCGTTGGAACGAGCATGTTTTTCAAGTGTCGAAAGCAGTATTCAAGTGTCTTGGTTTTCGAAAACGGTGCAAAAATTACATCACTCCCTCTGACCTCCTTAAAATCTATACCACTTACATCCGATCGAAAATGGAATACAACTCCCATATATGGGCAGGAGCTTCAAAGTCTATTTGGGAGGTACTGGACCGTGTGCAAAGGAGGGCGTTGATACTCATCAATGACAGTAGGGTATCCAGTTCTATTGACTCATTGGAACATCGTCGGAATGTGGGTTGTGTATCACTGTTCTATAGATACTACCATGGGAAATGTTCTTCTGAGATTAGCGAACTTATTCCAAGTGCCCGAGTTTCGGTTTGCTCTACCCGCTTCTCTAGTAGATCACATCCGTTTGTAGTTTATTGTCCAGTTGACCGCACAACGCATTACAGAGAGAATTCGTTTATCAGTCGAACTAGCCGTATGTGGAATAAACTCACCGTAGAGGTCTTTTCTGACAGTTATAATCTAATAAAATTTAAGTCAAATATCCACAAACACTACTCCCTCTTTCCTCCTTCCCATAACCTATTTTCCTGAGATCAACACAATGCACTGCATCTGTAGGGGGCATCCACTGAGTGTTGGTTAATAAATAAAAAAAGCCCTGTGGGGCTACGTGAATCGCTGGTTTATGCTGATAAACTAGCAACAATTGACGACATGGAGGCCAACAGTGCTCGTGTTATTCGTGACATACGTCCAAGAATGCTCGAAAAAGTGGACCAAATCTAAACGTCCTGAATGCGCACAATATATGACGACATAGACACAACTACCAAATCAATTGAATTTAAAAAAAATTATCCAGTTTTAAATATTTGTATTTGGCTGCCACATTCCCCGGTTTAACGACATATAAAACTGTATGAACTGTACTGTTTACAATTATAGGTAATTTCGCTATTTTAGCATTTGACCATATCAGATTTCCATATTTGTGACAATATTTTCAGGGATATATTTTTCCATGACCAAAAATCGAAATCTGGAAAATTATACTATGTTTTCACATTTTGCGATCGTAGAATAAATGAATCCTTTTTTATTTTTCATAAGTACTTTGTTGAGTTGCAATTTTAAGCCAACCGCACTGTAGTAAGTGATAGTACTCATATGTATTTAAGTGTATCGCATTTATATTTGGTATCATATGGATTATCTATTATGATGACATAAACTTAGACAAGAGTTATTCACAACGGGTTTTATTTTACCATATATTTTTATTTTAGTATCAACTCGCGTCGCTTTTCGCCTATGTATTACAACTAAAGCTTCATTGTGCATGTATGTATGTATCTATGTACTCTCAAAAAATACTGCTCATCTAATGACTAGTGATAATATCATTTAAATTTTCAACATTTATCGATCGGTGAGAAGTATCAAGTCATATTTGATACTCTTACACATTTTACCGACTTTTAGTTTTAATTCACTAATTTTCATTTACAAACAATTTTACAGAACAATTTTACAGAAATTAGAAAGAAAGTGTTCCTCAGAAAAAATGTATCTAAGAAATGAACCTTAAACTATAAAAAAGAGTCATATTGAGATTTCCGTGGCTGCGCACGTGACAGTCGCACTGCAGTAGTCGTCTTCAATATAAAAAACACTGGAGGCTAATCGCCGCATTCGATATCGATTAAAATCAATCAAAATTCCATCTTTTGGTTTATTATATAATGAAGACGGACACACGTCAGACATCGTTTCACTTTTACTCTTAATTACGGACCATAATTCGTAAAATGTAACAGTAAAATTATTCTTAGTATTTTATTTTGGCAAAAAAAAAAAAAAAAATTCAAGCGCCCCGGTAGGTGAGTAGGTAGCGTGCTCGCCTATCATGCGGGGGTCGTGGGTTCGATTCCCACCAGAGGCTTTGGTCTGTCGCTGCAAAAACCAGCCAAATGGTCTTTGTCACCCGGCTTATCCCTGGACCCAAATTAGAATACAAATTTACTTTGAATTGTAATTAATATAAATAAATAAATAAATAAATAAATAAAAAATTCGGCCGAAAATTTCGATAAAGAATGTTATAGAGTAAGTGCAACTACGAAAAAAAGACCAAAAATCATATTTTAAAATTTTAGTTGGGCATCTATAAAAAATACGGGTTCCTTATTTTTTCTCTCTATCTTATCCAAGTATCAAAGCGATATGAGGATTGTGCTTTCAAAGAAATAAAATCCTAATAAATAAACTACACTTTAGGGAAAACACTCCTAATACAATTATCATGGCTGCGAAGTGTTTTTTCCCTCTAATATTCATGTTTTTCTTTGATACATTTTCAGTTTTGTAAAGATTTGGTTAAGTTATTATTCTTGGAATTTGTCAATGGTTATCACTTTTAGTTAAAGAAACTCTATATTCTTGCATTTTGAGTAGTTAAGATGATCATTAGACAATACCTTTTATCCCTATAGTGTGTGAGTGTTTATGTGTGTGCGTATGTATGTGACTATATGCCTGATCCTGTGGAACATGCTGTGACAAATGATATTGCTGGTGATCCGTTTATCCTTTTTGTTTTGTTCAATTTCAATGAGTTTCATTAGACTACAAATAACATGCGCTAACTTGAACAACAACATCAGCATTAAAACAAAAACATATACAAAAGTGACCGCTTGAAATCTTAGGACATGCGGTAGTCATATGATAAACAGATTAGAATTGGGATAAGCCTTATTTTTCGTTGTTTAAGTAACCATGGAAAATTATAACAGAACATAAATAGATTTTCACGCCTATTAAGAGAATATTGGGAATTTTGATTTTGAATTTTGCTAAGTAAAAAGTATCTATGACTAAAATATATATTATTGTTTATTAATAATTTTATTGAATGTAGCATTAAAACAGGGTTTATGCAATATAACGAGTTTACCATATAAAAGTTATAGCAGTGGTAGTACCGTAACATAGCTGTTTCGGGAAAGGTCCTTGGGTCCAAACCATACTAGTTAAGGTAAGATTGTCATATATTTCTTGCGTAAATAGCAGACTGGATGCAATTATAACTGGATGCAATATAACAACATACCTTTAGTCTTTGAGATGGTAAAATAAACTGAACATTAATGTGTAAACTTGAAAAAGTTCCTTGCACAGCAAAGTGGCTACACCAAATATCTTTGCCTTTTGTGTCTCTGTCACAGCAGATACAAAACACACCACTGGGTTAGAAAAGAGTGGCACAAAAGAGAAAACATGTAGGATGGGGAAATGAATATCATTAAAGACCCCTTAGTTGGACTATAGAAACCATCTTTCCTCCACTGCATATCAAGTTGGGCCTAATGAAGCTTATTGTTGAGAACTAATCAAGCTTTGCATACATATATAAAAATTGAAATGCCTCAGTTCAGTACGAAAAAAATTAAAGCAAGAATATTTGACGGCCCATAAATAACACAACTCATTATGGATTCTGACTTCGTAAATTTTATGAGCGAGCCTGGGCGAAAAGCCTGGACTTCATTTGATACAGTTCTCAAAAATTTACTGGATCAACATAAAGCTGAAAACTATGTTGAACTAGTAAACGAAATGCTTAACAGTTGCAAATCCTTTGGCTGTAACATGATCGTTAAGGTGTACTATCTACACAGCCACTTAGATAGTTTACCTCAAAATTTAGGAAACACCAGGGGTAAACAAGTCACGAAAAAGATGCTTCCGTAGTTTTCCATGACTATACTTGGTTTGACTGTTATTTATAGCCGATGAGTGTTGAGTTTTTTTTTTTTTAGATCCACTAATTCAAAGTAAAAAATCTACTCGAGATACCACGGCAACAAAACAACTGGACTATGTAATTATTAAAGTTTTAATTGAGGATTTTCCCATTGACTAATACCACTATGCTACAGTGATTTTTTGCTTGTAAAATGACCTAGTTAAATAATTATAATATTGTGGTATAAATTGGTAATTGCAAATATCTGCAATATAGACATATCGAAAATGCCGATGTTACTAGATTTGGTTAAATCGGCCCTTGCGTGAAAGAAATTATTAATATATTTACATATACGTACTAATATATTTACACATTAATTATAAACAAAACTGCATTTTGTAGTTCTTGTAGATGTTGACTTTTAACGTATTAGATTTGAATACAAATCGCCAGTTTCCGTTTAATCGATCATCATTAATTAGCTAGTATTCTGAACTGGCTTTTCGAATTTCTGATATACATTGTTGAAATCGTTTACACTGTTCGTCACTTAATTGACAAAGATGGACTAGAAAGAACCTTAAATGAGGAAGTAGAAATTTAATTATCACAGATATTCTGCATTCTATTTTCCACTACTTCAAAGAGTTAGCAATTCAACTTATTGCTTTCCGCACAGTGTTCAAACATAGAATTGACAAATAAAATCTTCGAAAAATGTTGATCAGTATTTTCTGCAATTGATATTTTTTTCTATGATCTCTTTTATTTCTTTAAATGTATCGAGCCCTATTTGCGATTATATCGTAAGCGACAATTTGTCGAAATGTAGTTTTTTATTGCAACTATGTTATAAATGCTAGCTACAACGTCCTACAAATTCATAGAGTTTGAATTTGTACCGTTTCGGGGAAAAAGCAGAATGCATTTCATCGTTGGCCTTGTTTACATTTTTCACGTACAGGCAATTTTATCGTAAGCGACACTGTCAGTATAGGACTTTACTCAACATATTAGTGAAACAGAAGTGTTTTTGGCGTAATAAATACTTTTCAAAATTAATTTTTTATCGTCAAAGGTACATTAATAACTGAAGATAGCGATTTGTTATTTAGTACTAATTTTTATATATAATAGCATGAAGCAAAGAAAATCTAGCTTGTTGAATAGAGCGACACTGATAGTTGTTCAATAGTTGCAGAGGAAGCTTGTGTTGGTGAAAAGGGAAAAAAGAAACAAAAAAGCTCATAAATAAAGAGTTTGGAGAAATGCATTGGCGAAAATCCGGTCATGCTTGTGCTCACTACTCGGGGGACGAACGTGTTCTTTTAATTTTGACCATTACTGTGAATAAACAAGACACAAAAGCAAGAAGTGTGGCTTATGTCATGTATTGAGTTCACTAATATCAAAAGGAAACGAGTTTTAAGCATGTTAAGAAAACAATCTTGTAACTATTTTATAAAGTTTCAGGGAAAAATCGGGAAATAGGCCAAAAATTTTTGTTAAAAACTTTGAATATGTCGCAAATGACCCTACGTTATTTATTCCAAGGTTATTTCCAAAATACAAAGAAAAACTACTCGCCACATAACAAGACTAGGTAAGAAAAAATTGATACAGTACATTGGTTTATTGATAGCTTATCAGCTGTACCGTCACGCTACTGCCGCAACTTTATTTGCCACACTTGCATCGTAGTAATCAAAAAACACAGTTAAAAAGTTTGGCAGTATTTACAAGAGTCTTTATAAAAGATATCCATTTGAGCTTTCATCTATAAAAAAAAACGACAAATGTAGTTTGTGCAAAAATTTAAACACATGACAAAAACCAACAATCTGAGATAGAGCAAACAGAAGCATATGAAAATCATGTCATCAGACAAAGAAAAATGCAAACAAAATTTTTTACATGATCAAGTATAAAGTAAAGAGGCGAACACAGAGTTTTTGTGAGCAAGTTTTGACTTGCAGAAAATTCGTTATGCCCCCCACGATAGTAGTGTGAATTTGTATTATTCCAGAAAATACCATTATTTCAATTAAAGCATATATGTGAATGGCAAAAGAAATGGATACTGCTTCCTATGGGGTGAAACAGACGGGAAACGAGGCTGTAATGAGATATGTTCAATAATGTACCTTTATTTAACCGAGTTATACAAAAAGATAACTCATGATGCCAGTTGACGGTACATAGTACAATAGATCTTTTATTAAATGGAAGAACCACATGGTCTTCTTTAGAATGGGCAGCTTTAATACGTAACTCACGTACAAAAAATTACGAAATTCGATGTATAGAATTCTCCGAATTCCAAGATTGGAAGTTATTCTCTCAAGTATATCTACCTTCTACGCAGTTAAACAATGCCAGCCTTTCCATAAATTTACGTTACGTCAACTTCGAAAATTGTGGAACCCAGACGATTAATACGGGTACTTTATTTTTGAAAAAAAAACAGCGTTCTAATATTTTAGAAACTGGACCTAAACAACTTTACAAAGTAAAACTAAAAAATTCTGAAGCCAAATATAAGAACCTGTGCAAACTCTATAAAAAAAATAATAATAAGGTACATGCAAATGAACTGCAGCAAAGACGTTCAATGAAGATGAAACCGTTTTAAGTGATTAACGTTTTTTTAATAAGAGTTTATTATTATTGTTTTTAGTAATAGTTTATTAAAAGCAGTATGTGCATTAATAGGAAACTTTATTTAAATATATTTAACTGACTTAAAATTCAATCATATTTTTTTTAATACATTATTATACAGCATAAAAATGATCGTAATCGCCAATACCATGAACACTTGATTCTTAGCATGCTTTCAAAAGCTATCGTAAGCGCCATTTTACCTCTAAATATTGTTATGAAGCTAGCATTTAATAATATTGTTGTCCATTTAAATCCAAATAAAATATTTCACTGCTTATCGAAGAAATAATAAAAGCCTCTTCTGTAAAATTTGGCTTTTGTCGCTTACGATATTATCGCAAATAGGGCTCGATATACATATGGCTGTGAAAAAAGCTTTTGATTTTTTGATTTATTATACCCTCCACACCTCAGTGGCAGAGGGTATCTATAGGTTTGTCATTCCGTTTGTAACGCATCGAAATAAATTCCTGAAACCCCAAAAAAATATATTTTGTTGATCCTTATAACAAGGGAAGTTGATTTACCGATGACCGCCTGTCCGTCTGTCTGTGGAAATCAGGATCACGCCGAGAATATCCAAGCTAGAACGTTCGTTTTTGTATAAAATCATTTATTAACATACCAAAGGAGTTGCTGTTTAAAATCGTCAAAATCGGTCAAAGGGTTCACGAGCTGTGAATGAAACTTTGACAAAACTCTTGAAAAAATAACATTTTTCGTTTTTGTATAAAATCGTTTATTAACATCCCAAAGGAGTTGCTATTTAAAATCGTCAAAATCGGTCAAAGGGTTCACGAGCTGTGAATGAAACTTTGAAAAAAACTCTTGAAAAAATAGAATTTTTCAGTGTGTTAGTTGCTTTTCTTAAGATATGTTGTATATGTTGTAATTCTTCGTATTGTTGAAGTTATTACAGTTGTGTGTATATTAATACTGCACGTGTCACATTGGCCTAAGCAAGTTTTTTTTTATCATTAAAATTAAATATTAAAAATTAATAAAAAATAAAAGTTAAATATTAAAAATTAAAAATTAAATATTAAAAATTAAAAAGTAAAAATTAAAAATTAAAAATTAAAAATTAAAAATTAAAAATAAAAAATTAAAAATTAAAAATTAAAAATTAACAATTAAAAATTAAAAATTAAAAATTAAAAATTAAAAATTAAAAATTAAAAATTAAAAATTAAAAATTAAAAATTAAAAATTAAAAATTAACAATTAACAATTAAAAATTAAAAATTAAAAATTAAAAATTAAAAATTAAAAATTAAAAATTAAAGATTAAAAATTAAATATTAAAAATTAAAAATTAAAAAATAAAAAATTAAAAATTAAAAATTAAAAATTAAAAATTAAAAATTAAAAATTTAAAATTAAAGATTAAAGATTAAAAATTAAAAATTTAAAATTAATGATTAAAAATTAAAAATTAAAAATTAAAAATTAATAATTAAAAATTAAAAATTAAAAATTAAAAATTAAAAATTAAAAATTAAAAATTAAAAATTAAAAATTAAAAATTAAAAATTAAAAATTAAAAATTAAAAATTAAAAATTAAAAATTAAAAATTAAAAATTAAAAATTAAAAATTAAAAATTAAAAATTAAAAATAAAAAATTAAAAATTAACAATTAAAAATTAAAAATTAAAAAGTTAAAAATTAAAAATTTAAAATTAAAGATTAAAAATTAAAAATTAAAAATTAAAAATTAAAAATTAAAAATTAAAAATTAAAAATTAAAAATTAAAAATTAAAAATTAAAAATTAAAAATTAAAAATTAAAAA
Source organism: Cordilura impudica (assembly GCA_963682025.1). Classification (NCBI taxonomy): domain Eukaryota; kingdom Metazoa; phylum Arthropoda; class Insecta; order Diptera; family Scathophagidae; genus Cordilura; species Cordilura impudica. The sequence goes on from OY821521.1 coordinate 111,080,291, forward strand.
TTAAAAATTAAAAATTAAAAATTAAAAATTAAAAATTAAAAATTAAAAATTAAAAATTAAAAATTAAAAATTAAAAATTAAAAATAGAAAATGGAAAATGGAAAACGAAAAATTTAAAATTAAAAATTAAAAATTAAAAATTAAAAATTAAAAATTAAAAATTAAAAATTAAAAATTAAAAATTAAAAATTAAAAATTAAAAATTAAAAATTAAAAATTAAAAATTAAAAATTAAAAATTAAAAATTAAAAATTAAAAATTAAAAATTAAAAATTAAAAATTAAAAATTAACAATTAAAAATTAAAAATTAAAAATTAAAAATTAAAGATTAAAAATTAATAATTAAAAATTAACAATTAAAAATTAAAAATTAAAAATTAAAGATTAAAAATTAATAATTAAAAATTAAAAATTAAAAATTAAAAATTAAAAATTAAAAATTAAAAATTAAAAATTAAAAATTAAAAATTAAAAATTAAAAATAAAAATTAAAAATTAAAAATTAAAAATTTAAAATTAAAGATTAAAAATTAAAAATTAAAAATTAAAAATTAAAAATTAAAAATTAAAAATTAAAAATTAAAAATTAAAAATTAAAAATTAAAAATTAAAAATTAAAAATTAAAAATTAAAAATTTAAAATTAAAGATTAAAAATTAAAAATTAAAAATTAAAAATAAAAAATAAAAAATTAAAAATTAAAAATTAACAATTAAAAATTAAAAATTAAAAATTAAAAATTAAAAATAAAAAATTAAAAATTAAAAATTAAAAATTAAAAATTAAAAATTAAAAATTAAAAATTAAAAATTAAAAATTAAAAATTAAAAATTAAAAATTAAAAATTAAAAATTAAAAATTAAAAATTAAAAATTAAAAATTAAAAATTAAAAATTAAAAATTAAAAATTAAAAATTAAAAATTAAAAATTAAAAATTAAAAATTAAAAATTAAAAATTAAAAATTAAAAATTAAAAATTAAAAATTAAAAATTAAAAATTAAAAATTAAAAATTAAAAATTAAAAATTAAAAATTAAAAATTAAAAATTAAAAATTAAAAATTAAAAATTAAAAATTAAAAATTAAAAATTAAAAATTAAAAATTAAAAATTAAAAATTAAAAATTAAAAATAAAAATAGAAAATGGAAAATGGAAAATGATAAATTTAAAATTAAAAATGGGAAACGGAAAATGGAAAATGAAAAATTTAAAATTAAAAATTAAAAATTAAAAATTAAAAATTAACAATTAAAAATTAAAAATTAAAAATTAAAAATTAAAAATTAAAAATTAAAAATTAACAATTAACAATTAAAAATTAAAAATTAAAAATTAAAAATTAAAAATTAAAGATTAAAAATTAAAAATTAAAAATTAAAAATTAAAAATTAAAAATTAAAAATTAAAAATTAAAAATTAAAAATTAAAAATTAAAAATTAAAAATTAAAAATTAAAAATTAAAAATTAAAAATTAAAAATTAAAAATTAAAAATTAAAAATTAAAAATTAAAAATTAAAAATTAAAAATTAAAAATTAAAAATTAAAAATTAAAAATTAAAAATTAAAAATTAAAAATTAAAAATTAAAAATTAAAAATTAAAAATTAAAAATTAAAAATTAAAAATTAAAAATTAAAAATTAAAAATTAAAAATTAAAAATTAAAAATTAAAAATTAAAAATTAAAAATTAAAAATTAAAAATTAAAAATTAAAAATTAAAAATTAAAAATTAAAAATTATAAATTAACAATTAACAATTAACAATTAACAATTAAAAATTAAAAATTAAAAATTAAAAATTAAAAATTAAAGATTAAAAATTAAAAATTTAAAATTAAAGATTAAAAATTAAAAATTAAAAATAAAAAATAAAAAATTAAAAATTAAAAATTAAAAATTAACAATTAAAAATTAAAAATTAAAAATTAAAAATTAAAAATAAAAAATTAAAAATTAAAAATTAAAAATTAAAAATTAAAAATTAAAAATTAAAAATTAAAAATTAAAAATTAAAAATTAAAAATTAAAAATTAAAAATTAAAAATTAAAAATTAAAAATTAAAAATTAAAAATTAAAAATTAAAAATTAAAAATTAAAAATTAAAAATTAAAAATAAAAAATTAAAAATTAAAAATTAAAAATTAAAAATTAAAAATTAAAAATTAAAAATTAAAAATTAAAAATTAAAAATTAAAAATTAAAAATTAAAAATTAAAAATTAAAAATTAAAAATTAAAAATTAAAAATTAAAAATTAAAAATTAAAAATTAAAAATTAAAAATTAAAAATTAAAAATTAAAAATTAAAAATTAAAAATTAAAAATAAAAATAGAAAATGGAAAATGGAAAATGATAAATTTAAAATTAAAAATGGGAAACGGAAAATGGAAAATGAAAAATTTAAAATTAAAAATTAAAAATTAAAAATTAAAAATTAACAATTAAAAATTAAAAATTAAAAATTAAAAATTAAAAATTAAAAATTAAAAATTAAAAATTAACAATTAACAATTAAAAATTAAAAATTAAAAATTAAAAATTAAAAATTAAAGATTAAAAATTAAAAATTAAAAATTAAAAATTAAAAATTAAAAATTAAAAATTAAAAATTAAAAATTAAAAATTAAAAATTAAAAATTAAAAATTAAAAATTAAAAATTAAAAATTAAAAATTAAAAATTAAAAATTAAAAATTAAAAATTAAAAATTAAAAATTAAAAATTAAAAATTAAAAATTAAAAATTAAAAATTAAAAATTAAAAATTAAAAATTAAAAATTAAAAATTAAAAATTAAAAATTAAAAATTAAAAATTAAAAATTAAAAATTAAAAATTAAAAATTAAAAATTAAAAATTAAAAATTAAAAATTAAAAATTAAAAATTAAAAATTAAAAATTAAAAATTAAAAATTAAAAATTAACAATTAACAATTAACAATTAAAAATTAAAAATTAAAAATTAAAAATTAAAAATTAAAAATTAAAGATTAAAAATTAAAAATTAAAAATTAAAAATTAAAAATTAAAAATTAAAAATTAAAAATTAAAAATTAAAAATTAAAAATTAAAAATTAAAAATTAAAAATTAAAAATTAAAAATTAAAAATTAAAAATTAAAAATTAAAAATTAAAAATTAAAAATTAAAAATTAAAAATTAAAAATTAAAAATTAAAAATTAAAAATTAAAAATTAAAAATTAAAAATTAAAAATTAAAAATTAAAAATTAAAAATACAAAATTAAAAATTAAAAATTAAAAATTAAAAATTAAAAATTAAAAATTAAAAATTAAAAATTAAAAATTAAAAATTAAAAATTAAAAATTAAAAATTAAAAATTAAAAATTAAAAATTAAAAATTAAAAATTAAAAATTAAAAATTAAAAATTAAAAATTAAAAATTAAAAATTGAAAATTAAAAATTAAAAATTAAAAATTAAAAATTAAAAATTAAAAATAGAAAATGGAAAATGGAAAATGAAAAATTTAAAATTAAAAATGGCAAACGGAAAATGGAAAATGGAAAATGAAAAATTAAAAATTAAAAATTCAAAATTCAAAATTAAAAATTAAAAATTAAAAATTAAAAATTAAAAATTTGAAATTAAAAATTAAAAATTAAACATTTAAAAATTAAAAATTAAAAATTAAAAACTAAAAATTTAAAATTAAAAATAAAAATTAAAAATTTAAAATTAAAAATTTATAATTTAAAATTAAAAATTGAAAATTAAAAATTAAAAATTAAAAATTAAAAATTAAAAATGAAAAATGAAAAATTAAAAATTAAAAACTAAAAATTAAAAATTAAAAATTAAAAATTAAAAATTAAAAATTAAAAATTAAAAATTAAAAATTAAAAATTAAAAATTAAGAATTAAAAATTAAAAATTAAAAATTAATAATTAATAATTAAAAATTAAAAATTAAAAATTAAAAATTAAAAATTAAAAATTAAAAATTAAAAATTAAAAATTAAAAATTGAAAATTAAAAATTAAAAATTAAAAATTAAAAATTAAAAGTTAAAAATTAAAAATTAAAAATTAAAAATTAAAAATTAAAAATTAAAAATTAAAAATTAAAAATTAAAAATTAAAAATTATAAATTATGAATTAAAAATTAAAAATTAAAAATTAAAAATTAAAAATTCAAAATTCAAAATTAAAAATTATAAATTATAAATTATAAATCATAAATTATAAATTATAAATTATAAATTATAAATTATAAATTATAAATTATAAATTATAAATTATAAATTATAAATTATAAATTATAAATTATAAATTATAAATTATAAATTATAAATTATAAATTATAAATTATAAATTATAAATTATAAATTATAAATTATAAATTATAAATTATAAATTATAAATTATAAATTATAAATTATAAATTATAAATTATAAATTATAAATTATAAATTATAAATTATAAATTATAAATTATAAATTATAAATTATAAATTATAAATTATAAATTATAAATTATAAATTATAAATTATAAATTATAAATTATAAATTATAAATTATAAATTATAAATTATAAATTATAAATTATAAATTATAAATTAAAAATTATAAATTATGAATTATAAATTATAAATTAAAAATTTAAAATTAAAAATTATAAATTATAAATTATAAATTATAAATTATAAATTAAAAATTAAAAATAAAAAATTAAAAATTAAAAATTATAAATTAAAAATTAAAAATTAAAAATTAAAAATTAAAAATAAAAAATTAAAAATTAAAAATTAAAAATTAAAAATTAAAAATTAAAAATTAAAAATTAACAATTAAAAATTAAAAATTAAAAATTAAAAATTAAAAATTAAAAAATTAAAAATTAAAAATTAAAAATTAAAAATTAAAAATTAAACATTAAAAATTAAAAATTAAAAATAGAAAATGGAAAATGAAAAATTTAAATTAAAAATGGCAAACGGAAAATGGAAAATGGAAAATGAAAAACTTAAAATTAAAAATTAAAAATTGAAAATTAAAAATTAAAAAATTAAAAAATTTAAAATTAAAAATTTAAAAATTAAAAATTTTAAATTTAAAAATTAAAATTTAAAATTAAAAATTAAAAATTAAAAATTACAAATTACAAATTAAAAATTAAAAATTAAAAATTAAAAATGAAAAATGAAAAATTAAAAATTAAAAATTAAAAATTAAAAATTAAAAATTAAAAATTAAAAATTAAAAATTAAAAATTAAAAATTAAAAATTAAAAATTAAAAATTAAAAATTAAAAATTAAAAATTAAAAATTAAAAATTAAAAATTAAAAATTAAAAATTAAAAATTAAAAATTAAAATTAAAAAATTAAAAATTAAAAATTAAAAATAGAAAATGGAAAATGAAAAATTTTAAATTAAAAATGGCAAACGGAAAATGGAAAATGAAAAACTTAAAATTAAAAATTAAAAATTAAAAATTGAAAATTAAAAATTAAAAAATTAAAAAATTAAAAATTAAAAATTAAAAATTTAAAAATTAAAAATTTTAAATTTAAAAATTAAAATTTAAAATTAAAAATTAAAAATTACAAATTAAAAATTAAAAATTAAAAATTAAAAATGAAAAATGAAAAATTAAAAATTAAAAATTAAAAATTAAAAATTAAAAATTAAAAATTAAAAATTAAAAATTAAAAATCAAAAATTAAAAATTAAAAATTAAAAATTAAAAATTAAAAATTAAAAATTAAAAATTAAAAATTAAAAATTAAAAATTAAAAATTAAAAATTAAAAATTAAAAATTAAAAATTAAAAATTAAAAATTAAAAATTAAAAATAAAAATTAAAAATTAAAAATTAAAAATTAAAAATTAAAAATTAAAAATTAAAAATTAAAAATTAAAAATTAAAAATTAAAAATTAAAAATTAAAAATTAAAAATTAAAAATTAAAAATTAAAAATTAAAAATTAAAAATTAAAAGTTAAAAATCAAAAATTAAAAATTAAAAATTAATAATTGAAAATTAAAAATTAAAATTTAAAAATTAAAAATTAAAAATTATAAATTATAAATTATAAATTATAAATTAAAAATTAAAAATTAAAAATTAAACATTAAAAATTAAAAATTAAAAATTAAAAATTTAAAAATTAAAAATTAAAAATTAAAAATTAAAAATTAAAAATTAAAAATTAAAAATTAAAACTTAAAAATTAAAAATTAAAAATTAATAATTAAACATTAATAATTAATAATTAAAAATGAAAAATGAAGAATAAAAATTAAAAATTATAAACTAAAACTTAAAAATTAAAAATTAAAAATTATAAACTAAAACTTAAAAATTAAAAATTAAAAATTAAAAACGAAAAATTAAAAATTATAAATTATTAATTAAAAATTAAAAATTAAAAATTAAAAATTTAAAATTAAAAATTAAAAATTAAAAATTAAAACTTAAAAATTAAAAATTAAAAATTAAAAATTAAAAATTAAAAATAAAAAATTAAAAATTAAAAATTAAAAATTAAAAATTAAAAATTAAAAATTAAAAATTAAAAATTAAAAATTAAAAATTAAAAATTAAAAATTAAAAATTAAAAATTAAAAATTAAAAATTAAAAATTAAAAATTAAAAATTAAAAATTAAAAATTAAAAATTAAAAATTAAAAATTAAAAATTAAAAATTAAAAATTAAAAATTAAAAATTAAAAATTAAAAATTAAAAATTAAAAATTAAAAATTAAAAATTAAAAATTAAAAATTAAAAATTAAAAATTAAAAATTAAAAATTAAAAATTAAAAATTAAAAATTAAAAATTAAAAATTAAAAATTAAAAATTAAAAATTAAAAATTAAAAATTAAAAATTAAAAATTAAAAATTAAAAATTAAAAATTAAAAATTAAAAATTAAAAATTAAAAATTAAAAATTAAAAATTAAAAATTAAAAATTAAAAATTAAAAATTAAAAATTAAAAATTAAAAATTAAAAATTAAAAATTAAAAATTAAAAATTAAAAATTAAAAATTAAAAATTAAAAATTAAAAATTAAAAATTAAAAATTAAAAATTAAAAATTAAAAATTAAAAATTAAAAATTAAAAATTAAAAATTAAAAATTAAAAATTAAAAATTAAAAATTAAAAATTAAAAATAGAAAATGGAAAATGAAAAATTTAAAATTAAAAATGGCAAACGGAAAATGAAAAATTTTAAATTAAAAATTAAAAATTGAAAATTAAAAATTAAAAATTAAAAATAAAAAATTCAAAATTCAAAATTCAAAATTCAAAATTCAAAATTCAAAATTCAAAATTCAAAATTCAAAATTCAAAATTAAAAATTAAAAATAAAAAATTAAAAATTAAAAATTTAAAATTTAAAATTAAAAATTAAAAATTAAAAATTAAAAATTAAAAATTAAAAATTAAAAATTAAAAATTAAAAATTAAAAATTAAAAATTAAAACTTAAAAATTAAAAATTAAAAATTAAAAATTAAAAATTAAAAATTAAAAATTAAAAATTAAAAATTAAAAATTAAAAATTAAAAATTAAAAATTAAAAATTAAAAATTAAAAATTAAAAATTAAAAATTAAAAATTAAAAATTAAAAATTAAAAATTAAAAATTAAAAATTAAAAATTAAAAATTAAAAATTAAAAATTAAAAATTAAAAATTAAAAATTAAAAATTAAAAATTAAAAATTAAAAATTAAAAATTAAAAATTAAAAATTAAAAATTAAAAATTAAAAATTAAAAATTAAAAATTAAAAATTAAAAATTAAAAATTAAAAATTAAAAATTAAAAATTAAAAATTAAAAATTAAAAATTAAAAATTAAAAATTAAAAATTAAAAATTAAAAATTAAAAATTAAAAATTAAAAATTAAAAATTAAAAATTAAAAATTAAAAATTAAAAATTAAAAATTAATAATTAAATATTAAAAGTTAAAAATCAAAAATTAAAAATTAAACATTAAACATTAAAAATTAAAAATTAAAAATTAAAAATTAAAAATTAAAAATTAAAAATTAAAAATTGAAAATTAAAAATTAAAAACTAAAAATTAAAAATTAGAAATTAAAAATTAAAAATTAAAAATTATAAATTAAAAATTAAAAATTAAAAATTAAAAATTAAAAATTATATTTTATAAATTAAAAATTAAAAATTAAAAATAAAAAATTAAAAATTAAAAATTAAAAATTAAAAATTAAAATTAAAAATTTAAAACTTAAAAATTAAAAATTAAAAATTAAAAATTAAAAATTAATAATTAAACATTAATAATTAATAATTAAAAATTAAAAATTAAAAATTAAAAATTAAAAATTAAAAATTAAAAATTAAAAATTAAAAATGAAAAATAAAAATTAAAAATTAAACTAAAACTTAAAAATTAAAAATTATAAATTATTAATTAAAAATTAAAAATGGCAAACGGAAAATGGAAAATGAAAAATTTAAAATTAAAAATAAAAAATAAAAAATTCAAAATTCAAAATTCTAAATTCCAAATTCCAAATTCAAAATTCAAAATTAAAAATTAAAAATTTAAAATTTAAAATTTAAAATTTAAATTTAAAATTAAAAATTAAAAATCAAAAATTAAAAATTAAAAATTAAAAATTAAAAATTAAAAATTAAAAATTAAAAATTAAAAATTAAAAATTAAAAATTAAAAATTAAAAATTAAAAATTAAAAATTAAAAATTAAAAATTAAAAATTAAAAATTAAAAATTAAAAATTAAAAATTAAAAATTAAAAATTAAAAATTAAAAATTAAAAATTAAAAATTAAAAATTAAAAATTAAAAATTAAAAATTAAAAATTAAAAATTAAAAATTAAAAATTAAAAATTAAAAATTAAAAATTAAAAATTAAAAATTAAAAATTAAAAATTAAAAATTAAAAATTAAAAATTAAATATTAAAAGTTAAAAATCAAAAATTAAAAATTAAACATTAAACATTAAAAATTAAAAATTAAAAATTAAAAATTAAAAATTAAAAATTAAAAATTAAAAATTAAAAATTAAAAATTAAAAATTAAAAATTGAAAATTAAAAATTAAAAACTAAAAATTAAAAATTAGAAATTAAAAATTAAAAATTAAAAATTAAAAATTATAAATTATAAATTAAAAATTAAAAATTAAAAATTAAAAATTAAAAATTAAAAATTAAAAATTAAAAATTAAAAATTAAAAATTATAAATTATATTTTATAAATTAAAAATTAAAAATAAAAAATTAAAAATTAAAAATTAAAAATTAAAAATTAAAAATAAAAAATTAAAAATTAAAAATTTAAAACTTAAAAATTAAAAATTAAAAATTAATAATTAAACATTAATAATTAATAATTAAAAATTAAAAATTAAAAATGAAAAATAAAAATTAAAAATTAAAAAATTATAAACTAAAACTTAAAAATTAAAAATTATAAATTATTAATTAAAAATTAAAAATGGCAAACGGAAAATGGAAAATGAAAAATTTAAAATTAAAAATAAAAAATAAAAAATTCAAAATTCAAAATTCTAAATTCCAAATTCCAAATTCAAAATTAAAAATTAAAAATAAAAAATTAAAAATAAAAAATTTAAAATTTAAATTTAAAATTAAAAATTAAAAATTAAAAATCAAAAATTAAAAATTAAAAATTAAAAATTAAAAATTAAAAATTAAAAATTAAAACTTAAAAATTAAAAATTAAAAATTAAAAATTAAAAATTAAAAATTAAAAATTAAAAATTAAAAATTAAAAATTAAAAATTAAAAATTAAAAATTAAAAATTAAAAATTAAAAATTAAAAATTAAAAATTAAAAATTAAAAATTAAAAATTAAAAATTAAAAATTAAAAATTAAAAATTAAAAATTAAAAATTAAAAATTAAAAATTAAAAATTAAAAATTAAAAATTAAAAATTAAAAATTAAAAATTAAAAATTAAAAATTAAAAATTAAAAATTAAAAATTAAAAATTAAAAATTAAAAATTAAAAATTAAAAATTAAAAATTAAAAATTAAAAATTAAAAATTAAAAATTAAAAATTAAAAATTAAAAATTAAAAATTAAAAATTAAAAATTAAAAATTAAAAATTAAAAATTAAAAATTAAAAATTAAAAATTAAAAATTAAAAATTAAAAATTAAAAATTAAAAATTAAAAATTAAAAATTAAAAATTAAAAATTAAAAATTAAAAATTAAAAATTAAAAATTAAAAATTAAAAATTAAAAATTAAAAATTAAAAATTAAAAATTAAAAATTAAAAATTAAAAATTAAAAATTAAAAATTAAAAATTAAAAATTAAAAATTAAAAATTAAAAATTAAAAATTAAAAATTAAGAATTAAAAATTAAAAAGTATATATTATATATATATATATATATATACATTATTAAAAATCTTTTCAACAATATATTCAACAAAAAGCAGCAAAATAAGAAACAAAAACCAATAGAAACTAATTTTTACAGTGTACCATACATACCAAAATTAACGGAGAGCAAAAATCTCAATAGAATAATAAATGACAAGAGTGTAACAATAGCACACAGATCAAATGAAACACTTAGATCCCTTTTTACACACAAAAAAACAAAACCAGATATATTGAAAATTGACAACATAGTTTACGAGATAAAATGCGATGGTAATGAAAGGGAGGTGTGTAATAAAGTCTACATAGGAACAACAAAAAGAATGTTAGGAGTAAGAATTGCGGAACATCAAGCAGACATAAAAAAACACAAGGAATCGACAGCATTATCGCAACATGGAAAAGAGAGCGGACACAACGTCGATTTAAAAGGAGTTAAGATTTTAGATAAAGAGAGAAATGAAAACAAAAGATACACATTGGAAAGTTTAAGAATACAACACAAAATACACAAAACATTAAACAACAAAGAAGACAAAGATAACACTAAGCTGCAATATTCAATTGCAATTACTTAAATATTAGTTCTGTGATATTAGTCGTTAAGTTTAAAACTGTGATTTTTTTATATTTATTTTGATTATTTATTTTTATTAATTTATTTAATTTTATTAAAATTGTGTCGTGATGTCCAGTTTTTTATCTTTAAATTTATTAAATAATAATAACCTGACAATGTAAGTTTGGATTAATCGTAAGTTAAACTATTGTGACTAATATAACATTATGGTGATATATTGTTTTATTTTAATTTTTTTGTCGTCAGAAATTAATAATAAAAAATTTTTATACACTCCTGATGAAGTGGAAAACCCGTCAACGAAACGTAGAGTGGAGATGAAATAAATTTTGTTTTAATTTATTTTATTTAAAACTTATAAGCTGACCATCGTAGCCCAAAAGAACTAACATAAACTCAAGATAACTGGTCATAAAACCATTTAATAGTAAAATAATATGTTTTCTAAACTCATGAATAGCTAGTTACTAAAATTAATTTCAAAATGTTTTTCTTTGTAAATAGTCTGCACGGATTAATTCCATAGACCAATATACAAATAAATAAATACATAAACCTGTAACACTTTCAAAACTTTTAGTTCTGGATTTAGCGGTAATGGGAAATATTGATTAATCTATAATTGTTTAAAAAGTGTTCCGTGGAATCGAGTAACTTATACATGTGTGTTAGGTATGTATTTGTAATAGGTTTCTCAACAAGAATTAAGTCTTTACTAGTACAGTTTTTGTAGAACTAGTTCCTTAAATAAATAATTGTGTAGAAACATACTGCCCGTAGTAACTCGACAGTTCATTTACGTAAATGGCATAAAGCCATTTTGTATACGTGTATGTTATTCTTATTTATTAAATAGGCAATAAGATGCTACTTTGAATAGAAAAGCACTAAACATTTCTTATTTTTTTTCTTATTTGTAACAAATAAATATTTGCTATAGTAAAGCTACATCCAAGAAGAAAAAAGTATTGCCACAGGGTTTCAAAATCCGAATATAGTTAGAAAAAAAACTTTTTTTACTAACAATTCTTATGTTTTATTGGTGCCTAAATTAAAAAAAAAGTAACAGTATATATATATATATATATATATGTCAGAGTTCAGAAAAAAACACACACTGAATAAAAAACTCGTACATGTATGTAAACAAACATAACTTAGACCAACACACACATATCTTTATTTTCATAACAATTATGTGCGTTTCTAAATTTTCTACGGTGCCCAACACAATCATGACTGTGTTCGTTTTAATATTTCGTTATTTACACGAACATTTTTCTATCACGTACTTTTTGTTTTGATCACACATAAACCACACATATTCGAGTGTTGCTTTATTTGAAGTTCGTGTTCTGGTACGTGTACTGAAAAAAAAAAAAACAGAACATGTACAATAAATAGGTTCGAGTTCAGTTATATTTTAAGTCGTGTTCTGGCTCATGTACTAAGAAAAAATAGAACATGTACAATAAACAGGTTCGAGTTCAGTTATATTTTAAGTCATGTTCTGGCTCGTGTACTAAGAAAAAATGGAACATGTACAATAAACAGGTTCGAGTTCAGTTATATTTTAAATTCGTGTTCTCGCTCGTGTACTGCGTAATTCGCGATCTGATACACCCCGATAAAAACGACGACAATTGTTTCAAGCAAATTTATTAAAATTTTATTGACCCTTTTTTATGACTTACGTTGCAAATTGTTTACAATTTTCAAATATTTAAAATTTTATTGGCCATCTTTTTGTGATTTACGTTGATATTATTTAAAATTGTTTTTATTGACTGGTTTTTATTTTAATAAAATATGGTAATAAAATACTTAAGACACAAAAACTGCACACTGCACTTAAATCTTTCTTGCAGGTTTCAATCAGACATGTAAATTTTTTCGTTTCGCTATTAAAAGTTGCGTATTTTTTATAGCAAAACTTATTTCTGTTATTGCTTTCCAATTTTTTTAATTTTCACAAAATATTTGCAATTTACACAATAACACAGTCACCTACGGGAAAAGTGAAGAGATTGCCATTTGCGTAACAAACTAAAAGTAATGTATTAAGAAACCTATAGTAGAGCTTATAATAATATTGTACTAATTTGAGGAATGCTGATACACTACAATTAATACTTTTGTAATTCATACTTTTTAGTTCTTTTAACTTTATTAATTTGCAATTCATATTTAGGTCATAAACAAAACGCTATATTACTTTTATTAAAACCAATATTTTGCAATTTCCGTTTAAACCATACAAATTAATATTTTTAATTCTTTGAACTTTATTAATTTGCAATTTATATTTGGTCAAAAACAAAATGCAATCTTACTTTTATTAAAACCAATATTTTGTAATTTTCGTTTTAATCATGCAAATTAATTCTTCGAACTTTATTAATTTGCAATTGATTATGTCAACAATTATTATTATAAAACAAAGATTTAATAAAGAATAAAATCAGAACTATACTTACCATAAAGCATAAAAGACGTTTTGCTATTTTTTGAGCGCATATCAAAAAGTAAGGAAATTCGGGTTTGTAAAGATATCTCGAAACATAATTAACATATTAAAACTGGCGCAGTCGGAGTATGATCGTCGCAAAAATAAAAAAAAGTGAAGTTTACAAAAAAAAGTGAAGTTTACAAAAAAAAAAGAAAAATAAAAAAGCGACAATCCGTGAAAAAACCTACATCCTACGAAAAAGGATTATACACAAAACTACGATACCACGTAAAGGTTATCTATAATGGCTATCAACCCACCTAATGCTGGCCTTGCAGCGGCGGCTACAGGACAAGGAAGATCACTCGACATAAATCCATTAACGTCTCTGGAAAAGATACAGGGATTTGACAGAAGAAAGGAGGATTTATCAACTTTTTGTACCAACGTCGACGTTATTATATCCACACTTCTGGGTTACAACGAACAAGCCCAGAGAATGTGTATAAACATTGTGGAATGAAAACTTACTGGTAAAGCCAGAAGAGCTATGGAGATGCACCCCCATTTAGATAATTGGACAGAGATCAAGGAAATGCTCGAGACAAATTTTGGGGGATTCCAAACTGCAGATCAACTGTACGAAGATCTACGAGCAGCGCAATATAGAGGAAATTCGCTCGATTTTTACAACTTTATATTGCATAAATTGGCCATGTTAAATAAAAAATCCAGACAGTAAGGAAACTTGCTCGATATTGCAAGAAACATCCAAACGACTCTAAAGGCTTTTACTACCCGGTTGCCCGAGCACATGAGAACGGTTCTATGCGCTTTAAAACCAGAAACTATGGAAGAAGCCATTCACGAATTGTCTCAGTCAGGATTTCTGAGCGAAAAAAAAACACAACCTGTTTAACAACGAAACACACAACAGCATCATCTATCCTATCCTCAAAAAAATGAACAACCAGGTAGCTATAATTTCAATCGGCAAACACGATCACATCATCCACAACAAAATCACACCCAAAATCAAAAGCCAGAACCAATGGACACCACCACCATTCAAACAAGAAGACAAAATCATCATCAAGCAGGAAAACCAGAATGTAACTGTAAGTGTAAAAATTATGATAATAATAATGTTGACCAATATGAAAAAAATGAAACAGAAACTTACGAAGAGAGGACGTAGGATGTATAAAAAATCTTATGTTACTGATTGACACAGGATCTACGGAAAACTTTTTGAATATAAATCAATGTCCACCACAATTTATTAAGAAACTTCCAAAATCAGTAAGCATAAGGACAGCTTCAGGACTTTTTAATATCACGCACGAGGGAACTATACCAAAAAATAGTGCACAAATACCATTAAATTCAGGCGCCAAATTTGGTCCTTATAAGTTTCACGAATTTTTCAATGGTCTCTTGGGACATTTAGCATTAGAACAAAATAACAATTTAATTAATTATAAAACTAAACAACTCGAAATAGACCCATGATGACGCATTGCGCTTGGAACACCTTAATTCAGAGGAGTCTAAAGCAATAAGAATTTTGATCCAAAATCACGAAGATGTTTTCTATCATAGGGGTGACAATTTGACCATTACGAATGAAGTTAAGCATAGGATTGAAACAGGACCTATTTACACAAAGACTTATCGATATCCAGATGTTCACACGAAAGAAGTGGAGAAACAGATGAAGGAAATGTTAGAGCAGGGAATAATTGGACATTCAAATTCCCCTTATGACGCTCCGATTTGGGTCGTTCCTAAAAAGGAGGACAAGGAGGGTAATAGGGAGTGGCGAATAGTCATTAACTATAGAAAATTGAATCAAGTCACTTAAGAGGACAAGTATCCAATCCCTAAAATTGACGACATATTGGGCAAGCTCGGTAGGGTTAACTACTTTTCTACCCTTGACCTTACGAAGGGATTCTATCAGATAGAAGTATAACCAAACGATCGGGAGAAAACCGCATTTGAACACACAATAGATAGTTTGAAAAAGATATTTAACACTCTTAGAAAAGCCAACCTTAAAGAGTCCTTGAACAAGTCCGATTTCTTAAAAAAGGAGACTGAATTTCTGGGGCACATAGTCCTAGGCCCAAACCCAAATAAAATAGATGGAATTAAGAAGCAGACTATTCCTTAAACTATTAAGGAGATACAAAGTTTCCTTGGACTCAGTGGTTATTACAGGAAGTTCATTACTTGCCATTGTGTGGGCAGTAAAACAATTCAGGCATTACCTCTATGGAAGGAAATTCGATCTTCATACGGATCACAAGCCATTGATTTGGCTTGCAAACTTAAAAGAACCAAATTCCAAATTGATCCGTTGGAAGATCAAGCTCAATGAATATGAGTTTGATATGTCACATGTACAGGGCAAGGAAAATAAGGTGGCTGACGCGCTTTCCAGAATTAGGGAAATGAATGTATTCGAGAAAAAAAAAAATTTGAATGTAGTATTTGCGGAAAAATTTACAATCATAAACAGACTCTAACTTTGCATACGGGCAAAAATTTACAATGTAAAATTTGTGGTAAAGTTTATCGAGACCACGTTGTCTGCAAGAGCACCTCAGGAAGAAACATAATCACGTAGAGAAAAGGGACATTTTTAAAAATATTGATAAACGCAGTGAATCACCTGTACCCACCGTACTTTCAGCTGATGAAGACAGCACTGACCACTTTTTGATATCTCAAGGACCTTTACATTCATTCAACTATCAAATTGTTATGAAACACAATAACGACAATAAAACTGAAAAAACTTGTATCTTTGGGAAGCCTAGAATAACATATTCATATGAAAACTATACGAAACATATTATAGCGCAAATATTATCTGAATCCAACAGTCAACGAGACATTGGAATCTATTGCGAAGATACAGACGATTTAATTCAAATTCAAAACGAATATAAAAAACTAAGAGAAAATCCCAATAATCTATTTAAAACAAAGATAATATTAACAAACCAATTAAGGGAAAATATAGAGTACGAAAACCTGTTTGAACTTATAGCAAAACACCATAAATTCGGCAACAATCATTCAGGTATAGAAAAAACTAATATGGAATTAAGAGGAAGATTTTATTATCCCAATTTGAGAAGAGAAATTACAAAATTCATTAATATGCAATTTTAAGGCAGAGAGACATCCAATTAGACTGCATTTCGAGAAAACTGAAACACCAAAGGCTCCACGTGAGCACTATCATACGGATATATGATATTTTAATAAAACTACCACCTATGTCACAATGATAGACAAATTCTCTTAGTATGCAATGATTGAGGAAGTTCATGATAGAACACAATTACAACTAATCAAAAGCTACATAAAACTTTTTATATTCATGAAAACACCTAAAAACCTGACCCTGGATAATGAAACCTCTTTCAAATCAGCTCTCTTTACTGACTTTCTGGACAAAAAGGGCATAAATTATCATTTTGTTACACCCAACTGACACATAGGAAATTCCGATGTGGAACGCTTTCATGCAACTCTAAATGAAAACATACGTGTATTGAAAAAACGCGAGGAAAACTTGGACATAGCTTATAACGTTGATTTACCTTACCAAGCTTTGGAATCATACAACATATGACGACCGGCGAAAAACCTATTAATTTACACTTTAGAAATAATATTAACATAAAGGAGATTTTTGATAGAACTGAAAACGAAAAGAATAAGACCTTAGATATCGCAATAAAGATAGAAAAGATGAACACATAAACAAAGATGTTATGAAAACCAGCCAAACAGACAAATTAACACCAAAAATGAAACAGGTAACCGTAGAAAAGCTCAATGACATAAAATATAAACGAAATAAGCAAATTATGCACAAAGACCAGTTCATTAAAAGGAAAAATCTTTCTCGGTCTCTGGAAGTACTTGTTGACGATCTTGGTGATGATAACGCCGGTAATGTCACAGAAATTGATGATAACTGACCTAAACCTAAACTGCAATATTGCAATTACGAGAAAGATCATTAATACAAAATTATTCAAAAATATTACATATTTTGAAAACTGAAGACTATTTAACTTATATTGCCAAATTAGAGTTCGAAATAATGACACTAGATGACGCATACTTACAACACCAAATTAAACACACCAAACTACAATTACTGAGTTTAACTCCTAGATACCGAATTAAATTAATAAATATTGTTGGAGCAGGATTGAAATATCTTTACGGAACAATGGATGATAAAGACAGGACAGAAATTGAAGAAAAACTTAGTACAATACTATTAATAATCATAACATAATTGAACAATCAAATAAACAGATCAAAATCAACGCTCATTTTGACGAACAACTAATCACATTAACTGATCTACAAAACCAACAGACGAAATCACATTCAAAATATGGAATTGATCAATCAAACTAAAACAGATTCACGAAAGGCTTACCTCAGATACGAAATTGAACATTTGGAGAAATTAGTTGAACAAGCTAGAGAATTACTATTGGCTTCAAAATTGAGAACATTAAATAGAGATATTCTGACAGACCACGAAATTACCGATTTTAATATAACTCTTTACCAATTGGAAAACATCGAACTTGACGTTGCAACGAAAGAATCAGATATTTAAAATTCCTAACTTGACTACCGAAACTTATAAGGAAATTTTCATACAAACAATCCCTAATAAGAATGGACAACAGATAATGATCGACGCAAATAACTACTTGACGGATGGAAAAAATATGTACGAAGATACTAATAAACTATCTAAGTTAAGAAAAATAAATGATAAATGTATTCAAAACATATTCAGAAAAGAAAAAATGATTTTTAACTACAGTCCTAACGAAAATATTAATGTTGTGGAAGTTGGAACGAATGTAATAGTCACCATTAATGTTGACATTGAAATTAAACAAACTTGTAATCAGTTCCCATATACATTAAAGGGAAATTATCTAATCTATATTGAAAACTGTAAAATATTACTTGATAAATGGTATAGTAAGAAATTGTATCAAAACATTGTAATCATACCAAATGCCTTCCCGATTATTGAAACTACTAATGACACCAACTTATCACTAAGAGAATTACAATATAAGCAAATTAACAATACGAATATTATAACCGAGTTCAAAACTCAACAAAAGATTCACAAATTTACCACCTATTCCATATTAACAATTATATTAATCACAATGTGAATCTACCTGTATATTAGAAATAAGAAAACTGTGAAACAAACGGCCATCTCAGTTAACTTACCCTCACTTCCCTTGGAACCCGGTGTAAGCTCTTTGTCTGGGGATGTTATGACATCACCTACGGGAAAAGTGAAGAGATTGCCATTTGCTTAACAAACTAAAAGTATTGTATTAAGAAACCTATTGTAAAGCTTAAAATATTGTAGTACTAATTTGAATAATGCTGATACACTTCAATTAATACTTTTGTAATTCATACTTTTTAGTTCTTTTAACTTTATTAATTTGCAATTCATATTTAAGTCATAAACAAAACGCAATATTACTTTTATTAAAACCAATATTTTGCAATTTCCGTTTAAACCATACATATTAATATTTTTAGTTCTTTGAACTTTATTAATTTGCAATTTATATTTGGTCAAAAACAAAATGCAATCTTACTTTTATTAAAACCAATATTTTGCAATTTTCGTTTAAGCCATGCAAATTAATTCTTCGAACTTTATTAATTTGCAATTGATTAAGTCAAAAATTGTTATTATAAAAACAAAGATTTAATAAAGAATAAAATCAGAACTATACTTACCATAAAGCATAAAAGACGTTTTTCTATTTTTTGAGCGCATATCAAAAAGTAAGGAACTTCGGGTTTGTAAAGATTTCTCGAAACATAATTAACATTTATTAAAGTGTTAATTAAAACTATACATACTTATATATATATAAATCTAGATCTATTATTTTTGGAGCCGGATATTTTTATTTTTTTCATTTCTGTCTATTTCTGATAATCAATTGAGTGTGCCCAGCCTTGGGTTTATCCATGGGATATGAAATATGCAAGTAATAGCCCTGACAGACATGTAGTATACATAGCATACAAGCATTCTATAACACATGTATGTCAGCCTATACCACAATTTAACCATAGAACAAACTGGTTTATATCTGGTTTATATCTGATTCGTATACTACGTTGATGTACATAGTATAAACGTGGTATTGTATTAATCACAGCTAAAAACAAACTTTCTCAAAACTTCAAAATAAAAGTAAACACAGGTACAATTTCATCAATGTCATTTCATCAGCTGTAAATTCATTTAAACGAAGGCAGTCATTTCGTATATATTATTTTGTTCTTGTGTGTTAAATTTTCCATTTGTATACCCTATACCACTATATGGTTTGGGCATAATGACATTGTGCTGCTGTTTGTAGCTAAAAAAATATTTGACCTAGACCCATCTTTTATTATACCGATCAACTCAGAATCACTTTCCGAGTTGATTTAGCGATGTCCGTCCGTCCGTCTGTCCGTCTGTGTCTGTGTGTCCATGTAAACCTTGTAATCAAACTGCAGGTCGCAAATATGAATATATTTTGATGAAATTTGGTATGTAAGCTCTTATCATAGTATGAATGCTATTGAAATTGGTGAAATTCGGTCCATGTTCAGACCTAGTCCCCATACAAATGACCCGTATGAAATCGACATAAATTGCCATCAGATCCAATTATCATATAGATCTCAGTCAAATTGGGTTTGTATGTGTTTATTATATTAATAATCAGTAGTCAAAAAATAATACCTATAGGACAATTCTTAGTCATAGGTCCCATATAAAGCTGCTTCCCGATCCTCACTTAAATCTATCAAAAAACAAAGATATTGCACAGGTTTTTCTCAAATTTGGTTTGTATATATTTTTTCAAAATATAAGTGACTTTACCAAATATGATCAGGATCGGTCCATTTGTCGATCTAGTCACCATATAAATATACCACCCGATATGAACTTTTTCATATCTGCAGCCAAGAAAATTAATAACAATGCCACTCAAATTTGGTTTATGCTTATTTTCTATACCCAATTAGTTGGACAGAAGAGATAGGGTTTCTAAACCATCGGTCTAGACCGAATATAATTTTCTTACTTGTTTTAAAATAATTCTTTGAAAAAGTAATACAATTTTGTTTAAATTATACTCAATATTTTAAGGAAAGTATAATTGAAACTTTTGAAGAAGCAATATTTATTGAACCTCAGAAAAAGTCAAAAAGGACCAATCAGCTGAAGCGAACATATTTCAAACAAAACAAGTTAGAAAATTATAGTCGGTCTAGACCGACTATACGATACCCTATACCATGCGTTTAGAAACCCTATCTCTTAGGCCCAACTAACTGGACTTTGAAAATAAGCAAAAACCAAATTGGAGTGGGATTTTTATTAATTTTTTTGGCTGCAGATATGAAAAAGTTCATATCGGATGCTATATCTATAAAGGGACTAGGTCCAAAAATGGACCGATCCTGATCATGTTTGGTAAAGTCTCTTGTATTTTGCAAAAATATGTACAAACAAAATTTGAGAAGAATCAGTGCAATATTTTTGGTTTTTAATAGATTTAAGTGAAGATCGGGAAGCAGCTCTATATGGGCTCAAAGGGATCATTTTTGGACTACTCATTAGTGGATGTAATGAACGCATACAAACCCAATTTGAGTAAGTTCTATATGACAATTTGGATCTTATGGCAATTTATGTCGATTTCATATGGGTAATTTGTATGGGGGCTAGGTCTGAACATGGACCGATTCTCACCAATTTCAATAGCGTTCATCCCATGGCCGATAAAAGCTTATATACCAAATTTCATCAAAATATATTCATATTTGCGACCTGCAGTTTGATTACAAACTTTACATGGACACACAGACGGACGGACGGACGGACGGACGGACATTGTTAAATCAACTCAGAAAGTGATTCTGATTCGATCGGTATAATTAAAGATGGGTCTAGGTCAAATATTTTTGGTTGTTAAAAACAGCAGCACAAAGTCATTATACCCAAACCACATAGTGGTATAGGGTATAAACATCATATATAAACAAAAATATAAAATAAATCAACTATTTTGTAAGCCAAGCTGATAAAAAGGATAATATAAATAAGGAAAGCGAAAATGAGAAGCTGACGTCATGGATTCTTTGGAAAGCCAACCACAAAAAAAAAAGTCCGCCACAATGAGGTCGAAGAAGATAAACTACCACAACGTATTTTATTTGATGAAATACATAGTATCAAAAGTATTCCAACATCTTTTTATTAATCTTTTTCCATTTTTCATAACATATGACCTAATGCGAAATGAAACCACAATCCATACATACTACATGTGTGTCACTATATTGTAGTATGTAACACCATAGTATATGTACTATATTTATGTAGTATCTGTACCATATGTCTGTCAGTGCTATAAAAAATTTAGTCGATACTTCAACATATTTTTGTAATTTATATTTTGCAATTAAAAACTTTTACTTACATTTAACTTGGTATAATTCCTTTGTGTCTATTTTAAACTGTCCGCTTCAGTCCACACAAAGCAATACTTTTTTATTAATGCTGTGCATCACATTCTCAGTTATTATATTAGCAGTTTAATAGTTTTACTCGAAAGGGATTTAATTTCATAGTTTTATTTATTAATAGCAATTACATTTAGCAAGTTTAAAGTGATTTCATTCCGATTTTTTTTAAAGAAATAAAGTACAGATTCAATTTATCAATCAACGGGCAACTTTTGCGATGCCTGAAATTAAATTTGGAATCAAAACGTATATTTCTACATTTCAATTTACAATCCAGTTCAGCCTTTTTTTCTATCAGAGTAGAACACTTAGTAGAGGCTATGTCAAAATATTTATTGATTCTTAATAATTTTTGTGGGGGTTGTCTTGGGGATATAAAAAGGTGTTTGTATAAATTTTCATCAAAATATCTCTTTATTTGAAACATATAATTTCTTTAAAATTTTAAAGAATATTAAAAATGGGCACCAACTAAAAACAGCATATATGAAATCTGTAACAAAATCTGTAATTAAAATACTTTTAGAGTCCATTGTTGCCTTTTTAATAATTTTAAAATATTGTTAGATGTCAAGTGAACATTTAACGAAATTATACTACACACAGGAAAAATATTTGCCAACCGAATTTCTTTAAAAGTGGAACAACTGTATTTTCGATTGCATCAACACAAATTTAATATCATCTGCAAATTTTCTATTATGACATAATTTTTACTGTTAAGGCAATAGAATTGTAATCATCGTGAACACGAAAATCGGTTATTAGCATTATCCCAATTCGGTTGGTAATAAATTCGGTAGCAACAATGAATCTGTTTTCTGTGTGTATGTATATACTTTGTTTTTTGTAATGTGTGCGTGTACATAAACAGATGGTTACATAAATAATACCTATATAAAGTTGAGGTAAGAAGGGGCCTGTAGTAGTTGGGGTTAACACTTCTGATGAACTCGATGTTGTTATACAAAAAAGTGGATTCATATATCTTCGTTTATCAACGGAACAAATGATTAAATATGTTGAAAAACATACTAAAATATATAAACAACATATGGAATGTTTTAAATTAGTAAAAAAGGATGTCGATTTAAATGAACTTAGGCGAGTTAATTTCAAACTCGGCATATCTCCATGTTTATACCCTATACCACTTTGTGGTTTGGGTATAATGACCTTGTGCTGCTGTTTGTAACCACCAAAAATATTTGATCTAGACCCATCTTTTATTATCGATCGACTCAGAATCACTTTCTGAATCGATTTAGCGATGTCCGTCCGTCCGTCTGTGTGTCCATGTAAACCTTGTAATCAAACTACAGGTCGCAAATATGAATATATTTTGATGAAATTTGGTATATAAGCTTTTATCGGTCATAGGATGATAGGCTATTGAAATTGGTGATATTCGGTTCATGTTCAGACCTAGTCCCCATACAAATGACCCCTATGAAATCGACATAAATTGCCATAAGGTCCAAATTATCATATAGATCTCAGTCAACTTGGGTTTTTATGTGCTTATTTTATCCATTAATCAGTAGTCCAAAAATAATCCCTATAGGAAAATTCTTAGTCATATGCTCTATATAGAGCTGCCTCCCGATCTTCACTAAAAACAATCGAAAAACCAAAATATTGCACAGATTTTTCTCAAATTTGGTTTGTATATATTTTTTCAAAATTTAAGTGACTTTGCCAAATATGGGCAGGATCGGTCCATTTTTCGACCTAGTCCCCATAAAAATATAGCATCCGATATGAACTTTTTCATATCTGCAAAAAAATTAATAACAATGCCACTCAAATTTGGTTTATGCTTATTTTCTATATTCAATTAGTTGGACCGAAGAGATAGGATATCTAAAACATGGTATAGGGTATCGTATAGTCGGTCTAGACCGACTATAATTTTCTTACTTGTTTTTTAATGAAATTGTGAATGCTGAAATATGGCTAACCGATATTAAAGTGCGTTCTTTTTAAAATTTTTCCAAGAAAACCAATGCCGGAAAGGCAGAGTTAGTTTGTGGAAAATCCGGCTTTAAAAGTCCAAAAGAGTTCATGATTTTTCCTCTCAATGTGAATATGATGTAATTGTGTTAGTGGAAACATGGTTAAATGCTGGATTTTTTTATCTTAAACTTTTTAATGTCTATCGGAAGGATAGAAATGAGATTCTCACTGGTTATTCGAGAGGTGGTGGAATACTTATTGCAGTCAAGCGTGAATATAAATCATCTTTAATTGCCATCGATAATAAGGATGGTTTAATAGATCAACTGTTTGTATCAATCTATAATCCTACTTTTTATACCCTATACCACTATGTGGTTTGGGTATAATGACTTTGTGCTGCTGTTTGTAACAACCAAAAATATTTGACATACACCCATCTTTAATTATACCGATCGAATCAGAATCACTATCTGATTCGATTTAACGATGTCCGTCCGTCCGTCTGTGTGTCCATGTAAAGCTTGTAATCAAACTGCAGGTCGCAAATATGAATATATTTTGACGAAATTTGGTATTTGATCCTTTATCGGCCATGGGATGAACGCTATTGAAATTGGTGAGAATCGGTCCATGTTCAGACCTAGCCCCCATACAAATGACCCTATGAAATCAACATATATTGCCATAAGATCCAAATTATCATACAAATCTTAGTCAAATTGGGTTTGTATGTTTACATTACATCCGTTAATCAGTAGTCCCAAAATGATCCCTATTGGACAACTCTTAGTCATAGGCCCCATATAGAGCTGCTTCCCGATCTTCACTTAAATCTATCAAAAAACAAAAATATTGCACTGATTCTTCTCAAATTTTGTTCGTATATAATTTTGCAAAATACAAGAGACTTTACCAAACATGGTCAGGATCGGTCCATTTTTAGGCCTAGTCCCTATAGATATAGCATCCGATATGAACTTTTTCATATCTGCAGCCGAAAAAATTAATAAAAATCCCACTCAAATTTGGTTTATGCTTATTTTCTATATCCAGTTAGTTGGGCCTGAGAGATAGGGTCTCTAAACGCATGGTATAGGGTATCGTATAGTCGGTCTAGACCGACTATAATTTTCTTGTTTATTTTATGTTTGTATGTCATATATTCCACCTGCAAGTACAGATTAAATATATAAAGCACATGTTTCAAATATCATTGCATTGGATGAGAAATTGGCAGAAAATTGTGTTTTAGATTTCAATCTGAAAGAAATTTTGTGGTCACAAATTTGTGATGATACAGGGTTATTACCTGGTAATATAATTAAATATAAGGAGATCAATTTCATTGATAGTATGTTAGGTTTAAATTTGGTTGAAATTATCATGTTTCTAACCGCTTTAACCGTTTTTTTGGATCTGGTTTTTGTTCCAGATGATTGCAAGTTTTATGTTTGTGAGAGTTTGCTGCCAATTTATCCTTCTAATATGAGTATACACTATAGCACTTTATTTTTTTAAATAGAATCGTATAATTTTTTTTAAATATTCACAATGTTCAGTATGTCTTAATTTAAATTTTAACCGATGTAATTTTGATGTGATAAATACTTTACTTAGTGATGTTGTTTGGGGACAGATATTTTCGTGCAAATCACCATCCTCGTGTTATGAGAAATTTATAAGTATTGGTTTGGGAATTTGCAATTAAAATATTCCTTTAAAGAAATACAAACCTTATAAACTACCTTGGTACACTCCAGGTATTCAAAAACTCAAAAACCTCCGTAATAAGTTTCATAAATATTATATTGATTCTGGCAGTCTAGAAAGCCATGGAAAGTTTATCTATTATCAAAGAGAATTTATTTTTCTAAATAAATTTCTGTATAAACAATTTATTTTGCAGAAAGAGGAGCAAAAAAGAAATCCTTCGTTAAATCGAAGAAAAAGGTTTCGGATATTCCATCGAAAGTTATGTATGGGGACCGTGTATCTGAATCGGCGAACGATGTAGCCAATATGTTCGTACATTATTTTAGTTCAAATTTTCAATCTTCAACGATCCATGCAGCTAGATACTCAATTTACTTGATATGCTAGACATTGGTATCCTAGAAGTTTCAGAAGATGACGTTTATAATGCTATAATGCAAATAAAAAACAATATAAAGTCTGACTCTGATGGTCTATGTGCTTATTTATTAAAAAACCATTCATTACTTTTGCTCTTACTTATATATTTAATTTGTCACTTAACCAAGGAGTGTTCATTGATAGATGGAAATTGGCATTTATTACACCCATTTTTAAGAATGGCAGAAAGGATGACGTAACCAGTTAAAGGCCGATATCCAAGTTGTCCTGTGTTTCGAAAGTTGTTGAGAATGTGGTTTATAAAAAGCTATTTTTCTATACCATGTTTCTTATATCTCTATGTCAACATGGGTTTTATTCAGGAATGTCAACTACCGCAAACTTAACGGTTTTTAGTGAGTATTGTTTATCAGCTTTAGAATTAGGCAAATAAGTTGAGTTCATTTATACTGACTTCTGTAAGGCCTTTGATAAGGTATCCTTAGATATTCTCTATTCTAAGTTGCAACGGATGGGCTTCCATTCAAATTTCTTAATGTGGATAAAGTCATATCTATCAAATAGAATGTATAGAGTAGTTGTTGAAGGTTATGAATCTTCGCCATATGAACAAATATCTGGCGTCCCTCAAGGTAGCATCTTGCGTCCGCAGTTTTTTAATCTTTTCATAAATGATGTATCGAGTTGTATTTCTACTTTAAATTATTTGTTATATGCTGATAACCTAAAAATGATTTGGACAACCTACACAAAAGGTGTTTATTCAATATCCTTCAATTAAATCTTGCAAAAATGCCTTCATATCTCTTTCACCAGATCTAGAAACCCAATTCAATCGGTCTTCAAAATTGGTAATTATAAATTGAAAACTCCAGACTCAACAATTGATGTAGGTGTTGCTTTTGACTCAAACATTCTTGCGTTTATAAGGAGGAGTTGTTCTGACTTTTATGATCCATGTACGTTTAGATTTTTTATATACATCTTACGTCAGATCAAAGTTAGAATATGCTGCTGCTGTTTAGAGCTCACATTGTGGAATATACATCTCTCGTATTAAGAGAGTGCAGCGTATTTTCCTTAAATATGCACTTTCATCATTTAAGTTTGTTGATCCTATACCCTCATATATATCAGAAGGATTATTATTAGCTCTCGAAACATTAGAATATCGATGTAGATTTCAAGCTGCATTCTTTGTCTTTGATATAATTACTGGAGGTATCGACTGTCTTGATATGTTATCGCAAATACAATTATAAGTTCCACCTAGAATAATTCGTCATAATATTTTTTATATTCCATGCACAAACTATGCCCAAAACAGTACTTTATATCGCGCGTGTGCCGATATAAATGCTATTAATGAAATAGCTACAAATGGTCTCTTAAACCAGCTAATTGAGTTTTGTACATCAAAAGATTGTTTTAATTAATCCTCTTTACATTTTTACATTTTTTTTTACATAAATTCATACATATGTATTTATTTTAATCATAGTCTGTAAGTGATCAGTCTGCCAGTGACTGAAATAAAAAAAAAATTAATAAAATATATATTCTTGATCCTTATAAAAGGAAAAATCGATCTAGCGATGCACGTCTGTATGTCTGTCTGTCTCTCTGTCTGTTGAAAACATTCTCCTGTCCGCAATTGGTCGTGCCGGTCACACTACTTAGGCTTAAAATGGCCGTCATAATCTGCAGTAGTTTGGTATTGAATATTTTGAGCCTCTAGACCAAATTGGTGAGGAATGTAGAGATACTCCGATAAAATTTCATATAAAAAACTAGTGAAAAATGTTTATACTTACAGGACATGTGCGTATAAATGTATGCACCAGCGATGCACATACATTTTGCTTTGATTGTTAATTTTTTTTTAAAAGTAAACGATCAGTTAGAAAAGCACGAAATACCTTAAAATTTTTGTAATTATCTTATTAATTTTAAACATCATTTTAAAAAATCCAGCCATGATAATGTGAAATCTGGCCTTCTTTATCTCATAGTGTTAATAGCCCTCGTTATAATAATGTGTTTAGAACACGGGTGGAGGGTATCAAAGATTCGGCACAGCCAAACTTAATTTATATATTAAAACTGAACTAAAAAGATTAACAGAATTTATTTATAATTTACTTAAGTAAAAAAAACCAACCCATAAAAAACAAGTTTTTATTATACTCCCTTAATTTGTAAATTAATTTACCGTCATGTAATTAAATAATTGATTGATTGAAAATGAAACATGTTTAGAAATATATCTATGCCAAAAACCAAAAATGTGTCAGATAATCGTCGCCGCGAGTCTGTCTGCAAAGTTTCAGCTCGAATGAATCACGGGAAAAGGGTTAAAAATCGGTTCAAAGTTTTGTCGACAAACAGACGACCAGCACTACGAGTTAATATAAAGGGAGAAATAACATTTCTTAGGGTAATCAACATGATGATAGAAAAATAAGAAATTTTATTTTGAAATGAATAAAGTGCAAAATGACTAAGTATATTTTTAAAATTTATACAATTTGTTTTTGCAGCCTTAATACATATATACAAATCTGTGTTTTCATGTTGAAAATAAAATAAATTAGTCTTAGAAATTTATTTGTAAATTTCACATCAATCAGATTTAAGAATCGGTATAAGTAAGACATCTAAGCAATGTTGCCAATTTAGCTATTTTCCCGTCAAATCTAGCTTTTTTTAAAGTCAGTTAGCTAGAAAAAATATGGTTTAGCTCTTAGCGGGAAATCTAGCGATTTTTTTTTTTGCAAAATGGCTTCATTGTGAACATTGATAAACAGCTTATAATTCGCCAAGGTTGTTTTTTTTAGTATTTTTTCTGTAAAAACAACTAAGTGAAACTCGAATAACGGTATTTATATTAAAAAAAAGTTATATGAAAATGCGATTCCAAGTAATTTTGCGTTAAGCTTTTGGGATTTCATATACATAAAAAAATACATATAAAGTTAAATTAAATATTTTTTAATAAAATCTTGAGTTTTATATTGGTAAGTATATTAAATTTGTATGTTTATATTATTGAAATACTTTTTAAACATATTTTAAGGTAATGGGGTCAAAATACCTTCAAAAATTTCGCGCAGAATGGCTAAACCATGAAAAACAACAAAAAACCATGAATAACAAATGTTGCTGCAATTATGAGGTACCAGAAATGGCATTAAAAAACATAGGCACCAATTCTGCCTACGAAAATACCAATACTGAAGATTGGCTACAAATGTTTAGTTAAAAAACTTAATATTTTTTAATCTTTTTATTAAATGTATTATTACCCTATCAAAAAAAATGTGTGTTACTTTTCGAATTATATATAATTAATAATAATGAGAACATATAACTCATCATATTAGGTATAATTTGATACAATTATAAATAATTTTATAAATTAGATCAAGTTTGATGGAATTATATATTGTTTGATACATATTTATCCGAATTTTGTCCTTATCCAAATGTATCAAATTATTTCTAATGCAATACATTTATATCCAACTAGATACAATTGTATATAATATGTTTTATGTATATTGTATTACATAAAGTGTTATTATTATATGTTTGAGATACAATGATATGTAATTTTATAGAACTTGATATATATATTTTGCAATATATAATTATAAGCAGTTATATTAAGTCATATATAACTATGTATATCAAAACTTTTTTGCTTGGGTAGTTATTTTATTTTTGTTATACGTATATTTTCAGGAATGTGCTCAAAACATTGTTTTGTTAATAAAATATGTTAAAAACATAAAACTTAAACGTTTTGTTAAGATTATAACGTTTATTTTTCAAAATTTAACGATTTATCGCTAAATTTTCAAAAAAAATTTAATAAGTTCGAAAAATAAGTTCGAAAAATAGCTATTTTTTTTTTAATTTTTAGATAGAATATAAAATGTCAAAAAAATTTACCAATTAATAGCTAAATTTTCGAATTTTTTAAAAGTTTAGCTTTTTTCTAGCGATTTTCGAGTCCGATTTAGCGATATTTTTTGAAAAAAAGTTGGCAACAGTGCATCTAAGGCTTGTAATTTTAATTTGATATTTTGTTCCACAGTTGTTTTAAACTGTACGATTTTTTGAAATTCTAAGTAAGAACAATAAAAATAACTCATTAAGCTTAATTATATTTTTATCAAAAATGTAGAAACAAAAAAAATTAAACTCAACAAAAGTAATTACACTTAAATGTAATTTTTCGGTTTAATATCTGTAACTCTAAAATACACATACACACCCACGTACTCTTTTGGGTATGTAACATCCCAGTCAGCATTTGGGAGAATGTTTTAACAAAAATCACCTTACTGAGTCTTCTTCGAGCACTTTTGATGATTAAATACTAATGAATTTAATGCGCGATAAAAAAGACTCGAAAATGATTCGAACTCACGCACAACAAGTGAGTCTTCGAGTATTGTTGATGACCAAACAACGATTAATCTTTTACGCACTTGAAAAATGACTTGAAAATGATTCGCGCTTAAACAGTGATATTTTGAAAATACAATAACAAATTGTACACCAATCGCAAATAGATCATGCAGGCGATTGAACTATGTTTTGGAAAAATATTTTGCGCAACTGGACGAAGAAAAACTGCTTGTTATGCTGTTTTTTTTTGTTTATAACGGGACCATGTTTTACTATTTTTGAAACAAGTGTTCAAAATTATGAATTTTGTTAGATTTATAGTCATTTTTCAGACATATTGCAATTAATACTGTAATTAATATGCAAATTTTTGATTTTGTTTCAATGGTGCGTGGTAAAGAAGAAAAAGAAAGCATATATTTAAAAAATTTATAACTACACTGTATTCTTAATCGGACCGGTTTCTGGCATTTCAGCCTTCATCAGCGATTTTTTGAACATTGTGATAATTGTTATGATATAATTGAATAGATTGTTTCTATATGAAATTTTTCTGCTTAGGGCGGCCGTGAGGTTTGAACCATGAACCTTCACATACACTCGTGCTTGCACTTTTTCGTCAGCGCTTTAACACACTCACCTAAAGTCAGGCCTACGACAGTGTGGTTAGAATCAGTTTTCGTACCATACAGCTTTTACTTCGTTTGTCCAAACAAACAATCGTTATTTTTGAGTTTTTAATATTTTTTGCATTTTTATAGTCATTTTTCAGACATATAGCAATTAATACTGTAATTAATATGCAAATTTTTATACCCTATACCACTATGTGGCTTGGGTATAATGACTTTCTGTTTGTAACTTCCAAAAATATTTGACCTAGACCCATCTTTAATTATATCGATCGAATCAGAATCACTAACTGATTCGATTTAACGATGTCCGTCCGTGTGTCCGTCCGTCCGTCCGTCTGTGTGTCCATGTAAACCTTGTAATCAAACTGCAGCTTGCAAATATGAATATATTTTGATGAGTTTTGGTATGTAAGCTTTTATTGGTCATAGGATGAACGCTGTTGAAATTGGTGATAATCGGTCCATGTTCAGACCTAGCCCCCATACAAATGACCCCTATGAAATCGACATAAATTGCCATAAGATCCAAATTGTCATATAGATCTTACTCAAATTGGGTTTGTATGCATTTATTACATCCATTAATGAGTAGTCTAAAAATGATCCCTGGGACAACACTTAGTCATAGGCCCCATATAGAGCTGCTTCCCGATCTTCACTTAAATCTATCAAAAAACAAAAATATTGCACTGATTCTTCTCAAATTTTGTTTGTATATATTTTTGCAAAATACAAAAGACCTTACCAAACATAGTCAGAATCGTTCCATTTTTGAGCCTAGTCCCCATATAGATATAGCATCCGATATGAACTTTTTCATATCTGCAGCCAAAAAAATTAATAAAAATCCCACTCAAATTTGGTTTATGCTTATTTTCTATTTCCAGTTAGTTGGGCCTATGAGATAGGGACTCTAAACGCATGGTATGGGGTATCATATAGTCGGTCTCGACTGACTATAATTTTCTTACTTGTTGATTTTGTTTCAATGGTGCGTGGTAAAGAAGAAGAAGAAAGCATATATTTCAAAAATTCATAACTGCACTGTATTCTTAATCGGACCGGTTTCTGTCATTTCAGCCTTCATTATGAATTTCTATTTATTAATATTAGTAGAATCGTGGTGTAAAATTCAGGCGGTGAGCGACCCGCACAATTTATAAGAGCCGCTATTCGAAAAGTATTTTCAGACGAATTGGCTTCTGTATACAGATGGAAAGGGACCAGCAATAAGCCAAGCCCCTGAAAATGCTTCTTAATAACAAGCATTAAAAGTAGGTACATATGTACATACATAACTCTATTAAATTAATATTTTTCGATTTAGATATTTTCCGTCTCAAATTCGTCTTAGATATTTTCCGTCTCAAATTCAAATGAATTAAATTGAATGTATTTTTAGAGTACTTTTAATTTTACACATGAATTTTTAAATTTTATTTATTAATTTCTTTTGCATTCAATTAAATAATTTTGTTTTTATATGTAAATTTTTTTAAATAAACTTATTTGGATAATATACATTAATTAATTTTTTTTATATTTTTGAAACCCAAACGATTAGAAATAGCGCATATAAATGATTTAAAATGATTTAAAATGATTGAGCCGTTCAGTGAATAACAAGTTTGTTGTGATGTTTATAAATAACAATAATACTTCCGATTTAAACATATGCAGATCTGCAGATAAATCATGCAAGTTTTCAATGTTTTTACATATGTTGCCGAATCTATACTCTTCAAATGTAGTTGGAATCACACAGCATTAAGACCCACGTCCTTTAAACTATCTCTACATAATAAAATTATATAGGGTAAGGGTTTGACCAAATATAGGCTTCTTACTTTTACAGTAAAAGTTACAGCAAAACAATGCAAATAAGTACATTAGCTTTAAATAAATATTTTTTCTTAGTGCAGGCATACAAACAAATACACTTGCATAAAATTTATGTATTTCTATTCTAAGAAATAGATAATATTATACATCGCATTGGTATTTTTATTTGTTGTTATTGGCACAGTGGCAAATGATGACTGCGTTTTCGCATTTTATTGTATCTACCTGCACAATACAGGTACGACCAACTGATAGTGAGACTTTTTAGTAGTAGTTTTCTAATGGAAATTATCATGTAATTAAACCCACACAAGTATGTGGTCTACTACTCCACTATGTACACATGTTTGTAAGTACTGAATGAAGTATAGCGGTTAAAAATATCATTTAAATATATTATGTTCTTGTTCTTCTTTGATATATTTTTTTTTGTACAAATACCATGTCATCG
Source organism: Cordilura impudica (assembly GCA_963682025.1). Lineage (NCBI taxonomy): Eukaryota > Metazoa > Arthropoda > Insecta > Diptera > Scathophagidae > Cordilura > Cordilura impudica. The sequence goes on from OY821521.1 coordinate 111,113,727, forward strand.
TATAGACACATGTATTTGTGTAAAACAATGGTGTTGTACCTTTGTGTATACATGGGTTGATATATGTCATTACTTATAAGAGAATGAATGTAAATATGTACACCTATGATAAAATTTCAATTAAAAGTTATCATTTCTACAAAATTATGATCGAAATTAAGTGAAAAGCATACCGACTGTAAGATACACATGTAACTTACCAAAAAGTATCAATAATTCGACGTCGCTTTAACGTTTTCTTTCTTTTACGGTTTTGAATATAAAAATTGGATTTTCTGTTCTGCAACCAGATGTTAAATTATGCAACTCTAAGCTCTTCTGCTTTAAAAACATGAATGTAAGTTATGCCCTCTGTTTTATTTTTCTCAGTGTATACGTTTGTACATTGTAAATAAATAAAAAACAATAATTCAACGATAAACAAAATTCCAAAGCAAAAAATCAATATCAATATACGTTTGTGCAATAACTGGCGACAAAATTGATTTATTATAATTACTTTACTAAAATTATATTCATATAGGAAAACGTGTTTTCTGATAATATTAAGTAAGCTATAATTAAATAAACAAAAACTGTAGGTGATTCCATGAGTTCGGCAATCAATTTCTTCTGGAAATATTTAATTTTAGGAAATATTTTATTGCTTTAAATTTTCTGTGGTAGAAAAAGTTATAATTATGATGTTAATTTTTTTAAGTTGCTCTTTATGTTGTTTTCTTGTCATGTAGCTTAGAATATATTGTGTACCTAATGTCAACCCTGTGGTTAAGAATCTGATTTCGTATCGTGTAGTAATTACAGAATGAACTCAACGCTAAAACATGACAATTTTTTTGTTTTCCTAATACCCGGCAAAAAAGAAAATCCAAAATATACAATATATAAATATATACTTTTTATTTGTTAAATGTTTCTACTTATTTTATTATTGCACACACTAATTTTTGGTTTTTTCTTTGTTTATATATTTTTGACAGCTAGTTCAGATAAACTAGCGATAATTTCTTACCAAACTTGGAGATGACACTCAATTTTTCTAGGTTCACAACTAGGTTCAAAATGAACCAAGTAGGTTCGGTCTCAAAATTTTATATGGCGAATCATGTAGACTCAATCATGATTCGGGCGCGAACCGTGAATGAGAGAGCGAACCGCGAATCTTGCTGTCCGTGTGAACATAGCATAAAATGTGATTCTGAATTTTTGTTCAAATCATGCTTGTTTTTATTAACAGCGATTAACAGGCTTTTCTTAAACGGCGACTCTACAAGTTTTCAATTGGGCTGTTAAAAAGTGCACATTAACGGCATAACTTCTTTGACATATTGAAACCAAATATTTTGTAATAAGACTTGTCTCTAATCCGATACGAAACAACAGACCAACAAAGAAGCAGCAGCCCAGAAGCATTATGATGCCATTATGATAAATTTTTTATTTATTTACTTAAAGTCTATGGAATTATAAATATCCTTACAAATTAATGTATTTAGTGCATGTATAGATATAAACAAATAAAATAATGACGATTTAATTACTTAGATGAATATCGAAAATAAGTATTATTTAATAGCTTAAAGTTTCTTGTAGGTCTTGATGGAATATTAATTTGAATTCTACTTAACAAGTAATTGGAGTCATGTCACCATGGAATAAACTGAGCAGAAAGAAAATTATCATGCATACATAATTCTACGAGCTTTCAGTAACTTGATTAGCGCAAGTCTTGATTTATAAGAGGGCAAGGCACGGGAGTTCCATGCAAGTCCACGGAGACAGAATAAAACAAATTGCTTCTGAACAGATCCGACGAAATTTATATGAATAAAGCAACACGGATTCTATATTATATAACCATATTCCAAGATAGGACGAACCAGGGATGTATATAGCTGTTTGGTTACATATCGATCAGAAAATTCTTTACTCCATCGCTTCATAAATCCAAGAAAGCCATAAGCTTTGTTTATTGGCAAAGATACATCCGGACGAAAATGTAATCTATGATCTAATGGAATGCCATGATCTAAGAATGTATCAACCGAGTCCAGTTCACTATCATTCACGAAAGAGGTAGTAACCAGAAAACTTCAGAATTACTGAAACTCATAGAATTCAACTTGTATAATAATAAATCATGATTCACCTTATTAAAGGCTTTACTAAAGTCAGTGTAAATTACATCGGTTTGCATACGATCTCTAAATCCGTCATTTATAATTGTAGTAAGTTCCAGAAGGTTGGTGATTGTAGAACGAGATTTACGAAAGCCGTATTGATATGGAGAAAGTAAGGATGATACTTGATGAGATAGTAAGTCTGTTATAATTTTTTCAAAAAGTTTGGGGATTTCACTCAATTTTGCGATGACTCTATAGTTAGACACATTGCTATTGTTGCCAGATTTATATAAAGGGATTCCTTCCATAGAGGTGGTAGATATTCTTTACTCAAGGACTGTTAGTGGATACGACAGGGAGTGTTTAATAATATTATTTGGTGTTCCATCAGGAACAGGATCAAAAGAATTTTTCAGTGTTTTCATATTACTCAAAACAGTGATGTTGTTAAGGGAACTTTCATTTATTATCGAAGAAGCTTTGGAAATATCAAAATTGATCAAAATTTTGTATGGAATATGTTGTGGCAAAATAATCAGCAAAAATACTACTGATTGATAAATCGACTGAAATTGATACAAATTGCACGGAATTACGATATTCTTGTAATCGACGTTTGGAATTAACAAAATTGTAAAATGATGAGTTGAGTAGTATTCTGATCTAGCAATTAAATACTTGGTGAAATCAATGGGGGAACCAGACTTTTTGTATTTTTTATACATTTTATTATTCTATTTCTGAATTTGGCCAAATAACTATTACTCCATGGTGGAGTTGGAATCATAGGAACCGTTACCGATACACATGCGTTCAACATGTTATAACAGCTTATGATCATCTCATCAAAATCAATAGGTGAAAGGATATCATTCCAGTCAATAACGGATAGTAGAGCATTCAATTTTGGATAATTAGTTTTCGAAAAACAATAAACATTTTTCTTGTGATTGTGTTTTGGAGTATTAATTGGCAGATTGAATGGAAGCAAAATATGTAAATTTACTGTAGGATGATATCGGTCTTCAGGAAAAGTAATTGGATTAGATGGATGCAACGATACTTCAGATGGTTCATTAATAAAAATTAAATCTAAAATCCATATGCGTTGATAATATAATTTACTTGGAAGAAACCATAACCAAATAACGATAACTCGTTTACAGAGCCATTAATAACAACAGGAACCAACTAATTGGTGTTATAGGAATTTGTCCACGAAATCGATAGTAAGTTGAAATCGCCAAACAAAAACAAGTAAGAAAATTATAGTCGGACTAGACCGACTATACGATACCCTATACCATGCGTTTAGAAACCCTATCTCTTAGGCCCAACTAACTGGACATAGAAAATAAGCAAAAACCAAATTTGAGTGGGATTTTTATTAATTTTTTTGGCTGCAGATATGAAAAAGTTCATATCGGATGCTATATCTATAAAGGGACTAGGTCCAAAAATGGACCGATCCTGATCATGTTTGGTAAAGTCTCTAGTATTTTGCAAAAATATGTACAAACAAAATTTGAGAAGAATCAGTGCAATATTTTTGTTTTTTAATAGATTTAACTGAAGATCGGGAAGCAGCTCTATATGGGGTCAAAGGGATCATTTTTGGACTACTCATTAGTGGATATAATGAACGCATACAAACCCAATTTGAGTAAGATCTATATGACAATTTGGATCTTATGGCAATTTATGTCGATTTCATATGGGTAATTTGTATGGGGGCTAGGTCTGAACATGGACCGATTCTCACCAATTTCAATAGCGTTCATCCCATGGCCGATAAAAGCTTATATACCAAATTTTGTCAAAATATATTCATATTTGCGACCTGCAGTTTGATTACAAGCTTTACATGGACACACAGACGGACGGACGGACGGACGGACGGACGGACGGACGGACATTGTTAAATCAACTCAGCAAGTGGTTCTGATTCGATCGGTATAATTAAAGATGGGTCTAGGTCAAATATTTTTGGTTGTTACAAACAGCAGCACAAAGTCATTATACCCAAACCACATAGTGGTATAGGGTATAACAAGTAAGAAAATTATAGTCGGTCTAGACCGACTATACGATACCCTATACCATGCGTTTAGAAACCCTATCTCTTAGGCCCAACTAACTGGACATAGAAAATAAGCAAAAACCAAATTTGAGTGGGATTTTTATTAATTTTTTTGGCTGCAGATATAAAAAAGTTCATATCGGATGCTATATCTATAAAGGGGCTAGGTCCAAAAATGGACCGATCCTGATCATGTTTGGTAAAGTCTTTTGTATTTTGCAAAAATATGTACAAACAAAATTTGAGAAGAATCAGTGCAATATTTTTGTTTTTTAATAGATTTAACTGAAGATCGGGAAGCAGCTCTATATGGGGTCAAAGGAATCATTTTTGGACTACTCATTAGTGGATGTAATGAACGCATACAAACCCAATTTGAGTAAGATCTATATGACAATTTGGATCTTATGGCAATTTATGTCGATTTCATATGGGTAATTTGTATGGGGGCTAGGTCTGAACATGGACCGATTCTCACCAATTTCAATAGCGTTCATCCCATGGCCGATAAAAGCTTATATACCAAATTTCATCAAAATATATTCATATTTGCGACCTGCAGTTTGATTACAAGCTTTACATGGACACACAGACGGACGGACGGACGGACGGACGGACGAACATTGTTAAATCAACTCAGAAAGTGATTCTGATTCGATCGGTATAATTAAAGATGGGTCTAGATCAAATATTTTTGGTTGTTACAAACAGCAGCACAAAGTCATTATACCCAAACCACATAGTGGTATAGGGTATAAAAAAAAAAGATTATTAAATCAGACGTTTTAGAATTCAAGAATGATTTTTTTCACAGCGGACACATGTTTAATGTAAATATCATCACTGGAACCAGGAGGGATATACGAACATGAGATGAATAATGATTTGTTTCTTAATTTGATTTTTACTGCAACAAATTCGATATCAGTTGCGGAAGAGTCTATAATTTGTTCAGAAGGAAATTTTGCTGAGACTGCGATTAGTACTCCACCTCCAGTTTTTTTTAGATATATCAATACGATCACATTTGTATCACAAAGAATTTCGGAGTTATAAATATTATTATTAAGCCGGGTTTCAGCAAAAACAATAATATGATAATTAAAATCAAAACGTTCAACAAATAAATATATATATTAGTTTTTATGCCTCTATGGAATTATTTACTTTTTGGACATTGTAAATTTATTTGATAGTCGCTGCCCAATATTTTTTGTCAATTCTTCTTTTTCCAGTTTTAACCTTATCATTATTTTAATTTGACGCACCAAAGGAACTTTTATCGTTATTTCTCCATGGAATTTTAGAAGCCGACGAACAATAACATTCCCAGTTTCCACAGAAAGAGCTTAATAAATTTGAAGGGAATTTTTTGCTACATATGTGATATGCTTATCTGGCGCTGAGTACTTATTCCCCAATGAACAAATTCCCCAAAAAAAAAAAAAATGAACTTTCTCCCCAAAAATTTGTATGGGATTGGGAATTTGTTCATGATGAAAAAATTTCCCAATTTTTACGTTTTTTGGGGAGTAAATTCATTTTTATATCAATTAAAAATTTTTTGGGGAATCTTTTCATTTTTTAATTGAGAAATTTGGGGACTATGTTAATTTTTTTTATAAGATGCTACAGCAAAAATGCTTCAAAAATAAGCTGCGAAACCGTGAAGTTCATTTATTTTGTAAACATCAAATATAACGGAATCGTTTGCAAATTAAAAGAATCAGAACTCTTAAAAATTGAATTATTTCATTCAATAAGTTATCATCATTGAACAGTGACGTCAAATTTATAGAAGTTTCAAAAATGGGAAATGGAAGCGACGTTTAAAATTGTGCCGCATGGTTGCTTTAAGCAGCTGCTTATAGTGTATGTGTGGCCTATTTGGATCAACAGGTAATTATTGCACATACGTAGGAAAAATTTATTGTAAGGCTTTTGAAGAAGCTGCGTTCCGTGAGCGCGTCGCGTCCGCGTGCAGCATCCGCACGTTTGGCAGCCACACCCGTGCAGATCATTCCGATATTTTACCATTTTGATAGATAAGATATTAATGCAATCGTGCGTTCTCCTTTTTATCGTGCAAAAATTCCAACATATGTTATGGTTGTGAGATAAAGCACCGAAATGATGCTATTATATTGAGAGCAATATTCAAATTTTCACTTAAATAAATATTTAACAAAATTCATAAAAATATGTAAAAATTTATGAATGAATTTGGGGAGTAAGTTCATATTTTTATTTCGTTTTTAGAAAAATTGTGGAATTTGTCCATTTCTTTTGAGGACCTTTTTTAAATTTGGAGAATTTGTTCATCGTGAGGTTATTCCCTAATTTTTTGTGGAAGAAGTTAATTTTTTTGGGGAAATTTGTTCATTGGAGACTAAATACTCAGCGCCTGCTTACCATTACAACTAACTATATTTATGCATGGATTATTTTGAGTGTATGATAGTTAGAAGTTTCGAATTTTATGCCGTTTTCTTTTCTGAAAAAAAAAAAAAAAATGTCGCATTTTATTTGCACTTTTTTCGAAAAGTGTATTTTTTATATATTCTAAATTAAGAGTAACCTAATTTTATACATCAATCGAAAGGTCTCAAAGTGCTGTGTTCATAAAATGCAAAAAATTTTGATTAATATCCTCTTTGAAGTCATGGAGTGAAAATATTCAACAAAGGGGAACAATGTGGAAATATTCGCCAATGGCTACAATTTTTTGCGATTTACGAGCGCTCGACTTTGAGACCTTTCGATTGATGTATAAAATGAGGTTACTCTTAATTTAGAAGATATAAGAAAATACACGTTTCGAAAAAAGTGCAAATAAAATGCGACATTTTTTGTCAGAAAAGATAAAGGCATTAGTTATTCTAGAGACAGGGAGACTAAGTTGATACCTGCTACTGTAAGAGATTGTCCTCTTATGTAAATTATATTAGGAAAAACTTTTGGTACCATCTCTTGCAATGAAGGAACCAAGTAACAAAAGTTTTCTGGTAGGGATATTAGAGCTTGTCTTTGCCGCTGGATTTCTAGATGCACTTGAGCAGATTCGAGCATTTCCGCTCTTCTTAACAAAGCTTGTCTTGATCTTTGTGCTTCAAGACGTTGTTGAGTTTGCTCAGGTATTTCAGCATTTCTCGACTCAGATTGTCCAATTCGTTGAGACTCGATACGAACTTGGGTCTTATCGGCAGTCTCTAGAGTTCTGTTTAGCCTAAGCCTTTTTGCATTTGAGGTAGTACGCCCTATATAACTACGATTTTTAGGAGGCATGGTTCAATTAAAATAACTAAATTTATCAAAATGTTTCGTGGATGTATGCGCTGTACGCTTTCATGTGCAAGTCACAATTGCAAATATGTAGTTTCTTTTTCCACCTTTACAAATAGTGAAAAAGATGAAATGGAAATATTTGTAATAGGTTGCTTTCCAATGTAGCCAAAAGGCGAGATGGAAATAAATGTAATATTTTCTTTTTCAATGTAGTTAAAAAGGCGAGATGGAAATATTTGTATGAATTAACCTCATAGGAGTAATCATACAGCAATAGTCAACCTGTGTCTGCTCACCCATGCAATAAATCTGCACTAATTTTGGAGTGTTACAACTCATATAGTAAAAAAGTCAAGACGGGAATATTTGTGATAGGTTGATTTTCAATATTTATTTCACAATTGTGTAAACTCAAGAGTAGTAATGCCCGTCACTTCTACGAATAGATATCTATTAGTGCATAGTTACCTATTGTGTAAATCAAATTTCGTAATTTTAACTCGTAGGTATGACTACCGGCTGTGTAAACATTAGTGTTTCTGACACGGACGATTGTAGTTGGTTAATGTGTTAGGTAAATATAATTAAAATAGAAATTCATTAAAATTGATTGCAAAATACTTTCAGAAAAATTTTATTTATTTTTATTTTATTACATATTTTTTTTTTTTATTTAACATACAGTTGTTATTTAACACACACAAAAAGATGATTATGAAACAAGATGATTATTGTAGGCACACATAAATACAAAAGTTTTAATTTTATACATTTTAACTGACATTTAAAGTGAATTCTTTATTGCTTACTCCACGATCCTCTAAACCAAAAACTGATGGCCAGGTTTCCAAAAACTTCGATGCATTTAAAAATTTCTTCATCCTGAAAAAGATGATTATGAAAAAAAGATAATTGTATGTACATATACATAAATACAAAAATTTTAACACTATTAATTTTAACTTACATTTAAAGTGAATTCCTTATCGCTTCATCCACGATCCTGTAAACCAAAAACTGACGGCCCTATTAACCATAATAGGAGCTCTTCATCTGATGACAAATTTATAGCCGGTGCCGGTCCTCTGCCTGTTTTGTGCATCTTTCGTTCATTGTTTCGAATTTTCTTTCGAAGATTTTTTTCAGGTCATCACACTTCGACCGCAAATTTGATGTATCTCGAGGAGATCTACCACTGGCTGGGTTAAGCTTCTCTGCTAATTTTTTTGTTTTGTTTCTAAAACATCTTTATAATTTTACACGAACTTTAATATAATCGTTTTTTCCTCCTCCGTAAAATTCGCACTTCTATTGATTCCTTTTCCCGACATTTTAATGTTACAAAATTTATTTATTTAAAAGGCATTTTCACAAATAAAAATAATAATAAAATTTGACAAATTTTTTTGACTTAATAATAAACGTCAAACGAGATTGTTGCCATACTTTAGCAGATTTCTATTCGGTGGAAACACGTAGGTAAAATAAACGTTAAAATTACCAATGTAATTTTATCGGACAGGTAAAGATATCTATTGGATATTTACACGCGTAGTTATCTCTTTGTAGAAGTTATGGGCATAAGTAAAACGATTTATACACAAAGTTTTAGGGAAGTTAATTAAAAAAATAAAATATGTTTCAAAAAACACTAAAAGCGTATATAGAAAATTAAGAAAATGGGCGTGACCGATAAAAATATATGACGACCTTGCCTGGAATATGAGAATAATGTGCAGTAAATTCGAGCGAAACCCGTAAAAGATTTTAAAAAAGCGGGTGCAAAAGTATGGGTGGCCAGTAAAAATCACGTGGCGAGAGATCTTGTGTACCAAATTGAAAAATAAAATTTGTATAACGAACAAATATACCAAAAAACAGAAAATGAATTTTATATAAAAAATGGGCGCAAAAGTAGGCGAGACCGGTACAAAGTATATGGCGACCTTATCTGGAGTACAGAGATCGTGTATACCAAATTTCAGAGAAACCCGTCGAAAAATATAAATTCATATAGCGAATGAAAATATATGACGACCTTGCCTGGGATATGAACGAAACCCGTAAAAAATTTTAAAAAAGCGGGTGCAAAAGTATGCGTGGCCAGTAAAAAGCACATGGCGACCTTCCCTTGAGTATACAGATCTTGTATTCCAAATTGAAAAATAAAAATTTGTATAGCGAACAAATATACCACAAAACGGAAAATGGATTTTATATAAAAAATGGGCGCATAACTAGGCGTGACCGATAAGAAGCCTATGACGACCTTCCCTGGAGTACAGAGATAGTGTGTACCAAATTTCAGAGAAATCCGTTGAAAAATAAAAATTTGTATAGCGGTCAAATAAACAACCAAACAAACAAACAGAAAATGAATTTTATATCTATACTTCTATACTAATATAATAAAGAGGTAATGTGTGTTTGTTTGTTTGTAGGAGGTAATCTCCTTAACTACCCATCTGATTTTCCTGAAATTTTCACAGAGTCTTACTGCGGATATGGGAAGTGCTATAGGCTATATATTTTTTTTTTTTTTAAATATTTTTAGTGGGTGGACAAAGTAAATTTTTAATATCATATATATTGAGTACTATGATAGGGAGAACTTTGCAAATTGGTGTGAGGTCACCTATTGTTAATATTAGTAGCTACGCCAGAAATGGTCGGGATCGGATAAGTGGGCGTTGTACCTCCCATACAAGTAATAGTTCAATATTGTATGTCTCGAGTACTGTGATAGAGAGAGCTTTTCAAATTTGTCTGATGTCATCTATTATTAATGTGAGTTGTCGGACACAAAATGGGCAGTGTCGGACCAATAGGCATGGCACCTGCCATACAAAGTAAATATAAAATACCATGTGTCTGGAGTACTGTAAAAGAGAGAGCTTTGTGGCTTTGCGTGAGCCCATAGGTTCTTTGTGTGATTAGTCGAACAAAAAATGGGCGTGTTCGGAGTATTGGGCGTGGCACCGCCCATACAAAGTAAATATATGATATCATATAACTGATGTCCTAAAAAAGGGAAAGACTCGACATTTTACACGAGTCCATCACCTCCTATGTAAAAAAATACGAAGTACGAAGTCTTTTGGCAAGTACATTAGATATCAATCTGATTTGTCGTGGAAAATATATCGCCAAAATCAAAAATCGCCAAACCTAAAAATCGCGCAAAATAAAAATCGCCCAAAAAACAAAAGCCTTCAAAATCTTCAAGATGGGCAAAGTCAAAAATCGCGAAAAGAAAAATTGCCAAATGATATTCTAAACTCAAGGCCAATAGTTAAGTGTTGCCAGATCTTATTTGGAAAATCCATGTTCTTCTCATGGGCAGCTACATGTACCTTGGTTCAGGGTAGGAACGTCGAAAAATCTGATAATAGTTGTATAGAATGAAAAACAAAAATCATTGTATATCAGCAAGCATTGAAATAAAAAAATCTATACTAATAATCTATACTAACATAATAGAGAGGTAATGTGTGTTTGTTTGTAGGACGTAATCTCCGTAGCCATTCATCTGATCTTCCTGAAATTTTCACAGAATCATACTGCGGATATGGGAGGTGCGACAGGCTGTAATTTTTTTAAATATTTTTAGTGGGCGTGGCACCTCCCATACAAAGTAAATTTTTAATATCATATGTATTAAGTACTATGATAGAGAAAGCTTTGCAAATTTGTCTCAGGGCATCTATTATTAACGATTCGGGGGGGGAGGGGGTAGCGAAGCATACCGGGTTACATCTAGTATATAGATAAACAATGATTTCATAACAGTAGATGATTCTATAGAAAGTTGCAACAGCAAGCGGAAGGTTTTCAGCCCAGGGTCAATGCCTGTAAAGACAAAATCGGAGCAACGCTTACCGGGGAGAAAGAAATTCTGGAACGATGGAAGGAATATTTTAACGAATTATATAACAAGGGTTCGGATTACACAATTAAGCAAGCCGTAACAGACCATAATGAAGAAAACATACCACCGCCAAACCGAAATGATATTGTAAAAACAATTAACAAAATGAAAAATAACAAGGCGCCTGGAGAATATGGGATTACGGCTGAACTCCTTAAGACCCTCCACAAACTAATAAGCGATATCTGGCATCAGGAACAAATCCCGATATCGTGGTACGTCGGACTCATAGTGCCAATACATAAGAAAAGTTACAAAATATTCACGAATATCCTTTCCGAACGAATAATTGAAGCTTCAGCCAACATACTAGGAGAATATCAAGGAGGATTCAGACCAGGCATATCCACAGTTGATCAACCACTTCTCCTAAAACAGAACTGCGAAAAATGCTATGAATGTGGTATCGACATGCGTCTACTTTTTGTAGACTTCAAGCAAGCGTTTGATTCCATCGATAGAAATATAATATCCCAAGCTTTTTCCGACTTACGAATATCCTCAAAACTCACAAGACTTACTTGCGCAACTTCAGTCAACACTACTGCTAAAGTTGTAATCCAACAGAAAGCGACTGACGCCTTCCAGATAAACAGTGGAGTAAAACAAGGAGACTCGCTTTCAACAGTAGTATTCAATCTAATGCTACACTAAGCAATTGTCATAAGGAACATTCGATATATGGAGGAAATATTTACAAATATTGAGAGGTTAGCAAGAGCAGTGGGTCCTATAATAAATGAACGAAAAACTAAATTCCTAAAAATGTCTGCGAATGAAAATCGACGAACCGTACATGATATACACATAGGTGAATACCACTTCGAAGGTGTAACTAATTTTATCTACCAGGGTGCCCTTCTAAAAACGACAATAGTATGCAAGACTGTAGAAGTCATCGACTATCGGCAGCCAATAGGGCGTACTCGGGCAAAAGAAAATGTTTTCATCTTTACTAATATCGAAGACATGCAATCTTAGCATATACAAAACTATTATCAGACCTACCGCCACATATGAATATGAAACGTGGTCCATTACAGCAAATGAACAGCAGCGTCTAAAAATCTTCGAGCATAAAATTCTCCGCAAGATATTTGGCCCAGTGCGAAATCAAAACACCGAATATGTTCAAAGAAATAATGACAAACTGCTCGAACTTTGCGAAGGAGAGGACATAGTCAAATTTATAAAGGCTCAACGGCTGGTCATGTTGTGCGCATGGACGATAGCAGGCCGCAAAAGTCGTTGTTAAACTATGAAATCAGAAACACTAGATGAAGAGGACGCCCGCGAACCAGATGGAAGGACTGTCTTGAAGACGATATAAGGATAATGAGTAATATAAACTGGCAGCAGAAAGCTGTACATAGAGAAGAATGGAAAATAATTATCGAACAAGCTTAAGCTCAGCCCGAGCTGTAACGCTATATGATGATGATTTTCTGAAATACATTTGATAATTTCTGAAATACATCTGATGTTTTCTGAAATACGTTTAATATTTTCTTAAATACATTTGATATTTTCTGAAATCCATTTGATATTTTCTGAAATACATTTGATAATTTATGAAATACATTTCATGTTTTCTGAAATACATTTGATGCTTTCTGAAATACATTTGATACTTTCTGAAATATAATTGATACTTTCTGAAATACAATTGATAATTTCTGAAATTAAATTGATATTTTCTGAAATAAAATTGTTTTTTTCTGAAAATCAATAGATGTTTTCTGAAATAAAATTGATACTTTCTGAAATTCAATTTATGTTTTCTGAAATACAATTGGAAAAGGTGTACATTATTTTCTTTAAGTTTCGTCATATTATGTGTCCTTCGTACTAACATATGTACGTTCGATGGGAATTTGTTGAACATACATTCATCCGAGAAGAGAATAGAGTCCCAGAAGCTATCTGCCTTTCTCAAATAATACTTGGCAAAGCTAACTTGCATCTTTTAAATTGGTTTACTAATAGCAGGTTTTCATCGAGCAACTCTTGCTAATCTCTTCTTGGATATCAGATGCTCTTGGTGGGTGTAATCTTGGATTTTTTTTAATTGTTCGTACTTCTCGCAATGTTAGTTTGCAGGGTCTAGGTTTAAGTTTGCTTTTTTGGAAATTCATGTCGACCTACTTCCTTCTATTGGTTGATCTACAACATTCTACATTTTCACTAATCTGTTCCAACGACTTTCCCATTTTTAAAAATTTTCTATCAGAAAACGTTTATCAGTTAAATCTTAATTATTATTTTTTTTTATAGAATGTACTAAAACACTTGTGCGAATTGTATATTTCCTTTAGATGATTTCTGTATAGTATTATTATCGTTGAAAAAATTCTTTACATGGTGTACAAAGAACTGTATAGATTTCTGTCCAAAAATAACTTTGTAGAAAAAGTATCCATACACTTCAAAATGAAAATTTTAAATATTACAGCAAATCCTGAGAAAAGGTGCAAGCAAAAAACAAATGTTATTTAATATGCACATGTCATACATCAAATTAATGCACAAGATCTCTACTTCTTCTACTATAATCTAACAAAATAATTTAATTATTTTAAGAAATGGTACTACTATAGCCATATCTGTGAAGATTGTTCTCAACATTTTCAAATTATCATATTAGTTGAATCTGGTAACATGTTTTTCTCCAAGCGATGCATTCCAAAGTGGCTGACTTGATGTTCTAAGTTGGTAGAGACATCAGTGGTGTATTTTTTATCGAAGGAATAGCAAAGCCTCAAGTTTAAAGGTAAATAATATTCTTTTTAGTAAAACTAATTAGCATGTCATAACCGTAACAAAAAGTATCCTTTCAGTTAGAATAAAACGGATTCTGTACTCATTATTGTTTTGTAACATGTGTGATATATCGAAAGTAATACTGGCCATGTATGCAAACATAATATAAACAAAAATGCTATTTTGCCCAGTTATAACTATAATTAATTAGTGTTACGGTTGTGACACACATGGTGTTACGGTTGTGACACAAAATGTTTCGGTTGTGACATGCCATTTTTGTTGCTGTTATTTACACACTATAAATATTGGGGCAAAATTTAGTTTCCACACACGTGTAAAAACAACAATCATACAAATGCAAATCAATCATACGATGTATAAATAATAACTCATACACAATGTAAGAACACACATTTATTATTGAATTGACTGAATTTCTTAATTCAACAATATATATGGGATCGTACAAAGAAGGGTTAAGAAGATCGGTAAGTGTTAAAGGGCGATGAGTGCAGAATAGCAGACGGACGAAGTGAAATTGTAACAGACGGACACTGAGAGATATATGTAGCATCACAAAATTGACGTTTTTATACTCAAGCGAGTACAGTGGAATCGAATGGGTTAAGAAATATGTAGTCATTCAATATAAATATAAGTCAGTAGATAATAAGATAATAATTAGCAGACTTAAACAAACCATTATATTATCTTGGGTACTATAATGACGTGAAAGATGGCAAAATTTGCATTCAGTACTTAAGAAAAAAAGAGGGAAAGTTGCCGCATTATGCTTAACTTAGTAATGATGATTTTGACACTGATGTTGGAATAGAACAGATTAAAGATTATTTGCCTATTCCTAAAGAAGTTCGGGGAAAATTGTATTTCAAAGATAACAAGTTTTTAAATTTAGTGTATGCATAACATTGTAATATCAGTATTGTAATAGCTATATAGTTACAACTAACTCCAAGGGACCGCTAAAATGTTTCATAATAACGAGATTTTCGCTGTAATGGAAATTGTTTGTAATAAAACTAAAGCCAATTCATTTGTTTTTTTTATTCCTTGAAAGTTTCTCGCTTGTGGGTTACATAAACTCTATGATAAATGTTGAATTTCTATTTATTTCTGTACTATGTCACAACCGTAACGCACCTGTCACAACGGTAACAACTTTCTAATATCTTTTTTCTAAGGGACCAAGAGAGAAAAATTTTTGAATACAACTCTAAATAGTTAAATATATATCTGTTTTGATAATTACTTTTTTTCATTTCTGTATTTTGCTCAAGGGGGCACAAAACGTGAAATGATCATCAAGGGAAAAACTATGTGTCACTAATTGTGTCACAACCGTAACAACAGAAAATTAATTTTTTGCAATAAGTACAATAGTAAATTGCATAAGTGAAGGTTCCATAACACTGTGGACCAAATTCAGGTTAGCAAAAGTCGATTCTGAGAGTGAGGGGTGAAAATAGAGGCTAAATTAGAAGACCCGTATCGCGGCGTTTGTTTATGTTAGTTCGAAGAATTTTTTTTTAATCGACCTTCGAACTTTGCAGTCAAATGCCGATTTACAGCATATTGTTTATATGGTTTTTTTTGGCTACAACTCGTCGACTAATTGAAATTTTTTTAATCTGTAAAAGTCAAATTATTGCTAGAGACCTGTGCAATAATTAAATTTTAAAAAAAATTGATCTAGAAAATTTTTGTGGTGCTTATGAAGCAAAATGTTGGAAAAATTATTTTTTTTTCATGCTTTTTGAAAATATTTTCCACAAAACTAAGTCTTTTTTGCTTTCTGTTTGATCTATAATATGCTTCTCAGTTTCTTCGATAAGCTTCATTTGAAAAGAAATCAATCATAATACAAAACTTTATTTTTCCAGCTTAATATTAATTTACTTCTCATTTTTTATGTACCAATTTTGTTCAGTGTTGGTTTTGAAGAAACATTGAGAAAGAAATAATAAAAATATGGAAAAAATATATTTTTGAAATGTTAGTTATGATAAGTTTTAAGTAAAAAAATTAAATAAATTAAATTAATGATTTGGGCAGTTGCCGTTTAGCAGGCGGCTGTGGATCAATATCACTGCTCTCTCTAATATCTTGGTCATCGTCGTCATCATAAGAAAGGTCGATAATTTCGTCCAACAGATATTTTGGAATTTCATCTTTGTCTTCCCCTTCTTCCTCTTTTTCCTCGTCTTCCTCTTCTTCAAAGGTGTTTTTATACCACCAAGAAATTTCAGCGAGTATTGCATCTGGAGATTTCTTTCCTCTGTACCTGAAACGAAACTAGTTTTCAATCGTTAACATGTTTAAATTGTGCACTCTTACAAAGATATTAGAAAAATCTAGGAATTCAAAATATGCACACTCTATAGTTACCTTATTTCAAATGGAAGCGCAGTTTGGTGATAACGTTCGCCTTGCTCATCAGATTCAGTTGGCAACTGTTGAGCGAGTTGATCAATTTGCTGATGCAAGAGATGAATTTTGTACGACATATTAACCCCATTTTCATCGAAAGCTGCCAACATGTTTGCAACAGATTGCCTGTAGTTGTCTTTGCGTTCTTTACCCAAAAGTCCTTTAATGACTGCTTTCAATGCGAGCCATGCATTTAATTCTCGGTTTGTCAGAACTTGGTCAAAATCTTGACGACTCATTAGTTTCCGTATGTCGGGACCATTAACAACCCCTTCCTGAATTTTGGCGTTACTTAGTCTTGGGAAAATGTCTTTTAAGCGGTTGAATACTGCTGGTCTTTTTGCGATACATTCAAAAAATTTTAAGCAATGCCAAGTTTAATGTGAAGCAACGGCAACAAAATTTTCATTTCAGGAACAAGACTTTCGTGTCGCCTATTGTCTTTAGGCTATTTCTGTCCAATGCGACTATCCCAGTTATACTGTTTGTACTGGTTTCTTTCTTTAATACCTTCTTCGTATCGTGAATCCCAATCGCACAAAAACACGGATATTTTGGACGGCCAGATGCTGTTAAGCCTGTAATCAATGAAACTATTTTGAGGTCGCAGCAAATGCGCCACTGGTGTTCGTTATATTTGACTACTTCCAGAATGTGTTTCAAATTATCGAAATTTTCACTAGTGTCAGTGCTATACGCAATCGGAACGGAAGGCATTCTATTTGTCTTGTGCAAAAGCACAACTTTTAAGCTGATTAGTGAACTATCGATGAATAAACGCCAATCATCTTTTTTATAGATAAACCCTATCGTCTCCATTAACTTTTCAATATCGTTGCAATAAGCGAAATTTTTTGCATCATTCACATTGAAGAACTTTTCTTACTCTTTTTAGCGTTTTCGATATGCTGGTACTTTGGTACCGTCGCCAGCAAATTATTTCCTTTCAAAAATGAAGCCAGTAGTTCTGATTTTTTCTGAGTCAAACACATATTTGCAACAATTCCATCCAATTGGTTTTGTGTGACTAGGATTGGGTCCTTTGATGTTTCATAGGATGTACCTTCACTAAGGTCGTATTGCGAGAAGAAATCCATGGATGTAGCAGCGGCGGTTGTAGTACTGATATCTGTTTGAAGAGCAATACTTCGGTATGTTGGTACTGGAACGAATTCTGAGTGCGGTAATGGTCATTGGACACTTGGCACTGCTACATAAGTTTTATACTTTGCTTTCCTTCTATTCCAACTTTTATGGTAGTTGATACATCCATAGCAATTTTCTTCTTGATGCGGGCTGTTGTCTAACCACATCATTGGTATACCAAAAGGCATAGCCTTCTTCTTTTCACTTTTCCATTGCATAAGAGTTGAATAGCAATTAAAGCAAACTTTTTTAGGGGCATAGTTTACGTCAGTGATAAATTCTTGCAAGAAATATTGTTTATAGGCTTCCAAAAAAAAAAAATCACTTGCATTGCCACATTTTTCATCGCTTGCTATGAAACGTCCACAAACATTACAAAAATGGCCCATTTTACATTTTGGTTCCGACATTTTTAATACAATATATATTATACAATGTTTTTTTTTGTTATTTTTATGAAACCGATTCACTTAACTTAAATCACTCACAAAATGAAATAAGTTCCAAAAAAATTAAAATCGAATTTTATCACGACCGAGCGAAAATTAAAAGACACCAGCTTCGGCTGAGTTTCGAGTCTTAACTGAATCTTCATTTTTGAAATTAGTTTGCTTGTACGAAATAAAAAAAAATCGCTACCTGTGGGGTGGTTGAAAACAAAAAAGTTGTTTTACTAATTCCTAATTCTTGGAACTTCCCTTTTTTATTACTTTTACCTAAATCGCTATTTTTAATGGTTTTGGGATTTTTAACGCAAATTATCGACTAAGACCATTCATTTTCTTTTCAAATGAAATTTATTGAAGAAACTGAGAAACATATTATAGATCAAACAGAAAGCAAAAAAGACTTAGTTTTGTGGAAAATATTTTCAAAAAGCATGAAAAAAATAATTTTTCCAACATTTTGCTCATAAGCACCAAAAAAATTTTCTAAATCTATTTTTTTAAAAATTTTAATTATTGCACAGGTCTCTAGCAATAATTTGGCTTTTACAGATTGAAAAAAATATCAATTAGTCGACGAGTTATAGCCAAAAAAAAAAAAAAAAAACCATATAAACAATATGCTGTAAACCGGCATTTGACTGCAAAGTTCAAAGGTCGATTAAAAAAAAATTCGAAATAACATAAACAAACCACCCCTCACTCTCAGAATCGACTTTTGCTAACCTGAATTTGTTCCACAGTGTAATTGCACCTTTAGGTGAGTGCTAAACCCCAAAAATTTGTCATAATGTTTTCATAAGACAGGATAGCTGCAATCATCCGGTAAAGTCTACTTTGTGTCACAAACGTAACCAGGACTTGTTGATTAACAAAAATTTTATTAAAAAGTATTTTAAGGTAGGAATTTTTACCATTGGAAATTTTACTTGTTTTTCAAAAAACTTACGGATCGTTTCTACTTAAATTTTTTTTTGTTTACAACGCAAATAACGCAGTGTTGCAATTATAAGTGCCAGGGTATTATAAAGAATTCGTACATCTACAATTAGGGAAATCTAACGAACTTATATATCTGTTACATCGATTTTATTTTAGCGGAAGGCAAACTTGTTTGTACAAAGTCAATTGACTTAATAATAATTTTTTTGGAGACTATTTTTTTTAGATGAGTCCGAGAATCATATAAATCGAGAGACAAATTATCCTAAAACTAGTAAGATTTTTCGTGAAATAGCTTGGATCATAAGCAGTACGCGTTTAAAATTATAAATAAGATTTTGTCAAAACGTTCTGGTCGCCCCTCAAACTAACGCGAAAAGAAAACTATTTAGGCATCAGTAAAACAGAATCCTAGACTAACTGCTTTTCAAATTAGTTCTAAAATCAAAGAACCATTCGGCAAATAAATCCATGAAGATACATTTAGTAAAATATTGAAAAAAATCTGACTAGTTTTCGATGTTAATACAAAAAAAACGTATGGACTTTGCAAATGAGTATGTAAACACGGCTTCAGAATTTTGAGAACACGTTTTGTTTTCAGATAAAAGTAAGTTTATCATATTCATATTCACATTTTAAAACAAAATTTAAAAAAAGCGTGAAAAAACTGGGTCTTGGAGAAGAGTTTGGTTCCAACAGGAAATGATACAAAACATACTATACACAATGTCAAGCTGTGTTTGCTCTACTCTACTAAAAATCAATGGATATCACCACTCTAATCATCTGATCTTAATACTATAGAACATTAGTGGGAATTAGCGGAACGAATAATCCGTTAGCATGAAATTACCTCAATGGAGATGTTAAAAAGCGTCATTTTGGATAAGTGGGGTAATATAAATAAAGAGAATACTTTGAAGTTGGTTAGGTTAATGCCAAATCGGCTCACACTTATTCTTCGATAAAACTTATTTTTTCGATCATTTTTGTACCTACAGATTATGTACTCATGAAAACACATGATATCCATATTGCCACCATCGACCATGAGAGGTTTACGCGAAAACACTAACAGCTAAATCGAAAAGCACTGAAATATGTCCCCGCCACAATAGAACTATGTACCAACAAACAAAATCCCCTAAAATTTTTGAGTTTTATTAAACACGAGCATTTAAGCATGGTCGTGCAGGTCTTGGTTTGTTTGACCAAATGTGAAAAATTAGCAAAACACTAAAAATCGCGACATTCCATTTTTAATATCTGAATTCTTTAACTTAGAATCTGTAGGCCAATCGAGCCAAAAGTTACAAGCAAAAATATAATAACATAAAACTAGAAATTCCATTGCAAAGTCGACTTGACATAATATGGTTTGAAAGTTTTTATTTTTTTAGAAATCTAAGTAGATTTGGAGAAAATTATAAAGTCGATGAATATCACCGAAAATTTCATTTTTACTTTAAGTTTGGAATAATTCAAAAATATTATGTAGATTCGGATTCTACATACTAATATATCACATCCCAATGAAAATAGAATGATATCATATACTATGTGATACTATTCAGTGATAATTACTTCAAATGAGGTTGTTTAAATTTTAAATTCATTGAATTCAATGGGAAAATTTATTATTTATTTCTCAAAATATGTTAGCATAGCAAGAGGTCATTATAATAGGTTAAATGTCCAATTAAATCCAAAACATTCAAATGCTCTGGAGATGAGTTTAATGTTGAAATATTATTGTTATAACAACAATTAAAGAAATATACAACAAACAAACAAGTAAGAAAATTATAGTCGGTCTAGACCGAATATGCGATACCCTATACCATGGTTTAGAGACCCTATCTCTTCGGTCCAACTAATTGGCTATAGAAAATAAGCATAAACCAAAATTGAGTGGCATTGGTATTAATTTTTTTGGCTGCAGATATGAAAAAGTTCATATCGGGTGCTATATTTATATGGGGACTTGGTCGAAAAATGGACCGATTATGACCATATTAGTAAAGTCACTTATATTTTGAAAAAATATATCCCAACCAGATTTGAAAAAAATCTGTGCAATATTTTTGTTTTTTGATAGATTTAAGTGAAGAATGGTAATATATGTCGATTTCATAGGGGTCATTTTTATGGGGACTAGGTCTGAACATGGACCGAATTTCACCAATTTCAATAGCGTTCGTCCCAATGGGCGATAAAAGCTTATATACCAAATTTCATTAAAACATATTCATATTTGCGACCTGTAGTTTAATTACAAAGTTTACTTGGACACACAGACGGACAGAAGGATGGACATCGCTAAATCGGCTCAGAAAGTGATTCGGTGTAATAAAAGATGGGTCTAGGTCAAATATTTTTGGTAGTTACAAACAGCAACACAAAGTCATTATACCCAAACCTCATAGTGGTATAGGGTATAATTATATACTTAAAACAAAACACAAATCTAAATTTTGAAAATTCATTTATCATACAAGTATTTTCATTCATAATTTTGCATGGATGTATGGCAACATTAAATATTATACTATTTAATAAACGAACAAACAATACTGAATGAATCTCATGATTTCCACTTTTTCCATAGGAAACAGCCGTTCAGACGAACGTGTTGTAAATAATCAATCGATCATTTATTTGATCGATTTAGTGAATGAACCAAGCAACAAATACACGAGCTTAAAAATTAAATTAAAGGGTTCAATGGTCTATAAATGTTTTTAGCATTACGTTTGAAATCCAAAAATCGAACATGCAAAACATCATTTATACATAAAAATTAGGGACGTAACTTTTCTGGTTTTGAGAAAGCAAATGAATGATATATAAGAAATTGGTTCAGCCTGAACGAAAGTACAGAAAAGCACTACATGCGTGCAATGTACAATCAAAGTGGTACAGAATTATTTCAATTATGAAAATCTGAAGTAAGAAAATTATAGTCGGTCTAGACCGACTATACGATACCATATACCATGGTTTAAAGACCCTATCTCTTCGGTCCAACTAATTGAATATAGAAAATAAGCATAAACCAAATTTGTGTGGCATTGTTATTAATTTTTTTGGCTGCAGATATGAAAAAGTTCATATCGGGTGCTATATTTATATGGGGACTAGGTCGAAAAATGGACCGATCCTAACCATATTTGGCAAAGTCACTTATATTTTTAAAAAATATGTGCAAACCAAATTTGAGAAAAATCTGTGCAATATTTTTGCTTTTTGATAGTTTTTAGCGAAGATCGGGAAGCAGCTCTATATGGAGCCTATGACTAAGAATATTCCTATAGGTATGATTTTTGGACTACTGATTAATGGATATAATAGGCATATACAAACCCAAGTGGACTGAGATCTATATGATAATTTGGACCTTATGGTAATTTATGTCGATTTCATAGGAGTCATTTGTATGGGGCGTAGGTCTGAACATGGACCGAATTTCACCAATAGCGTTCATCCTATGATCGATAGAAGCTTATATACAAAATTTCATCAAAATATATTCATATTTGCGACCTGTTGTTTGATTACAAGGTTTACATGGACACACAGACGGACGGACGGACGGACATCGCTAAATCGATTCAGAAAGTGATTCTGAGTCAATCGGTATAATAAAAGATGGGTCTAGGTCAAATATTTTTGGTAGTTACATACAGCAGCACAAAGTCATTATACCCAAACCACATAGTGGTATAGGGTATAAATATTGAAAACTGAGAAACTTGTGTATGCATTAGCGCTGTACTCGTATACACATTTTTGCTTCCTAGTGTTATCGTTTTTGTTTGGCACATGTAAAACTTTAGTAACGAATGGATAGTTTATCTTTCAGAGTATAAGGATTTTAATTGTACTCATATTCTCATTAAACAAGAATTTAATGTTATTAAATTAATTTTTTTAATTAATTGCATTCTACATGATCATAATGTTATAGGTGTAAAATTATGTTTGTTACGATATCGCTAACACGATTTATTTGAGGACAAAAAAGACCCATATATTATCAAATTTGAAAAAATGTTTAATTTTTTCCAACAATGTTGCAAAACGAATATTTTGTGTTATTAAATGATAAACTATTCATCAAAGAATACAACGGATAAAGTTATAAAACCGAAATTTTTAAGGTTAATAATAATTTAATAATTTTTTAACATTAATATTTTTAAATAGTTTTCATTTGATTAATCCATGACCAATATTTGGAACTTGTTGTTAACATTCGGCTAACTTCATATCTCTTTAACTCAATTAAATATAAAACAATTAAAAATATTATATTCGGTCTAGCCCGACTAAACGATACCCTATACCATGTGTTTCAAGAGATTGTCTTGTATCCAACTTTGCTGACGCAATAATTGGATATAGAATATAAGCATAAACCAAATTTTAGTGGTAGGGGAAAGTGGTCGGTTGCCGGCACCGTTTTGTTTTTGGCTCATACCAATGGAAAGCTATATACCTTAGCTAAGAACTGGTGACGGAATTGAGTTTATTCTGTCTATTAGAAAATGTTTACTAACAGTTTAGTAAAATGTTTTGTTTTTGTTATTAAGAAAAGTATGGTCGGTTGTCGGCACCCTAAGAAAAATCTACTGAAAATGGAAGAATATGAATGAAAACCACCAGTATTCAAAGAAAAAAAGTACATTTTTTTATTTTAATGACCACTTTTTTTATAATTTTTTGTCTTTTTATTTTTTTTCTTCAAAATTCAAATTAAGAGATAAGAAAGTATTGGAATCAAAAAAAAAATAAAATATTCATTGAGTGTAGTAAGAAAAAAGTGAAATAAAATTATTTTTTTTCCAAGTCTTGTCTGCTTTCAAGTCTGGGTGTTTTCCTATGTCTCTAATGTCGTCGCCATAGCACCTTCTACATTATATCCTGTAACTCGTTTAGCAGTGGCAGCCAGCAATTGGACGTGTCTTTCCATTCCTCGTATTTGTGACGGAATTTCTGGACCAGGGATTGGTGGATTTTCGTAATCTAAATATTCCTCCAAATGTTTATACGAATAACTTTACGTAAACGGTGCACATATTTTGAGAAGGCGGCCAAAAATAATTTTTTTTTTTTGTTACCGATTTTAAAGTTATGTTATTCATTTGAAAGTAAATACTAGTAAACCTCGGGAGCCAAAAAATTACGACTCTATCTCAACTATATCACAGCGAACAGGGTCTTCGAAAATGGGCTTTCTCAGTATTTTGCTAAAATTAAAAATTTCTTTGTAAATTTTTATTTTTGAATGACTGTAACTTTTTTGATTTAAAATATTTTGAAGTGAAATAAATTTTGTATAATTTTGTGGCTTCCATGCTATTAATGTTAAAAATGTAAAATCACTGAGTCATTCCGAAATTTAAAAAAGGTCCAAATTTTCCGAAAATCTCCTACTTAAAAGAGCATAACTCCTGCCAGTCAAAAGCAGTCAGAAAAAATCTTGCACTCTTCTATAGTCCGAACCCTCCCCTATACTCCTATACCCCATTATATACCCGCCAGTTTCCGCCCGTGTACACCAAAACAATTTTTCTGACCCAAGGTTAGATATTTTCTGCAAAATTTATGAATACAAAAGTTGTCCACTATGTTGGTTAGGATATATTAAGTTTGAGGTGATGTTTGTAACTGCCAAAAATATTGGACCTTTATCCATCTTTTATTATACGGATCGACTCAAAAACACTTTCTGAGTCGATTAAACGATGTCCGTCCGTCTGAGTGTTATGAATACAAAAGTTGGTCGTACCGGTGCACCGCGGTGTATTTTGTTGCGTGTCGGTAGAGTTATCAGGAGTTGTTATATACTTATACAAAAGGGTTGATATATAATGCAAGGTAAAGATGTACAAACGTTACCAAGACTGATTAATAAAGGAACTTATTTTTGAGAGTGCACTACAACCGCCAACGAAAGTGGAAAAAAGGGTCGACCATCAAAACCAATTGACGGATGTAGTGAAAGATCTCGAAGGCGCAAGCTGGAGAATATCAATGAAGAAATTTCTCAAAGAATTATTAAGGATTAATTTTTGCACCAAATTCAACCAACCCAAAATAAAAAAAATAAAATTGAAATAATTGAAAAAATAGTAGAAGCGAGCCCAAGGCGCACAAATAGGATTTTGAAAAGCATTCCTACACCAATATAAGGAATTGCGGAAGCGAACCAATGAAAAGAATTGTGGGATTTTTCCAGAGTATCGTGATTTAGTTTCTGCCAAAAAAGAATGCTTACCTTCACAATCTGCTATTAGTGTCACTTCAACATCAGCAGAAATAAAATTGCAAGATCTCCTTGAACATACTGCAGAACGATTGCTAAATACGCTTGATACTGATCATTTAAAAAAAATTGGTAATGGCAGCATTACTTTAATTTCTATATGGGGATGTGATCGAGTATTGCAGGCCAAATATTTGCATTCAAAAAGGAAACCAAAGATGTCATAACTGAAGAAGTTCAAAAAATAAAAGATCAAATTAAGGAACTTCAACCAGTAATATTTAAATTTGATGACCAAAACATTGAAGTACATTTTAAAATGTGTCTCACAATGATTGATGGAAAAGTTGCACAAGCTTTAACTGGAACAAAGTCAACGTCAAGCTGCATTATATGCCGAAAGACATCAAGTCAATTAAGCCAACCCCCACCAGAAGACGATAGTTTTAAGGAAGTCTACGAATTTGGAATGTCCCCTCTTCATGCTAGAATACGTTTCATGGAGCATATTCTTAAATTGGGTTATGATTTGGAATTTGGTCCGTTAGGCGAAACAGTGAGAAAAAACAAAGAAAATGAAGAAAAAAGAAAGCAAAAAAACAAACAAATTCAACAAAAATATCTACAGCTAGGCCTTGTAATCGACCAACCAAAACAAGGGGAAGGAAATACAAATGATGGAAATACTGAAAGGAGATTTTTTTTCCGATCCGGAAACTGCAGCATCTATCACAGGTGTAGATCATGAATTAATAAGACGATTCAAAATCATATTACACGTTCTAGCATGCAGCAGAAAGATAAATGCAAAAAAATTTGGAGAGTACGCCAATAAAACAGCTATACTTTATAATGAAAAATACTCTTGGAGATATATGCCATCCACAGTTCATAAAATTTTGTACCATGTGGAACAAATAATTCAAAACAATATGCTACCAATAGGAGATCTATCTGAAGAAGCGCAAGAAAAAAGGAACAAAGACAAAGATTCTTTCGCGAGCACAACACAGGGAAAATGTCCAGATGTTGTACTAATGAAGACCTTATCACTATTTTGTTGTGCACTTCAGATCTATACATGTCCAACATTCGTCAAAAATCGAAAACTACCTCTATTGAAGATGAAAATCAAGGCTATTTAGAAGAAATTTTTACTAAAATTGGTTGATTTAAAGTACTTTTTCATTACATTAACAATAAGTTACACTTTTTTTATTTAGTTAAAAAATTTTCTTGATTTAAAAATTTATATATTTTGTAAATTTACAATAGAAATTGTTATATTTCATAAATTTACCATAAAAATTGATATAGAAATATTTAAAAAGACAATAAAAAAAAATTTAACTAAAGCAAAAACATACGAGTTTTTCATTGAAACTTCTCTATCTTGAACCAATATAAGGTAACTTTTACGTTCGCTGCTTAATAAATTATATTTTAACTCGGGATCTTTCAAAAAAAACAAGCTTTGGCCCTTGTGCACATTAGGACTAAAAAGTTTACGGGGGGCCAAAGTTCGGCATTTTCTGAAAAAATTAACTTAAAAAATTGTTAAAAAGTATTAGTTGTAAAATTAACTGAAAAAATAAGACATTATATTAAAACAAACCTTTTTTTACCTTTTAACACTTCACTTTTGTACTAAAATTCAACTTCAAATGAAAATGTATTTTAAACCCTCCGTAACTTTTTTTATTTTCGGTCGAGAATTACGTTTTATAGTAAAAAATAAAGGCTAAAGTCTCACCTACCAAACAAAAAAACCGCATATCAAAATTCCAATCCAATCAAAAGTTATAGATTTTTGACCGCCTTCTCGTCAAATGGTCCACTGTGCGGTGGTTCAAATAAAATTTTGTCGTCATTTAAGTCAATCATATTTGTATAGTCAGTACAATTAAAATTTATAAAAGTTTTTTTTTTTGCGTGGGATCGGCCAGATCTTTTCGATAATGTAAAATCTTCTTTATAGCAATGTTTCGTTTTTCCCTTCTATCATCGAACAACATACTATAGATAACAAGATATTAAAAAAAAATGATAAAAAACAAAAAAGTATAAAAAAGTGTGTTTATGCGTTCGCTGTTTTAGCAATATTTCATCAACCGATTTCAATAATTTTTGGCTCAAAATCGTCGTTTTTAATTGTACTTTGAATTAAAATTTGGATTCAGTCCAAAAATAGCCGTAAACGTAATATTTTTGGACGAAATCATGAAAAAAAATTTAAAAAATCGATCCGCCCTGTATATATGTATATAAATATATTTATATAGGGCGGATCGATCGATTTGTGGGGAGTGAAAAAAATCTATATATTGTATGTATATATATTAGGGTGATCCTTAAAAAAATGGTGTTCAAATTCTCGGTCTCACCCCTAGAAAAATGCGAATAGAAAAAAAACTGAGAAATACAAAGTTTTGGGTCAATCAAAAAGAGATTTAGAGGTGCCTCAACGCGACTGAAAATTTCAAGTGTGTTTATATGGGGAAAACATGACTTTTTTACAGACGAAAATTTCGTTCTATGGTTTAATTTTTTCGACAAGTTGCTATCTGAATCGATTTCAGTACTAAATTATCTCTTTAAAAAGCTATATAACTTCAAAATCAAATAAAAACTAGCCAAGAAATAGCCAATGCCCCAGACCACTTTTGTGCCAAAAAAAACTAGGTCATGAAATTTGACGAAAATTTTTTTAACTTTAAGAAATTAATTAAAGCCATAATTTTTTTTGGTCTCTATACCTATGGGCACTCAGACATGAAGTATTTTTTTTATTACCACGTTTTTAACCTATTGTGCAATGAGACCAAAGACTTTTGATAAAATTTTTTTGATAAAATTTTGGAAACTCCTTTTTTAAGTTTTACAAAATTTTCTTAAACAAAATTTAAAAAAATTGATCTAGCACTTTAAAGTTTTGTTAAATATATTTGAGAGATTAACTGTGTGAATTTTTAAGTAAATTCATATGACAGAATTTTTTTTACCGATTTTTATGATTATGATGATTTTATAATTTGACGTAATTAACACATTTGGACTTATCTTCACAAATGACCACAAGCTAGTATTGGACGATTAAGTAAAAAAATTGAAATATTTTACAAATACTGCTGAATTTTGTATCATTTTAACCCTAGGAGCACATAAGGATAAGTTTTCGTAAAATATTATTTATTTTATTTTTTTATTATTTATTTTTATTTCTAGTTTACTAGAAAAATTATTCTTTTT
The DNA here is from genome assembly GCA_963682025.1 of Cordilura impudica. Taxonomy (NCBI): domain Eukaryota; kingdom Metazoa; phylum Arthropoda; class Insecta; order Diptera; family Scathophagidae; genus Cordilura; species Cordilura impudica. The sequence continues at coordinate 111,142,408 of OY821521.1, forward strand.
AACTATGCCAAAATTCAAAGTTTGACCTCGGCAAGGAATTGGTTAACGTTGTTCGATTTATTCCAAATTTTTAGCATGGTAGACTTGCACATTTGTTTATTATATTTTATGCGTCACATCTAAAAATTCAACAGCACAAAATATTTGCATTTTTTTAATAAATTGTCTTTTATTTGCTTGGGTTCATATGATATAATTTTTTTCCGAAACCCTATGCTATTAAAATAAAATATAACATTTAAAAGTAGAAACTGATAATTTTTGATACAAAGTATTTAGAAAGAGTATATTTACTGAATATTTCACAAAAAAATAAATTTTTGCCAAAAAAATATGGCTTTAATTAATTTCTTTAAGTTGAAAAAATTTCCGTTACATTTCACGAAACAGCTTTTTTTTGGGCATTTGCTATTTGCGAGTTTTTGTTCGATTTTGAAGTTAAATAGCTTTTTAAAGAGATAATTTAGTACAGAAATCGATTCATATAACAACTTGTCGAAAAAATTAAACTATAGAACGAAATTTGCGTAAAATCTGAAAAAAAGTCATATTTTCCCCAAATATGTAAACACACTTGAAATTTTCAGTCGCGTTGAGGCACCTCAAAATTTTTTTTGATTGACCCAAAACCTTGTTTTTCTGAATTTTTTTTGCTGTTCGCATATTTCTAGGGGGTGAGACTTTAAATTCGAATACTTTTTTCCCCTCCATATATGTATATATATCATATATATATCATATATACATATATGATAATCTGGATAACATGACAAGGTCGGTCTATGGTCTATAAGAAGATATTTGAAGATACTTTTAAATTAAACAGCTAGATTTAACGAGGTCAGGACTTTTCAAAATTTCGTGATACACGAAGATAAACACGAAGATATTATTTTTTTAATCAGTTAATTATTATAGTTCATTAAAATTGATGCCTACTTAATTAAGATTTATGAAAAAGTATTTCCGCACGTCTAATATAAAAAAATATTCATATAACAAGGAAATGCGCCAACACCATCTTATGTAATTTAAATTGAAATAATTTATGAAGTTGAACAATTTGTTTCAAATCTTCCTCTTGTAACAGGTTGAGGTCTATAATAAGTTTTAGAGTTTTCCTCATCGCTCCTGTTATATTCAAATAGGATAATCTCTGGCCTTTCACTGGAGTGGAGAATCATCTGTTTTTTATTCCACAATTTGGATGTTACACTGTGGAACCTTCTTTGAGCAGGCTGCCAAAAATCTGATTTTTGTAGCAAACCATTATTTGATGGAGTCAAGTACTAAGATATTCCTGCAAATACTCGTACGTGTTTATTGTCGTTAGAATTAGTTTAACATAAATAAAATATTATTGCGAATCAATGAATTTCCCTTAAAATGAGTGTTTATTATATTCGAAAAGCACCGCTCCAAAAATAGGGAGTGTATGACCAATTTTAGTCGTAGTCCTGATGAAGAGAACCCTCCGATACTCACTTAAAATATCTTAAATATATACATATACATATATAACGAACAAGATCGTTCCCAATTTTTTAATGATTGTTTGTAATTCCAGTGATTCGAGTTATTGTCTCATCATTTTCAAAAAATCTCCGCGAAGTGTTTCCATCGCACCTGGAGTAGTCTACTGTTAGTCCAACTTCTTTGAAAAACGCTTCTTGTATTCGGTTCTTTCTGATCTTTTGCTTAACCTTATCTAATGTATTTGTGGAAGGAATACGCACATTTTAGCAACAGCTCCATACAACATATCCTTGCGTGTAATGGTGAGCTTCCATATTCATAATTGCTCTCTTCGTTTATAGAATCGTTCTAATTTATTTTGCGTCTTTTTGCAAATCGGGCATGACAATGTTGAGGTTGTATTTGTCAGTTCGTTTACGACTTTTCCATCTACTCTGGTCAGGTGGAACTCATAAATACATTTAAGATATTTTTCTTCTCTAATTTTCAGCACTGCGAGCTTAATCTTTTCAATTTGTTCTTAAATGTCCTCCACCGTGATCGTTATCAGTTCCGGCGATTCCCTTGCAAACTGAAACATTATGGGCGGCAGTAATACGCTGATGACGGCCGTGGATTTTTTCAGTGAACGGAACCATCAGATTTTAGCCCGAAAGGAACAACAGATGCCATAAACATATTTCCGTCTGATATTGTAGCGTCATCTGATTATAAACCCTTTGTCCGGATGATCCATCGCTGCCCCATTTACTGATTAATGTCAGCTTCTCAGGAAGATTTTCCATCCATTTCGCCTTAATATTTGTATATGTCAAGCGAAGATTATTTGTTATACTTCCGCTGCTCTGCAGATTATAGTACAAGCTATCAAGTTCTTCTAAAGCAGCTTCCACGAAATATCCGTTGGGGTGGTTGATTTTTTAAACAGATCAAACAATTTTGAGTTGTTCAGACCATGTTTTAGGCCGAACTAGGAAAAGGAATAATCAAAGAACATATTTTGAAAACGTGGAGATATAAAAATTATACGTTTTTTATATTTTGCGTCAAAGTTGAAAAATAGGGGGGAAAAAATAGACAGTTATAAATAGCGATTTAGCTGGAGAAATACAAAGCTATTAGTTACCTAGTTTCTTTACAGTCTACCTGAAACTGAACCAAATTGCCTAAAATTGTGTGTTTTTTTGAAACCTGTAAATCGTTCAACGTTGATGGGTAATATCTTCTAAACTAAAAAGCTGATTTTATTGAAGGTAGGAAATTTGTAAGCTTTGAACAATTTCCTATAAGATGAGTTTATGCAAAATATCGAAAACGCACATAAAATTTTGGATTTGTGCAACCTTATTTGTGTACCACTGTGGTCCTAACGATTTATGTTTTGATAATTCACACTTATTACTACATTTATGATGAACACGGTTATAATGCACTTCTTTTATATCAAACCTTCGTACTGTTCTCATTAAGAAATTTTCATGCAAATTATAAAAATCTTTGCTTGCCAACAAAAGAAAAATAAGAAACCTTAGTAATAATTTGCTGGACTTTGAAGAATTTTTATTGAAAGAGAAATAATGACCAGAGAAAACAAGATTTAGCGATATCCGTCTGTCTGTCTGGGAGTCCACGTAAACCTTTTAATTAAACTACAGTTAGTAAATATGAACATATTTTGACGAAATTTGGTATATAAGCTTCTATCCACCATTGGATAAACGCTATTGAAATTGGCACATGTTCAGACCTAGTCGACATACAAATGACCATATGAAATCTTCTTAAATTGCGATCTGAACCAAAACATCATACAGATCTCGGTTAAATCCGTGTTATGCATGTTTATTACATTCATTAATCAGTAGATCAAAAATAAACCCTATAGAACAATTCTTAGTCATAGCCCCATATAAAAACAAAAATATTGCACAGATTTTTCTCAAAATTTCGGTTTGTACATGTTTTTGCCAGAAATAAGGGAATCCACCAAATATGGTCAGGATCGGCCCATTTTGCGACCTAGTCTCCATATAAATATAACATCCGATAACAACGTTTTCAGAACTGCAGCCAAAAATATTAATAATAATTAACTCACATTTGGTTTATGCTTACACACAATTAGTTGGATCTAACACCACTTCTTCAAATTCATGGTATAAAGTATCGCTAAGTCGATCTAGATCGACTATAATTTTCTTTTGTTTTTCTTTTTTGTTGGATTAAAAATGTTTAAAAAATGGAATTATTTATTTTAATTATTGATTGTCACAACTATTAATCGGGATTTTTGCTAATACATACATATGAAATAGAAAAATCAAAAATTTTATTATTAATAACACTGGTCTACAAGTTAAAAAAAAAAAAAGAAAAAAAATTGACTACAGAAACGAAGCAAGTTTTTAACTAATCTGGGTGCGCTGAATTCGATTCTGGCATACAAATTGTTGATAATTTTTTGTCGCATGCTGGAAATAATGTAAAACAGTCAATTTCACAATTATTAATTTGACAGAAGCCCACATTCATTCTAAATCTTCATAAGAGTAGCGCTTAAGCTGTCTGGGAGATCGTGTGTTATTGATTCAAGCTGTTTTTGCTTTGTGTATGTAAAAAAAGGATATGCAATATCAGACACATTAAAATATGCATATTTACCTTATTTTGGTTTTGCTGAGAGAAACTTGGACAAACCGTGGACACCGACAATGTTTTGCAATAGTTGTAGAACTGTTTTATACAAAAGGTCAAATGGCAAGAAGATCTATTTTCAATTCCAGTACTTTGAAGAGAGTCAAGTAACCAACAAACCGATTGTTATTTCCGTTTAACAAAAGTTACTGGATTCAATGTGAAAAATCGAGAAAATATTACTTACGCGAATGTCCCATCGGTTTCTAAACCAGTTCAACGTCCACCAAATGATCCATTACCGGTCTTCTTAATGGAAGATCTGTTGTGATCTTAAGGTGAGTGATTTAAATTTCTTTGTATATATAGTATAGAACATCGTAAATAACTGTAAATTAATCTGTTTTAGGTCATTGGTTTGTTGACTGGTATGCAAGGAGGTTTCACAAAATATTGTTGTTTCCTTTGTCTATGGGATAGTCACGCTACATGTCATCATTACGTCAGAACAGAGCGGCGAAAAAGAACTGAGTATTCACCAGGAAAACAAAACATTTAAAGTAAACCATTAATTGATCCAAATGACGTTCTTCTTCCACCGCTGCACATAAAATCGGGCCTTTTTAAGAACTTTGTGAAGGCTCTGGACAAAGATGGTGCAGCATTTAAATATTTGTTAGCGGTTTTTCCTCAAATTGCATATGCTAAAATCAAAGAAGTCATATTTGTTGGCCCTCAGATCTGAAAGCTATTGAATGATGACAATTTTTCACGTGTTTATTGGCAAAAGAATATGCAGCCTGGAAATCTTTGAAGAGCATCGTGGACAGTTTTATTGGAAACAATAAGAGTGAAAACTACAGACAAATTGTTGCTGAATTATTGGAAAATTATCACGAATTAGGTGCATGAATTGCACTCAAAATGCATTTTCTTCATTCGCATTTAGATTTATTTCCACAAAACCTAGGTGCGGTGAGCGACGAACAAGGGGAGCGTGCTCACCAAGATTTATTGAAAGAAATTATCAAGGATTTTGGGACAAAAGCATGCTAGGAGGCTATTGCTGGACTCTAATACGTGAAACCGAACCAACAAACTACAAACGATGTTCAAATAACGCCATTCATTGATTCGTTGATTTTTAAATAAACTAATGATTTTTATGTAAATAAATGAATAAAAACTTTTTTTGTATATCGAAAACCTGACGTGATAGAGAAAAACCAATTACAGATTCGAATTCACCAAATTACCCTAAGAAAGATATTTGGTTGCTCCAGTCCAAAACTTTGTTGGCTACTGTAATTTATAAATTTTACATAAAACTAATAAAAATTATCTCACATAATAATCCCATATTAAATTATACCCAATTTAAAATTATACCATATCCGCATATGTATAGTGTCTGTTAACATTTCTGAAAAAATATTAGTGTTAGGGGAGGTTATTATACCCTCCACTCCAATGTGCAGAGGGTGTATATAAGTTTGTCATTCCGTTTGTAATAATTAGAAACAAAAATCTGGACCCCATAAAATATATATATTTGTGATCCTTATAACAAGCGGAGTTGATATAGTGATGTCCGTCTGTTCGTCTGTCCGTCTGTGGAAATCACGATGACAGCTTAAATCGGGTAGCTAGGGTGCTCGTTGGTATAAAAATTCACTAACTTCCTGAGAAGTTTGCTATTTAAAATCGTCCAAATCGGTTAATCTTGTCCCGAGAATTGAGCGAAGAAGTAAAAAAAGTCCTCAGAAAATATTATTTGAATATGTGTTCTTGTCACGATAACGCCCTCAATAGGACAGCTAGGGCGCTCGTTTTTAGTGAGAATGATTCACTAACATCATGAGAAGGTTTCTGTTTTTTAAATCATGACAATAGGTTTTATAGGTGCCGAAAAATCACTGAAAAGGTAAAAAAAAAATATGACGTTTTCCTATATTGTTTTCCTAAATTTTGTATTTTGTCATAGCTGTGCATGTTGTTTTTGTGGTCGTTGTGTTAATAATATAAAAATTCATCAATATCAATATTTTTTGGTGTAATATTTAAGTTAATTAGTTAATAAAGGATACTATATAAAATAAATATCAATATTCTGCGATTATTATAACATCACAAAATGTTACAAATTGATACATACTACTGTTGCCAATATCAAAATACAATAAATAATATTCATATATTCTGTATATGTATATCCATAATAAGCGCATATTTAAATAAATCGATATTTTATTTTATTTATACAAAATTCTGAAATTTTTAGAGTTGCAAAAATAGTATGGTTTTAAGAGTTGTATTTTTAGTACATGTATAAACTCTGCATACTTGCATTTAAAAGTAGTAGGTAGGTAAACCATAAAATATTTACCCTGTAAAAAAATTGGTGTTTAAAAAAACCCTATTTTTTGTCAGATGTTAAAAAAAGATGTTAATAACAATAAATTTTTAAAATTTGTTATTTAATGTTGGAACGGAGGCAAACGCCATTCCCAAAATTTTTTTCATGAGTTATCCACATTAAGAATAACCGCGGAGCTCAGCTCAATCAATGTGCAATGATCGAGCCATGCCCTGGGAAACATGCATTCATGCTTTTCTTAACACAAACGCCATTCCGAACTACCGAAAATTTTAGACACGAGCTATTCACATTATGAATAGTCGCGGAGCTCAACTCAATCAAAGTGCAATGATGAAGCTTCGCCATGGGAAACATATATTCATGCTTTTCTTAGCACAAACCGAACTTCTTATGGCACATTAAAAATAAACTAATTGAGAAGTACAATTCGTCATTACGCTGTATTATGATACTATTTTCTTATTTTACTGGTAGCTAGTAAACAAAGTGATCGTATCAGTGTGAACGAAATAGAATTGAAATTGTGTGCAGATTTGTTTTACTTAAAAAACCTGTTTCTACAGATAGTGAATAAAATCCCACTAAGCATTTTATGCAATAAATGATCATGTAGAGTCATTTTGACTCATATGTGCTATTAAAATAGTCATAAATGCGCCCTTTTGCTGATCACAAAATATTCTTTTGTTGGGATTAAATATTACCTTACCCGCGAATCTTCTTGAGAGCCCTTTTTATCCGCTTTTCTGATCAGTTTCGACTCATTTTTGAGTTGTATTTAATGTCATTTTTCTATAAATCACTTTTTAAGAGAAAGCTAAAATAATTTTGTAGTCTTTTTCTAATAGCGCATGTGATTAATCAGTTTTTAATCATCAAAAGTGCTCGAAGAAGACACAGTAAGGTAATTTTTGTTAAAACAATACTGGGATGACTGGGATATCGTATATTTTTGTTAACACACACACATATACATAGCAGCACCAGTAAACCGAACTCTAATCGGCTTCTTATATGTATACAGCCAAACAAAAACGAAAATACTTCCCAAAGAGATTTTACAGCAATTTCATTCAGTCTTATGGAAGCTTTTGAACAAAGCAAGTCTATGTCGCGTTGTCTTGTTTTTAAATAGTGATGCCAGGAGATTTTTTCAGAAATCTCTACGCTTATGAAAAAAATTCCCTTTTTTCCCTACACCCACTTATTTCCCCTACACTACATTTTTAAAAATTTATTTTTAATATGTACATTTTCAATTTCAATTATGAAAAAATAACATAAAAACGAAGAAAAAAATATAAAAACAAGATAAAAATATCATGAGAATTACATAAAAATAATATAAAAGACATATAGATATTATAAAAAAAATATTTTTACAATTCTGTATAATTCATCTTTTTGATATGGCTAGATGTGCATTTAAAATTTACACAATTAATTAAAATGGCTTGCAAATGAGATGTTATAACTCAAACAGAATATTTGTTCTTGGTTTTCAGTGTTGCCGATTTAGCTTTTTAGTTGCTAGATTTAGCAACTTTTTTGTCGTTTAGCATCCAAAATTTATGAATAGATGTTAGATGCTGACTTAGAATCTTTTATTAATAAAAAGTTGCTTTTAGCATCTTTTTTTTTTGATATTTTTTTTTTCATTATTTTTGAATATATAATTTTAATGGTATTGATATGTTTTAATTTCTCAAAGTGTAGTACGGTAATTTTGTGTACTACTCCTTTTACCACTCTGCTCGTTTCTTTCAACAAATATAACAAAACATTTTGAAATAGAAGAATGTAAACACCAATAACAGTTTTTAATGAATTAGAAAGCCGATTGCCAAAAAATATTATTGTATTAAAAAAATGCCAAAATTTTCAATACAAAACACATTAAACCGGTTAAAAGAACAGATAACCAATATATTAGAATAGTTTAAATTTATATCATCTGACACAGAAAAAAATCAAATCCAATGGAGTTATATCACAGAACAAAATTGGGATACAACAATGAATACAACCTCTTTATGGATTGAAGTTAACAAAAATTCTATTGGCGAAAATCCATTTAAGGAGTTATCAATATTTGTATTGTCTTTATTAGTTTTGTCTTTCTCAAAAGCCGAAGTTGAACGTTTGTTTAGTTTAATGGCTTTAGTTAAAAGCAAACTTCGAACCGAATAAAATCCGAGTTGTTATGTTCTGTAATACGTATAAAAGAAGGTTTGAAATTGAAAAATCGGTGCTGTCACACTTACAATATACCGAGCGATGTCGTTGATAAAAGTCGATCGTCAGAAAAATATCACAGCCAAGAAGAACTTGAAGATGAAGACATCACAGGAATAATAGATTCCATAAACCAATTATTGTAATATAATCGTATCTTTTGATGATGTAATTTCTTTTATATTTTAAATAAAAAAAAAAATTCCTCTAAAATTAAAAATATTTAATTGAAATTTAAAATAAACTCAATTTGATGTTAAAAAAATTTCAGATTAAATCCAAAATAATTTTAATTAAAATTTAAAAAATATAAATCGAAACTTATGTATGTTTTATATCAATTTTTCGATTTAAAAACCTAAGAATTTATTAATAAGTATTTGATTTTTCAATATAAAAGGTAATGAAATTTGAAAAGCATCTTTTTTTTTTTTTTTTTTTTTTTTGCAATTTAGCATCTTTACAATTTCAAATTATGGCAGCACTGTTGGTTTTAAAAGATTTTTTATAACAGTGGTTATAAGCATGTATACTTAGATCTGATTTATCGCATTTTAATATATTTTCACAAGCCTTGCATCTGCGTTTATAGTCGTCACCTTTGACCTGTTCCAGCCATTCATTAGCTTCTCGTCTTTCAACTAACTGAAGCAAAATCTTTATTTTCTGTATATCTTTGATGTGTTTTCAGCATCATCGAAAAACGAATCGGACATTTTTCTAAAATTAATTATGTTTCTAAAATTAATTATGTTCAAATTTATAATATTTTATTGTAATGCACAAAAAAGTGTTTTATACTTGTCATTGTTATTAAAGAATCCACATATTTACTTACTTCCTTCATATTATAGAGTTATTACCAGACTTAAAAAAGACTTTAAAGTTTAAAATTGAAAAAAATTATGCGATATTTAACAAATTCATTCAAAATAGTTTTGACTGAAATTTTTTGCAGTTTTAGTTTTGCCTTGTATCAGTAAAATGTTCAGATATTAACTAAAAAAAAAAAAAAAACAATTTGTTAAATATTTTCATCTTAATTATCTTAATTTAAAGACACAAAGATAGATTTAATACAATAAAAACAAGTAAGAGTTGAAAGTTGATCTATGCGGACTCACAAATGTGCCCTATACTAATAGTTCTGGAAAATTGAAAAGGATTGTAAAAATAAAATGCACTTTTATATTAAAAAATTTAAATTAAAAAGAAAATTACAAAATAAAACATTAACCTGGTTAAACTTAATATTGTTTGTAATTATCTGGATCAGGTTAGTATTTAAAATGGGATAAATCGGGTGTCATTGTGCCAATTTATGACCTAAAATATGTAGACACCTCTATAAAATGCTGAAAATTCGGAGCATTTGTTGTAATAATTCAGTAATAGGTTTATCAAAGTGTTTACATATTCAAATATTTTATATACATTTGTTACAATTAGCGCAAGAAGTCCAGATATTAATGTAAACGTTAAACCCAGGTGGAGGGTATCAAAGATTCGGCATAGCCGAATTTAACTCTTACTTGTTAATGGATAATGTTACCTGAGAAAATATCTACATTCAAATCGGATATGAATATAATATGGGGACAAAGTAAAAAATTGGTATTAAATAACGTAAATTTTATATTCTAAAGGCATTTATTGAATCATTGAATAAAATTTTAACCGGAAAAAGAAGCAGTGGTAAGTAAGCACCTTGAATCCTTCTTCGATTTGTTCAGGTCGTTGGATACAGCTTGGAACTGTTCATATGCATCGTCTACTAAAAAAGAAGTTTCATACATTAGACATTTGCCATACAACGCTTTGAATTTGTGTTACTAAGTGAAAAGTTGATGTCGAAATCAAAGCTTTTGTCGATTTCAAGGCAGCCTTTGATAAAATATCAAGAAAACCTCTTATTTATAAACTTCACAATGCAGGTATACCGTCAAAAATGGTATATATGATCGAAAGCATATATAGCGGAACTAATTTCACCGTGTGGACTGGAGAAGAGTTATCGGAAACATTTGACGCAGCATCTGGAGTAAAGCAAGGCTGTTTATTGTCACCAACTCTTTTCTCACTGTATCTGAACGACTTACACGATTTTTTAAGTGGAGGAGTTAATATACGAGGCTTAATTGTTACATTATTATTATATGCTGATGACATAGTTATATTAGCGGACGATATTTCCACAATGCAGAATATGATCAGGATACTTGAACTTTACTGTAAAACTTGGAACCTTGAAGTTATTTTAAGCAAGTCTAATCATGGAAAATTCTTTTTTAATGGCAACCCAATAAATATAACCTCAGAATATACATACCTAAGAGTAACACTTACCCCAAAAATGTCATTTAGCAAACATCTGGAAAAAAGAAATGTATCGGCAAAAAATAACATTAATGCTACCTGAATAATTTTTCTGGAGAAAAAGAACATATCCCTGAAGGCGAAATGGAATCTTTTCCAGTCTGTGTGCAGAGCGAGTCAATCATATGGCGGCTTTATTGGGGCTTTACACTTTTCGATGATGTTGATAAACTTCAACATTTTTTCTTAAAGAAGATTTTAAAGTTACCATCATTTACACCAACGTATGCATTAATGCTAGAAACAAACATAGAAAATAGCCACATATACACCTTAGATTTGCACCTGAGATATATTATCAAAACATTATTTTTATAAAAAAACTAATGCCTTCCAAATCAATTATCCAAAATTTTAATAGAAAAGAATTTATTCTCGTATAACAATATTGAAAAATTATATAAAGATTGTAACATAATTCAAATTAGCGAATGCTTATTGAACTAAATGCAACCAGATTCCAGCAACAGAGATCCAAAATATGTCCATTATGTAACCTCAAAGAGGAAGAAACCCTTATACACTTTTTAGCCTACTGCCCTATCCTGCGCCACATTCGATTACACTGTTTAGGAAAAATATCATTAACTGAAAATGAAGTAATTAACATATTAAATAATGTACAATTAAATTGGAATGATTTGTTTCGTTACGTTATATCTGCACTTAAGTACAGAAAGGAATTAATCATTGAATGCAATTATTAATATGTTAAAAAAATGCTCTTTTTATATGAATTTATATTTTAAATACTTATAACCGACTGACGACAGTATGTCAAAGTCGTAACTTCTTATTTTATTCACAATTTTTTTTTATCTAAAACTTATTAAAATATGGAAATATTAAATTTTATATTTAGTTTTATATTTTTGTAAAGCACTTATTTTGAAAAAACTAACTAACTATACCTTAGATACATTAATTTTATATGAATTGTGTTCAGACGATAGTTTTTAGAATGTCTATTGTAACATTCCAATCAATATTTTTTGTCTTTACTACGGATATAACGAACTACGGCTATAACTGACTAAATTGCTCGGTCCCTTCGAGGCGTTATAATCGTTCTTTACTGTGAAACAGATTTTACTCAAATTCGGTTTGTAAAAATATGTTTCTGGAATAGTAAATATGACTTAAATTTAGTTTATGCTTATTATTATGCGCAGTCGGTATGGTTGAATCTAATGCCGTTTTATTTTATGACAAAAAATGTCGCACTTTTTTCGAAAAGTGTATTTTTTTATATTTCTGAACTAAGGGCAACCTTTTATTATACATCAATCGAAAGGTCTCAAAGTTTATGTATAAGATAAGGTTGCTCTTAATTCAGAATATATTAAAAAATACACTTTTCGAAAAAACAGCAAATAAAATGCGACATTTTTTGTCAGAAAAGAAAACGGCATAAGCCCTTTTCCGCAGCTTGCGGTTTAGTATAATAGGATAGGGTATCGCATAGTCATCGTATGCAAGCTTGTTATGTTAGCGTTTCTATTTTTTAATTAATAAGATAGCAAGACAACCGTTACCTTTGAAAACCATTTCCGAACCAATACCATAACTGTTGACCGCGAAATTATTGGTATTCAAATGCCAATACCATTAAAACCGGTATATTATCGGCATTGCATATTTTTTATTTCTTTGTTAATTTTGTTTTAGACAACATTATTTTTTACATAAAAATTAGGCGACCAGGCAAACGTAATTCGCCTTAAAATAATTATTATAGTCCAGGATTTGTTTTGATATCTGCTTCAATTCCGGTAGGATTTTTTTTTAATAAGAATGTAATCAAATTCAGAATATTATTTTAAACTCAAATTTTATTTTAAATTTAATAAATTCAATTTTGTTTCACATAATACAGTGTTCGTCTGATCTTAGTTTATCTTAATTTAGCTAACGTGTGGTCAATATTTGTTGCAATCTTCGTGATTCTTGGCAATAAAACATGCTCTCTTTTAAATTTGAGATTGATAAATGTCGATACCAACGACCAGGATGAAATTATGGAAACATTTAATAATAATCATCCTAAGATTAAATTTACTATTGGGCTGGAAAAAAATAATGAAATAACATACCTAGACACAAAATTACAGTATCATTTTTGACTGGTACTCAAAATGAATTATAATGCAACCCAACCAAAAAACAAACGTATAATACACACGGCAAAAAAATTCATTGAAAGAGTTCTGAAAACAAACAGTTCCACATAAAAAACATACACAAAATTTACAAAATGCTAATAGAGTTTTCCCAAAAAGAACTCATAAAGTTATTAATTGAAGAAATGTATGCCGGGTTTAACAGACAATAGAAACATAATAAATACAATTAAAAAAAACAACACCATAAACATTAACTGAGCACTAAGTGCAATATTTACAAACGTCAAGGCTTCAATAGAAGAACAATAAAAAAAAAAAAAAAAAACGTCGTGTATGAATATGAGAAGTGATCTAATATATATAAGAACCCTAAAGAGAGCTTTAGCTATGCGAATGGGAGAACATCAATTGGATATCGCCAAAAGAAGAGAGACAACGGCATTAGCACAGCACGTATCTACTAAATACAGGGGTCTAATCGTCACATACGTGATCGAGTGAAATTGGTCGACTTTTTTCATTTTGAAATCACGGCATTCGAAAACGACTAATCGATCGAGTGAAATCTTTAGAAATGTCATTCGATACATATTAACCTGTTCGAAAACATTTTATTAGTTTGTTTACATGAAAAAAGCAAGGATAATTTTATTTCTTTTATTATATTTAATATAAAGACGTGAAATATGAGTAATTTGAAGAAAAACAAATAATATGAAGATATTTACATTCCGGACAAGTTCAAACCAAATAAATGGCAAGCAAAATGAAGTTATGCCCGATTCCATGATAGAGTACCCCAACTTGACAATGAAACCTTCTACCCACTTGTGTCCAAGGAAAAGTCACTTCTAAAATATTGTGGGAACAACTGACACTTAAGTTAAATGTCTTTCCATCCTGTTAAGGAAGGTAAATTATGGCGGAAGGTTAGTTTGTTTTAATTTTTAGGTACTTGCAGATCAAAAGCACAATGTAAAGAAGAAGTTATCTTTCAACAAGACATCTAAAAGAAAAACTGGTTGTCAGTCTGAGAAAAAAAAAACTTCTGTCACCTGCCGAAGAGCAAATTCTCCAGGCTGCTGGAATTGAAAATAGGTCTTTCTTCAAAAATGTGACGAGTCCCAAATCAACATATCCTTAAAGTTGAATAAATTGTTGGAATTCAAAGAACGTTCGCTAAAATTAAAGGAAAAAGAAGACATTGTTAACATGGAGGTAAAAAAGGTAAAAAGGCAGATTTAGAAATTAAATTGCTTCAGTTGGAGATGCTCACAAATTAAAAAATTAATAATTATTGATAATATAAATAAAATTTTGATTGCGTGACTATCGTATGCCGCGATTAGCATAGTCGATACATCACGAAATTTCATTCGACATGTTAGCACACACGATCACGTATGCGACGATTAGACCCCATATCACAGAGCTGATTTCGAAAAAATCAAAATACTAAACAAGAAAATATTGAAAGAAAGTGGTACACTAGGGAATGCTTATATATTCAGCAGAATATAAAAAAATGGACTATGAACTTGAAAGAGGACACCGAAAATTTGAGCTTGTGTTTATATATGTATGCTTCATGTTAAATGTAAACAAATATTGTAAATTGTAACGATCCCCAGAAGACGTCGAGAAATAATCGACGAAACGGCGCGAAAACTGTAATAAACATTTGATTCATTACACCGAAAAACTTAAGTACATAAATATTAGCTTAATTTAAAAAAAAAAAAATGTTACCCAACAATACTTCCTTACAAAATTTTTGTGAATTTAGGTTTCGAAGCAGTGACAAATCATGTGAATTTAAAAACTGAGTTGAAAAATGTATTTCTTCATCTTCCTCTACCTCAGCATCGATTGACTTGAATGAATATGACTGAGATTCCAATATATTTTGCTGTTAAAATTTTTCTTTCGCTCAGCCATCGATAATAGTCGTGTAAGATAACTGGCGCCACCTGTAGGAAGTTCTTGTGATTATACCAATGTATATTATTACTTTTAAATTTAGAATTGTTGTTATGGAAATTATATACAGAGACAACTAAATTTTCGGAAAAGTATCCACCCAAAGCACCATCGATCGGCCAAAAACTTTCCTTTTATTTAAATATTATACAAAAATCAATTCGGGGGAGATCACGAATATATGGTTTGAATATACCTTAGGTGGTTCAACCGTTTTACGGGTGCTACCATACCCATTTATCCGATCCCGCCTATTTTCGGCGCGGCTAATTACATTTATAACAGATGACGTCACCCAGTTCCCCACTTATCCCATCCCGCCCATTTTCGGCACGGCTACTCACAGCAGTAACAGGTGGCCATACACAAAATTACAAAGTTCTTCCTATAATTGTACTTGACATTAATGATGCTGAATAATAACTTTGTATTGGAGGGGCCATGCCCGTATATCCGATCCCGCCGAGTTGTGAATCTAAAGCACCTAGGGACCCACTCAACACACGCGAAATTTCATAAAAAGCAATTCCGTCGTTTAGGAGGAGTTCGGTGACAAAACCATGAACAGAAAATAGATTCTCAGTCATCTCTAATGTAGATGCATATATTGACACAATGTTAAATCTTTACGATATACATAAATACTAGTTTTTTATTATATAGCGTTACAGCGTCAGTGACTTAGTAATGAGCGTAAATATTATATTTATTACTATAGTGACAATTTTCTTTGATTTTTATTGTATTTGATAATATGATCTTTTTCTGGCTTCAAAAACAAAAGATCGAAAATTGGTCGTCGTCCAGTGACGTTCCAAAATCAGTTTTTGCCATGCATTCGTTTCATTGATTTGGTTAGGAAGAAATCTTCGGTGGAAGATTTTCCTCTATGCATGCACTTGGCATGTGATGAGTACGAACACAGCTGAGCAGCGAGAATTTGGAAGCAGGTCGTATTTTCTGCAATAAATATCTGGTTAAATTATGCGGAAAATATCAATTCCACATCCGTATGCGTTGTCATCCGTTCAATGTCATTCGCATCAATAAAATGTTTTCATGTGCCGGAGATGATAGGATTCAAACAGAAATGTGTAGTGCCGTCGGGAAACTACAATACACTTTTGCATGAGTCCGTATTGGTCAGACATTTAAGTCAGTGCATTTGAGTACAATTTGACGAGAAGGCGGTCAAAAATCTATAACTTTTGATTGGATTGGAATTTTGATATGCGGTTTTTTTTTGTTTGGTAGGTGAGACTTTAGCCTTTAAGTTTTGCTATAAAACGTAATTCTCGACCGAAAATAGAAAAGTTACGGAGGGTTTAAAATACATTTTCATTTGTAGTTGAATTTTAGTACAAAAGTGGAGTTAGAAGGTAAAAAAAAGGTTTTTTTTAAATATAATGTCTTATTTTTTCAGTTAATTTTAAAACTAATACTTTTTTTTAACAATTTTTTAAGTTAATTTTTTCAGAAAATGCCAAACTTTGGCCCCCGTAAACTTTTTAGTCCTAATGTGCACAAGGGCCAAAGGTTGTTTTTTTTTTTTTTTGGAAGATCCCGAGTTAAAATATAATTTATTAAGCAGGGAACGTAAAAGTTACCTTATATTTACAAAATATATAAATTTTTAAATCAAGAAAATTTTTTAACTATATAAAAAAAAGTGTAACTTATTGTTAGTGTAATGAAAAAGTACTTTAAATCAACCAATTTTAGTAAAAATTTCTTCTAAATAGCCTTGACTTTCATCTTCTAGAAGTTGTTTAGCTTCTTCGTCTAATTCAATAGAGGTAGTTTTCCATTTTTGACGAGTGTTGGACATATATGGATCTGAAATGCACAACAAAATAGTGATAAGGTCTTCATTAGTACAACATCTGGACATTTTCCTTGTGTTGTGCTCGCGAAAGAATCTGTAGTCTTTGTTCCTTTTTTCTTGAGCTTCTTCAGATAGATCTCCTATTGCTAGTATATTGTTTTGAATTATTTGTTCCCCATGGTACAAAATTTTATGAACTGTGGATGGCATATATCTCCAAGAGTATTTTTCATTATAAAGTATAGCTGTTTTATTGGCGTACTCTCCATATTTTTTTACATTTATCTTTCTGCTGCATGCTAGAACTTGTAATATGATTTTGAATCGTCTTATTAATTCATGATCTACACCTGTGATAGATGCTGCAGTTTCCGGATCGGAAAAAAATCTCCTTTCAGTATTTCCATCATTTGTGTTTCATTCCCCTTGTTTTGGTTGGTCGATTACAAGGCCCAGCTGTAGATATTTTTGTTGAATTTGTTTGTTTTTTTGCTTTCTTTTTTCTTCATTTTCTTTGTTTTTTCTCACTGTTTCGCCTAACGGACCAAATTCCAAATCATAACCCAATTTAAGAATATGCTCCATGAAACGTATTCTAGCATGAAGAGGGGACATTCCAAATTCGTAGGCTTCCTTAAAACTATCGTCTTCTGGTGGAGGTTGGCTTAATTGACTTGATGTCTTTCGGCATATAATGCAGCTTGACGTTGACTTTGTTCCAGTTAAAGCTTGTGCAACTTTTCCATCAATCATTGTGAGACACATTTTAAAATGTACTTCAATGTTTTGGTAATCAAATTTAAATATTACTGGTTGAAGTTCCTTAATTTAATCTTTTATTTTTTGAACTTCTTCAGTTATGACATCTTTGGTGTCCTTTTTGAATGCAAATATTTGGCCTGCAATACTTTGTTGAAGAAGGAATTTCAATTTTCCATATATCAATTCCTGTTGCTACACTAGTTGACGGCTCTAATACGTTATACCTTTTTGTTAAGCGCAATGGAACGAAAGATACTATAAATAAATTAGAATCTGACGAATTTTCGGCATAAAATTGCTTGTATTGTTTCTGACCAGAGGATCCATCACATCCTAATCCCTTTTAAAAGGTGAAGCATACCTGCTCATATGTTAAAGGGCTATGTCGCAATAGTTTTTTTTTTTACCATTTACCTGTTATTTAAATTGTTTCCCATTTTGCCAGGTATTTAAACTATATAACTCTAATTCAGACTATTGTTTTTCAAAGATAACTATTTAAATGTACCTGTAACAATTAAGCGCATTATATCTCAACCCAATAACTACGACCAACTCTTGTATTCATAACACTCAGACGGACGGACGGACATCGTTTAATCGACTCAGAAAGTGTTTTTGAGTCGATTCGTATAATAAAAGATGGATAAAGGTCCATTATTTTTGGCAGTTACAAACATCACCTCAAACTTAATATATCCTAACCAACATAGTGGACAACTTTTGTATTCATAAATTTTGCAGAAAATATCTAACCTTGGGTCAGAAAAATTGTTCTGGTGTACACGGGCGGAAACTGGCGGGTATATAATGGGGTATAGGAGTATAGGGGAGGGTTCGGACTATAGAAGAGTGCAAGATTTTTTCTGACTGCTTTTGACTGGCAGGAGTTATACTCTTTTAAGTAGGAGATTTTCGGAAAATTTTGACCTTTTTTAAAAATTTTTTTTTTAAATTTCGGAATGACTCAGTGATTTTACATTTTTAACATTAATAGTATGGAAGCCACAAAATTATACAAAATTTATTTCACTTCAAAATATTTTAAATCGAAAAAGTTACAGTCATTCAAAAATAAAAATTTACAAAGAAATTTTTAATTTTAGCAAAATACTGAGAAAGCCCATTTTCGAAGACCCTGTTCGCTGTGATATAGTTGAGATAGAGTCGCAAATTTTTGGCTCCCGAGGTCTCCTAGTATTTACTTTGAAATGAATAACATAAATTTAAAATCGGTAACTAAAAAAAAAAATGATTTTTGGCCGCCTTCTCAAAATATGGTCCACTGTGCGTCGTTTAAGCTCTTCGTCTTTCCAAGTTCAAGTATTTTGGTCATCAAAAAATGTATGTTCCCAAGAAAGGAAGATTTACAAAGTATGAAGTATTACGCAATGATAATCGTTTTGAGCAATACCGTTGTAATGCTAACTATAGACCAGAACATGGACCAATGGCTGCATGGGAAAAAGCCCAGCGTGTGGTTTGCGCTTAACTTTTGTATAGCATATAAGTAGCTAAAGAATAAAAACAATAATTTCTTAACAAAAAAAAACTGATTGGAATTAAATTTATTTTCCCAATATCATTGACAATGACCAGAAACATGTTGCATCATATTTTTTCCAGTGCGTTGTGTTGAACAATTTATAAGTTTTTTATCCGTGTGAGAACATTTTAAGAATTTTGTGATCGTTTTGTTACAGCATCTTTTTAAATATTTTGGGCTTAAGGGCACAGTTTGGAATAGAAAATTTGAACTCATGGTTAGCCAAATTTTTGAATTTGAGAAAGTATAATTGGGGACTTTTTCATAAAACTTTTTTAACATATACCGTTACCCATTCAATAAAAAAAAATTGATACCTTAACCACTACAGAAATAAAGAAGTTATTCGGTTCAATTACCAATTAAGTACATAAAATTTGTGGGTTTCGCTTATTAACTTATAAATATATACAAAAATTATATTATTCGGTTCATTGAAGAATTCAAAATTAATGGATTATTAATCTCATCCGATTAATTATTTGATCGATTAACAGATTAAAATAAAAACCCTAATACCCTACTGTGTATATACTTAGTATAACATATGAAATACTACATATCCTTTTTTAACTTACAAAAACACTTATTTTATTAGGTAAGTAATGTGTTTCTAAAATTTTTCATTACAATTAAAAACCATATCAAATTTCTTCATTTGAAGTGTAATATTTTAAACATTAAAAAACGTTATTATATTAATAATGCTTGATATCTCCTTAAGGGATATGGTATAGCCATACATATATTAAAAAAAACTATATCGCTAACTAGTGTTTATTATAGTTTAAATTTTCAAAATTTTGTATAAATAAACAAATGAAAAAAAAAACACTTATTTCATATATTTTTATACACTCCACACCACTGTGCAGAAGGTATATATTAGTGTGCCAATCCGTTTGTAACTCATCGAAATAAATGTCCTTGTAATAGGAGAAGTCGGTATGGCAATGTCCGTATGTCTGTCTTTTGAAAACATTCTCCTGTCCTCAATAGGTCGAGTGGATCGCACTACGCAGAAGAATGACGTACGAGAATATAAATATACTCCGATAAAATTTCATATTAAAAACTAAAAATAGTGGAAAATGTTTATAGTAACGGAACATGTGCATATAGATGTGTATTAGCGATGCATACATATTTTTGTTTGCTTGTTGATTTTGTAGTTTTCTTGTATATGTGATCAAAAATGTGTATGCATCGCTGGTAAATAAACAAACAAAAATGTAATTGCATGTATTTACATTTATGTGTACTTAGTAATTGCTTTCAATTAAAAAAGCACGAAAATACCTAAAATTTTTGTTAATTATTTTATTAATTTCAAATATTGTAAGAAATCTAGGCACTATAATTTGAAATCTAGTCTTTTAAAATATTGTGTTTACAACATTGGTGGTGGTGGGTATCAAAGATTGGGCAAAGCCGAATTTAACACTCTTACATGTTTTTACTGTGCTTAATAGTTAGGCACCACTCGAACGCGTTTTAGATTTAATGAATTAATGTCACTTTATTGGAAATTACAGAACATAAGTCATAGGAAATTTTTCAATTTCTGAGCCAGACGTGCAACATACTTACTTGTATGTTAGCCACACTTCAGTATTATGTGCTTGTACGATTTATGTGTAAACGATTTGAAATGGTGTGAGCGATTTTAAGCGAAAAGCACGTTTTTAATTTTATTTCTGATTTCCTTAAGATGTTGCGCATAAAACGCAAATGCAACACATAATACAAATATAAAAAAATAACAACCAACAAAATTTGTAAACGTCATGTTAGCCCAGCATGTGACATACTTTGGCATTTATAGCGAGAGAGAGAAAACTAGTCTTGACTTTGCTCGGTTCTATGTGAAAAAAAAAACTTTTTTGTTGTCATATCGTTCAATCGATCGATTCAGTACTGATCATTGATCGTTTTACTCTTTACAATCGCACGTCTACTACAGAGTTTTTATAGATGCAATTCTTAATTTGAACTTGAAATTTTTTCGTACAATTCAAAGTTAGTAAGCATTATTGTTATCATCCATTTTTAAATAAATAAGATATCAACAAACTATTAATGTTTTTTTTTTTACTATACAGAAACAAATTTTTGAAAGAAAAAAACCAAGAAATATTTTGAATAACCCACTGTATACAGGAAAATAAAAAAAATTATATTTCCTAAGCTTATTTGTTAGTTTTAAGATTTTAAATATAAACTATATACTGTGATCATACAAGAAACTTCCTGAAAATATACTCTAATTGTCATTTGAATTAAAAATCGGCAATGCAAGTCGCCGATTAAAACTTTATTAACGAAGTGTTAAAAATTTGTATGAAATAATTTAAGGTAAATTCTATTTTCCTTCAAAATTTTTACACTCTAAAAAAATATAACTTATTTTGACCATCTTAGAAAATTAATTTTTGAGCCATTTATTGTATAGGAAATTGTTTTTTTAAATCAAATTTTCGAATTTGCTATATTACTAATTCTTTTGTGAAGTAGAAAACAGAAATTTTAATTAGAGTAACTACAACCTAAGATATTTTAACTCAAATGAAAATAAGCTAATTCAGGCCGACTATGTGGTGCTCTTCACAAAAATTTTCGGAATTGGACTCAGGTCTAAAAGCTATATGATCTCTATTGGGTGAGGTCATCAGATGTGTTATGTTTCATATCAGACAAAAATATATGGGAAATGGTTTCTATGTGATATTAAGTAACCAATTTTAAGTACAAAGTTAAGTCGGTAAGTCTCCTTTTTCTACGAACTATGACTAAAAATGAATTCAAAGTTATTTTTTAGACTGATGATTTTTTTTTTTTTAGATTTGTGTATATTGACACACAAAATTTAAATTTAACCACGACATATATATTAGGTCAACTCAAAGTGTCCTAACTTATACCAATCTAAAGTATTCATATTTAAAAACCCAAACCCAGGATCGACTATGTAGATATGAAATAAAAAAATAAATGAGGAGGTAATTTGCATTTAAATGGAATAAAAGTATATGAATGAATTCTTCAAAGCTCTGGCTTACTAACAAAACACTACAATGAATGTTCGTATGAAAACATTTTTATGGCAAATGACTCTATTTGTGGGATTGTGTGCTTGCTATTCAAATGGTAATACGGCGTCCTAAGTATTTAATTGCATCTTTGGTTCGCACAAAGTTAAGCAAATGAAGACGACGTAATAAATGTTGGTCATAATATTTTTACTTGTTACAACAAATGTTGCAAATTAATATCGCTTTCTTTATGGTAATACAACATTCATTGCGTTGCATATTTATTTATTACACTTTCAGTCACATGACGATCATTCTGATGACGAAATGCGCGATTGTGATTCAGTCGAAGGAGATCATATACCAAGAGTAGGATCACGTTTAAACACATCCCTTACAAGTAATGGTGATGATATGAATGGTCCTGATCACCAAATTGATATGCAAATGAGGTTGGTAAACGTCTTAATAACCCAACAATAAATTATATTTAAAATAATGAAAACTCGAAAGAATTTTTAATAGATGCATTTTTATGCATTTATAATTAAAGTTAAATCATTATTATTATCATAATTATTTCTATTACCTACGTAGCCATCATCATCAATTTCCACCAAATCATCCTTTGAATGCTTTGGGAAATTTTATGGGCATCGGCAGTTTGCATGGTATTCCAAATTTGCAACATAATGATGTGTTGGAAAAGCTTAAAATGCAAGTGCGTGACATAAAGGTTAGTCTAATGGTAAGTTTTATAAGGTAAACCGTTGTAGTTGTTTTGTAACATCCGAACATCCTCATGACAAACTTGGCAACAAGTATAAATATTACATTTTTAAATATTTTATCATGTGGCCGATTTATAAATAAATACATTTTATAAATTTGACTCGTTTTCCACAGGATCAAGAATATGCTGCTGCACACGCAGCTGCATTTGGAGCAAATGTTTTACCCACACCTATAAATACAGCCTTCACAATACCACCCACAACAATGGCATCGTTCACACATGCTGCACAAACTTTGGTGGCTCAAGCCAATAATAACATACCTTCTCATTTGAATACCAATTTTTCGTCGTCTTCAACGGGCGCATCGTCAGTAGCCAATGGCAATCTTAATAACAACAATAATTTTTCATTTACCTCACCAACAGCGCCAAGCACCAAAGACGGTAAGTTTGTGGTCTGATAATTCATTTTTTTTTTCACTCAATTATTAGTTAATTTTTTATACCTATTTAGTTAGTATGAATAAATGTTGGAGATTGATTCGATAGTATTGTTCTTGTATATTTTTAGTAAATCCTGCCTCGAATTCTTCAACATCTAGTGAAACATCAAACTCGTCTCAACAAAATAATGGATGGAGTTTTGAGGAGCAATATAAACAAGTCCGTCAGGTGAGTCAAGTCATTCCAAATGAACTGGGGACATTATTAAAATTCGGAAGATTGCCGTGAAAGGTAATTTTGTTTGAAGATGTTTTCTCTAAATACTTATTATATCTCGAATGATCAAATCCAGCGCCGTACTATCGCAAGTGCAATCGCACTGGGCGAGCTCTTTTTGAGGTGTCCCCAAATATTAAATATATTAGAAAAACTTCTCCAATAACAAAAAATACCACGAATTGAAAAAAAAAAAAATACTAAAGATGAAAATTCAAAAATCGTTTATCTTTCAAACAAATCTATTTGGCTACGATTTAATTTGAAACATATATACCTAATAATTCAGTTGTTTTTTGCTTCAAATCTGCATTCTCGTTATGGTTATCAATATTTTTAAGTTGCGGCTCATCGACATTTTTTTACACATTATTGTTTTAGACGCAGAACTGGAATATACCATCTCAATAAAGATGTGTTCAATAAAAGAAACAAGTAAGAGTGTTAAATTCGGCTGTGCCGAATCTTTGATACTCGGTTTGAGTATTGATAATAAATGTAAACAATATATTTGAAAAAGTAAACAATTTGTTAAACTTAATACAAAATTATTTCAGCAAATTCTTTGGGTTGATCCGCTTAACACATGATTTTTGTTTATTTCAAGAGTTGGTCTATAAAGCTTTCTCACATTAGTAATTCGCGCTCCAACGAGGAACGATCGTTTTCGTCTTTTCTATTATTTCGGATAAAAGAAAACACGTTTCGGTGTTTGCTTTTTGGTCATTGTGGTTGCTGATCGGCATGCATTTAGGCTATATATATAATAAAATTTTGTGGTAACACAAAATAAAACAATACAATACAAAATCTAACCCAGTGATGCCAACTCTTGATTTTGAATTAAATTATGTTAATAAAATATATTTTCATTTATTGACTCCAAATACTACTACCTGGGA
Organism: Cordilura impudica; assembly: GCA_963682025.1. NCBI lineage: Eukaryota > Metazoa > Arthropoda > Insecta > Diptera > Scathophagidae > Cordilura > Cordilura impudica. The sequence goes on from OY821521.1 coordinate 111,167,135, forward strand.
ATTATTATCGAACTTAAATTTTTGGGTTTTACTTTGCCTACCATGAAGTCAAATTTTAAAGTCATCATGAAGGATGAGGGATGCCAAACGCAAAAAGCCAGATGTCCCAAAAATTTAAAATAAGATAATTCGTTATTTTTATTTTCTGACAAACTTCAAATTTTCATCCACAAAAATTGTGAAAAATAATATACAAATAACATTCTCAGCAAATTGCGCTTTATTTATGTAACAATTTTTATGTTCGCAATTCTTAAATATCATTTGAGGTTTTCTAAACTTCATTGAATTTAAATTAATGTTTTCTTATCCTGAAATGCTATTAATGTGTCCTGAATGGCAATATTTTTTTTAAATGTAAACATTTTTAAATGTGTTTTTTGAATTTCAATTTGTGTTTAAAGAATAAAATTTATATTTTTAAAATTCAATTGATGTCTTCTAAATTTCAAGTTATTATATCCGACGTTTTAATATGATTTTCTGAAATTCAATTGATATTTTCTAATTTATAATTGGAAATCTGAATTCCAGTTTTTAGAATTGATATTTTCATAAATTTGAATGGAAAATTTAAAAGGTGCAATTTTGTATTTATGTGAAAAATAATGCTTTAGTAATTATAAACAATTTTTAAAAATTATATATAATCGCAACCAGATATTTTGTAAGTAAAGCAGAATAATAATTTGATATAACCATGTGGAACTGTTGACATTCATTTTAAAATAGAGATAATTATTGCAAAGCTAATTAGAACAAAAATTGTGGCGCAGTCACACTGCGCAAAATGAAGTGACACTCTGTTAATGCAAAAAAATGTATTTTCGCTTAAACAAAATATTACAGAATTTTATATAAATAAAATAATATACCAATTTATTTCTAACATTCGGTTATTATGGATATACATATCGCACCTGTACTTCTAAAGTGAGTCAACTCAAAATTTACAAATTTTCAGTAGAGACAAAAAACGGTTTTTTTAATATTTACTATAAAATTTAAAAACAGTTGTTTCATTGTAAAGAATTGCGAATAATAAGTATACAACAATAGTAGTAGTAGCGATTTTTTCTGTGATCATCAAATATAGCAAGTTTTTTTGGTGCACTCAAAATATGTCTTTTTAGTGGATTCTAAAGAAACTACTCTTATAACACAAAGAGGGTTACAACTGTATTTTTTTTTACGAAAGACTAGAAAAACCGGTGTAAGATTTTTTCAGTGGATAGATATGATCACTGTGTATCGCTTTCTTGCAAAAAGTGAAAACTGAAAAATTTTGAGTTGACTCATTTTAGAGGTACAGGTGCGATATATCGAATATATGTATGTATATTATTTTATTATTTAATGTATGTATATACATATGTATATGTAAATATTACACACAAAAAATACAACGCCAAAATACTACAAAATCAACATCAATGCATTTTATATTAATTTTTTTTGGCTAATAAATAAATATTACTTCTTTTTAATAATAAACAAAAACCATACGTTTTTCCATAATTCTTTTACAAATATGACCATAAGTTTGCCATATTAACTTCTTGTTGTGTTTACAAAATAGAGTTACCGAGTTCATCATATATGCACATTTTTGCGGAAACGGTTAACATTTATTATCGTTAGTATTATTTTAATAATATTTATGCTCTATAATTAACAAACATCCGTTTTTATATGCGCATTTCAAGAAATAAATCATAATAATACATTTAACAAGTTAAAACCTTAATTGCAATTTTACAGTAATCCAGTAAATTTGCATTACGTTTATAACAGGGTAACATTATTCATCATTAGTGGCAGCAAGCAATAATGATAGAACTAACTTAAGGCCTAGTTAACCACACGTAACAGTAACGTAACGTGTCAGCTATTTTTTAGTTACATGAAAAGCGTTGGGACGTTCCGGTTACGTTCAGTAATGTTCTAAATGCTTTTCATGTATATGTATATTATATATATATTATTTAGAGTATTTTGATATTTGCAAAACTTGCGATGTTACATGTTGTCTCGACTAGCTATAATTCATGGCAATGAACAAGTCAATGGCTAGTGGACACCACTAATGTTGAAATAACAGAAATTCATCATTAAACCCTGCCATTTATTTGAAGTTTCATTCGATTTTGAGTATTTTAAAATAGCGCAACTTAAATCAAATAAAAGCCAAATTAATAATTTCATTAATATGTATCGCGAATATGAGTGGTTATGGAACTACAAAAGTGAAAACTTTAAAAAACGGATTTAAAAAAAGGCATGGGAGGAAATTGGACACAAATTTAAGTGTTTACAGTTCAAAGACATTTTGGAAATGAAATGTTAGAAATAATTTGCCCACTTCGTGTTTTGACGTTATTATATATGTATCTCTGACTTGAACATGAACATTGCCATGAATTACAGCTAGTCGAGACACCGTGTTATAAAAATCCCAGAATACTGATATTTATAATATGTATCATTTATATTTTTTATTTAATATGTTGTATTATGTGTGTGTAATATTTACATATACATACATACATGTAAATATTACACACAAAAAATACAACATCAAAAGTTATTGTTGTGTTTTTCTTTAAATAAATTAATATATAATTTTTTTTTTTTGTAAACTTACATTGTTTTTTTTTATTAACAACTAGATAGTTTAGCATTATTTGTTTTAGATGTTGGTGAACTTTTAATCCCTTTATATTATTCTCTGCTTGTCGACAAAATTTTGGATCGATTTTTAACCTCTTTCCGTGACCCAATTGATCTGAAACTTTGCAAGCAGGCTCGTGGCGATGGAAAAAATGATCTAACAAATTTTTAGTGATGCCAAAACAATAGAAACTTTTAAATTTTTCTACCAGAGTTCATAAAAAAATGTACAAAGGGTTAGTTTTTATTATATTATTACCACAACGACCACAAAAACAACAAGTCCAGCTTTGACAACAATACAACATTTAGAATAACAACAAGAGCAATATGGAAACATATTTTTAAATTTTTTTTTTATTTTTTCAGAAATCTTCCCATCATCTTGGTGAATCATTCTCACTAAAAATAATCACCCTAGCTATCCTATTGAGGGTGTGATCGTGACAAGAACAACATAGGAAATCTTATTTTTTCAAGACATTTTTTAGTTCTTCATTCAAATCTCGGGCCCTAATCAACTGATTTGGGCGATTTTAAATAGCAAACTTCTCAGAATGTTAGTGAATAATTTTTGGTGCCAACGAGCATCCTAGCTGCGCGATTGAAGTTGTCATCGTGATTTCCACAGACGGACAGACGGACATCGTTATATCAACTCCGCTTGTTCTAAGGATCACAAATATATATATTTTGGGGTCTAGAATTTTTTTTCTAATTATTACAAACGGAATGACAAACTTATATATACCCTCTGCACACTGGGGTGGAGGGTATAAAAACGAAAATGGCGAATAATTTCGATATGCATCGTAAAAGCGGCATTGTTTTTAAGTGAATGAAATTTAGCTTTCAGAGGCAGCAGTGAAAAACTCTTTGAACCGAATAATGGCAATTTTTTGGGAGTATTTAAATTGCTCTCTGAATTTGTTCCAGAACTGAATATGCATCTAAAATCAATAACTGAAACAGAAATTATATATTTTTCTCCGAAAACGAAATCATCTTCCAACTAGCTTCAAGAGTTTTACATATAATAGTAATTAATATTAATTCATCAAAGTACTTTTCCTTAACGATAGATTCTACACCGGATTTTCGAAAAAAAGAGCAGTTGTCCATCATTCGATATGTTCAAATAGCGGACATAAAGCCAAGTGTTCAGAAAAGTTCCTTAAACTTTGTAAATCATTTAGTAATTTATTCCGGATAAAGGGAAAAACGTTGCGGTTTTTGTTTTGTGGTCCTCGTGGTTGCTGCTTGGCATGAAGTTGGGTTATGTACCTAAGTTCATGCTTTCAGCAGTAATTTATTATTATTTCCGGGTGAGGGATAACACGTTTCGGTGGTTGTTTTTTGATCCGCGTGGTTCCTGATCAGCAACAACTTAGGTTATTTACCAAAATGCATGCTTTCTGGTTATATTACATAACCAATCGTTTTGATAGTTTTAAGGATTGAAATCAAATGGCTCTCCCAACCTCACCTGTGAAGGCATAGGTTGTGTAGGGATCCATACGTCGGTATAACCTGGCATTATGTACTACCTGAAGCAAGTACCATCCTAATTATAACTAACAAACAGTTTTGAAAATTTAAAATCTTCAACTGGAAAAAATATAGCAAACGTCCTTATTGATATTGATATATGTGAGCTCATTCCTGAAATTGATGATGTGTGTTACCATCTTCCTAACTGCTGAATTTAAATTTAAACAATCTTATTTTAATATAATTCTTTAAATGAAATTTTTGGTTTTCTTTCCATTACCGTTGCTCTTTGTGAACGATCGTTTTCAAAACTAAAATTAATTGTCTTCAATGTCACAGGAAAGCAATACTGTCGGTTGAAAATACAACAGCCAGAGCAATTTATTACAATGATATAATTTATGAATTTGCCAGCAAAAGAGTTATGCCTGGTTTACATTATGTCATTTTCAATGTCAATTGTTGTCAATTATTGTCATTTGTATGAAAACGGGTTTTAATGTCTTGTCATTTACAACCCCTGGCAACATTTGACATCTGAAATGAAATTGCCAGCATGTTGGCAATTTGTTTGTGTTTAACAGCCGAATAGAAAATTACGAGATGTCAGTTGAGGCAATTGTTTGTTGTCAGCTTATATGACATAGTGAAAACCAGGCATTAGAAAAATTGCTTTATAATTTCTTTGTTTATATACATATATATTTTTTTAAATTCAATAATCAATAAAAATGAATTCAATGATATTAAAAAAAAATTTTAAGTGTGTCTGCAAAGGACCCCAAAACGTTATAGGACGACGCTGACCAAATCCATTAAAAATACGCAGTCGGATATATACTATCTGGAGATAACTTGAAGTGGCAACAGAAAAAAAGAAGTAAAGTGATTGTGGGACCTCAGTTTAAGTCGCTAGAGAGATATATCCAGTCAATATCTTAACCTTTGTTATATGAATATACCACGGTAAAGGTGCTATTACATGATGTGTTTTTTACATATGTACTGTCAAATTTTCCCACAACAAAAGTTGTACACATCGTGTGATACATATGAAACATTGTTTATGTACAATACATGAGGAAAGTCACATGTACATTTTTCAATTAGAGCAGGTTCTATTTTTGTATGACAAACATGTGCTTGTGGCGAAAGAAAAACAGAGTAAATTATAAAGATTAATATTGAAAGAATAATAAATTGTTTAATATTAATTAACAATTAAAAAATATAAAACTTTTTTTTAACAATAAATTTTTGTAAATTCACAAATTAAATCAGCTGTTGTTTACATTTAGAGGTTATGTCATACGGAAATACATATGCACGTGTGATAGCAAAAATTATGAATCGTATGTAAAAGACAATTTTGACAGACATGAGGAATTTCATATGGATAAAAAAAGTGACAGTACATATGTAAAAAACACATCGTGTAATAGCACCTTAATAAAGGAGTTAAAAAAAAAACAAATTGTACAAGAAACAAAAAAATTTAAAGATTGATTAGGATTAGTCATATGTACCTACGCACAAAATTTCATTAAAAAAATTCCAATTAGAAATAAAGCATTATATCATTCATATAATACTGTGTACAAATAAAAATATAACTTTTTAGGTTGCGGAATTGGAGATCTCCCTTCTAACGTTTACATTTCAAAAGGAATTGTAAAATATATTTTAGACTCCAAATGTATCAATTAAGTATTGGCTTCAAAACATTAATTTTTTTTTAGAAAAAGATATTCGCATTTTTATCTTTGAAACAATGCTTTCTAACTACTGGGACGAAAAGAAATGCATTATTACGTGTGATATATCTTTGATCTATGTCTGCAACCCAGAAACAACTGACCAATCAAGCAAACATAGTGCAAAAGATGAAGCCAAAGTCGTTTAAAAATCAAGGTCATGTTAACAGTTTTTTTCGATTATGGTGGTGTGGTGCATTATTAATTTCTTATGGCGAGCCAAATATTGATTCTGGCTATTCGAAAAAATCCAAGACACCAAAAATCCGGGGACACCGTGGATTGAAAGAATAAATAAAGATTTGCTATTATTTTATAACAAAAATCACCTTTTTTTCATACAGATCTATGTATGTGTTTTTGAATTGCTTTAAGAAATTATTAAGGTTTTTATTTTTAATAATAAATTTACATTTTACATAAAAATATTTCATAACGCCAAGAATTTTTATAAAACAAGAAACAAGTACAAACGAATATAATTTGGTGGTATTTCTTACATATTATTAAAATATTAAATATTACAAAAAATATTTTAATATTCTGCAAAATGTAACTTTCTGTCACTTTTATAGAAAATTGCAATATATTTGATGTATTTTTAATTGTTTTTTATTTTGTTAATAGATATAATTATTATTGTGTATGTGTACATATTAAGTTAATCCATAATATTTACATTATAATATCTATATTTGGCATAACATTTTAGTTGTGAGCCAGATCGGCATCTTACTAGTATATTTAATAATTCATTTTGTTTTTATTTAAACTTGAAATGTTTATACAAATTTCAAGAGGATTATCAATCATATTCATGAATTATTAATTTTCTATATTTTAGGCAAGTTTCCAAGTATTTATTTATACTAGCAGATTCCAGCCCTCGAAATTCGAGTGCAAATTCTAGGAAATTTTATTTTTTCATTAATTTCATGCTAATCAATTATAGCCAATTCTCAAATCAACACAAAAAACAAACTCATTTTTATTACAAACACATTAACAAATTTAATAAGCACACACAAAGCATTGTATAATTTTATGTATGTGTTAGTAGCAACTTTAAATGCAATTTACTCAAAATAAAGGAAAATATTTAAAAATCTGTAAATCTGCAATACGGCTAAAGAGAAATACCTTTCAAATAATATACGTTTGGTCAAAATCGGGATAAAACGGTAGAACAAAATATCGGTCACAAGAAATCGCCTAACCTATTAATATTATAGATAACAATAAGAAGTTTGAGCCATTCAATAAACATATAACTTCATTTTTATTAAGTTGTTTTTTTTACCAAAATATTGCAATCTTTGGTCATTATATATCGGAAAGATACCAATGGAGTGAAAAGTATTTTCCATTTAATCTAAATTACATATTGTATATATTCCCACTGTGTTGGTTTTGAACGACCTAGCGTTTATGTCAAGCAAACCGCCTCTCGTTCTTATGATTAAGCTGGTAGTTCGAGATGAAAGATCGTGTGTTAGAAGACGCGTAGCATTGAAATTAAGATCTGAATATAGATCATGGAACTGTGAATTTGATACAGATAATACGTAGTCATTCTTTTCTTTTATTTTCGTTAGGTCTAATATGGTTCTCCAGAATGTACTTATTAAATTTATGGTTTCACATAGGCTATCCCATTCATTTGCCCAGTAGACCTGTGCAGCAGAAGAAGTGCAGCTTTAAAGTTGAGATACATAAGGATTCAAGACCTGTCTCGAGGTTTAGCATATAATTGGGTATTGTATTTGGTAAATATAGCATCCTTTTGATGAAAAAGTAAGCAATTTCTCTACTTCAGCATATTTTTGATAGCCCCAAACCTAGGCCGCATAAAACATTATTGATCTAGATGCAGCATGAAATACTTTAATTTTGTTGTGGTTTGATATGTGGAGGTGATTTATATATTTTGACCAAATAGAGTTAATCGCCAGTTTTGAGGCAGACAGCTTGTTACTTTAATGTTTTTTAAATGACAAATTGTAAGTAAGATCAACCCAGAGATATTTATAGTTGTTGACGATCTCTATATTTTCCATATTGCCAGTTTAAATTAGAGGGGATTCTTGAACCAGAAAGAAAAATCATTATTTCAGATTTGTCTAAATTAGCTCTTAACATCGACGTAGAACAATAACAATGTAAAGCTTGTCTTGTAAATCATGTGCTGTTTGTGATAAGATAACAATATCATCCGCATATAATAGAATATTAACATTAATATCTGCAACATTCACACCACCAGGATTATATTGGCTAAGTCGTTTATATACAAAGAGAACAAACCTGGACTTTGGATGCACCCTTGTTTTACACCTATTTCAACGGAAAATGTATCGGAATAGGAGTTACCGTCCCAAATTCTGCTTTCAGTGTAAATGCCCATAGCCTGTAAGATTCTTATAAACTTTGAAGAAAGTCCCAGGCATGAGGCAATTTCTAGGTATCGTATCAAAGGAACACGAGAAATCCACGAAGAATGCATACGTATTTTTGCCATTAAATTTGTTTAGCTTTATAATATTCGTAAGGTTGAAAATATTGTCTACAGCTGAGTAATTTTTTCTAAAGCCGGCTTGATATTCGTGCAAAATGTTATAATTTACAATCCAATCTGCTAATGGATTCAATAAAAAAATTTGAATATTTTACACAAGGTATCAACCAATGATAACCCACGGTATTTAGCCGGCAGATTTTGGTCGCCTTTCTTAACCCTTTCAGCCCTGAGTATTAAAACGATTGTATTCATTGTAATATCGTCCATATAAAAATTATTTTTAGCAAAGTCTATTTAAAAATATGTGTCCTAATTTTTTGTAAGGCAATTTTTTTGAAAAAGGACATAGCACATTTGCTAGGCTATAAGCTGAAAAATAATGCTGATGAAATAAGAACACAGTTTATTGCTTCATTGCGTTTTTAGTATAACTAAATAACAAAAAAATAATAAGAAAACAGATAGAATATATTCCTATTCATATTAAGGTACTTCGTTGCATTTTAATACTTGAAAAAATTACAAAATAATTGTTTGAGATGTGAGACAATAATATAAATTCATAACTTCTTCCAAACTTATACAAACTTTATTTTACATCCTTATTATTTTGAATGATAACATTTAAAATAGTCTTTGTTTTTTGCGAGACATTTGGTGCAATGTTTCCAACATGGCAATTGTAATAAAAAACCAGTCAAAGTATAAATGGCTGCCTAATGATAAGTTTTTAGTGAGTCGTAGCACAATATACGGCCCATGATCGAATCCAGAATCTACAAATGCCCCAGCTCCTTGAAAGACTTCAGCCAACTTTGACACCGTTAGACATAACATACATCAGATTTTTCAAACCCAAGGGAAACTTCCCTTAAAATCATCATAGAGTTAGACAATTTTCACCATTCACTGCTATATTTCACTGTCTTCAGTTTTTCTAAATTTTTATTGTACACCTCAAATTTTTTAGTTTTACATAATTTCCTATACTTGGATCTGGCCTCAAAATATTTTTCTTTCTTTACAGAAGTTTGATAATTTCTTAATTAATTCAGCATCCTTTTCATATATTTTCTAGAACGCGCACATTTCCAATCATACCATTACTGTTTTGGTTCAAAACCCGGTTTATTTACTTTTGCAACATTAGCCTGCTTAATTTTATTTATTAGCGTGGTAACCAATTCGTCAACCGACATGTTTGAACGAAGGTCAACATAAGTAGTAAGACAGCTAAGATTTTCCTTATACGTGGGCACACATTTATTATTCCTGCGTAGTCTTTACAGAGCAAAATTTTTATTTCTCGCACCATCAGTATTTAGAGATTTTATTTTCAGACATTGTGGCATGTTATCCGAGTAGGACTTCGATGAAATGGAGAAATCTTTAACAAATTGTAGAAAAGTAATCAATAACAGTATTGCTTTTAGCGCCATAATAACTGTATTCACCCTGTGCGTCGTTAATAGTTCTTCCGTTTAGCACAATGCCCCCCAACTCTCAATTAAATTCAATAATTTACCTCTTTCGTCATTTTTTTTATCCTTTGAACATCTTACTTCGCTGATATGAGGTAAATTATGTAAACAATTCTTATCCAAAACTTATTCATTAGAAATCCTAGCATTTAAATCGCCTACTATACAAAAATTAAAAGGATTCAGTTCTTGTAGAAATTCATCAAACTGTTCAAAATCATTTTTCCAGTTTGTACAATTAAGGTATCTGGGGATAAAGTCAAATACATTTCCTTTCAATTTAGCAGTCAATACCGAATTGTTAAAAATATTTAAAAACTTAAATGTATATGTATCTTTTTAAACCCAAAAAGGCATCCACCACTGACCCTACCAGCATTGTGGGTTTTCTTTGCTGGAATTCAGTGTAGGGAGTAATTTTTAAAATACGATTCAAAATACTTTAGTTTTTCTATAATATGTGTTTCAAATAGAAAGAATATATAAAATTTATTTAGATAGGTTAAAAAATTTCACAAGTTTAAAGATGAAGAAAGATTTGCTACATTATACGAAACTAAATGGCATAATTTAAATCGCTATTGAGTTTCAGATTTATCCTTAATTAGTGACACTTTTGTTAAGGCCATCTTTAACAGATACATCGGAGGAACAGTTAGAAGTTTGATTTGATACTCAGCCCCTTTAACTTCTTCTTGGCAGCAACAACACCGTTTGCCTGTGAGGGCGATTCTAAGATAACGAAAAAAGTTTTTAGATAATTTTTAGATAAAGAAAAAGTTTTTCCTTTAACAATCATACAGGTCGACACCACCTTTATATCCACCTTAAGCACATCAATACACAATTTTTCAAGTTCGATCCTGGTAGATTGTATATTATCACAGTTTAAACCACCAGTAACGTTAGTTTAACGGGTCTTACGATAAATGACTTCGAAACGTGATAAAAGCTTTTTTATTTAATTTTTTAATTTAAAATTCTCTTCCTTTAATTCATCAATGTCAGACTTAATCGCAACAAGATCTTTTTTTTATAACATCTTTAAGTTTTTCATCAAGTATGCTACTCATTTTTTCCCCAAGAAAAAACATCCTGACAGTTAGTTTGATTTGATGTATAAGTTAAATATTTGTTGTTCTATATATGGGCTCTGTTAAAGAACTAAACTTTTATTTATTTTTTTAGAACACAAAAGACATATAAAAATATTCGTATGCTAATTGTGTCACAGCCTATTTGTACTGAACTACTTGCTCACAGTATTGTTAGAGTGGGACAATCGAGATCGTGTTAACTCCTCCCTCACTTAAGTTTGGACCGTCCTCGGGCCTCTTGAATCTATCAATGGCGTCATCGAGACAGTGACGACTTATTGACTTCCTTATTGTGAGTACATGATTTCCACAAGTAACAATCGTTGTTGTCCCTGGCGAGGTGCAAAATAGTTCCGTCGTGTTGGACAGGAAAAAGTGTAATTTTCTTACATTCCACAGGTGTAATAAACCATTATTTAATCAAATATAAACGAACGATACTTTCCAAAAGTCTCTGTTTTTTGGCATCAAATAATGTTAATTAATTTTTTTTTAAAGGGAAATTTTCCTAAATTCTAAAAGTGCAATAAACTATTATTAAATCAAATATAAATAAACGATACTTTCCAAAATCTGTGTTTTATGATCAATACTTTTGCACATGTGGTTGGCATCAGAAAATGTTAGTTTTTTAATTAGTGCAGGTAGTATCTTACATAAATTACCAATACTGATCTGTTCCATATTTGAGCTTTTCACAGTTTTATTGACAAAATCTGCCAATTTATCTTTAACACCATAAAGAAAACATAAAACAGATATCAAATTTAAAGCAAAATTAAATAAATTAAAAAAAATGTAAATTTTCGCATCTTAAGCTGTCCTTGTGAACCACACTCCCTTTAATAAGAACCGTTGTTCCCAAATCTGCCTCTACAAAGGCGTAAGTTTATTTCCAAGTCTTTTATTATTCCTGACGAGCACAGACTCTCCCACATGAAATGTTCTATCCTGCCTAGAAATATTGTTTTTTTTTTTAACGATGTCTGCTGTGCTTTTACTATTTTTTCTTTTATACGTTCTCTAATATCGGGTGAAGGTGATTAAATAACATCTATTGGTCTTGTTTTCATCACGGAATGGACTGTCCTATTATATTTTACGGTTGCTAGCAAAATAAGATCAATAGTGTCGCTTATTTTTCCTTCTAATTTGAGACATCTTGCAATTTCTGAAATAGTGCTGTGGAAACGCTCGACTTGCCCGTTTGAAGTGCTGTGAAGCGGCGGTGCATTCGCGATATTCACACCAAATTGGTCTCTTAATAGAGATTTAATTGTTTCGGATTTCAATGACGGTTCATTGTCATAATAGATATCCTTCGTGTCTGGAAAAAGGTTCATTAATTGTATGATTGGACCTTTTAAATCTAAAATAGTCCGAGATGGTATTGGCTGAACGACTGCAAATTTAGAAAATTTATCAACACATGTGAGAAAGTATTTTCTGTCTGTAGAAAATATGTCAATACAAAAGATGGAATCGGTGTTGCTCCAAGTTTCTGTTTTTTGGGATGTCTATCATATTTGGCTCTTGTGCAGATCTTACAATTGGAAACTACTTCGTTCGTCAACCTGACTATCTTTGGGAAATAGTAATCAGCAAGAATCTGCTTGACATTCTCCTGACCCGCTCTATGGGCACGGTTGTGTTCAGTGACGACTATCTCTTTTTGTTCGCTCTTGTTAATAATGTCTTGGACCATGGTCTTACAATACCAAAATTTAGTGGAAGGAAAACACCTGACTATTCGTCTTGGACACGTGCTAGTGTTAGAAGGTTACAATGAATTGCGTTCACGGTACTAGGGTTTACCGATCACTAACTTCGTCGATCAGAGAATAATTGTCACTAAAGTCAATAATATGACGAATTTTCTCCGAAAAAACAATAAATTTACGGTGCGCAGGAACATTCGCTTCTCGTAAGATTATTTGGTTCCTAAAACAATTTACCGGTTTTTCAATGGTGTCAATTTTATGTGTCAAAGATAATTCGCTATGCACTGTTGCAATATCTGAGAAGACTTCTTGCTCTAGCAAATGGATATTATGGCGTGAAAGCGCATCGGCAACATAATTTTCTCGGCCTGGCTTGTGAAAAATTTTTGCATTGTGTTCGTCTACAAATGCCATCCAACGTTTGATTTTAGCATTTGGGTTTCTATCCGAAACGGAAAAAGTAAGCGGTTGGTGATAAGTATAAATATTTAAATTTCTCACGCCATATAGATAATTTCTTAACTTTTGAAGGGCCCAAACAATAGCCAATAATTCGCGCTCGTTCGTCGCATAGTTAAACTCTCTATCCTTTAAGGTCCTGGATATCACGGTTATCGGTCTACCGTTTTGGGAGAGTACTGCTCCTAAGCCCAGTGCGGACGCGTCAGTTGTCAAGTCAAATGATTTCTTAAAGTCCGGATAAAGCAACATTACATCTTCAGAAGCAAGAATCTCCCTTAACTTTTCAAACGCTTAGAGCTGTTCCTCATTCAACTGTATTGTTATCTTTTTCGATTGAGAAGCACTGACTTACCGTTTTCGCCTTTCAAAATATCAGTTAACGGCTTTGCTATTATTGCACAATCTTTAATGAAGCATCTATAGTAACTTGCAAGACCTAAAAATGACCTGACATTAAAAAGTGTTGACGGTTGTTCAAAGTTACGTATCGCTTCAACTTTCTCTAGGCTCGTTTTGATCCCGCCTCTAGAGACAATGAAGCCGAGATATTCCACACTTTCCTTAAAAAAGTGTGATTTTTCCTTAGCAACTCTCATGTTGGCCTCGTACAATTTTTTAAAAACCCACGATATATGCTTAACATGGTCTTCTAAATTCTCTGAAAAAATTATGACGTCATCAACATAAACATAACATGTTTTTCCAATTTGTTCTCTCAAAACGTCATCTATGCTGGGGGCATTTTTTAGACCGAAGGGTAGCCGACAAAATTCATACTTCCTATTCCCAATTGAGAAAGCTGTCTTCTCCCTGTCCTGTTCGGCGAGTAAAATCTGGTGAAAGCCTGATTTAAGATCAATCGTCGTGAAAAATTTTGCTTTATAAAGATTTGAAAGAATCACCCTAACTTCCGGAATGGGGTATATGTCATCAATGGTTATACTATTTAGTTTCCTAAAATCTATTACAAGACGCTTTTTCGTATTTCCATGCTCATCTTTCCCTTTCCTGTCTACAAGCCAAATTGGGTTGTTGTATGGTGATCTTGACGGTCTCATCACACCGTTTCTTAATAGATCCTTAACCTCATTATTCACAAAGTCTGATACGCCCATTGGGTACGGGTATAGCTTAGAATAAACTGGATGGATCACTACTGCTGGTACGAATAGTGGCAACAATATTAGTGTTGAAGGGGAGTGATTCGTTAGGATTTGCAAAAACTTGCGACAAACTTTTGAGAGCTTTCCTAAATTTCTCTGTTATTACCGGCGGCACTTCTATATCCTCGATATTCGTGAAACTCACGTTTGAGCTTTTTAAAAATAGCATATTTTCTATTCCTATCCTAGTTATTATCTCTTTTTTTTTTTTTGAAGTCTAATGTGGCACTTGTCTGTGTTAACAAATCGAGGCCTAAAATGCCATCAAACGTCGAGAGTGAAGGGAGAATGAAAAATATGGTATTAGTGTCAAAAATATTAGCGACACATTTTCCTTTAATGGTAGTAGACCCGTGCATAGATTTCACTACAAATGGACAATCTACTGGAACCACATGTTTCAAACCTTTTATAGGTTTAATATAATTTTTTGAGGCGCCAGTATCTATTAATAGTTTGATTGTTTTCCCGCTACAGATCGCTCTATGTATGGTAGCAGGGAGTTATTCCTAAAAAATTAATATGGTCATATTCTGATGCTTCAATGTCAATATTGTCTGTTTCAGAATGTGCTAGTGCAGAATACTCCGACTCCGGCTAAGGGACATCTAGGGAAAGCATATTAACTCTCTGTTGTTTTGGCCCAGTGAATCTAGCCGTACCGCTGTTCGGTCTTTTCTGTGCATTTGTCTGATTATTAAATTGCTGCATTGAAGTGTAGTTCTTGTATTGACCTTGAGGAGGGCCGAAGTTATTTGATTGGAATCGTGTTGACTGTCTAAAGCGTGTTGATTCATCTACGTCCATTGGTTCGTTTGCGTCACGTCTTTGTGAATTTTTACTGCCAAGTCCTTGTCGGTTAATAAAATGGGGTTTTTGTTTGATATACCGGCTAGAGATTGTGATTCACCTCGTTGTTTCTCTTTATCCACGCGGGATTTGGAGTAATTTGAAGCAAACAGGTACCTCTCACGATTAGATTGAACTTCTTGAGCCAATGCTAGAGCTGACGGCAAATCGCTTGGCTGTGCTGAAAAAAGTACATTACTTAATTCCCTATTTGTACCTGAAACGAATACCCGTAGTGCATCCATTCTGTATTTTGCATTAATCGATGCAGCAATAGGTCCGTCATGTGTCTTGTTTGTAAGAAGAGTGAATTTCTTCTCTACTTCATCATAAAACTCTAAAAGTGTCAAGTTCCCTTGTCGGAGCGTGGAAAGCTCTTGTTCTATAAGATAGATCGGACGCTTGTCTGAATACGTGAAATCAAGGCGAGCGATAATGGCTTTAAAATTAAGGACTGTGTTAAAAGAGGTGAGCACCATGTCAGCTGGTCCTTTTACTTTATTCCTAATAATGGCTACCGCCTGATAATGTCTGGAGCTTCCATCGTAACTCTCAAATATCTTATAGGCAGTATGTGCCGCTTGTCGCCACGACACATAAGTTTCATGCCTACCCTCAAACTCTAGTAACGACTTTATAATGTCCAGGGGTTCGTCACAGTTACGTCCTGTAATAATCTCGATCTCTTTGTAAGATTCGTTTTCAGGAATCGGGCACGCAAGTGTCTCAACTCCATTTTTTAATTCATTTAATTGCGCTTCAAATATACTTTTTTGTGTATTTAAAGCTACCGCAATAGCAGTCTCAACGACAGCACGTATGTCATCTGTAGTTGTCATGTTTAAGCTATTCCCTGCTCTTCTATTAACAGGAATTCTACTTAAATTTTCTGCCAAAAGTTCGATCTCTTGATCTAAGTATTGGTCGTTCATAAAAAAAAATTTTACAATTTACTACCGCAAAATGTGAAATTCTTCCGAAAAAAGATTAATTTTCAGTTTTTTCTAATTAGATGCAAACCACAGCACAGAAATTTACAATTTCTTTTAAATAAGTCCCGTTTAAAATTATTTCGATTATTAAATCACTTAAAAGTTACCTCAAATCTTACAAATTATCTTATCTGCTCTGGTTCTTTCCAATCTTGCGATTCAAGCTATTCTACAGCGTTGGGGAAATTTCTTCAGCTATCCTTCTTCTTTGACAGCAATCTTTTTTTTGCGTGTCAGGCTATTTCGCAGCTCTAGTGACCTCTTGTGGAGTTTACACTTCGTATTTATGATAAAGCAAATTGTTGTACTGTTTTCTAATCTTGCGCTTCAGGCTATTTTACAACGTTGATGAAATTTCTTCAGTAATCTTCCTTCTTTGACATCAATCTTCTTTTTATTTGTAGGCCAGGCTATTTCGAAGCTCTGGCAAATTGTTATAATGTTTTCTTTTTGCCGTTTGAAAAAAAAATATTTTCTTAATTTGACAAAATATCAAAATACCAATTTTTCAATTATATATTTTTTACGTCTTTTTTTTAAACCATAGGTTTTTGACGTTGGGCGCCGGTTAAATATTTGTTATTCTATATATGGGCTCTGTTAAAGAACTAAACTTTTATTTATTTTTTTATAACACAAAAGACATATAAAAAAATTCGTATGCTAATTGTGTCACAGCCTATTTGTACAGAACTACTTGCTCACAGTATTGTTAGAGTGGGACAATCGAGATCGTGTTAACTTAGACATCATTTGACAAGACATATATTTTTACAAGAATTTTTCTCGGTGTTATCAGAAGTAGATTGCAGTGGACGTTTGTTATTCAATAAATTAAAATATTGTAGAGCATACAAAACAGCTGTAGTTCGGCAAGCGGAGCGCCCGTAAACAAAACAAATGTAAATTATACAAATCTTGGAATTTCTTATTGAACACTCAATATTGAGGTTGCAGCCACCTGAGACCAAATGCTTAATTCAATAGAAGTGATAGACGTAGCGCGCCAACGATCAGCAAAGACACCACAAGTGCAAAATATAAAAAAAAAACAGCCGAATTAATGCGTCCAACAATAGTACTCCAACAGCTTAGCGCTTAGCACAGATCGATATAATTAATTGAAATTTTCTTTTTTTACACTTTTTGACACTTTTAGACCAGACTTGGCAATCATTTTTTTTATAGATTTGGTAGGGTTATGCTAGAATGTGCCTAAAAACGTGTTGAAGGAAAATAAATTAATACCCTTGTTCGCCTGGTACATTCATATCATATATATGAGGGTTGTTGAACATCAAACAGTTTGGGCGAAAAAATATCTGATACCTTTCACTATTTTAACTCCCAAATAGATAATAATAATTTGGCTTCTTCAAGCTTAAAACTTCAGTTTTAGAAGCCGCCACTGTATTTTTTTTCGAAACTATCACCATCTACACGTCTTTTCGGGACCAGACTAAAAAATTAAAACAAATAATATTTTTGAAATCGAAAATTGTCTACCACCAAAAAATTATTTTTGAATTTTTAAATATTTTAACAAAGACCAGAAATGTGTTCTTAAAATATTTTGTTCCTTTTTTTGTAAAGGTGCGGATTTTTCTTTCGATATTTGAAAGATGTTTAGACATGTTCTTAAACAAACACACAGTCGATCAAAACAATCATGCTGTTGATGATCACCTCCATCCACTTCCATATGAGTTTTGTAGTTATTTATGCTCATTATAAAGTACTCTGGTTAAAATTTGTTCTTTCGTTTATTTTTTTTTAACAAAGCTGTTGCATTCAATCTTGTAGCAATTAACAACCACATCTACGTGCTCGCACTATTCTTCATAATCGTCACACCTTGCCACAAGTGTGTGTTGTTGAGTAAGTGAAGTAAGTGTGAATTTGTGAAAGGGTTGTTATGAACTGTAGATCAATAGTTCAAATGCGTCTTTTATTTCCTTATTTTTTAACATAAATTTTCAAGTAAAATATCTTTAATGAGAAATACTTAGTTTTCTTTTCATTTTATTTTAATGAGGATTATTAAACGATATTTTTTAAAGAAAATTCAATGAGGCGTATAAACTTTAAGCATCTTTCAAGAAAAAAAGATCTTAAAAACAAGTTTTTAATTTGGCTGCTAAGAGAAATGGAAAATATTTAAATACGAATCATACATATATCGTAATTATTGGTGGAACTAAAAGTTGTTAGTACCAGCTTTCTACTTAGATATTTAAATTATTTTTAAGGTTCATGGGAAAATGATGGTATTAACTATAAATCTCAAAGATAACTTGTCGGTTCAAGTACGTCATTGAAAACATCCGGATAAACTATTTTAAAGCTTGAAACTTTAACAAATCTAGAATGATTTTATAGCAGTTTTGGATGTATTTATCCACTTAAAATGGTGTTTTTACATCCTCCACACCACTGTGCAGAGGGTATATATGAGTTTGTCATTCCGTTTGTAACGCTTCGAAATATGCATTTGCAACTCCATAACGTATATGCATTCTTGATCCTTATAACAACTCAAATCAATATCGCGATGTGCGTCTGTCCGTCTGTCTGTCCGCCTGTCTGCTGAAGTCACGCTCATTCACAAAATTGTACAAGTAAAAAAAATTCGGCATAGCCAAATTATTTTGTGAATGAGCTTTACTTCAGTAGACAGGCGGACAGACACGCATTTACAAGTTTTAGTTTTAAAAATACATAAATACAAATATATTTTTTTAGTTGGCTATATTTTTTATCGTGGAGTATGGAAAAGAACCATTATGAGTTATATGTTTTGTTTTTAATTAGTAAAGTGTTGTTTAAGGATCGGGTGCTCCCCTTAAATTTGTATTTAGAATTATTTTTCGGTTATAACATTTTATCTTTTTTTAGAATTTCAAACTGAAAGGAAATTGCGTCAATCATAGCGATAAATCCAACCGAATTTTTGCATTGTTATTGTGCGATTTTTGTGAAATAAAAGGAAGAGAACCTAAAAAAATATTTTATAGTTTCATTAGTTCTCAAGTAAAAATGATCAGATATCTTCATATATTCTTATATATGGCTCCATATATGAGAAAATATGAATTGTGTATGAATATATAAGTTAACACCTGTGAGACCTTAACAACAATAACAACGTTACACGCGCAACGTAATGGAATGATAACAACAACAAATATCAACAATAACCCAGACAGAAACAAAGCAGTATCAGCAATAACAGTACACGCGCATACCAACAACACATGCAAAACGTACAAACGTCAAAACGCATTGTTAAGCGGATTCCCAGGTAGTAACCCGAATCCGCACACGTAGCCAACAAAACATCGTACCATCATTCAACGTGGGAAACGCTGAATCAACAATTATGTTTTATTAAATTTTTATTTAAGTTGCATTCATTTGTAAAGTCTTTGCAGTCGGTTTGAAGAATTTAATAATAAAGGTTTGTTGCTAAAATTAGTTAGCAACATAAAAAAATATTTTTTTAACTTTTAAATAAAATAAATCTTTAATTGGCGCCCGAGCAGGGACCCTCGGAAAAAAAGCGTCCTTTGTCGTAAATAACTTATAGACCGCGGAAACGATGCGCTTTAGTAGTCTCTCCTAAGAGACAAAAGAGAGGTCCTCTTAAGGATCAGCGGCCACGGTACGAAATAATAAAAATAATTGAAGTGATAAAAATAATTAAAATAAAAACTTTTATAAATTTAGTGAAATAAATGAAGTAACAATAAAAATAATTAAAATAAAATAATAACTTTCTATAAATAAGAAGAAATATTTAAACTAAGTGCAAAAGTTTTCTTTTAAAACAAACAAACAGTGGAAGATATTAAAAGTAAAACAAATGTAGTGAAACCAATTTTGTTTTACATTTAAATAAAAAAAAACAATTGATTATAAACGAAGTGAAAAGAATAAATAATAATTAAAGCTAAAAATAAAGCTCAAATAAAGCGAACAAATAAAACTAAAATAAGTGTTTAAAACTTTTTTGGAAATAAAGTAATACCAATCAAAATAAATTTCTAATAATAACATTTCTAAATTAAAAACAACTATTTAAAATAAAGAGAATATAAAAATTAATAAAAATATAAAGGAATATAACATTTAAAGAATGAACTTCACCGGTTAATGTGAAAGAAACGGAAAATTAATAAAAAAAAAGCGAAAAAAATAAACAGTGACAATATTATTGGAGTAAAAAGATAGATTTTTTTGTATAAAAATAAACCCTAAATAAGTTCAATAAGAATACAAAGGGATAATAATAGTGACTAATTAAAACAAAAAAATATAATAAATAATTCAAAGAATTCAAATTGAAAACGAGGAGGAGAAGGAGAAGAACGCTAAGAAAAGCAAAACAATCAACAGAAAAAGGCCAGCAATTACACAAGACGAACTACAAGTCCAGACACTTTTAATGTAAGATTGTTTTTTTTTTTTTGGAACTGTAAAAATAATTATTTCCAAAATTTAATTAAACAAAAAAATTTTTATTTAACATTTTTTGAGATTATCTCCAACATAAAAACTTTAACTAAAAATTTAAGTTCTTTGAAGTTGTAAAAAAATAATGTTTTCCAAAATTTAAACTCTAATTTAAAATTCAATTTAATAATTATAGAAAAAAGTTTAACTAAAAATTTAATTTGACAAAATATTTCCTAATTGTGAAAAAATAATCATTTCCAAAATTTAATCTCTAACTGAAAAAATTAATATAATAATTGTAGAAAATTATTATTTCCATAATTTAAATTTAACTAAAAATTTTATTTGACGAAAAATTTTTTCGAAGTTGTAGCAAATAGTTGTTTCCAAAATCTAAACTTCAACTTAATTTTACAGTAGAAAATTTATTTACAAAAAAAAAAAAAAAAAAAATAAATAAAAAGAAATTTTTTTTAATTTGACTATTTCTAAAATTCAAATTTTGATTTAAGTGTAGAAAATTATTATATCAAAATATAAAACTTAATTAGAAATTTAACTTAACAATTTGATTTAATTGTTTCCTTTAAATTTAAATACTAATCATTTCCAAAATGTCCGACGAAACCATTGAAAACCTAACCGAAGACTTAGTAGATCACTTACAATGTCTCAAAATGCACCATCCGGGTCGAATGCTACATCGAATATAGGACTTACCGAATTACAAAAACGGGAGTTAAGAAACATTCTTAGGGAAACCTTGCAAACACCACAGGACTGCAGCTTACAGGAAGATTCGGACCAATAGGATAGTTGACGACAAGGTTAGAAAAATTGGACAGGGTACCCGATATTGTCAAATCTTTGAGGGAATTTTCTGGTAGTATTGGCGAATTCAATTCTTTGAGGAAGTCAGTAGACAGAGTGTTAGAATTGTACGAATCACAAAAAGGAACAGGAAGATACTATGCAATACTGCATACAATACGCACTAAAGTCATAGGAGAAGCAGACACAGCTCCTGAATCCTATAGGACACCGCTGGACTGGGCAAGAATAAAAAAATGCCTTATGATGCATTATTCGGACAAAAGGGACATTGGTACATTAGAGTACCAAATGACTGTGCTTTGCCAATGCAATAGGTCGAAAACAGAATTCTATCAAAGGGTTTACCAGCATCTCTCCTTGATATTAGATAAAGTATCTTGCTTAGATTTAGATGAAGGAAGCCTTAAAGTAATGACCCATACATATAGGGATAAAGCTCTCGATACATTTGTCAGAGGACTTAATGGGGACTTGCCGAGACTTCTTAGCGTTCGCGAACCAACTTCACTACCCCAGGCATTGCACATTTGCTTAAAACTTGACAATATGACATTCAGAATGAATTACGCTCACAGTCATTTCAATAGAAATAGTGTTCAAAAGGACCGCATTGGAACAAATTTATTCATGGGAAATAGGCCCAGATTTTATCCAGAATTAGCACACATTGGTGGCAGACCACTTCCTAGGCCACCACTACCACCTCGGAATACGATTACGACAAACTTTAATCGTAATGCTAATTGGCGACCAATAGGTAATCAAACCTGGACACCAAGACCCCAATATAATCAAGGAAATCAACAAATATTTCCAAACCAATATCCTCAAACGCAACAACCATCATCGGTACATAAACCAATGGATGTGGACCGATCAATACAGATACGCCAAGTAAATTATATGAATAGACCACAAAACACAGCCTTCAAGAGACCAACAACGGCGTCTATTCAAGCCCCCACAGAATAAAATGCAAAGAAACTTCCATGTAACATCAGACACTGAAGGTGACGAGGAAGGTGCTATTGGAGGAGTACCGGATATAGAAGAATATTTAGGGACAACGGTCAATCATATGCAGATACCGCCTATGAAATGCCCGAATACGACCCTTCGAAAAATTTGCAGAATGACAGTCTAGTAGATCTAAATTTTTTTGGTTAAACAGTTCCTCGTTACCATACTTTCAGGCTATGACGAGGAACGAACAGACACTCAAAATTTTAATTGACACAGGTAGCAATAAAAATTACATTAGATCACAATTAGCAGTTAATCCAAAATTAAATCAGGAGAAATTTAGTGCAAACTCAGTTGCAGGAAACGTTCAAATAACTCATCACGTAATGGGTTACATGTTTGGGATAAATGATATTCCAATAAAATTTTACCTTTTACCAGGACTAAAGACTTTCGACGCAATTTTAGGCCACGATTGCTTAAAACAATTATCAGCGGTAATTTATACTTCCGAAAACTACATGACTGTGCAGGGTACCAGGCGAATTAAGTTATTCCAACATATCGCACAGGACGTTAACAATATTGAATTAAGAACTGACCATCTATCTGAATATCAGAAAAACTCTCTAACTGATATAGTAGACCGTCATAGAAATTTATTTGCGGATCCAGATGAAAGTCTCACGTACACAACCAGGGTTGTAGGAGAAATAAGAACAACAACTCGTACACCTACATATTCGAAAAATTACCCCTATTTGATGGCTTTAAGGGGGGTCGTAGAAGAAGAAATTAATAGATTACTAAAAGATAAAATAATCCGACCATCGCGCTCCCCATACAATTCTCCCATTTGGGTAGTCCCCAAAAAACAAGATGCGTCTGGAAGAGAAAAAAAATAGAGTTGTAGTAGACTTCAGGAAACTTAATTCAATAACTATACCTGAAAAATACCCCATACCTGACATAAACGACGTACTTTCTCATCTTGGAGGAAACAAATATTTCACGGTGATCGATCTGAAGAGCGGATTTCACCAAATACCTATTAGGGAAGAAGATGTAGAGAAAACAGCATTTTCTGTCAACAATGGGATATATGAATTTCTACGCTTACCGTTTGGATTGAGAAATGCTCCATCCATATTCCAGCGTGCCCTTGACGACATTCTAAGGGAACATATTGGACGGATATGCTACGTGTACATAGATGATATTATTTTCAGCAAAGATGAAAAGTCGCACTTGAACCACCTAAATGATATCTTCGGAACACTTAACGCCGCTAGTATGAAGGTACAGTTCGGTAAGTGTGAGTTCTTTAAAGAAGAAGTCGAATTTCTTGGTTTTATGGTTTCATGCAGTGGAACAAAAGCTAATCCCAAAAAATTGGAAGCGATCGTAAAATTTCCATATCCTAGCAATATTAAAGAGATTCGATCATTTCTAGGCCTTTCTGGATACTACAGAAGATTTATTAAAAGATACGCCGACATTGCTAAACCATTGACCAAACTTCTCAGAGGAGACAGAGGCGTGATATCCAAATTCATTCAAACAAAAGAGAGATCAAACTCGATAATAGATCAAGATCCGCTATCGATGTATTAAAAAATGTCCTAGTGTCCCAAGAGGTCATACTTTCATACCCAAACTTTGAAAAATAATTCCAGCTGAATAGGAGCAGTGTTGAGCCAAGACGACAGACCGATATCTTTTATTTCAAGAACATTAACACAAACCGAGGAAAGTTACGCGACAAATGAGAAAGAAATGTTAGCCATAATTTGGGCTCTAACAAATTTGAGAAATTACCTATATGGATCGGGAAAAGTCATAACCTATACTGACCATCAGCCATTAACTTATGCATTAAGCAACAAAAACACCAATTCCAAAATGAAAAGGTGGAAAGCAATACTGGAAGTGTACAATTATGAAATCCAATATAAACCAGGTAGGAGTAACGTTGTGGCCGACGCACTCTCTAGGCCTCCTAGGACGAACATTAATTCACTGACTGGAATGGTACATAGTGGCGACAGTTCACCAGAAGAACTTATATCCAGTGTCGAAGTCCGTATTAATGCATTTTAGAATCAGCTATTCCTCCAAATTGACAACACAACAACATATGAATTTCAGATAATTTTTCCAGGATATCACAGACATATGATATCAGAACAGGACTATAATACTGAAAAATTACTATCAGTACTATCTGTAATAAACTGCATAAAAACCCCAAAATTCATTATGGGAAGAATACAGGAAATTTACCCACATCATCTAAAAAATTATAAGGTACGATTTACTCAAAATTTTGTTGAGGACATTTTGTCAGAATCCGATCAGGAAACATTGATTATAGAGACTCATAATCGCGCGCACAGAAACGCTGTGGAAAATAAGTCCCAGATGTTAGAAAGAGCTTATTTCCCTAGCATGTTCTCCAAAATTAAAAGAATATTGAAGCTTTGCTCAACGTGCAAGAAGAATAAGTACGAGCGACATCCCAACCAAACAAAATTAACTGTTACACCAATACCAAACTATCCTGGTCAAGTCATTCACATTGACATTTTCTCAACTGACAAGAAGATAGTTCTGACGGCACTCGATAAATTTTCAAAGTACGCGCAGACGAAAATTTTAGAAGGAAAATCGATAGAAGACATTAGAAAACCATTAAGGGAAATTCTTTTTTTATACGGAGTTCCTAAAACCGTTGTCATGGATAATGAAAAATCATTGAACTAGGAATAGAAGTTTTTACTACACCTCCCTATAGGAGTGAAGCCAACGGGCAGATTGAAAGATTTTATTCAACATTGGCAGAAATATTGAGATGCATTAAGGACGAAGGGGTTTGTAAAAATTTCGAAGAGCTTCTGGAGAAATCTGTAAATGAATATAATCACTCTTTTCATTCAACA
Organism: Cordilura impudica; assembly: GCA_963682025.1. Lineage (NCBI taxonomy): Eukaryota > Metazoa > Arthropoda > Insecta > Diptera > Scathophagidae > Cordilura > Cordilura impudica. The sequence goes on from OY821521.1 coordinate 111,192,524, forward strand.
ATAGGAAGGAAGCCTGTAGACATGTTCTTTGGGAGAACTGTAGATTTTTCTCCGGGTAGCTATGAACGGACAAGGGAGAATAACATTGAGAAACTGAAAAGGAAACAAGAAAAGGACTTAGAATATTGTAATAAAAATAAAGGGGAAATTAAACAATATATACCTGGACAAGAAATTTTTGTCAGAATAAATAAACGACTTGGTACGAAACTGACCGAAAAATTTAAACGGGAATTAGTAAATGAAAATAGACATTCCACTATTGTGACTGAAAGCGGGAGAATAGTGCACAAGAAACATATAAGAAACTAACTTTGCTACATTTTATTACAGATTACTTTTGACGATTACATTTTCTGAGGGTGAGTTCCAGATAATGGACTACTCCAACTCTAGACTCGTCGTGATCAATACAGGTTCAGCTAAAATTCAGACTGGCGTATTCAAGCTTGTCCACACAATCGACTTGGGGGGTACGAAAAATTAATTGAAGAACTGGAAAACACAATCAACTTAAACAACAATACCAACAACTTACTGTTACCTTATAAATCCTACAACCTATCTCAGATGAAATCCTGTCTGTCCAGACTGAAATCTAAGACGAGAACAAAGAGGTGTTTGGACTTTATCGGTAGCGCTTGGAAATGGTTAGCCGGTAGTCCAGATCAACATGATTTCGAAATAATAAAATATAAAATTAATAATGTCCTAGAAAACAGTAATAACCAAATTGTAATTAATCAACTAACTCTAGAAAAAATTAATAGACTTTCAATTATAACGAATAATGTTTCCAAATTGTTAGAAAATGAAATTAAAGAAGAAAAATTGTTAGATTTTAAGTATAAATTAGAAATCATAAAAGAAGAATTATCTAACATGGAATATGCCATTCAATGGGCTAAGGCAAATATTGTAAATCCATTTATTTTTTCTGATACTGAAGTTAATGTTTTGAAGGATATTTTTTATAGGGACAATATACCATTTGGTAATATGGTTACTGAACTTTTCCAAAGTTAAAGGCGCGTCAAATAATATAGAAATCATTTACATAGTAAATATTCCAACAACTGCTAGCGAGACTTGTGAAAATTTTTCAATTAGACCTGTAAAAAGAAACAATGTAATAATTAAGACAAATTTGAAAAAGTTATTGAAATGTTATAATAAGTTATTTGGAATTAAGAATGACTGCAAAGACTATAATAAATTAAGTATTTGTAAAACAGAAAACATTATAGACATCAGCGATTCAGAGTGAATCCCAAACCTCCTAAAGAGTAAACCTTCCCGATGCACAACAACTAACGATGAGCACGTGGCACTAGTAGAGAAGATAGATGAAAACATGGTACTGTTGAACGAATTCAAAGGACAAATCGAAATAGACAACGCAACAATCAACATAGACGGCGCATTTATAATTCATCACCTCAATTCTACGGTACGAATTAGAAATCAAACATATCTGACAACCCAGATATCCCTTACAAAACCATTACCCGCATTATTGCAGCCAAGTAGAGAAAATTTTCAAGAACAAGTAATGACGCTCGAAAGGATGGTAGCTGTTAATGTCAACAATTTGCACAGATCATTAAAAACAAAGTTAAAACTATTTTTATAAATCAAAAATAAAAACATAAATTTTTTTAAGGATCATTAAAAACAAAGATAAAACTATTTTTATAAATCAAAATTAAAAACATAAATTTTTGCCATATAACTTATAATTAAAATTAAGAACATAGCAAAAAACAAAACACGAAAATTCAAAAACAAAACTCAAACACCAAAATTTCAAATAATCTCTCTAAACAAACAATAAAAACAACAGTATTGATGCAATAATGTGTTAAAAAGAAAACAAAAACCAAACTACTAAAATTTCACAGTAACAACAACAGCATAAAACAGAATACTTACCATCAATGTACACAAAAACAAAACGCGGTAGAAAATTAAAAAAACAAAGTAATAAGATAACACAAAACATGAGTGCGAGTGAAGCTATGAATTCAAATGTAAATAAGTCTACTGCTCAGTCATTTGATAAGAGTAATATTGAACTGTTAACTGCAGCACCGAAAAGAGGAAGAGAGACTTTACAGAATTCTATTTTACAAAACTCTCTTCTTGAAAATTTATCGAAAACACCGCGGTTGTCGACCAATGATTCACCCTTTAAATTGCTTAATCTGGTTGACAGAAGATTTGAAAAAATAATAGATGAAATGAAAACACTGATTCAGGAAAGTGAAGCTCGTATGTTAAAAGAATTCGATAAACGATTTGATTTACTGAAAATAGACATTTTAAATATAACTCAACGCGTAACTAAGTTAGAAACTGTTGCGGATGATATTGTAAGCTTAAAAGATGAAGTCTCTAAACTGAAAATGCAAATACAGCGGCAAGAAAATTCTTTGATAGCGTCCGATCTTCGAATTAATGGTATACCGTATCGTAGAGATGAAGATTTGTATGGGGTATTTTCAACTATATGCAACACTCTAAATGTTAACACACCAGCCGTTAAATCAATTTACCGCCTGCAAAATAATAACAATAAACATAAAGATAATTCACCGAATGCTGTCATAATGGTCAAATTATTTTCTCCGTATGATAAAAATTTTATTCTTAAATCCACCGCAAATTTTCGAAAACGTAATAAAACGCCTTTGTTGTTAAGACATATAGGAGAAAACTGTGATCTTCCATTTTACATAAATGAAAATTTGACCACATCGAACTTCAAAATTCTTCAGTCTGCAGTGGGCCTTAAAAAAGCCAAACGATTAAAATCTGTTTTTACGATGCGCGGTTTAATTTACATAAAATTTAATACGGATGAAGATCCAGTGCGTATTGATAGTATGGATGACCTGCTCAATTTTTTTCCTGATGCACACCAACCTGATGCGAACCAATCTCGTAACAACTACTAATAGCTTTTTAAATATGTCAACAATAACTTCACTTCACTCACGTCTAAGCTGTTTTTTAATACATATTCTTACTATTTTTCCCAAATATTATTCCTTCTTTGAACATAAGTCATTATATTGTTATGTAATTTTCTTATTTAAATTTAAATTTGATAAATTTTGTTTTGCTTGCGTTGCTTATATTAATATCTTTTTTAATCATGACATCTCATATGGATAGTGTAGCTCTCAGTTCCAAAGATGTTACTTCTGATATGATACGAATACTGTGTAAACAAAAATCAGGTATTAAATTGTGTCATATTAATGCTCAGAGTTTAAGGTCCAAGGTTGATGAGTTTCGTTACATTTTTGAACGCTCTGGTGTAGACGTTGTATGCGTGTCTGAGACGTGGTTCAATGAGTCTGTTGTTGATGGTATAATTGATTTAGAAGATTACAAAATTTTTCGTTGTGATAGAGAAACTCCTGGTGGTGGTGTGGCTATTTATGTCAGGAAATCTATTATTTGTAAACTGTGCTGTATTTCAAAACCAGTTGATGTTTCTGCTAATAATTCATGTAACAAAATTGAATATGTATTCATCGAGATATTAGCTGGTGGTCGGAAATTACTCGTTGGATCTGTATACAGGCCGAATAAAAGAGACGATACAGTTTTTTTTCTGGAAAAAATGAAAACGCTAGCTTTGGAATATGATGATGTAATAATATGTGGAGATTTTAACTCTAATTTGATAGTTGAAAGCCATCTTAACAATGATATGAAATCAATTGGTTTAATCCCAACAAATTGTACAGTGCCAACACATTTCACTTCCACCTCTAGTACATTATTGGATTTATTCTTTGTCAGTGATATGAAAAAAGTTCTTTTATATGACCAGTTATCAGTACCTTGTTTCTCTAAACATGATTTGATATTCCTAACCTTTAATTTTCAGTTGCAGTATGTATGTGATGAAACTACTTTCTATGATTTTAAGAATATGAATTATGTTCTGATGTCCTTTGAGCTATCCAATATTGATTGGAACTCTATATATTATATGCCTTTGGTTGAAGATCAACTGAATTTCGTAGAATACAACTTGTCAAATGTTTTTAATGCATCTGTTCCAGTCAAAACAGTTAAACACAATGCTAGGAAAAAACCATGGTTCAATGCAGGAATCAAATCAGCGATCGCTCGTAGAGATTTGAAGTATAAATGTTGGAAAACTTTCAAAACTACAGAATTCCAAACTGAGTACTGCAATACTAGAAAAGAAGTTAATAGGATGATCAAAAGTGCAAAATCTGAATATTATTCTCGTTGTTTTTCATCAGCTATTGGATCAAAAAACACTTGGAAAACTATACGCGAAATTGGTGTTGGTAAATCACCATTTGTGAGTGCTGCTGCAATAGACGTAGATGAAATCAATGAGTCGTTTACAACTCTCCCTAATGTTCCATCGAATATTAGTTATTATGAACAACGGCCTACTATTCCTGGTAATAGTTTCTCCTTTAATTGCGTAATTGAATCGGATGTTATATCGAGTTGCCTTGCTATATAGTCAAATGCTGTTGGGTTTGACAACATCCATCCGAAATTTTTGAAGATTATAATCCCGCTAATTATACCTTATATCACATATATTTTTAATAATATCATCACGAAGAATGTTTATCCCAAGAACTGGAAATATGCTAAAATTATACCCACCCCAAAATCAAACAATGAATATCGCCCAATTGCTATATTGCCTTACTTATCTAAAGTGTTTGAACGATTACTCCATCAACAAATTGTTAAGTACGTTAATGATAAAGGGTTGTTTTCAAAAAGACAATCTGGATTTCGACGCAGTCACAGCTGCATAACTGCCCTTATTGATGTTTCTGAAGAAATCCGTAGCAAACTTGATGATGGAAATATCTCATTCCTTGTTCTTCTAGACCATTCCAAGGCATTTGACACTGTGGACCATGAAGTTCTCTGCTTAAAGCTGCTCAAAATGTATAATTTCTCAACTTTATCAACACGTTTAATTTCATCGTACTTATCAGGCCGAAGTCAATCTGTTTGTGTAAATAATAAAATATCTCGCTCGTTACCTGTTTTGAAAGGCGTGCCACAAGGGTCAATACTTGGGCCACTACTTTTTACACTCTATATAAATGATTTGGAACAAAAACTACAATACTGTAATGTACACATGTACGCTGATGATGTACAACTTTATATAAGTGGTGACTCAACTAATATAAATAACTGTGTTGAGAAACTAAATTCCGATCTAAAACATGTTCATGAATGGGCAAATTCGAATGGATTATGTATAAATCCCAAGAAGTCTAAGTGTTTGGTAATTGCCAAGAAAAGTTTAAAGTTGTCCGTTGAACCATTAATAATGCTTGATAACAATAAAATTGAAATTGTATCTGCGGCCAAAAATCTTGGTATCACTTTTAATTGTACACTTACATGGTCTGACCACATAAATGCTGCTGCAGGAAAAACATTTGCAAAGTTACGATCTCTTTGGAATACTCAATTTTTAATATTAGAATTCTACTTGCAAAATCTTATTTAATACCTACCTTACTATATGGTTGCGAAATATATGCTAGTTGTGACTCAAGGAGTCTGACAAAACTTATATCTACTTACAACGCTATACTGAGATATGTTTTTAATTTGAGGAAATATGACCACATCTCTCAGTACTCTAAAAAGCTCTATGGAGTTACAATTACTAATCTCTTGAAAATAAGAACTTTGATCCTCTTACACAAAATCGTATACACTCATGAACCACCATACCTCTTCGAAAGAATCCAATTTACACGTTCTAGTAGATGTAATGACATTATACATATAAGACATCGAAGTTTAATATCTGACTGGCAATTCTATGTTAATTCAGTCCGTCTTTGGAACACACTACCTTCGACCATTAAATTTATAAGCAACGCTCTGCATTTTAAAAGAGAACTCTTTCTGTACTACTCATAAAATACTTTTAATTTTGATTTTTGATATTATTATATTATTTTTCTATGCTATTGTAATCTTATTAATTATATTATATAAAAAGGTTTTTAATTGAATTATTTAATGTTCAATGTTCAATGTAAAATTTTATTCTCATTTTTTGATTCTCCTATGTTGATATCCATATCTTCTATTACTCAATGTTTTTCTTTAATAATCTATTGTATTATTCTTTAATTTTACTTTAAGCAATGTAAAATTTCCATAATGCTTTTTTACTTATTACTAATCCTGTACTTTAATTATAAGATTTATGTCTTGTTGTATAGGATACTATAATAAATAAAATAAAATAAAATAAAATAAAAATAAATTCTCAAGTAATTGAAAAATTACAAGTCCAGAATAAAATCAACCTATCCATCAACGCTTTACTGCTAACAGCTCTAACATTATTGGTTATTATCGTCCGGATAATGAAGAAAAAAAAACAGAAAACAAATCATCAAAAAACAAGCCATCAGAAAACGAACCATTAGAAAACAAATCGTCAGAAACCAAATCATCAAAAGTAAATGAAGAATCATCAAACGCAAACAAAAGACTGGAGACTGTAAAAGACGATAAAGTAAGAGCGGACACAAAAGTCTCATTATCATTGCCATCAAGAGGTGTCAAGAACCAGAGAATTCATAACCTTCCATTTTTCTAATTATTCATACGAGGACGTATGAACTTAAAGGGGGAGAAGTTAACACCTGTGAGACCATAACAACAACAACAACAACAACAACAACGTTACACGCGCAACGTAATGGAATGATAACAACAACAAATATCAACAATAACCCAGACAAAAACAACAGCAGTATCAGCAATAACAGTACACGCGCATACCAACAACACATGCAAAACGTGCCAACGTCAAAACGCATTGTTAAGCGGATTCCCAGGTAGTAACCCGAATCCGCACACGTAGCCAACAAAACATCGTACCATCGTTCAACGTGGGATACGCTGAATCAACAATTATGTTTTATTTAAGTTGCATTCATTTGTAAAGTCTTTGTAGTCGGTTTGAAGAATTTAATAATAAAGGTTTGTTGCTAAAATTAGTTAGCAACATAAAAAAATATTTTTTTTACTTTTAAATAAAATAAATCTTTGATTTATATATATGAATATGAATATATATACTTGTATATTAAACAAGTTAGAAAATTATAGTCGATCTGGATCGTCTATACGATAACGTATACAATGCACTTAGAGAAAGGATTTTAAGTACCAACTAATTCGATATGAAAATAAGCATAAACCAAATTTGAGTGGCATTGTTATTATTCTTTTTTTGTCTGTTCATTTCGGATGCTATATTTAAATGGGGGCTAGGTCGAAAAATCGAACAATCCTGACCATATTTGTTAAAGACACTTATTTTTTGCAAATTTGCGAAAATTCTGTACAATATTTATGATTTTTCATAGATTTAAGTGAATATCGGGAAGCCGCTTTATATAGGGAGTATGACCAAGGCTAGTCCCAAGCGGTTCATTTTTAGAGTAGTTATTAATGGATATAATGACTACTTATATACCTAATTTGACCGATATCGACTTAGAACGTCATTCTCAAAAAGTGATTCTGAGTCGATTAGTATAATAAAATATGGGTCTAGGTCAAATATTTTTGGTAGTTACATTCAGCAGCGCAAACTCATTATACCTTGACCACATAGTGGTGTAGGTAATAAAAATATAGGTGATATTTAAAATCATATGGGCTAATCCTGCGTTGCGGACGCAGTTCAAATGATCTGAAACTGAAATCGGCTCGTGCACGTCTGTCCACGTAGATTAGCAATAACTCTGTTAAAGATCTGAAGAGAAAAATGCACCGTTTGACGGTCAACATTAGTGCCAGCAGATGTTAAAGAACGATGTAAAATAAGCGAAGCTCTCTTTGCCAAATTACATTGAAATAATGATAAGTGAAATAGAAAAGATTACAATTTTGTTACTGTGTTCTCAAATTGTTTTTTTGTAGTTTTCTTTATGTGTTTATAATTATTGATGTATGTGGTTTTAACTATTGATTTTTGTAAACAAGACAACTTTTAGAAGAACTTAATTTTAGGACAGATCGATACCGTTGCGGACGTTACAAAATTTGATATTAAAAAAGAAACATACTTTTGTATATTTTAAATTTTTTTTCCTACTTTAAAGAACAGTTTTAGTTTTGTTTGGAATGTTAATGTGGTGTCAAACAAATTTTTAGTTTCTTCGTTATAAAGGGTGTCCCAACAAGAACGCAATTTTTAAATCTGGCAACATTCGAAGTGTCATTGTTTGACATTTGAACAATTGTTATTGTTTGCTAGTAGAAGGTACGAGGTTAGTAAAAATGGAGCGCTACACGAATGAACATCGCATTCTCATTGTGAAATTGTTTTACCAAAATGATGAAAGTTTTGCGGCTACAGTTCGCAAATTGCGATCAATTTGGGGTCACAATAATGCTCCAAAAGAGTCAACTGTAAAGAGATTAATGGATAAATTTGCCGAAACTGGGTCTGTTAGTGATGTAAAGACTACAACGCGCCATCGACCAGGTCGATCGACCGAAAATGTCGCAGCTGTACGTGATGATGTCTCTCAAACTCCATCCACCTCAATTCGACACCGAGCTCAGCAAATTGGTGTCTCCAAATCCACTATGCAGCGAATTTTGACGAAAGATTTGCATCTTCATGCATACAAAGTTCAATTGACTCAGGAACTGAAGCCAGCTGACCATGGACAGCGAAGGGAGTTCGTTAATTGGGTATTGGAGAGACAACATGAAAATGCTGATTTTGCCGCTAAAATCATCTTCAGGGACGTGGCCCATTTCCATCTTGATGGCTTCGTCAATAGGCAGAATTGTCGCATTTGGGGTGAGGAAAATCCTCGAGTGATTCACGAGAAGCAAATGCATCCTCAACGTGTCACTGTGTGGTGTGGTTTTTGGGCTGGAGGAATCATTGGACCTTTTTTTTATGCAAATGAGGAAGGTCAAGCGCAAACAATCAATGGTGTTCGGTATCGTGAAATGATAACCAGTTTTTTCTTGCCTCGAATTGAAGAAATGAATGTGGAGGGCATGTGGTTCCAACAAGACGGCGCCACATGTCATACAGCCAGAGAAACAATTCAATTGCTGCATCAGTCATTTCCCGGTCGTGTTATTTCGCGTTTTGGAGATCAGAATTGGCCGCCTAGATCGTGCGATTTAACACCATTAGATTTTTTTCTTTGGGGTTTTTTGAAGTCGATGGTTTACGCGAATAAGCCGATGACGACTCAAGCCTTAAAAGAGGAAATTGGACTCTGCATTAATGAAATACCGCAGCATTTATGCAAAACGGTCATTGAAAATTTCATTAAAAGATTGCGTGCATGCCAGCAAAGCCGCGGCGGCCATCTGCACGATATATTGTTCCATACATAACCGCATTCTGTCTACTTTACGATATAATAAAGTTTCACGATTTTTTTTTAAATATCTGTGTTTAATTTAAAATTTAAAAATTGCGTTCTTGTTGGGACACCCTTTATATGAAAACCCTTATTTTCCGTTGCGGACGTTACAAAGCGTGGACGTAACTTTACTCAGTTTTATTTAGTATGTTTAAATAGAGCATTTAAAGCGTTTCTTTCATAAAGTTGCAGAAAATTGATAGAAAAAAACTTTTTCGATGATGGAGCAGCCAAAAAAATGCATATTTTGGTCAAATATTAAAGATGTAAGGTTGCTGAAGTTTAAGTGCTGATTTTCGTAATATGGATTGCTAGAAAAATATTTTATAATGATATTTTAAAGAGTACAAATATAATCTATTATTCTATATAATCAAGAACAATTTTTTATCAATTTAAAATTTTTTTTCTTAGTTGACATTTTTTCGGATGTGCCCATATACAAAAATATATGCCAATATCTCATACATATACATATCTTCCTATATCAGCTCATACATACATGGCAAACTTCAATATACTGGCACAGAACTTTATTTTTATACCCTATACCACTATGTGGTTTGGGTATAATGACTTTTATTATACCGATGGACTCGGAATCACTTTCTGAGTCGATTTAGCGATGTCCGTCCATCCGTCCGTCTGTGTCCATGTAAACCTTTTAATCAAACTACATGCCATAGGGTGAACGCTATTGAAAAAGGTGAAATTCGGTCCATGTCCAGGCCTAGTCCCCATACAAATGATACCTATGAAATCGACTTAGATTGCCATAAGATCCAAATTATCATATAGATCTCCGTCAAATTGGGTTTGTGTATGTCTATTATATCCATTTATCAGTTGTTCAAAAAGAAGCCCCATATGGCAGTTCTTTGTTATATCCCCCAAATAAAGCTGCTTCCCGATTTTCACTTAAATCTATTGAAAAACAAAAATATTGATCAGATTTTTCTCAAATTTGGTTTGTGTATATTTTTTCAAAATACAAGTGATGTTATCAAATATGGTCAGGATCGGTCCATTTTTCGACCTAGTCCCCATATAAATATAGCATCCGATATGAACTTTTTCATATCTACAGCCAAAAAAAAATTAATAGCAATGTATATATCCATATAGTTGGACCTAAGGGATAGGGTATAAGTATCGTACAGTCGGTCTAGACGGACTATAATTTTCTTACTTGTTTAAATTGAACTAATTAAATCTTTTTTCATAATTCAAACTTAATTTCGTTAAAACTGTAACGTGTAATGACCAATAAACATTCGAAATTTTCTAATTTTCGATTGAAGCCGTTTAAAACACATAGTATTGAGCTGTAGTTGTGCTAGTCCAGTGAATCAACATTACAATCTTTCACTGTGAAGGCAATGGTCGCAATATGACGTTTGTGTACTTATATTCGTGTGGAAATTTCTTAACATTCAAAATTTTTTCGAACACTGGTAATGCTATTTTATCGATACTTGGGCGGCATTTTGAAATTAATGCATTTTTGCATTAGAATATGAGATAAAATTCTTACTTCGACCATTACCGGCGACTGGAAAATTCGAAAAAAGAGAAAAACAAAAATTCGTATTTATTCGTGAAATTTCTATTAATAGAATATTTAAAGAAATAATCACATAAATATTATTTGAATTTTATAAAAATTGTTTACTAATGTTTGACGAAAATGTAAGGCGTTGATCTACAAAAGTTCTGATTCTCTTATCGAATAATGCTCAGGGCGAAACAAAATAAAAATCGTTAAGACATAAACATAGGTAAAAAAAAATAAATGATAAAAGAGGAAGAAATAAAATAAAGATTTATGTCCATATATGGTCATAAACAATTTTCATATATGATAATTTTTACTTAGGATTTAATAATTTAAAGGGGTAATACACGATTGGGTAAGTTATTTATTCTCTGTACTCATGGGAGCATCCATCACATATATCGAAAGTCCAGGGTAAAATGATCTGTTGTAAAATCGTGCAAAAAATTAAAAATCAAAAGAATCATAATTTTTTAAATTCATCTTTATTTAGTTTTTATTTACGTATATACATTTTCCGAGATTTAATCTATAGATCTTACGGCGCAAGTATAGTTGGAAAATATATATGTATATAATTCGACTATCCCAAGGCGATAACAGATTACATTCATATCATTTTTGATTTGGTGATTTATGTTCTATAGATCCCATTACGCCGATTCTCTACATTCCCTTATCAGCTTATAAGGAGAATTCTCTATATTTTCAAAGTATTTATTATTGAGTTTTTTTATGAAGTCGTCGACACGCTCATAACCAGTTTCGCTGTGTAGTGCTTGTTAGTTTTAATCTTAAGACATTTGTTTTGGATTATTTGAAGTTTTTTCAAATGTGTTTTTGCAGCTTTATACCAAATGAGACCTGCATATATCAATGTTGTTCTAATGTCACTTTTGAATAATACGTTTTTGTTTTTAATGTTGAGTGATGAGCGTTTGTTCATTGGCCACAAAATTAAATTCGTGTTTAGCGATTTTCTACAAGTTTCGTTGATATGCTTTGCAAAATTTAGTTTCTTGTCCAGAAATGCACCAAGATATTTAACGTTTTTTTGGATGCAAATTCTCTCATTTTAAAAACTGCGTTGACGATTTGGTAATCGATGGGGATAGTTGTTGTAGGGAAATATAATGGCTTGAGTTTTGTTCGGGTTAATTTAAATTTTCCACTTGTAAAAATATTTTCTGCAGGCAGCAAATCCTTTTTCCATTTTCTTCAAAAGTGCCTTAGTGAGTTTGCTTGAAGTAATGAGGGCAGTATCATCTGCATACTAAGCACTCTTCAGGTATGAGGGAAGAAAAAAATCTGACGTGTAAATAGAGTACAATAAGGGAGACAATGTTGAACCTCGTGGCAGACTAGTTGTGATAGGTTTGGGAGGAGATAGTGTATTATTGGATGCGACAACATATGTTCTATCGTCATGAAAGTCAGCAATAAGCCCGCACAGATATCTCGGTATATCAGCCTCGAGCAGTTTATATATTAAACCGTTATGCCAAACGGTGTCAAATGCCTTTTCTATGACCAAATATAATTAAACCTGTAGATTTTTTGTTCGTTTATTAGCTTTGATTATATTTGTTTTACGGTTAACTTGGTGCACTGAACCAAATTGTTCGTTGGATATAATCGACGTATTTGCAATGGAGTCGCAGATTCGATTTTGAATAATTTTCTCATACAGTTGTCCCAAATTGCTCAATAAACTGATGGGTCTATAACAGCTAGGATTGTGTTTGGGCATGTTTGGCTTGAGGATAGCAATAACTTTGGCTTTTTATACCCTATACCACTATGTGGTTTGGGTATAATGACTTTGTGCTGCTGTTTGTAACAACCAAAAATATTTGACCTAGACCAATCTTTAATTATACCGATCGAATCAGAATCACTTTTTGAGTTGATTTAACAATGTCCGTCCGTCCGTCCGTCCGTCTGTGTGTCCATGTAAAGCTTGTAATCAAACTGCAGGTCGCAAATATGAATTTATTTTGATGAAATTTGGTATGTAAGCTTTCATCGGCCATGGGATGAACGCTGTTGAAATTGGTGAGAATCGGTCCATGTTCAGACCTAGCCCCCATACAAATTACCCCTATGAAATCGACATAAATTGCCATAAGATCCAAATTGTCACATAGATCTTACTCAAATTGGGTTTGTATGCGTTCATTACATCCACTAATGAGTAGTCCAAAAATGATCCCTTTGGCCCCATATAGAGCTGCTTCCCGATCTTCACTTAAATCTATTAAAAAACAAAAATATTGCACTAATTCTTCTCAAATTTTGTTTGTATATATATATATTTGCAAAATACAAAAGACTTTACCAAACATGATCAGGATCGGTCCATTTTTAGACCTAGTACCCATATAGATATAGGATCCGATATGAACTTTTTCATATCTGCTGCCAAAAAAATTAATAAAAATCCCACTCAAATTTGGTTTTTGCTTATTTTCTATGTCCAGTTAGTTGGGCCTAAGAGATAGGGTCTCTGAACGCATGGTATAGGGTATCGTATAGTCGGTCTATACCGACTATAATTTTCTTACTTGTTTTCTGTTTGTTTGTTTGTTTGACCGCTATACAAATTTTTATTCTTCAGACTTCGTCCGTATTTCTCCAATTATTTTCGTAGTATACGTCAGTTTTTCGTCGGGGGCTGAAAAAAGGTTAGAATATGTTGAAACGATTTTCCTCAACCCATTTTTTTGTCCCTGTGTCATATGATCAGTGCGAAATGAAGTCGTGTTTATACTATCAGCTGGATGTTCTTTAAGTAAAATTTTCCTTCCCTGTCCTATTGTCATATAATTATATTTAGTATGTATAATGGCATCGAGGTCCTTCAGGGTATCATTTCCAACAATGCCGTGAAAAGTCTTTAGTTTGGGCAGTAGAAAAAATTTTATTGGGACGTCCGTACGGCCAAAAAGGAACGTGTTCACATGATAGCGAATTTCTACCTTTCCGGCAATTGAGTTTGCATAAAAAATATCTTCATTTGGAATAGGGTTTTTAACAAGATTTGGTCTAATGTAATTTTTATTTGATCCTGTATCCAACAAGAATTTCAGAATTTCCCCGTTGTCCATCCTGCATTCGAAATATGGCAGGGTGGACGAATTTAGTCTAAAAAATGAATTTCGTTAAAATTGTCGTGCTCATCATTGAAATTTATCTGATCCACATATTCATTTAGTGTTTCCCCATTGGATTCGTTCTCTACTTGAATTTTGTCAAAATAATTGTCAATGTTCGTCTCTTGTTCATCTAAAGTATCCGTTTTCAATTGTAAATGGAAACTCCTGCTCTGTTTCTGTGCTTCTGGATGCGGTGGTGAAGATCTCTTACCTATTCATATAATTTATGTTTCGGGTCCTCATGCTCTGATCCACGTCCATAGGTTCGGGTTTAGACTGTGGTTTTTGTACGAAAGGTCGCGGAGGTGGAGAATTATTCTGGTTATTATTCTGGTTATATTGGTTATATTTAGGAAATGCTCCCTGATTTCGGTAGTTATTACCAAATCCTCGACTGGGGGCCTGTCCCTGAAAATTATTTAATGGTTTATATGGTTGAGGCGGTGACGGAATATGTGCTAATTCTGGGTAGAGGCCACGTGAAGTATTGACAATGTGGTTTCGTGGAGGAACAGGTATAAAATTCCGTCCAGACCTTATATTATTTGCATAGTTTGTCCTAAAATTCAGGTTTTCCAATTTTAAGCATAAATGCAGAGCCTTGGGCAAATCTGCTGGTTCCCTCATCGCCAGGAGTCTAGGTAGATCCCCTTTTAATCCCCTAATGAAAGTGTCCAGCGCCGTATCCCTGTAAGTTTGTATCAAAAGACACAATGACTCTTGTCCTATGTCCATACAACTTATTTTGTTCAGTATTAAGGACAAATGATTGTAGACTCTTTGGTAGAATTCCTGGACCGACTCAGTACCCTGAATCAGTGAAGTCAACTGATATTCGAAGGTACTAACATCCCTTTTATCAGCATAATGCAAAGTAAGACAACGCGCCATACTCTCCCAATTTAAGGGAGTGTTATAGGATTCCAAAATAGCGTCAGCATTGCCAACTATTTTATTTCTGATTACACTCAATATTCCGAAATATTTCGGGATCCCTTTTAAATGCTGGTAAATGTTCAAAATTCTCTCCACAGATTTCTTCCAAGAGCTATATTCTCCTGGTTGTCCCGCAAAGTCTCGTAGACACCTAACAACATCTGGTACCCTATCTAGATCATTTAAGTGATTCCTGTGCTGCGGTTCAATTATCTGATCTTGTTCATTTTGAATCGCAGGATTCTCAATATTTCTAGTCTGTTCCTGTACCGCTTCTGAAACTATTCTCCTAATTTCAGTTGCAAGTCCACCATGTTAAATGGTTGATTTGCCTGTACACCCAAAACATGTGGCCTCACTAAATTATTAGGGTTTGCCATTGTCCGATCCGAATCTGACAAATTTAATACAGTCCACTGACAATTCAATTTCTAATTTCTCTTTATTCTAATCTAAGAATCGTAGATCAATAAACACTTTCAGTTCAATCTCACAACACTTTCCTATATTCTATTCACTTTTAATTTCGAATAATTTTTTCCAAAGTTTGTAGTGTATTGCTCAAAAATTTAAATTATTTATAAAATGCTGTCAATATTTTTCGTTTCAATTTCACATTCTAATTTATAAGATTTTTTTGTTCAATTTTAAAAAAAAGTTTTCATTGTTAGCTTTTTTTTCAATTAAATTTCTTTGTGTTACATAAAATATTATCTTTTTTTTATTTCTATACTGATTCCTTTTATTAATTTAACAAATTGTTAGAAAATTTTAATCACTAATATTTTCTTATTTTAATCATTTTAATCATTAAAAATTTTATATCGAGAAAAATTTTATAAAAATTTTGTTTAATTATTCACTTTAAATTTAAAAAAATCTTATTTTCTCGTTCACTTTTATATTTACTATATATGGATTTTTCAACAAACAAAATTTAATCACTAATAATAATTTTTTATATTATTCAAAATTTTATAACATGTATTTCGAATTAATATTCAATTATAGTTAAAATTCTTAAAAATTTTTTTCTTTTGCTATTTGAATTATCACTGAATTACTTTAGTCAAAAAAAAATTTTTAATTTCAAACTTATAATTTATATAAACATTTCCATTGGAGGTAGCGGCCGTTGAGTCCCTCAACACCTTTTTACCTGAATTTTTCAGGTTACTGGGGAGCCCTTATTCTTCTGCCTCCTTCGTTGCGCGACGTACTGCTTGCAGGACGATTTAGGCGCTTTTAATATTTTTCTCTGGTGTGTGTTTGGGTCGGTGCCACCTGGAACGTGACGTGCTGGCTTGCAGGACGATTTAAACGTATTTTCGAACCGAAATTGTGCCTTTTTGTTATTTTCACTTTAAGGATTTTTTTGGTCGAGTTTCCCGGTGGCCCCACGTTGGGCGCCAATTAAACAATTTTCTTTGTTTTTTTTGCTTATAGTTGAAGCACTCGTTTATTCACAGACAAAAGAATACTGAATTCTCAAAGTAAAAAACACATAATATAAAAATACAAAATAAAGCTCCACTTGCACAATTATAGCAAAAACAGCGAGACGCGACGTCAGCGTTTTATTTATGTTTTCGAACGTTTGTTGGCCTCATTTTCATGCTGATGACACTGCATCAGTCGTTGTGCGTGTTTTGTTTTTTTTTTGAACAAATATGTTGTTAACTTATATTCATGCTTTTCTTAGCACAAACCGAACTTCTTATGGCACATTAAAAATAAACTAATTGAGAAGTACAATTCATCATTACGCTGTATTATAATACTTTTTTCTTATTTTACTGGTAGCTAGTAAACAAAGTGATCGTATCATTTTGAACGAAATAGAATTGAAATTGTGTGCAGATTTGTTTTGCTTAAAAAAATGTTTCTACAGATAGTGAATAAAATCCCAGTAAGCATTTTATGCAATAAATGATAATGTAGAGTCTTTTTTTGACTCATATGTGCTATTAAAACAGTCATAAATGCGCTCTTTTGCTCTTTTACCCGCGAATCTTCTTGAGAATCCTTTTTATCCGCTTTTCTGATCAGTTTCGACTCATTTTTGAGTCGTATTTAATGTAATTTTTCTATAAATCACTTTTTAAGAGTAAGCAAATATCATTTTCTAGTCTTTTTCTAATAGCGCATGTGATTAATCAGTTTTAAATCATCAAAAGTGCTCGAAGAAGACACAGCAAGGTAATTTTTGTTAAAACAATCTTCGAAATGATGACTGGGATATCGTATATTTTTGTTAACACACACACATATGCATAGCAGCACCAGTAAACCGAACTCTAATCGGCTTCTTATATGTATACAGCCGAACAAAAACGAAAATACTCACCAAAGAGTAAAGTAAGCAACAATTTCATTCAGTCTTATGGAAGCTTTGAACAAAGCAAGTCTATGTCGCGTTGTCTTGTGATATTTTTACATTGTTTTTTAATAGGTACTAGTGCTGCCAAGAGTTTTTTTTTCAGAAATCTCTACGCTTATGAAAAAAATTCCCTTTTTTCCCTACCCCCACTTTCCCCTACACTACTTTTTCAAAATTTATTTTTAATTTGTACATTTTCAATTTCAATTATGTAAAAATAACATAAAAAGGAAGAAAAAAAATATTAAAAATAAGATAAAAATATCATGAGAATTACATAAGAATAATATAAAAAACAGACAGATATTATAAAAAAATTGTTTTTACAATTTTGTATAATTCATCTTTTTGATATGGCTAGATGTGCATTTAAAATTTACACAATTAATTAAAATGGCTTGCAAATGAGATGTTATAACTCAAACGGAATATCTGTTCTTGGGTTTAAAAGATTTTTTATAACAGTGGTGATTAGCATGTATACTTAGATCTGATTTATCGCATTTTAATATTTTTTCACAAGCCTTGCATCTGCATTTATAGTCACCTTTGACCAGTTCCAGCCATCCATTAGCTTCTCGTCTCTAAACTAACTGAAGCAAAATCTTTATTTTCTGTATTTCTTTGATGTGTTTTCAGCATCATCGAAAAACGAATCGGACATTTTTCTAAAATTTATTATGTTCAAATTTATAATATTTTAATGTAATGCACAAAAAAGTGTTTTTATACCCTATACCACTATGTGGTTTGGGTATAATGACTTTGTGCTGCTGTTTGTAACAACCAAAAATATTTTACCTACACCCGTCTTTAATTATACCGATCGAATCAGAATTACTATCTGATTCGATTTAACGATGTCCTTCCGTCCGTCCGTCCGTCCGTCCGTCTGTGTGTCCATGTAAAGCTTGTAATCAAAGTGCAGGTCGCAAATATGAATATATTTTGACGACATTTGGTATTTGATCTTTTATCGGCCATGGGATGAACGCTATTGAAATTGGTGAGAATCGGTCCATGTTCAGACCTAGTCCCCATACAAATGACCCCTATGAAATCAACATATATTGCCATAAGATCCAAATTATCATACAAATCTCAGTCAAATTGGGTTTGTATGTATATATTACATCCATTAATCAGTTATCCAACAATGATCCCTATTGGACAATTCTTAGTCATAGGCCCCATATAGAGCTGCTTAAATCTATCTTCACTTAAATCTATCAAAAAACAAAAATATTGCACTGATTCTTCTCAAATTTGGTTTGTATATATTTTTGCAAAATACAAGAGACTTTACCAAACATGGTCAGGATCGGTCCATTTTTGGGCCTAGTCCCCATATTGATATAGCATCCGATATGAACTTTTTCATATCTGCAGCCGAAAAAATTAATAAAAATCTCACTCAAATTTGGTTTATGCTTATTTTCTATATCCAGTTAGTTGGGCCTGAGGGATAGGGTCTCTAAACGCATGGTATAGGGTATCGTATAGTCGGTCTAGACCGACTATAATTTTCTTACTTGTTTATACTTGTCATTGCTATTAAAGAAGCCACATATTTACTTCCTTCATATTATAGAGTTATTACCAGACTTAAAAAAGACTAAAGTTTCAAATTGAAAAAAATTATGCGATATTTAACAAATACATTCAAAATAGTTTTGACTGAAATTTTTGGCAGTTTTAGTTTTGCCTTGTATCAGTAAAATGTTCGGATATTAACTAAAAAAAAAAACAATTTGTTAAATATTTTCGTCTTAATTATCTTAATTAATTTAAAGACAAAGATAGATTTAATACAATAAAAACAAGTAAGAGTTGAAAGTTGATCTATGCGGACTCACAAATGTGCCGTATACTAATAGTTCTGGAAAATTGAAAAGGATTGTAAGAATAAAATGCACTTATATATTAAAAAATTTAAATTAAAAAGAAAATTACAAAATAAAACATTAACCTGGTTAAACTTAATATTGTTTGTAATTATCTGGATCAGTCAATTATGACCTAAAATATGTAGACAGCTCTATAAAATGCTGAAAATTCAGAGCATTTGTTGTAATAATTCAGTAATAGGTTTATCAAAGTGTTTACATATTCAATCATTTTATATACATTTGTTACAAATAGTGCAAGCAGTCCAGATATTAATGTAAACGTAAAACCCAGGTGGAGGGTATCAAAGATTCGGCATAGCCGAACTTAGCACTCTTACTTGTTTTTTTTTTTGCTTGAATAACCACTACATATTTTGATCCGCTATAATCACCTAAGTGCAAAAATCATTTCTATTTCAAATTCTATGGTTAGGTTATTTTACATATTTTTCTAAAATTTTAAATTTTTGAAGAGGCAACTCCATACATCTTGCCGTAACTTTGGAATGGCCTATTTGCTTTTGTCATGCAATACGACAAAAAACTTTAAATTATACCTTATATAATTTTTTGATATAGGCATTTGTTTTGGAATTATTAAGGCAAAAGTGAAAACAAAATTTTATTTTTAAAATTATAAAATTTTTAAATTGAAAAAATTCATAAAAAATAGAAAGCAACAAATACTTACCAGTTTTAGTACTTAATTTTAAAGCTGCATGTAATAGAAATAACATAAATTTTGCTTCATGAAAGTCCATGGATAAATTCGTGTTTTATTCCCGGTAAAGTTTTGACACTTTTAACGCAAATTTAGTTAGAGCCAAAAATTTTGTGATTTTTTTAACGGTACCACCCTATTTATTACACAATACACAATATTTCTTTTTAATTCTTTTTTATTGTGTTGTCTCTATATAATTTATTTATGTGCGTCTCATTTGCGATTATCGGTGTTTTTTTTTAGTTGTAAATACTTGCGTGTATGCCTATTTCATTTTTCTTTTCATTGAAAAAATTTGATTTTAAAAAGGTATATAAAGGCACCACTTCGCACAATCAGTATTACTCAACAAGTGATTGCGGACAAGATAAGTGTTTATTAGTTTATTTAGTGTAAAAATGAGCCGGATATATTTTGTTATGAGTGCGGCAACTTTATGACCAAAAATAAACGGCGCCGTTTCTATTTTTTTTTACCAAATTAAATACAAAGATTACTTTAAAAGATTTTAATTTTATATTTGATTTTGCATTTTTGACCGATTTAACAAAACTGAGCCTTCAGTTGCAAGGTAAAAATGAAATTAGTACTCGTATTGAACTAGTTTTTGTAGTGTATCAATTTATGCGAAAAATTGAACTATTAATAATGCGTCTTAAAGAAAGAAATTTGATTAATTTAAAAGTTTTTAATATATTTCCATATGATTTTAGCAAATTAAATTAATATTTTAATATATTGGTAACTTTATTAGTAAAGTACAATGTGCGTTTTAAAGATTTTGATAAAATAGAAAATAAAACCGGAAATGTAAAATATAACATAAAGAAGAACTTTTAAAAATTAGAACTGACTTAATTCTACCGCTTTCAACTGGTATTGAATTTTGGAAAAATATTAATGGAGCTTCATGTTTGGAATATTTGTGAGTCTTCATTTTCTTCGTTGAAATTTAAATAAAATAAAAAAAGAAATCGTCTAATAGATGAACATGTTAAGGATCTTGTTCACATAAAATGTTGCCCATATGATATTGCCATTCATTGTGTTATACAACATGAACCTTAAAATAGATTAATTTTCTTCTTCCTTTATTAATTTGCAGTCTATCATATCATAATAAGCCAATTTGATACAATCCGATATAATAAAAATAAGCATATAGTATATTACATCATTATGTAATATCACAACTATAATATAATAAAATTATTTATATACAAAATAAAAATAGGATAGTTTCAGAAATTTACTCAATTAAACCATAAATTTACAAATTTAATCAATCTTTTTGTTTCATTGGTTTCATATAATGAACAAATGACGAATGTATTAGAGTGATAACTCAATCTATTTAAATATTTGTCCGAAAACCTTTTGATTTTATCCTTCACTTTCGGTATGTTGAGATCATTATGAATTGTATTATTTTTCACAAACCATGGTGAGTTCAGAATAGTCCATAGTGAATTAGATTGAAATCTCTGTAATATTTCCACACTGGAATTGCTCGCAGTTCCCCAGAGATGGATACCATATGTCCAAATTGGTTGGATGATCGCTTTGTAAAGTCGTATTTTATTTTCTATATGATTTTTAAGTCAGTCGCCGGTCCATATACTTGGTAAGCGCTTCGATCAAGAGCGCCATTCTACTAATGAATATTCGTTCGAATATTTTGGAGAAGGTCTATAAGAAGTGATGGAGGTTTCTGGTTCCTTGGGTTTTAGAATCATGTTAATCATTGCACACTTCCATTGTGATGGGAAGTGACTAAGTCTAATTATGGCATTAAAAATATATGTCAAAAATAATAACCCTTTTTTGGGATGTTTTTAAGCATTTCAGCATTGATCTGATCATAACCTGGTGAATTTTTGGAGTTTAAATTATTAATTTCGTTTCTTATTTCAGTTGGTTTTATGGAACTTATTGGAAGATACATTTGACAGGGTGAGCCAAGGAATTTTAGTACATTTGTTTCATCGAAAGAACCAGAATTAAAATTGAATGGTTTGAATACCTTTTCTAAATATAAAGTAAAACCCGATGTCTTCTCCTAGTCAGTTTTGACCCATCTATTTCTTTCATCCTTGATAAGTGCATCTCTTTTTTGTGGTCGTTTTATATACCTTGTGGCATTCCACAGATTATGATCGTTACGAGCTAAGTTTTGTAGATAATTTTTTATAGAGTTGTTCTTAAATTATTGTAGCAGTTGAGTTAATTCTTTCGTACCTTTGTTGAGGTTTCTCTTATCACATGTGTGATGACTTGTTTGCCATAGTTTCCTTTTTTTTTTTGCTTATGAGGGTTTTAATTTGGGTTGAAATTATGAATTTATTGTTATTTGACAAACCGTCGTTTGAAGGCGTTGAAAGTGCGGAGCCCTCCTGCAATAAAAAAATAAAAAATGTTAAATTTTTTACGAAGCTATTCCAGCTCCTGTTTTCAGAGAAATATTTAAATTGAAGTTTTTGTATTCAAATGATTCTAAATCGTTTTTTTTTAAATAGATGACCTGTAGTATAACAGAGAGTAGTACTATATGTTAAAAATATTGGTGAATGGTCAGAGTTGAGGATAAAACTTTCAAGAACATCCAAATGGTGCCTTGGAATACCTTTGTACACAACAACATCTAATAGATCTGGGAGCTTTATGAAATTTTTTCTTTTGTGACCATTAGATGTGCAAATTTGTTGTAAAAGGAGTTTTCTTACGGGCTAATGATGGTCAAATTTTCTGTATATAAAAATCAATTAATTTTTCTGTTGGCCAATAAGTGGGTTTTCCTGTTGAAATAACAGAGAAGTTACTATTTTGTATGCACTTATATAGTTCATTTCCCCTTGGGTTAGATGTTCGGGAGCCCCACCAATGGTGTTTGGAACTGGAATCTCCTCCACCCAGAAATCTGGATCCTAATTTGTCAAAGGAGCGTTTAAAATGGTTTTGATTAAGTACAAAACGTGGAGGAAAGTAGACTGCTTCAATTGGTAGTGGACTATTTTCGGTCATTACATTGATAACGGTTGACTGCACTGATTCTTCTTGGATTTTATCTAAAATATATTTGACTTCAAAATAATGGCAACACCGCCGTGTGCTGAATCATCAGGATAGTTGATTTTGAATAAGGTGTAACCTTTTATATGAACGATTTGATGGTGAAGTGTGTCTTTCAAATTAAAAGTATATCGATTTTGTTGTTATGAAGAAAAATTTTTATATCTTGCCTATGATTGGACAGACCGTTGGCGTTCCATATTACTATCCTGAGATCTATTTGCATAATTTATTAAACAAAAGTGTTAACATTTTCAATAAGTAACTTGTTTTTTCAATTTGGGTTTGCATCAATATCTCTAATCTCGCAAAAGAGATGACATTTGTATTTGATTTTGTAGCATCAGCATAGGATTTAAAATTATTTTGAAATTGACTTGCTTGGTGAAATATACATTGATCAAAATTTTGTCGATTATAATATGAGGTCGAATTAAGGGGATATGAACTAACTTTTTTTTGATATACTCTACAACCGCGGTAATTTGCTGGATGATCCTGATTACAATTTCACCACATTTAACACATCGAAAAGTTTTTGTACAATAAGCTGTTGCGTGACCATATTGCTGGCATCTGTAGTATTGCACTAGCACTTTCACTATTTTTGGTGGTTCTATTTTGCCTCACATTGTAAATGTCTTTATTATCTTCAGTAGGTTCCAGATCAAGGAAAAACAAGGGTAATGGATCTTTTGGGATTCTGCTACGCACGTTCATTACATTTCTTACTTTGTAACCATCTAATTCTAAAGCCTCTTTAATATCATCTACATGTGTCGAATGGTGTAAATTTTTTACAACGACTCTAAAAGCACTTTCAGTTTTTAATTGATAAGTATGAAATTTTATTTGTTTTTTGTTGCATAAATTAACAATACTTCTATATGAGTCTATAGTTTTAACCATCACTTTAACTTGCTTATTTTTTAGAGCTTTATATGTAAAATGGGTCGGAGGGATTATTTAATAAAAAACTTTTACCATATTCGATATTTTTTCTACATTGGGTATGAATAGTGGTAGCGGTTTTGGTACAGAGGTTGTGTTTAATGTAACTTCGTCATTATCATTAATACACTCTTTTTCTCCTTCATTTATTAGTATTTCAAATCTATTGTTGCTAGTAGATGGAATATTATCATTAGCTATCTTCTTATTTGGTTGACTTGGTGGAGATCTCGAAATACTTCGTTTAGTTATTTGACCGAAAAATCTGCGATTTCACTTCACTCTCACTCTCATCGGTCTCACTTGATTCGTTCATTTTGTTGCTAAGGTGAATAACGTTTTTAGTTGAATATATTTTTTGTTTGTCTTTTTTTTTTGTGTTATGTTATTGTTATTGTTTTTTTATGAAAATGTTTTAATGTTTTTGTTTTTACATGCAACGTAAGCTACATGCATTTGATTTTGTTTATATTTTTCCCTGACCATAGTAGGTTAATGTTTTTATTTTAACCGTAGTAAGTTACTGTTTTTGTTTACGTACGTTTTTTTATTTTAACTATAAGCTTCTCTAAGTGCATTGAGTAAGAGAGAGAATGCAGCTTACTTACGCAAAGCAAAGTAAGATGTTCTAAATGCATTCCTCTTTCTCATTAAAACTTTGAGCATACCGGTCGTCCGTGGAATTCAAAGGAATTTACTGATTAATTACTGCTATACGAGGTATTTGGTCAAGATCTACTGTTGCTTCTGTTAAAAGTTGGGCTAAGGAGTTTTCTGATCCATATGTTACTAAACAGCTTTATACGGCACTTGTAAGACCGATTTCGGAACACGCATCAATAATATGGAATCAATATTATCAGGTTCACGCCAATACAATTGAGTCTGTGCAGAAAAAGTTGAAGAGTAGGAGGACCATGCTGGTGTTACCTTTGTATTCAATGGTAATATTGACTCGGAGTTTCTTTTATCAAATTTAATTTTTAACATACCTTGCAGATTCGCAAGACATTTTAATCCAGCTCATTTGGGCTATTTTAGAACTAATTATGCTAATTCTTACCCTTTTTGATGCGTACGTGGTCTCCGCGTTAAGGGGACGTGCCCCTCGGTCGGCAGGGCTGGGTAAGTGAGTGGCGGGGTTGTTCAGTTCGTTTCAAATAGACACATGTTATAGAAAAATCTGAAGAGAGTATTCCTTAAATCAATCACTATAAAATCAAAAACCAAAATCGCTTAAAATTAAAAAAGGAATTATTATTTTTAAAACAACATTTTACAAAATCAAATATCCTCTAAATTCCTTTTTAGTTTTTATCTTTATTTGTTTAAATGGTTCTTTATTTTTGTAGCTACTATATCGAGAATAAGGTAGCCAAAAGATTAGGTTAATCTATTGCTAATTTTGGGCGTGGCATGCTGTCAAACTCAACTGTTTTTTAATCTCAGAAAAGGGTATTTTTTTTTTGTTTTTTATTAAAAATAAATTGCTACTACTCGCAAGTTATCATCGATAATGACCTGCGCACAGTGGGCGATTGGGCCTCGCTAGCGGCATTTAATTCAAATTTTCAAATTTGAAAAAGCGTTAATTTTTTTTCACAAATCGATAACAGATGCTTTGATTAGATTTTTGGCGGTTTTTTATAAGCTCTACGATCAGCCGATCATCAGCTGTGAGCTGTCAAACACAAAATATGTTTTAGCAAGTGCTTTACAATATTTTTTCTTTGTTGTGCGCATTGATTTCGAGCTCCTTGGAAATTTACAATTTTTACTTGTTTTATTAAAAGTGTGGCTTTTTATTAACTTCAAGGTATGTATTACATAAAAAATCAGTGTTTGTGACCGGTCTATAAATGTGTTGTTCATAAAACGTAGTGGTAATTAAGTGTATTAACAACTAGACCGCACTAGCGTGCACCTGTCGTTCGTGGAGTAGAACTTACAAGATTCGCACGGATTCGGTCTAACTCTTTTTTTAGCTAGAAGTATGAGTCATTGTGGGTCCAAAATGTGTAATATGAACTGCTATTACCTGCTAACCTTTAAATCATGGCACTTTTTAGGAACAATGTCGGTAGCAAAACGGGTACTTTTTTTAGTATGGCATGAAGAAGCGATCCCAACCAAGAAGTTTCTCACCATGGAAAACTTTGTATTTGGTACTGTTCTCAAAAACCTTAAATATACTCAGGAGGAGCAGTACGAGATTGGCAAAAAGCTGCGAAATTTTAATAGTAAGCTTGTAGAAAAGTGGAAAAACTGTAGAAGAAATAAGGTTTTTTTTGAAAACAAAAACCAGGAATGGCTAGATACGCCGTTAGTATTGATTGAAAGATCATCTTCCGAAATTATTGGACGTCCACAAAAAGATATTTCGGAGTGTTGCAAAAAAACGCAAGTTAAGAAATTGTCAGGCCTTACTGAAGATGTGCCATCAGAAGCATTGTTGGTAGCTGCAAGCTGCAAAGAGAGCCGCTAAAGGGCAAAACGCCGATATATATCCATGCTACGACAAACTGCGTTGTGCGAAAAAAAAATGCTATCCTAGTGTCATCACGGTCACTGATCATTTCGCTGAAGTACCATTACAAAGCTTAGTAGACCATACGATTGCTAGGATTATTGAAGCACACCCAGAAAGTTTTCAAAACCATATTGAAAATAATAATAACACCCAATTAACTGCTACCTACAAATGGGGTTGTGATGGCAGCAGCGGCCATTCTACTTACAGGCAAAAATTTAATGACTTCGATGGAGACATGATAGATCAATATTTATTTTCAATTTGTATGGTACCATTGATAGTGCAGAAAGGACCGACAGTTTTATGGAAAAACAATCGGCCTTCTTCTACCCGATATTGTCGACCCATTAAATCACTTTGCGAGAAAGAATCGGCAGACTTGTCTCGCAGAGAAATTCAAAACATTAACAGCCAAATATTAAATATTTTTCCAACATTTGTGAGTACCTTAAGAATTGATCACCAATTTCATATGACCATGCTTGATGGCAAAACGTTCAGTGTCATATCGGAATCGGCTTCGCAAACATGCGGAATCTGTAGCGCGACTCCCAAAAATATGAACGATCTAAATTTGGTGAAAAGCTTTCCTATTAATGCAAACCTATTTGAATATGGCTTATCAAGTCTCCACGCATGGATTAGGTTTTTCGAGTGTGTTTTGCACATTGCATATAGAATACCAATACAAAAGTGGCAAGCTCGTGGTGCTGACAAGGATGTCGTTGAACAAAATAAAAGAAGTATTCAGCAGAAGCTAAGGGAAGAAATGCATTTGTTGGTGGATATACCAATGGCTGGTACTGGCAGCACGAACAACGGAAACACTGCAAGGAGGTTTTTCCAACAACCAAATTTGGCTGCTCGTATAACAGGAGTAAGCTATGATTTAATATATCGATTTAACGTAGTCTTACGAGCATTGGCTTGTGGATACGACATAAATTCGGACGCATTCGGATCGTACGCATTGGAAACTGCCGAAATTTTTGTTAAAGCATACTCCTGGTTTTACATGCCATCGTCTGTTCACAGAATTTTAATTCATGGAGCAGATATAATAAACCATTTTTCCCTTCCGATTGGTATGATGTCCGAAGAAGCTCTTGAAGCCAGGAACAAGGACTATCGAAACATACGCGAGAGCAATACAAGAAAAAATTGCAGGAAAAATACAATGGAAGATATCATAAATGCTTTATTAGTTTCGTCTGACCCTTTGATATCTTCATTGTCAAATGGGTCTTCAATTTCGTCTGCAAAAAATATTATTATGGACGATGATGTTAAGAGCTTGCTTTTACTGAAGCATCTAGATATGCCTGATTCTGATTCCGAAGATTCCGAAGATAATTTTGATTTATAAAATTTGTTTATTGAAGTTAAAAAAAAAATTTTTAAATTAAAAAAAAATTTAAAAAAAATTAAAAAAAAAGATTAAAAAGA
Source organism: Cordilura impudica (assembly GCA_963682025.1). NCBI lineage: Eukaryota > Metazoa > Arthropoda > Insecta > Diptera > Scathophagidae > Cordilura > Cordilura impudica. The sequence goes on from OY821521.1 coordinate 111,220,623, forward strand.
TTCCGAAGATAATTTTGATTTATAAAATTTGTTTATTGAAGTTAAAAAAAAAATTTTTTAAATTAAAAAAAAATTAAAAAAAAATTAAAAAAAATTTTAAAAATTAAAAAAATAAATTTAAACAAAATTTTGTTTTCTTAAAAAATTCTATGACTTTTTTAAGAGCTGTGAAAAAAAACCGACTGAACCTATCTTTTTTCGTTTAGAAGTTATTAATTAAATGCCGCTAACGAGGCCCAATCGCCCACTGTGCTGCGGTCCTTTTTATAAGGTTGGTAGTTGCTGTAAGTGATCACAGCCCTGCCGTTTAATAGTAGGGGCGTTATGAAATATTTATTAAACTACTTCTAGGAAACAAAAGGGAACAAGAAAGGTATACCATCCGGAGAAGAGTGAAAGTGTCCTTTTAACCCTATATATACTTTGCACCCGTGACGAACCGCGAGTAGAACACTTTTTATTTTAATGAAATTACTCAAAAAAATTCAAATTACGGTAACTTAAATACCCCTATGAGTATACAATTGTGTATTAAAGTTGTGCTTTAGGTATTTTATAGCTTATAATAGTCATTAGTAATGATATCTGCTTACAAAATACAAAACCCTATTGATATATTTGTAACGTGGGTTTTTTTATTATCATACTTTTTTTATACCTTTTTATTTTTACCTAACAATGCACTAATGCAAGAAAACGCACACAGGTAATTCATTTCTATAGTGGGTTTTTTATATACTATTTTAGGTAGTAATGCACTAATCCCATTTTTTACATTTTTATTTTACCTAGAAACGTAGTATAATGGTTTATGAGAAGGCTTATAACGAAGTGACATTTGAATACAAACTCAATTGCTATAATATATTTCAGTAATAACAGTTCCAAATAAAAATATTCAGAAAAATATGGAGATTTTCAGTTATAAAAAACTGACCGAAGAGTATTTTAGAAACAAAATCAAGCAGGATGTCCTTAGTTACGTTAAAATAAAATTAAACTTAAATTGGAACATCGGGGTTTAGATGAAGATGTCCAAAAACTACTAAAGAACAGAAATAACACAGAACAAAATATGGAATATTTGCAATCAATATTTGACACAAGTGAATAATAATTATAATATTAATAGGCTAAGCGATTTCTTGTTACCGATGTTTTGTTCTACCGTTTTATCCCGATTTTGACCAACCGTACATTATTGGCAATATATTTCTTTTTAGCTATTCACCAGATTTCCAGATTTTTTAATTTTTTTTTCTTTATTTTGAATAAATTGCATTTAAAGCTGCTACTAACACATACATAAAATTATACATATGCTTTGTGTGTGTTTATTAAATTTGTTAATGGGTTTGTTATCTTCATTCACAATAATAATAAACCAAAAAAGTGTTGGCTTGTGAATAGGCTAAGTTGAGAAATAAAGTTGCCTAGAAATTTCACTCGAATTTTGAGCGCTGCAATCTGCTAGTAATTATAATTGCCTTTCATTGTTATTTAAGTACGAAAAACATAGTTACAAATGCTATTAAAATCTATTTCAGTTTTTATACATGAAATGTTTTAATAGAAAAGAAAGATTAAAAAAATAAAAACCCTTATCTTCATATCAAAATCATAATCATTGCGCTAATGTTCAGCAGATTTTGCTAAAATTGACAGAAAGAAAATGATAAGTTTTTCTGTAGTAATAGCAGGACTTTTAGATAATATTACTAACGTTTTTTTAAGTGTAAATATTCTTTGAGTGTAAAAAGATTTGTAAATTTGACATAAAAAAATAGCAAAATTTCCAGTTGATTTGCCTTTTTTTTTAAGTGTAAAATTTTTTTTGGGTGTAAACAAACATTATAAATAATCCCATTATTACAAAAAATTCTTACAATTAATATTAAAATCCAGATATGATTAAAAAGTTTATAAATAAAAAAATTAAAAACCCATATTTCACGCTAAAAGTTAAAAAAAATGAAGAGTTCAATCAATTTTAATGAAAATATAACTGACTCAAGTTCAACTAAATATCTATCCATTAAAAAAAATTACTAAAATATTTTGATCGGTTCAACAGAATTTTGGCCAATGAAAACCGATTTTCAGCCATTGTGCGGCGTTGCCCACAATTCAACCAATATTGCAGTTTATTTTGGTGGCGCGTGTATGGTAGTTGAACTAGCGCTGCAAATTTGGTGTTTGCTGATGCTGCAGAAGTATGTTGGCATGTTTATAGTTAGTTTGAGTTCATATGTCCTCGTATGAATACCTTGATTTTAGAAAATGGAAGGCTGCGAACCTGTTGATTTTTGGTACTTTTGGGTGGTGATAGTATGGAGATTTTTGAATGAACGTATGATTTGACATTTTGAGTTGTCACTTGCTCTTGGATGTTTGCATCACCTGACTGCAGCAATGCGGGTAGTGGTTTGGTAAGGGTAGCTTGAGTTGTTAAATATTTCCAATATGTACCGTCGAATTTAGATGGTGAATTATAAAGGTGCCATTGATATTAATTGTTGAGTTATCAATTTCCATTTTCTCTTTGAATTGGATCAGCAACACCATACTTTCGTATATTTTTCTACTGGTGCCACATGTTCGTAATAAGTTGATGTATAGTAGGATAGTTTACTCATCAAAAGGTTTGGAATACATTCCGAACATTTATTTCTCTTATCAATTTAACAAATACTTAATTTATTGCAACTCTTGCAGTCTTAATACCAAATATATTATTATTACATTCTAGTACATTTTGAAAATTTGTCTTAATTACTAGATTATTTTTCTTTACAGGGCTAATTAGCAATTTATCATTTCTAGTTGTCGGAATGTTAACAATGTAAATTATTTCTTTGTTATTTGAGGCAACTTTAATCTTTGAAAAATTAAGCTACCGAATGGAATGTTATCATTATAAAAAATATTTCCGAATGTGACAATTTCTGTATTTGAAAAAATAAATAAATTTTCAATATACATACGATGTGGCCCAATGAATGGCATATTCAATATTAGATAATTTTTCTTTGACAATTTCCAATATTACTTAAATTCTAACAAATTTTCTTCTATAGTTATACCCTATACCACTATGCGGTTTGGGTATAATGACTTTGTGCTGCTGTTTGTAACTACCAAAAATATTTGACCTAGACCCATCTTTTATTATACCGCTCGAATCACAATCACTATCTGATTTGGATTTAACGATGTCCGTCCGTCCGTCCGTCTGTGTGTCCATGTAAAGTTTGTAATCAAACTGCAGGTCGCAAATATGAATATATTTTGATGCAATTTGGTATATAAGCTTTCATAGGATGAACGCTATTGAAAGTGGTGAGAATCGGTCCATGTTCAGACCTGGCCCCCATACAAATGACCCCTATGAAATCAACGTAAATTGCCATAAGATCCGAATTATTATATAAATCTTAGTCAAATTGGGTTTGTATGTGTTTATTACATCCATTAAAATAATATATAAAAAACCCACTATACAAATGAATTACCTATGGGCGTTTTCTTTACTACTTGTATTAGCGCATTGTTAGGTAAAATAAAAAGGTGTAAAAAAGGTATGATAATAAAAAAAACCCAGGGTACTAATGAATTTCATCCTCTGTGTATTGACATTCTTACTTACAAATATATTATGGTAATAGAATATTTAATGACTATTATAAGCTATAAAATACCTAAAGCACAAACTTGAATTTTTTTAGAGTAATTTCATTAAAATGAAAAAAGTGTTCTACCCACGGCTCGTCACGGGTACAAAAGTATATATAGGGTTAAAGAAGACACTTTCACCTTTCTCCGGGTGGTATACGTTTCTTGTTCCCTTTTCTTCCCTAGAAGTTCTATTCCACTAAAGTTGAAATTTGAGAAAAATATAGCAGTTTCATAAATATTTAAATGGTAGAGCTGTGACCACTTACAACAACTAAAGACTATAATCCTACCAAGATTGAAAAAAAGACTGCAGGTCATTATCGATGATAGTTTGCGAGTAGTAACCACTTATTTCTGATAAAAAACAAAAAAAAATCACCTTTTTCTGAAATTAAAAAAACAGTTGAGTTCTACAGCATACCACGCCCACAATTAGCAATAGTTTAACCTAATTTACCTTATTCTGGATATATTAGCTACAAAAAGGCGTTAAAATTTGGCCAATGAAATCAAAATTTCAACCACTGTGCGATGTTTAATTTCTCCTTTGTTTTTATTATGATACTCTAAGTCATTTTCTTGTTTCCTTTTCAGTTTTTCAATGTTGTTCTCCCTTGTTCGTTCAAAGCTACCCGGAGAAAAATCTATAGTTCTTCCAAAAATCATGTCTACAGGTTTCCTTCCTATTATCGAATAAAAAGAATGATTATTTTCGTTTACAGATTTCTCTAGAAGCTCTTCAAAATCTATACAAACCCCTTCTACGTTAATAGATCTCAAGATTTCTGCCAATGTTGAGTGGAATCTTTCAATTTGCCCGTTCGCCTCTATAAGGTGGTGTAGTAAAAACTTATATTCCTAGTTCATCTTTCATCATAAAAAGTATCGAAGCCGAATTTAATGACTTTCCATTATCCATTTAGGAACTCTGTAAAAAAAAAATTTTCCGTTTAAAATTTTCGTCTGCACGTACTTCGAAAATTTATCGAGTATCGTTAGAACTATTTTCTTATTAGTTGAAAAAATTTCAATATTAATGACTTGACAGGATAATTTTGTATTGGTGTAAAATTTAATTTTGGTTGGTTGGTATGTTGTTCGTACTTATTTTTCTTGCACGTGGAGCAAAGTTTCAATATTCTCTTAATCTGGGACTTGTATTCCACAGCGTTTCTATGCACGCCATTATGAGTTTCTATAATCAGTGTTTCTTGATCGGATTCTGACAGAATGTCCTCGACAAAATTTTGAATAAATCATACCTTATAATTTTTGTATTCTTCCCATACTGAATTCCGGGGTTTTTATGCAATTTACTACAGACCTATTTAGATATCTCTTTAGTATTGATAGTAATTTTTCCATATCATAGCCCTGTTCTGATATTATATGTCTGTGGTACCCTGGAAGAATTATCTTAAATTCATATGCTGGAGTGTTGTCAATCTGGAGGATCTTACATGCATTAATAGAAACTTCTACACTGGGTATAAGTTCTGCGGTGAACTGTCGCCACTACGTACTGTTCCAGTTATACTTAATGTTCGTTCTAGGAGGTATAGAGAGTGCGTCGGCCACCACATTACTCCTGCCTGGTTTATATTGAATTTCATAATTATATTCCTCCAACATTTCATATTGGAATTTCTTTTTCATATTGGAATTTCTGTTTTTATTGCTAAGTGCATAAGTTAGCGGCTGATGGTAAGTATAGATTATGACTTTTCCCGATCCATTTACTTAAATAGTTTCTCAAATTTATTAAAGCCCAAATTATAGCTAAGATTTCTCAATCGTTTGTCGCGTAACTTTCCTCGGTTTATATTAATGTTCTTGACATAAAAGATATCGGTCTGTTCCTATCGCCACATTAAATGTATCCGCGCACACCTGGAACACTTTTTCAAAGTTTGGATAGGAGAGTATGATCTCTTGGGATACTAAGCCATTTTTTAATGCATCGATAGCGGATCTTGATTTATTATCGAGTTTGATCACTCTCGTGTTTGACTCTGACTTCGGTATCATGCCTCCGTCTCCTCTAAGCAGTTTGGTCAATGGTTTAGCAATGTAGAGGTACCCTTTTATAAATTTTCTGTAGTATCCAGAAAGGCCGAGAAAGGATCGAAGCTCTTTAATATTACTAGGACATAGAAATTTTGCGATCGCTTCCAATTTTTTTGGATTAGCTGCATGAAACTATATATTCAAGATATTCAGCTTCTTCAAAGAACACCCACTTATCCAACTGTGCCTTTATTTTAGCGCAGTTAAGTGTTCCCAAGATATCATTTAGGTGACTCAATTGAGATTCTTCATCTGTGTTGAAAATAATAATGTCATGTCTTATGTGTACATAGCATATCTATCCAATATGGTCCCTTAAAATATCGTCAAATATACGCTTGAATATGGATGGAGCATTTCTCAATCCAAAGGGTAAACGGAAAAATTATTATATCCCACTGTTAAAAGAAAATGCTGTTTTCTCTGCATCTTTGGTGAAATCCGCTCTTCAGATCGATCACCATGAAATATTTGTTTCCTTCGAGGTGAGAAAGTACATCGTTCATGCCAGGTATGGGATATTTATCAGGAATAGTTATTGAATTAAATTTTCTGAAATCTACTACAACTCTATATTATTGCCTTTCAGATGCATTTTGTTTTTTGGGAAGTGCCCAAATAGGAGAATCGTAATCTATTAATTTCTTCTTCTACAACCCGCAACTAAATTTCTTTGACGGTTCACTATATAAGTTAGAGTCTTTTTTTGATATTCTGTCCTCAGTTCAATATTGTTAACGTCCTGTGCGATATGTTGGAACAGTTTAATACGTCTGAGCACTGTCATGTAGGTTTCGGAAGCATAACTTACTGCTGATAATTGCTTCAAGCCATCGTGGCCTAAAATTGCGTCGAAAGTCTTTAGTCCTGGTAAAAGATAAAATTTTATTGGAATATCGTTTATCCCAAACTTGTAACCCATTTTATGATGTGTTATTTGAACGTTTCCCGCAACTGAGTTTGTACTAAATTTCTCTAGACTCAATTTTGGGTTAACTTCCACCTGCGGTTTAATGTAATTTTTATTGCTACCTGTGTCGATTAAAACTTTTAGTGTTTGTCCGTTCCCCGTTCCAGCTTGAAAGTATGGTAACGAGGAACTATTAAACCAAACAAATTAAGATCTACTAGAGTGTCATTCTGCGTATTTTCTAAAGAGTCGTATTCGAGCTTAAAAATCTTTGCTGATTTCTTTGTTTATACTGGGGTCTTGGTGTCCAGGTTTGATTACTTACAGGTCGGCAGTTAGTGTTACGGTTAAAGGTTGTTGTTATCGTATTCCGAGGTGGTAATGGTGGCTTAGGAAATGGTATGCCATTAATATGTGCAAGTTCTGTATAAAATCAGGGCCTATTTCCTATGAATGAATTTGTATCAATGCGGTCCTTTCGAACATTATTTCTATTGAAATGTCCATGAGCGTAATTCATCATAAACGTCATATTTTCGAATTTTAAGCAAATGTGCGAACGCTAAGGAGTCTCGTTAAGTCTCCATTAAGTCCTCTGACAATGGTATCGAGAGCTTTGACCCTATATGTATGAGTCATAACTCTAAGACTTCCTTCATCTAAATCCAAACAAGATACCTTATCTAATATCACGGAGAGATGCTAGTAAACCCTCTGATAGAATTCTGTTATCGACCCATTGCCCTGGCAAAAAGCAGTCATTTGTACCAATCTCCCAATCTAATGTACTAATGTCCCTTTGTCCGAAGAATGCATCATAAGGCATTTTTTTATTCTTGGCCAGTCCAGTGGTGTTCTATACGATTCAAGAGCTGTGTCTGCTTCTTCCGTAACCTTAGTGCGTATTGTATCGCCCTGTTCCCTTTTGCGATTCGTACAGTTCTAACAATCTGTCTACTGACTTTCTCCAAGATTTGAATTCACCAATACTACAAGAAAATTCCCTCAGAGATTTGACAGTATCGGGTACCGTATCCAACTCCTCCAACCTTGTCGTAAACTGTCCTATTGGTTGTTCCGAATCTTCGTCTAAGCTGCAGTCTTGGGTGTTCGAAAGGCTTCCCTAAGAATGTCTGTTAACTCCCGTTCGTGTAATTCGGTAACTCCGATATTCGATGTCGTATTTGACCCAGATGTGGCATTTTGGGACACTGCAAGTGATCTATTAAGCCTTTCAGTTTTTCTATGAATTCGTTGCGTATATTGGAAATAGTATATAGAATTAAAAGTGCTTACTTTAGTTTTAAATTAAAAATAAATTTTTAATTAAAGTTTAAATTTTTTATAGAAATATTTTTTACAATTTGAAAAAAAAAAAAATAATAATAATATAAAACGATCTTGCGTTAATAATATCTGGAACATTGCTGGAATTGATGACTGTTGCTCCTTTTATGTTGGTGTAGTTAGATGATGTCCTTCTATTTATACCCTATACCACTATGTGGTTTGGGTATAATGACTTTGTGCTGCTGTTTGTAACTACCAAAAATATTTGCCCTAGACCCATCTTTTATTATACCGATCAACTCAGAATCACTTTCTGAGTCGATTTAGCGATGTACGTCCGTCTGTGTGTCTATGAAAACCTTGTAATCAAACTACATGTCGCACATATGAATATATTTTGATGAAATTTGGTATATAAGCTTTTATCAGGCATAGGATGAACGCTATTGAAATTAGTAAAATTCGGTCCATGTTCAGACCTAGTCCCTATACACATGACCCCTATGAAATCTAAATAAATTACCATAAGATCCAAATTATCATATAGATTTCAGTCAAATTGGTGTTGTATGTGTTTATTATTTCCATTAATCAGTAGTCCAAAAATAATTCCTATAGGAAAAATCTTCACTTAAATTTGTCAAAAAACAAAAATATTGCACAGATTTTTGGTTTGTATATATTTTTTCAAAATATAAGTGACTTTACCAAATACGGTCAGGATCGGTCCATTTTTCGACCTAGTACCCATATAATATAGCACCCGATATGAACTTTTTTCATATCTGCAGCCAAAAAAAAATAATAATGCCACTCAAATTATGTTTATTCTTATTTTCTATATCCAATTAGTTGGACCAAAGAGATAGGGTCCCTAACCCATGGTATAGGGTATCGGATAGTTCGTCTAGACCGACTATAATTTTCTTACTTATTTTCTGTTGATTTTTTTCACAGTTCAATTCTTCAATTCCGTCTCCTTTTTTTGTTTTTTTAATTAAAAGGTCCTTTTAAATTTATTTTATTGTTATTTATAAGAAAAAAAGCTCTTCGAATTATTTATTCACTTTCTTATTTTGCTTTGTTTTATATTTTGCTTTAATATTATTTTATTTTTTAATTAGTTACAATTTTTTGTTATTACTCCTTTTGTATTTTTATTGTACTTCGTTTTCTTCAAATAAAATTTTTGTTTTCACTTCTTTCACATTAAAAAATTTGTTTCTCTTTACCTTCTATATATTCTTTTATTCTATTGATAACTGTCACTGTTTTTTTTTTTTTTTTTTCAATATATCTTTATTATTATTATTAAGTTTCTATTTTTTATACCCTCCACTCCAGTGTACAGAGGGTATATATAAGTTTGTCATTCCGTTTGTAATAATTAGAAAAAAAATTTTGGACACCATAAAATACATATATTTGTGATCCTTATAACAACCGGAGTTGATATAGCGATGTCCGTCTGTCCGTCTGTGGAAATCACGATGACGGCATCAATCGTGCAGCTAGGGTGCTCGTTGACATAAAAAATGATTCATTAACATCCTGAAAAGTTTGCTATTTAAAATCGTCCAAATCGCTCGATTAGGGCTCGAGATTTGAATGAAGAACTAAAAAAAGTCTTGAAAAAATATAATTTTCTATGTTGTTCTTGTCACGATCACGCCCTCAATAGTGCAGTTACAGTGATCATTTTAAGTGGGAATGACTCACCAAATTCATGTGAAGATTTCTATTTCAAAAATCATTAAAATCGGTGGAACAGGTCCAGAGAAATCTCTGAAAGAGTAAAAAAAAAATGAAAAATATGATGATTCTATATTGTTCTTGTTGTTATTCTAAACGTTGTGTTGTTGTCATAGCTGGACTTGTTGTTTTTGTGGTCTTTGTGATAATAATATAATAAAAACTAACCCTTTGTACATTTTTTTTATTAACTCTGGTAGAAAAATTTAAAAGTTTCCATTGTTTTGGTATCACTAAAAAAATTTGTTAGATCATTTCTGTTACTACCACGAGCCTGCCTGCAAAATTTCAGATCGAATGGGTCACGGGAAAGGGGTTAAAATCGATCCAAAATATTTTCGACAAGCAGACACTACGAGTTAATATAAAGGGAGTAAAAATTCACCACCATCAAAAGCAAATGATCCTAAAATACCTAGTTGTTATTTAAAAAAAAAAACAATGTAAATTTAGCAAAAAAAATTTTAATGTATTAATTTATTTAAAGAGAAAAACACAAAAATAACGTTTGATGTTGTATTTTTTGTGTGTAATATTTACATATACATACATACACATATTTAATAATACCAATAATATACATATATTATATATATATGTATATCCATAATAACTGCATGTTAGAAATAAATCGGTATATTATTTTATTTACACAAATTTCTGCAATATTTTGTTGTGGGGAAAATATATTTATTTTGCATTAACAGAGTGGCACTTTATTTTGCTCAGCGTGACTATGCCACAGTAGATGACGCCACAATTTTTGTTTGTTCTAATTAGCTTTGCAATATTTATTTCTATTTCAACTAGATATCATACAGAACAATGTTAAGAGTATACTCGGGCTTGTCTTTTATTTCATAAGTTTTTTCATTATTCTTTTACAAATATGTTGTCTTTACAAAATAGAGTTACCGAGTTCATCAATGAGTTTTTTGCTTTCAAAACAGTTCTACATAGTTATAAAGAATTATTATTCTGCTTTACCTACAAAATATCTGATTGCGATTACATCTAATTTTTAAAAATTATTTATAATTACTAAAGCATTATTATTCACATAAATACAAAATTGCACTTTTTAAATTTTCCATTCAAATTTAAGAAAATATCAATTCTAAAAACTGGAATTAAAAATTTCCAATTATAAATAATTGAATTTCAGAAAATCATATCAAAACGTCGGAAATTATAATTTTAAATTTAGAAGACATCAATTGCATCTTTAATATATAAATTTTATTCGTTAAACACAAATTGAAATTCCAAAAAAAAAAAAAAAAAACACCAGATACCCATGTTTACATTTCAAAACTTTTTACATTTAAAAAAAATATTAACATTCAGGAGAAATTAATAGCTTTTCAGTACCGCGATTCAGTAACTTCTTTTAACGATAGTCGAATCGTTAAAAAAAGAAAATAGCAAAATTATCAGTAAAATTTTTAAACGATATTCGCTATTGTTAAACTCAGCTGTTGTTGTTATCTAAACGACAACCATTTTTGTGTTGTTTATTCAAGCGATAAAAACTTAAATTTTTAGGTTGAAATGTCGTCATACATAAATAAAAATCATAAAATAGTGAAAATATTTTGCTTTAATTAAAAAACTTTTTATATAAATAAAAAAATTAAATAACATATTCAATTCATTATTTCATTTTCAAATAAATACACAGAAAAATTATTAAAAAATTAAGATATTAAACATAAACATAAAATCATCCTGTCAAACACGAAGTAATTTGTTTTTTTCCATTCTTCTTTGTGTTTTTCGCTTATTTTGACAGAGATGCCACTCGTTTACAATTTAAATAAATAGAAAAATAGATTTGTCGACTGTCGTTAAGATGTATGTACTTAGTGAATCACTTAATCCTTAGTGCAAACAACAATAGCTGTCGATATATTTTGCGATTGTCGGATCGTTGAAATTTACAGAATCACACTACAGAAAACATTAATTAAAATTCAATGAATTTTAGAAAACGTCAAATGATATTTAAGAATTGCGAACATAAAAACTGTTACATAAATAAACGCAATTTGATGAGAATGTTATTTATACATATATAAATTTTCAAAATTTTTTTTGGATGAAAATTTGAAGTTTTTCAGATAATAAAGATAACAAATTATTTTATTTAAAATGTTTGGGACATTTGGTTTTTTGCGTTTGGCATCCCTAATTTGAATATTTATTTTTATAAATTTATTCTCTATGTTTTCCATATATGGCAATATTTTAATAAAAAAGTTGAGAGATTTTTTTTTTGGTTTTTATTTTGTGACTCCATCCGACCTATATGGCAGCAATGAAGAAATATTTGGCCAGTTAAAGGAAACTATACAGCCATCTCCAATTAGCACGATTTAATGCATATAGCCACCCTACACAACCATTGCCTTTGCAATGGAGGTTAGTGCGAGCTATTTAATTAGTAAAAACTAAATTAAAGGAGAAGTTATGTCATATAACTGGAAACGCATGCATATAGGTATATAACTCTTACTTGTTTTTTTTTTTTTTACTTTTTATATCCTTTTTAGTTTTTAGGAAAAAAAATATTTCACTTGATTGTTATTTTTTTGATACTGTTTTGTTTTTCTACAACTTAATAATTTACTTCACTTTTACTGTTCACATTTTTTGAGTTACTGTTTATTTTAAATATTTTTATAATTTTTACTTTTTTTTATATTGTTACTGTCACTGTTACTTCAGATTTTTATTTATTTCGCTTTTTTTTGTAATTTTTTATTTTTACTTATCCTACATCGTGGCCGCTGGTCTTTTTTTTTATCACGCCCTCCTGTTTACCTTTTTTACGTACGGTTACTAACTCGCTTCTTATTCGCGATTTTTTTTACACAAAGGACCCTTATCCGTGGGTCCGTGCTAGCGCACCAATGAAAAATTTATTTTTTAAATTTTGAAAAAAAAAAAAAATTATTTTGCTAACTAGTGCAAAGAGTTTTTTAATAATTACAATTTAAATAAATAAACATTAAAAATTGACTTGTTGAAGCGGCGATTCCCACAATTCAACCACTGCGAGTGCGGAGTTCAGTTACAATCTGAGAATACGCGTGTATGGTAGTTGAACTACATATGAAATACTTTCCTTTTATTTTAAGTTTTTGTCTAAGAAAAAGTGCAATGTCAAAACTACTGTACAAAGTTCAAACTTTAAGCGCGAGCAAACAAGAAAATTTACAAGAAAATTTACAACGATAAAAAATAGGAAAATGTAAAACCGCTCTCTGTGTTTAAGAATGTCATAAAAATTTAACTTACTAGTGATATTAGCGCCATCTAGGTGTGAATCATCCGAACCAATTATGGAATTACTGTCACCAAACATCCAATGTTTTAAGGTGACCATCCAGCCATCATTCAGCCCTGAACATCCCGGCCGCTTTGCAGCACTGCAATCAAAAAATTCTCGCTTTAAGACTCACATAGAATAAAGTATAAAAAAAACATCACAATTGAAAAATTCAATGGATTTCGTTTTATTCCACGAGGTAAAAAACGAGGCAACTACAAATTTAGCATATTATAAAGATACTATGTATCCTTGTGAAATTGCGTGTCAGCCAACTGAAGACCGGGGAACTCTTCTACAATTTTAGCTTCAATGGATTTCATAGGAGTTTCGACACGATATTCCCGGCGTAATTCCGCATACGCTTCTATAGTAACATTCATGCCATGACTGCCTTTGATGCAAACAAATTTCCGTATTATTAATCCACATTGTTTTCGCCCCAAGTGTTCGAACCTTGGAGACCACCGAAAATTCGGCCTCTGGATCAATTAAGACTAGCTCTCGTACATATCGTTCTTTAGTTACGATTTTTATTACGGCAGCTGGCTTCAACCACATACTCTCACTAATACGATATGTGGGCGAAGCACCAACAACCGCTGCTGCTCGCCTTCTATGGCATACACTTCTATTCTGAGCAGATCTTTTCTGTGTGGGCGTTTTAAGATCCTCGAACTTCACAGAATCAACGCATGAGACGAACTAGCTTTCGCAATCTTGTCCATCGGACGAACTAGGCAATCCTGCTGACTTATCGGACGAACTAGGTTCTTTAAGCTCCGGGCGGCTGGATGAACTGGATCCACGAGCAAGACGCTACGCATTTTTCTTATTCCGTTGGCCCAACAAACTACAGCGGGGTCCAGGTTTATGCAACAAATTATGATGCATATCACTTCAGTGTGGTCATGGCTCAAACACCCGGCACTCATAGAGGGATACCAACTGCATATGCTCGTCATAATCAGCCCGCAAAAGCCGCTTGCAAAAACGTATGGGGTGATCTTTCAAGCACACCCGATAAACCATTTTCTTTGTGGTGCGACGACCTTTATATTTTCTGTGAGGGATAATTATGCTGTAAAATTATATGTCGTAAAAAAAGAACTAATAAGTTGGAAGAACTACAAACCTCACTACTGGTCTGCTTACTACGCTGAGTGCTGTTTTCAAACCCATGTGTACTCTTACAACCCTACCTAGACGCCATTCATTTTCATTTTCGCCGACCTCGAGATCCTTTTGTATGAAATTCTATTCGCTACCTTTCTGTAGATCTTTCAAATACTCGTCTTTCCACCTTGTACACAAAAGTTGATTAAAGCCTTAATCCTCTGCCAGCGATTTGTAACAGACATCAGGGGCTCTGAAATTTCGACTTCAGGTGGAGCTAACAGAGGGCCATCAATTAAAAATTGGATTCAGAACATCTAGGCAGTCAGAGTTTTGGAACAAGGGACACAGGCGCCTCGAACTTAAACACGATTCCATGCATGTTAGTAGTGTAGAAAATTCCTCAACCGTCAGCCTCTACATTTGCCGAAGATTTATACTCAACCCACTGAAATATCTTTATTTTATCTATGGACTCATAATCCAATAGAAATTGTTTCTATTAGGGCTTCCGTTAAAAAATCATCCCAATCTGTTATTTCGCTCCAAATTTGGTGCAATAAAATTTTTCCGACAACCACAAACGCAATCCCAACCAACCTGCAAGGTCAAAAAGACATAGAAAAAACCTCCCGCTTTCGTGAACTTATCTTTGCGAGAAGTAGGAGATGGAAATAAAATTGTTCTAACTTAGTATTCAACCTAATACCAAACATATTCGTGCTGCTCTCATCATCAATATCCAAAAATATTAATATAATAGGATATCCCCTGGTAATCGTTGCAAAATTTTTTCAGTTGATCTCGAGTCTTAATCGCCAATATCGTGAGTTCCCGCTGAAGCGTGATCTACGTATATCATACGACGTAAAATCTTCGCAGCCAACGGCCATTGTTCCTCAACATCATCGGCTAATTGAAGTAGGGTTCTGATTGCTGAAAACAGTTCATAATCTTTTAAAATCTTACACAGGTCGCTACGAAATACAATGCGCTGAAATTTGGAATCTTTTAGTTCAAGAAGAATCTGACCATCTAACGATCAACAACATCAAGTCATTTTGCAAAACCGACCCTGTAAACAAAATATTATTTAAACCCAGTCCCAAAGAAGTTCGACTCGAGGCATTAAAAATGGCTTAAGTTTCGTCGGTAAGCTTTCTGGTTTAAAACCGCATGATGGGCATGTAAAAGATTTTGAAAAATCTAAACCCTCGTACTGAGTCTCAGCCATATGACCTAATGCCGTGTATTCAGAGGGAACGCCGTCATAAACCTTCTCGAAATCGGGATTTTAAGTAGAGAACACTAATTTCTACAAAGCTGCCGCTCAGCCTTTCCCTTAGAGGATCCCAACCCACTATCAATCGAATATTGGGGCTTAAAAGGCAACACGCTTTGTTGTTTTCCTGGATAGTTCTGCGCAATAATCTTCTTCAGGGGTTGACCTGGACGCCTGAGGCGGTTGCTCCAAAACCCCAAAACTTTCCAGTTGTTCGTTTATCCCAATTACAGTGAAGAAATGCATGTCGTGAAGACTGCCTGCCTTAATGCAGGAAGTGGTAAACCAAGAAATCCGAAATCTGAAAAGAACCAAGGAAAACGCGTTGCATTGGACTTGACAGAAGGCTTGAAAGGGCAAAATATAACAGCCGACAATTTTTTTTCCACATTTGGGTTGGTAAAAAAACTTCATGACAGAAGACTTACATATGTGGGAACAGTACGCAAGAATAAAACTTTCATTCCTCCGAAATTTATGGATATCAAAAAACTCCCTTTGTATAACTCTACATTTGCATTCAATGACATTGCCCCGTTAGTATCATACAACAGCCACAAAAAAAACGAACGATATTATTACAATGCACAAGACAGTTGCAGTTGATGAGAGTGGATCGGAGCAAAAACCAGAGATTGTTTCAATGTACAATACAAAAGGGAAGCAAGTTTTTGTTCGCCTGTAATTCCTTATGCTTCATATCTTTTAGGTGGTGTAGATACTGATGTTCAAATGATTGACCAAACATTTTATTTGCAAACATGCTTGATATATCCGCTTTGAATGCGTGCATACTATTTTCTGAAATCGATGTTTCATGTGCCCCAGCTGACCGGAAGCTTTTGCGGCAACTGGAAATTTCTTTGGCTAAGGCGCATATGATGATCGGACAGGATTGCCTCAACAGGAGTTATTTGCAAAGTTATTGACAGCAACAACAACACCATGCACAGTTTCAGTAGCGTCATTAAATAATGCTACTTCTGATTCAAGGGCTCGTGGCATTTTTAGTTGCTGTAAGTCTAACTCTGATATAAAATGATCCATTTGCAGCAAGTTTATTTTTGCAAAACTAATCGGAAAATATTTTGCTCATCATGCAATGACAAATATCAATATCAAAGAAAATATATTATGGACCAAATGGTCCCATTACCTAAAATTCGTAACTTTTTATTTATCTCAGTCCTGGTTTAAGTCAGAAAACTATTTTTTCCACATAACATTGTTTTATAAAAAGACCACGTGAGCTAAAAAATTAAGTCAGTTCAAATTAAGTATCAAGTATCGAATCAATAATAGCCCCAATGGGCTTAACCCAACAGCGGGGTTACCTGTTTGTTCCTAACGATAACGTTGGAACTGGTAATTTAGTCGAACAAAAGTTTACAAATATTGGATCCCAATTAGAAATATCAATTATATGTAAAGTGAGGGCCGAAATACATTTATTGATATCTCTCTTATGGTTGACAACCAACAGAGTTTATGGCAACAGAGTTTATAACTTAATGAACCCGAAAGCTAGTCCGGTAGTCACAATTAATCTATGTTTTCTATGTGTATGATTTAACTAACCCCTTAGTCAATTATATCACACTGTTTTGAACATTTTACCGCTTTAAATAAACATTATTATATGAAGACATTTTCTAATAATTATTCATAAATATGGAGGTTTTAAAAATTTTAAGACATTATTAGATTCCACGTTTAAATCTCGTTTACATAAATTCTGAATGTTTTACAGTCTAGCTAATCGGGAAGTTGGAGAAGACTCAATTACAAAAATCCGCTTTCATGTTAACCCTGGGAAATATTCATCAACTCATGTAGAAAATCATTAAAATTGTTTTAGTTTCAGAGCTTTAGCTAATTCAGCTACAAAAATCGGCCATCAAAACTAAATAAATAGGAAGGATTAAAACTTTCTAAGAAAGCATGATTTGGTAAATGAAAAATGCAAAATACAAAATACACTTATTGCACGCAGTGAATTCAGGTTAAAACTAAGATAGAAGCACGTTTAGATAACAGATATTTTTTTCTAACAAAATAATATCTGATAAGGTGAAATATTTACTGTTGCGACGACAACAAATTCGGAAGTTACAATTAGTGATTGCAATATCGATAACCGATAAACCGATTAATCGGACAAAAATAATATTTTAAAATTTTTTATATATCCGCTAAAGATTAGCGAGAATACGATAAAAACAGAACCTGCGTTACTATGATATATACGTTTTTTCACTGATTTTTGAGATTTTTTTAAATTATTGCAGTTTTTACAGATTTTGACGAGGATGTTGTTTTAAAAATTTACAACTATTCTTTATCTAGCTTATTATACTGATCTTAAAACGTGACTAGTTTAAAATTTGTGCTTGATGAATTGCCTCAACAAACATGGAAACAGAATTGATTTTACGTACGATGGAACGAAGAATAAATTTTGTAGATGTTTTTCAATATATAAATAATCCCCACGGCAACTGTGAAGAAGAAGATTACGATGAACAGTGGCTGAAAATCGTTTTTCATTGGCCAAAATTCTGTAACTTTTGAACCGATCAAAATATTTTAGTATTTTTTTTTTAATGGATGAATATTTGGTTGAACTTGACTCATAAAAACTGATCATACTTTTTAAGGAAGTCTAGGTTAAAGTTGAACTTGTCAACTTTTAGCGTGATATATGGGATTTTTGTTTTTTTTTTTTTATTTATTAAAAAAATGTCATGTTTGGACTTTAATAATAATTAAAAAAATTTTTTGTAATTATGGGATTTTTTTAATGTTTACACTCAAAAAAATTGTTACGCCAAAAAAAAATAGTTAAATCAACTGGAAATTTTGCTATTATTACTGAAAAATTAAAAATTGTTTGCTGTCAAATTTGCCAATTTGTTATTTACACTTAAAGAAACGTTCGTAATATTATCTAAATATCTTGCTGTTACCACAGAAAAATTAATTTTTTTAAAGGATTTTGTGAACCTGTTGCAGACATATTTCTCCATTGGTACTTGGTGGTATATATTTTGGCAGCTTCCTTTCTTCATAGCACGCAAGTTCTTCTAGGACTATTTTAAATCTTAAAATAAAGTTCAAATCCATCCACTCCTGTTATTTTAGATGCTGTTTATGGATCTAAAAAGAATGGTCGTGCGGTATTGGCATCATTTGTATTGCCTGACCCTTATTTGGCTTATCTATAATCAATTCCTATATGCCATATTCATCTTGAACATGTTTCTTTTTTGAGCCTCTTAACTCCTTGTTGGTTAATTATTGATTCTAAAGACCCGAAATCAAGGTTCAGAAAATACACACATGAAACACACAATGTTCTGTTCAAAAGCAGCCAACACATATCTTTATTTTCATATCAATTATGTGCGTTTCTAAATCTTCTACGGTGCCCAACACAACCATGACTGTGTTCGTTTTAATATTTCGTTATTTACACGAACATTTTTGTATCACATACTTTTTGTTTCAAACACACATAAAGCACACATTTTTGAGTGTTGCTTTATTTGAAGTTCATGTTCTGCTACGTGTAGTGAAAAAAAACACAGAACATGTACAATAAACAGGTTCGAGTTCAGTTATATTTTAAGTCGTGTTGTGGCTCGTGTAGTAAGGAAAAACACAACATGTACAATAAACAGGTTCGAGTTCAGTTATATTTTAAACACGACTTAAAATATAACTGATCTCGAACCTGTTTATTGTACATGTTGTGTTTTTTCTTACTACACGAGCCACAACACGACTTAAAATATAACTGAACTCGAACCTGTTTATTGTACATGTTCTGTGTTTTTTTTCACTACACGTAGCAGAACAAGAACTTCAAATAAAGCAACACTCAAAAATGTGTGCTTTATGTGTGATTGAAACAAAAAGTATGTGATACAAAAATGTTCGTGTAAATAACGAAATATTAAAACGAACACAGTCATGGTTGTGTTGCGCACCGTAGAAAATTTAGAAACGCACATAATTGATATGAAAATAAAAATATGTGTGTGTTGGTCTAAGTTATGTTTGTTTACATATATGTACGAGTTTTTTATTCAGTGTGTGTTTTTTTCTGAACTCTGCCCGAAATCCAAATAATAACTATTTTTAAGTATGTGTTCTTGCATGTAATGGTGATAATCCAAATTCATATGCATCAGTATGTTATTTTTTTTTGCATTAATTAAGCATGTAATAATTTCCAATTAAATGATTAGTTGATAAATATCGAAAATAAGATTTTTTATATTTGAAAAACTATAATTCGTAGGAATTTTTTTCCCGACACACAGTGCCTGAAAATCGTTTTTCATTGGCCAAAATTCTGTAACTTTTGAACCGATCAAAATGTTTTAGTAATTTTTTTTTAATGGATAGATATTTAGTTGAACTTGAGTCGGTTTTAAGTTCATTAAAATTGTTTGAGTAATTTTTAAGGAATTTTAGGTCAAATTTGAGATTTTAGTTTTTTATTATTTTTTTTATATATTAAAAATATCATATTTGGATTTTTATAATAATTATAAGCATCTTTTGTAATAATGGGATTTTTTTTATAATGTTTACACCCAAACAAATTTTTACAGTAAAAAAAAAGCAAAATCAATGGAAATTTTGCTATTGCTACTGAAAAATTAAAAATTTTTTGCTGTCAAATTTGCAAATTTGTTTACTCTCAAGGAATATATCACTTAAAAAAACGTTAGTAATGTTATCAAAAAGTCTGCTGAACATGTTCTGATTTTGATATGAAAATAAGGTTTTTATTTTTGGAATCTTTCTTATTTGTTAAAACATTTCACACATATATCGGTAGAAAAACATTTTAAAAATAATAGATTGGAATACCATATGTAGTGGTGATAATCCAAATTCATATGCTTCGGTATTATGTAATGATTTTGTCGGAATTTTGCTTGGCATATGATGTAGCTCGTTGCAGCCTTCGTGTTAGTCAAAGCCTGGCCTACTTTTCCATCTATCATTGTCAGCATTAATTTGTAGCTTACTTCAATTTGCTGCCCATCTAACTGTAATTGTAATGGCTGTACTGTTGCAATTTGGGTCTTGATATCAGTAACTTCTTTGGTAATGGCATCATGAGTTTCTTTTTTGAATTCAAATTTGATTGGCCTGTAACATTTCTAAACTGAATATATTGTTGTTTTGTTAATTTCAAATTCAAAAATAATGCTAATGTTGGTATACTTTTAAAAATCCGTTTTGTTCTCACTGGACTAGCTTTAACAACTTTTTCAATGATATACACTTTTGTCAATTGTTTCTGTGATCGTAATTGATGTAGGAAAGATTCTTGTATTTATACATCCAATTTCATCGCTAACATCTTTAAGTTTTCGCCTCTTAGATCTATCGCTGCAGTTGTCCAATGATTTGCGTGGTCTTCCAGCCTTATCTTGCTTTGTGGTTTCTGAAGCGACAGTAAGCTGGCCTTCCAACCACTTTGCGCTTTTTATATAAAAGTTTTGTTTATTGTAGCTAACTTCTTTGTAGCATTTTTTTAGTGCTTTGACGAAATTAGATAATTGCTCTTGTATTTCGAAGAAATACTAGTTTTTGTTTCTAAAATATTTTAACGTAACTAAGAAAATCTTCCTTGTTTTTGTTTCTAAAATACTCTTCGACCAGTTCTACATAACTGAAGCTTTCCATATTTTTCTGAATATTTTTATTTGCGACTATTATTGCTGAAAAATGTTATAGCAATTGAGTTTGTATTCAAATTTTACTTTCTTATAAGCCTTCCCATAAGCCATCATACTATGTTTCTAGGTAAGAAAATGGAAAAAAACCCACTATACAAATGAATTACCTGTGTGTGTTTTCTTTATTACTTGCATTAGTGCATTGCTAGTTGAAATAAAAAGGTATAAAAAAGGTATAATATTAAAAAAAAACCCATGTTACAAATGAACTACAATAACAAATATATAAAAAGGGTCGTGTAGATATCATTACTGGTAATAGTACAAATAATGACTATTATATGCTTTAAAATAACTAAAGCACACACTTAACACACCATTGTATACTTATAGGGCTATTTAAATTACCGTAGTTTGCATTTTTTTAAAAGTAATTTTATTAAAATGAAAAAATGTTCTACCCGCGGGACGGTTTGACGCGTAGCGGGAGTTACGGCAACCACCACAGTCTTAACAACAATAACACTAACACAACCACGAAACCAACAAGATCAGCATAAAAGTTATTAATCATATTTAGGTCATAAGTAAACAAACTTGTATTTAGTTATTGGGAAACATCTTAATATAAGCATAATTGCATTATTGCACAAATCATTGTATTTAGTTATTAAGAATTCTATTTGATTAAAATAAATATAAATGTATTATTGCACAACCATTTAAACGGGAACAACTAAAAAGACTATCAAGCAAAAGTAAACATTATTATAATTAAATTATAATCAATAAAATTATTTATTTATTTATTTATTTTTTAGAAATTAACTTACAATTAAAATTATAAGGTAAGTGTGTATAGGAGCAATAGCAGCTGAGGCCTTCAGATCAAAGGTATATAACAAAATAGTGATAATTGTTAAAATATATGTATAATTAAATGCAGTTAAAAGTGTTTGTTGATTTTAAGTAACAATTATCAAAATTGTTAAAATATTTTGATCAGTTGGATCGGCAAGTAGTTCCATCGGATCTTTATTGTTGAAGCACCGTGATCTTTGAGTGTAGAATTTTGGGCATTCTGCTAACAGATGTGAAGGATCGGTTGGATAGGTTAGGTTGCAGCTACACGGGTATGTAATTGGGAGTTTTAAAATACAGCCATGCGTGACTTTTGTGTGTCCTAGTCTAAGCCGTATGAATTTTGTTAATTTGTGTTTATGTTTTTGTTGATGGTTTTTAAAATTCCACGATTAATATTTACTTTTTGATACCAGAAAGATGTTCGTTGATATGGTGTATCCTTATGTTTATGATGAGATATTATGTATCTGGATAAATCTTTAGCGTTGAGGTTTTCAGTTGTAATTAAAGGCGCTCTTAAGGCGTATTTAGCTACAGTGTCAGCATACTCGTTCCCAGGTTTATTGCAGTGGCTGGGTATCCATATTAATTTGATGTTGGGATATTTTCTAATTATGATGTCACGGACTTTCGAGGCATATATGTTGTTGTTAGAGATGTTTAAAATGGATTTCAGAGATGAAAGAGAGTCGCTACAGATAGCGTATTTGCCATTTTTATTTCCAACATATTCCATAGATTTGGTTATAGCTATTAATTCTGCAGTCAGTATAGAGCTGTGTTGTGGTAAGTTTCCTACATAGATGACTTTATTATACCCTATACCACTATGTGGTTTGGGTATAATGACTTTGTGCTGCTGTTTGTAACAACCAAAAATATTTGACCTAGACCCATCTTTAATTATACCGATCGAATCAGAATCACTTTCTGAGTTGATTTAACAATGTCCGTCCGTCCGTCCGTCTGTGTGTCCATGTAAAGCTTGTAATCAAACTGCAGGTCGCAAATATGAATATATTTTGATGAAATTTGGCAAATAAGCTTTTATCGGCCATGGGATGAACGCTATTGAAATTGGTGAGAATCGGTCCATGTTCAGACCTAGCCCCCATACAAATTACCCCTATGAAATCGACATAAATTGCCATAAGATCCAAATTGTCATATAGATCTTACTCAAATTGGGTTTTGTATGCGTTCATTACGTCCATTAATGAGTAGTCCAAAAATGATCCCTTTGGCCCCATATAGAGCTGCTTCCCGATCTTCACTTAAATCTATTAAAAAACAAAAATATTGCACTGATTCTTCTCAGATTTTGTTTGTATATATTTTTTGCAAAATACAAGAGACTTTACCAAACATGATCAGGATCGGTCCATTTTCGGACCTAGTCCCCATATAGATATAGCATCCGATATGAACTTTTTCATATCTGCAGCCAAAAAAATTAATAAAAATCAGACTCAAATTTGGTGTTTGCTTATTTTGTATGTCCAGTTAGTTAGTCCTAAGAGTTAGGACATGGTATAGGGTATCGTATAGTCGGTCTAGACCGACTATAATTTTCTTACTTGTTTTCTGTTGTAATGCTAAATCCAATGTTGTTCTCATTTTTTGACCCATCTGTGTATATAAAGTGGTAGTTTTTTAATTGTTGTTTTATGCCATTAAAAAGAGAGCGAAATTGCTGGGGATTATGATCGGTTTTTGTAAATTGGTGTAGTGATATATCGACGCTGTTTTGTTCGAGAGACGGTATTCTGGCATTTTTTTTTTTTTTGATTTTTTTACTCCATAGAGTATTTTTTTAAGAGGAGTTGTGTTGTCATAGAAGGACTTATATAATTTTGTGGTGAGAATGTCTCTTTGAATTTCCAGAGGAAGAATATTAGCCTCAGCGTAAAGGTTATGTATCCGAGAAGTGCGAAAGGCACCTAGTGAGCATCTGATGGCAGAGTTAATGTGTTTATTTAATTTCGCAAACAGCGATCTTGAAACGTAACCAAATATAGGTAGACCATAATTTACTTTAGATAGGATAAGCGCTTAAGTGATTTGAATTAAGGTATATGTATTGCAGTTGAACTTAGGACTCGAGAGGCATTTGATAATATTTAGATGCTGCTGTAATGATTGAACTAGATTTTCAATATGATCTTCCATCCGTATCTTTTGTTGATAATTATACCTAATAATTTAAGGTTTTTAACTTCAGTGAGTTGTAATCGATTAGATATAATTTCACATTTCAGAGTTTTTACGGCATATATGAATGTATTTGCATTTTGTTGGAGATAGTACTGCTCCAGAGTAGTTGCTCCAGTCAAGTATGTCCTTAAAAAGGTTGCTGAGATTTAATACTGGATTTTTGAGTTTGCTTGATTTTATAATTAGGTTAAAGTCATCAGCGTAGGACGTAAAATCAACTTCGCGATAGATTGAAATAACTTGGCACAGTTTGTTGTAGGCTATAAGAAACAGTATTACAGAAAGTGGAGATCCTTGTGGGATGCCATTATGAAGTGGGAACGCAGTTGAATAATGTGACCCAACTCTTACTTTAAATTTGCGATTTTTCATAAAATTTATAATATAGTTAATTATTTTTGGTCCGACTTTCCAAGCAATTAGTTGGTCTATTATGGTGTGTAATCCTATTCTGTCAAACGCTTTTTGGAAATCCAACGATACCACTGTTATGTGCTTACGGAGCGAAATTGAGTCAGAAATTTGGTGATCTACGTATTGTCGATTTTCCTTTTGTGAAACCAAATTGTCGATTATTTAATAGTTTATGAGTTGTTAAAAACCACCATAGTCTATTTGAAACGACTTTGTCTAACACTTTGGATAGGCAAGGGTTAAGTGATATGGGACGATATGAGTTAAGACAGGTTTTGTCGTTACCTTTTTTATAGATTGGTACGGTGATGCTAATATTAAACTGCTGCGGGTTATATGAGTAAACAATTTTATTAAAAAGTTGAAGTATTCGTTGTTTCATTATGATAGGAAGTTGCTTAATCATCGAATATGAAATTCTGTCCAACCCTGGTGTTTTGCCTTTATGTTTATTTAATACTGCATTTAGTTCCGACATATTGAAATCTATCTCAATTTTACTAGCCTCTAAGCTTGGTTCTGTTATTGGTGGGTTCAATAATAAATTATATTTTTTGATTGAAATTCAGAGGGAAAGTTGCAGTCGGATGAGTTTTTTGACCAGAATTTTCCTAGTTCGGAGGCTATTTCAATTTTATTTGTTATTAGGTTATTAGGATTTGTTTGTGAAGATATTCCATGTATAGTTTGGATTGATTTGTAACCAGTAAAAGTCTTTATATTTGACCATATGTTTTCAACTCGAGAAGTTGGATTTATGGTGGAGGTAAATTTAAATATTGATTCTTTTTTAGCTTTTTTAATTTCACGTTTAAATAGAGCGTTGTTTCTTTTGTAGTTTATTAGGTTGGTGGTAGTTATATTTTGTTTGTAAACATTCCAAGATTTGTTTTTATTTTTTTTAGTAGCTCCAGATTGCAGTTCCACCAAGGAACCTTTTTGGGAATTGTTGGATGAGTTTGTGGTATTGAAATATTCGTGGCTTGATGAATAATTCTGCATATATAGGCAGCTTCTTTGTTTATATTATCACTTCTGGATCGTTCAAGTTCCAAATATATGCATTGGTTTTGATATGCAGTCCAGTTTGCTTTTTTCGTAATAAATTTGGGACTAAACGTTGAGTCAGACTGAACCGGTTGACGAAATAGGGTTATGATGATGGGAAAGCGGTCGCTACCATGTAGAGTATTTTCTATTTTCCATTCTGTATAAAGGGGAACAGAAGGGTAGGTCGACATATGAAAAGGTGGAATGAGTGTTGAACAGGGTTGGGGAGCAGTCATTTAATAATACAAGCTCATTGTTGTTAATATAATTTGCTTGTATTTTGCCTCTTCTGTTGTTTGATGGTGAGCCCCAATTTCGGTGCCAACTGTTAAAGTCTCCCGTTATCATAATCGGTTGGTTAATGTTACTAAATATTTTAAAAAGATTTTCATGAGTAAAATATTTCTTTGGACCGATGTACGGTGACGCTATTTTAAATTTTAACTTTGAGTGAATTTCTATACATATGGTATCAAAATCAGTTCTGACATCAATTTGTTTGTGTTGTAATGATTTGTGGATGAGTAATGCAACACCTCCATATTGGGTGGTGGATGTGTTCAAACAGTACATTTTGTAGTTTATTGGAATGGCAATATTAGTCAAATTGTGAATATGTGTTTCTTGTAAAGAAATTATTTTTGGACAATAAAGTTTTATCAGTAGCTGTAGCTCATTATAATTGTTTATAAAGCCATTTATATTCCATTGAAGTTATTTAATGTCATATGAAAAATAGAAATAAAATTATGATTTTGGATGGTAAATTTAGTTTTGGTTAGGTAATGAACTATTTATTTTTTTACTTTGTTCAACACTATACATTTTTGGTACGTTTGCTAGCATTATCATTGGCCTTTCGTATTTGTCTTCTGGTTATTTAAGAGGTATTTTTAGGTAAGATTTTGGGGGAAGTTCTGCCGTCGGTATTATTGTTTTGTGATGATGTACTGTCGGATAGTTCTGCATCTGACATAACATCAGAGTGTTGGATTACTTCACGTGTTGTTATTGTTGTTTTTGGAGGAGGCATGTTATGCGGTTTATCATGAGAAGAGTTGGTAAATTTAAGAGATACTGTGTTTGTGGTTGAAGATTGTTGTTGGATGGGTACAGATGATTGGTTGTTGCTACTTCTTGTTATTGATGAGTATGATGTAGCAGCAGAGGGGTGACGATCATTATATTTATTTATAGTAGTTTTTCTGTTTGTTTTTTCTAATGTGATGATTGCTTGAATCTCTTTGGCCCAGTTTTTGAGATGTCAGTTAAACTTAGTTTAGTTAAACCGAGAATTATTTTTTTCAGACATGTCCAAATTCATAAAGGAATTGATGAATAAATTCTGGGTTTAACAGAACTAGGTTTAACTGATATCTCAAAATCTGGGTCTTTCTCTTTTAAAAATATAGGGCATGATTTAGTATTAGCAGGATGATTATTGTTTTCTTTATTTTCTTCTTTACCATTAATATACATTTGGGTATGAGAGCAAATTTCGTTAATCTCTTCATTAAGATGGTAATCGGATGAGCAATTAGACCATATTTTAATGCTTTTGCAAAACTTAGATAAATGTCCAAACCGAAGGCAGTTTTTGCATTTTAAAGGGAGAGGAATGTATGGCCTTATTTTAACTTTCTCATATCCGATAGATAATTCTGCGGGTAGAGAAGTAGAGGCAAATGTTACGATTATTAAACCGGTTTCTTTAAGTTCGTTATCTATTTTTCTTAAAATTTTGTTTACTTTATGTACGTTTTGTTTTTTGAGTTCATGTAGAATTTCTTCTTCTGGTATATTGCGAAGGTCATTTGAATATACGACACCTCTAACAAAGTTAAGAGATCGATGTTCGCACATTTCAACACAAATAGATTCGGTGAGCGAGGTTAATTGAATTAAACTTCCGGCCTGAATAAAATTTTTAGTTTTAATTAATATTGTTCCATTTAATAATTTCTTGCATGTATCGACTTCACCTCCGCATACATTATCTATGACTTTTTTAATTAAGAAAGGTTAAAAAAGAAAAAAAAAACCCCTCGCGTTACAGTGATTACGTCTTGTGTAAACGACTTTACTACGAACACTGTGAATCAATAAAATTAATTCTGATTGAACAGTCAAACTGACAACTTGTGTTTTTTTAAACTCGTGATACAACAATCTCATAATTGGCGCAGTCGGATAGTTCCCGTAGTTCATGTACAAACCAACGTATAAAGCGATGGATTATCGCCACAATACATTGAAGTGACGGATCAAAACTAATAATAATAAGTGTACAAAGAGCCAATTGACGAAGGATTATCGTGAAAAAATTGGAACAGGACCTTAAGCAATTATGTATGCCGTAATAATATTAGCGTAAGCCAAATATTGAAATAATAAATAAATAAGTGAAAAAATAAGTGAAAGAAAAAATAGTAATAAGAAATAGAATAAAGAAATTGTAATTTTTACAAACTAAATTGATAATTAAATAACTAAATATAAAATCAAATAGTTTTCCGAAAATATAAATAATATACCCTTTGAGGATAATTATTTTATATATTACGATGTAAACAAAATTCATGTATTTTTAAAGGACAGCGATTTATAAGTGACCCTCCTGAAACCTTTTTTACATATATGATTTTGTATAAATAAAAAAAAATAATAATAATCCCTTTGTGCCTAAATTTCATCCGTACATTCCGAGAGTTCTTACTCCTATCCCGGAAGTTGAAAATAATATTAGTGAACATCGAAATTGTGTAAATATTTTAACAATGAACCAGGATAATCAGTAAGAAATGCCATGGAGTCTTTAAAAATTCCAGACGCTGTCAAAGATCTTCCAGAATTTGATGGCAATCCAAGATTGCTATACGATTTTATAAACAATGTGGGGGAAACCCTTTCTATATTGACACCAATTGATAGTTCTCCCTTTGTTAAAATAGTATTAAAATAGTACAGAACAGGATTGAATTGGGATTGCGTAAGGAATAACCTCATACTACATTATTCGGACAAAAGAAACGAGACCTCACTAATTCGTGATTTACACTTACTTAAACAAAATAATAAAACATTAGAAGAGTTTTATACTTCAGTAGTTGAAATAGAAGCCACTATAAACAACCGTTTAATGATCCACGACACATACCAAAATGTAATTAGGGAAAAAAAGGACTTATTTACCCAAATGTGCGTCAACACATTTTTATCAGGCCTTAAAGAGCCTTTAGGTTCCTCTATCAGGGCCATGAAACCGGAATCTTTACCAGCAGCATTCTCATACTGTATAACGGAACAAAAAATATACTGTATCAAACAAATACGGAGACAAGAGGCTCCTAGACAAAACATTTCACAACACCTATATCCGAATTATCCAACTCAATACTTTCAAAAGCTATTTATACCAAGACCGCAACAACATAAAAGGTATAATTACCCGACCCATTACAAAATCTCACAACAACACACAACTTACAATTACCCCACACTCTATAACAGGTCACAACTTCCAGTTAATCAACCATACACTAGACCCCATTAGCACATAACTATAGTTTACCTAAACAAACACAGTAACATATGGCAACAAATAATCAAAATCAATTCAATAATGCAAAACAACCACATTCAAACACTACCACATATCAGACACCAGAACCCATGGACACCAGTTCAGGCTATACGTATTTAAGAAACACTAGTGCACAATCACGGAGACTCCCAAGAAAAATTTACCACGTTGACTACAGCCCCGAAGAGTTTGAAAACTTTACAGACTTCGAAGATTTTAATGCCCCAAATTATATACCCGATATGGATGAATATAATGAAATAGAGGATGTAAAGGATTTTCAATTAAACGCCTCCAAGACGCAGAGGGATACTTAGATATGGCACCAACCTACCTTACATTAATGTCTCATCCCCGTTTGGATGTCTACTTAGCTTTCTAATTGATACAGGTGCATCGACATCTTTTATTAATCCAGAATATACCAAACAACTAGATATAGAAAAGTGTACACCGATAATAATAACCACTGTGTTAAACAAACATCAATTAAATACAAAAGTTAATATTCCCTCGTTCATAGAATTCCAAGAAAACGAAAACCTAGAGTTCTTTGTATTCAAGTTTCACAATTACTTTGACGATTTTATTAGGCTTGATATACTTACTAAATTACTGAGGAAAAATATTTAATTACAAGGAATTTGTATATTCTATTACTTTTTAAACCAAATTTAACTTCAGGTAAATTTCGAATAGCACCGACAACGAAAACTATTATTAAAATTCCTGTGGATCTCGAAAGTTATGACTTTTTAGTTCCTACTATTACGATTGAATAGTGTAACCATTTCTTCCGGCATATACAGAGCAAAAAACAGGTACAGCTTTGTTGAAGTGAACAACAAATCAGATACGAATAAAATTATTTTGATTGAAAGTCCAATCAAAGTTGTTCCTATTATAGACTCACACTACATAGAAATTAATAACATCAACTTCGAGCATTCTTTTGAATATCAAAACCCTAAATTACTAGGAAATCTTTGAACTAACCATTAAAATTTAGAGGAATGGAAGGTTGTCACGAAAATATGTAAAGAATTTGAAGATGTAAGAAAATCAGTCCCTTACCTTCACTAACAAAATCAAACACAATATCGTTACGAAAGATGATATTCCCATTTATACGAAATCCTATAGATACCTCCATATCCACAAAGCGGAGGTACAAAAACAAAAACAGGACATGTTAAGTCAAGGCATATTACGAGAAAGTTACTCACCTTGGAGTGCACCAGTATGGATAGTCTGAAACGAAAAGATAATATCGGATAGGTATCCGATACCGAATATAAATGAGATATTAGACAAGCTCGGTAAATGCATGTATTTTACCACATTGTATTTAGCTAGCGGATTTCACCAGATAGAAATGAATCAGAAAGATGTGTCTAAAACTGCTTTCACAGTAGAAGGGGGACACCATGAGTTTGTTAGAATGCCCTTCGGTCTCAAGAATGCACCATCGACATTTCAAAGAGTAATGGATTGCGTCCTTAAAAAGTTAGTAGGAACTGTATGTTTAGCCTATTTGGATGATATTATTGTCTATTCCGCCTCACTTCAAGAACATGCCGAGAACTTAAAGAAAGTTTTTGAAGCTCCCATGGAAGCCAACCTCAAAGTGCAACTAGACAAATCAGATTTCCTTCACAAGGAGTGTGCTTTTTTAGGTCATATCGTGACCACTGAAGGGGTGAAACCAAATCATGAAAAAATATCAGCTGTTCAGAACTTCGCAATCCCTGTAAATCAGAAAGAAATAAAATCATTTTTCGGTTTACTTGGCTACTACTGTAAGTTTATAAAAGATTTTGCTAAAATAACAAAGCCATTTACAGCATGCCTAAAGAAAGATAAGACAGTGGTAATTGACGAAAAATATAAAGAAACTTATAAGATTTGTAAAAGCCTTTTAACTAATGATCCAATCTTACAATACCCCGATTTCTCCAAACCGTTCAATCAAACAACAGATGCAAGCACTTTGGGATAGGTGCCATCCTATCACAGGCTCCTATTGGAAATGACAAGTCAATTTGTTACGCAAGTCGCACATTGACGAAATCTGAAATTAACAATTCGACAATAGAAAAAAAAAAAACTTTTAGCTATTGTTTGGGATACCAAGTATGTTCGATCTTACCTATTTGGTCACAAATTCAAAATTATAACGGATCATAAACCTCTAACATGGATTACGACCCTCAAGAAACCCAAGTAATTTACAAAAAGGGAAAGCTAAACACAAACGCTGATGCCTTAAGCCGCATAAAAATTGACCATCCGAACACAAAAAACATTAAAACATTTGACACTTTATCTAACCAAGCTACTTCAGGAAGTAATATTTATTAAGCAGAAGAGAACTGTGATGATGGAATACCTATTTCAGAAAAACCAATCAATGACTTCAACTTACAAGTCATTTTTAGAAAGGTTAACTCTAACTCTCATATGAAACTTGAGGTAATTTTTGAAAATAAACATAGACGAATATTTACACATTCTCATTATATAGAAGACATTATAACAGTAATCTTGAAAAACCATCTTGCACCTAATAAAACTTCAGCAATTTTTCTGATGATGAAACTTTTTGTATGATTCAAGCGGTGTATTCAAAACATTCGTCACAGGGCAAGATTTTTCGATTGATAAGATGCACTGAAATGGTAGAAGATGTAATAGAAAACGATGTTCAGGACAAAATTATTATAGACTACCACAATAATAACAATCACAGAGGTATAACAGAAACATTAGACCACCTCAAACGTGAATATTACTTTCCATATATGAAATCAAAGACAACACAAACCATAAATAATTGTGTTACCTGTTAAATGTTCAAATATGATAGGACACCTCCAAAAACTAAATTCGAAAAGCTACCTACACCGGCTAAACCCTTGACATTCTAAATATAGATAAATATACAATTAATGGAAGAAACATTTTAATCATTATTGATAAATTCTCAAAATATGCCACCGCGTACACTCTAACAGCTAGAAATAGCCTTTGCATAATAAAATCTTTAAAACATTTTCTGCGCTTGCATCGCATCCCTAAAAAAATAGTTAACGATCAAGGAACCTAACTCAATTCAAATATTTTCAAGGACTTTTGTCGTCAGTATCAGATTAATTTGCATTTTACATCTTTTCAACAATCAAGCAGTAATGCTTCTGTAGAAAGACTTCACTCAACGTTAACAAAAATATATAGGTTGATAACAGAAGAAATCAAAACGAGTAGATTAGAAATGGGCCATGAAGAGATATTAACCGAGACCCTCGTAACATACAATAATTCGATCCATTCCTCTACAAAACTGACACCTTTGAACTTTTTTATGGAAGAACTCATAAATCACACAACAGTGAACACGAATATCTTTCCAAAATCAATCAATTTCAGACTCAACTATTCGCCACTATTATGAAGAGACTACAAAACGACACGGACAAGCGCATAGAAAAACTTAATGTAGACAGACAAGAACCAATAAATTGCGAAGAAAATGACTGCATTTTAGGAAAGAATGTAGAAGAAATAAATTAAATAGATATTCTAAGCATAAAATTCAACAAAACAATAAATTTATATATTAACTACACATATTATATATTTAATACTAACTACACAAAACAAAAAACTTCACAAATCAAAAATGAGGAAGAAACAATTTTTATTAAAAAAATATATTAAAATTGTCATTTTCAGGTTAATAACCACAATATATACACAACCATTGGAAATACACAATCTCACCGATACCCAAGGATTATAAGAAATGAAACTAGGAACAGCTAGGACAATAACAGACTACGTTAACCTTATACATATAACAAAACTCGATTTATATAAAAACAATATTTTAAAAATTTAAGAATCACTCAAAAAATTCACACCCACATAAATATTATAACAACGGTTCTATACAGATGACAAAATACAAACTTACAGACCTCAAGAATAAATTAATTTCGATAACACCTAGATACCGCAATAAGAGAGGATTATTTAGTGGTATAGGCTCAGCAGTAAAATTTATTACAGGGAATATGGATGACAATGATGCTTCTCATATCAATGAAGCCATATTTAATTCAACATAAAAATAAGTAAGAAAATTAAAGTCGGTCTAGACCGACTATATGATACCCTATACCATGCGTTTAGAGACCCTATCTCATAGCCCCAACTAACTGGACACAGAAGATAAGCATAAACCAAATTTTAGTGTAATTTTTATTAATTTTTTTGGCTGCAGATATGAAAAAATTCATATCGGATGCTATATCTATATGGGGACTAGGCCCGAAAATGGACCGATCCTGACTATGTTTAGTAAAGTCTGTTGTATTTTGCAAAAATATATACAAACAAAATTTGAGAAGAATCAGTGCAATATTTTTGTTTTTTGATAGATTTAAGTGAAGATCGGGAAGCAGCTCTATATGGGGCCTATGACTAAGAGTTGTCCCAAAGGGATCATTTTTGGACTACTCATTAATGGATGTAATAAACGTATACAAACCCAATTTGAGTAAGATCTATATGATAATTTGGATCTTATGGCAATTTATGTCGATTTCGTAGGGGTCATTTGTATGGGGGCTAGGTCTGAACATGGACCGATTTTCACCGATTTCAATAGCGTTCATCCTATGGCCGATAAAAGCTTATATACCAAATTTCATGAAAATATACTCATATTTGCGACCTGCAGTTTGATTACAAAGTTTATATGGACACACAGACGGACGGACAGACGGACACACGGACGGACATCGTTAAATCGGATCAGATAGTGATTCTGATTCGATCGGTATAATAAAAGATGGGTCTAGGTCAAATATTTTTGGTAGTTACAAACAGCAGCACAAAGTCATTATACCCAAACCACATACCAACAAGAATGAAAACAAGATGAATCGTATTGATAAACTTTAAAAACTGTGAGGTTGCGATCAACGAAAGTACATACAAAGATAATCCAAACATCTATTGGGATAATTTTATATTACAGCCATCCACACCAGTAAACATAAAACCCTTGTCTACAATAGAAAGCCTGAGTATGCCAAAACTAAAAGAATATCATTTCAAGAACAAGATGGCCATTGACGTTTTATCAAATAAGGCAGAATTACACAGAAACGTACATTATTGTCGACTAATTGTTATAATTGGAGTAATAATAATAATTTTTGTAGCGTAGAAGAAAACTAAATATACTATAAGAGAAATCTCTACTATGAGTATTGTCGCTCCTTACCATCAAAACTTTTGGCCATCGCTTCATACTAAGGGGGGAGGAGTTACGGCACCCACCACAGGTCTTTAGTAAACAAACTTGTGTTTAGTTATTGGGAAACATATTAAAATAAGCATAATTGCATTATTGCACAAATCATTGTATTTAGTTATTAAGAATTATATTTAATTAAAATAAATATAAATGTATTATTGCACAACCATATAAACGGGAACAACTAAAAAAGACTATCAAGCCAAGGTAAACATTATTATAATTAAACCAAAAGTATATATTATCAACAATTATATTCAATAAAATTAATTCTGATTGAATAGTCAAACTGACAACTTATGTTCTTTTTAAACTCGTGATACAACAATCTCATAATTCGGGTGCACAAGTATATATAGGGTTTAACAGGACACTTTCATCTTTCTCCGGGTAGTATACGTTTCTTGTTCCCTTTTTTCCCTAGAAGTTATATTCCAGTAAAGTTGAAATTTGACAAAACACCCCTAATGTTAAACGGTGGGGCTGTTACCACTTACAAGAACCAAAGACTACAATTCTACCAACCATGTAAAAAGGGCCACAGGTCATTATCGATGATAACTTGCGAGTAGTAACCAAAACAAAAAAAAAAAACACTTTTTCTGAAATTTAAAAAAAAAACAGACAGGGTTGCAATACAATAACTTTACTGTGATATTATTTTAAGCTGAGTACTTGTTATTAATGTATGTTCAATGTAATTTTTGTTGTTTATGTTGGATGTAAATTAAATTCATTTTTAAATGTGATAAATAATACTCAATGCAGTTTTATTTACATTAAAAATCTTAGGCCGTATTAGCTTATTTTGAAATAAAACAAAAACGGTTTAGTTTGACAGCATGCCACAGCCACCATTAGTAATAGTTTATTAGCTACAAAATGTCGCTAAAAATCGGAACTACACTGCGATGTAGCTTAACAGACAAATAAAACTTTAATAACTAAAGCTATTGTAAAATTGGTTATAAGTCATTGTAATAAAAATGACGAAAAATTTATTGAAAACACAGATGATATTATATAATATTTTTTGGACTTGTCACACATTACTATTCCTGATATTACATTCTCTATTAAAATAAAACTTAATCAATTTTAAATCTTGAAGGTTCGCAAGTACCACAACAAAGATATTTAGGAGATATAAATAAAATTATCAAAAGAGAGATGTCGTAATTTGAAAATGTGAAAGATCGTGGTAAATACTTACAATGGACATATAACTACCTTAGATCCGTCTATTCAATAAGTGTTAGATAAATCATACGATCAAACGATGAAATCCTAAATTCGTAAATAAAACATTATTAATAATATATAAATTGTCAATTTTTTTATCGAATTATCGATATCATTTACATATGTGATATTTTGCAAGCACTACACACAATCAGTTGTTTTTGTGTACTTAGTTATTTAACAATTCAATGTTCAACTTCTAACTTTCTTCTAAAATATTTGTTATTCGCTGTTAAAGATTCTTCTATAAGATATTTTTATTTTAATTCAAGCTATTAACGAAATTCATTAATTCGTTTACATTTTGAAATAAAATCATGGCTCATACACCCATCCTGCAAATATGTGTGAACCACAACAGCCTACGGTCGTTAAAACACCGTAAACTGTAAAAACGAAGATTTTACTAAATTACAAACACATGCATACTCGTGTGTAAGTACAGAACTCGTACGTTAAGGCGAATGAATGTTTTAACTTTTGTATGTACATTCAGATGACTGACTACTTACACACAACGAACATACTGGAACGTTAGGGTGAAACATGTCTGTATAGTTCAGTTAAGCCACCATCGAAATTCCAAGAAACATGGAAAAATATTCCTACTCTTTTTTTCATTCCATTTCCCGTTTAAATTCAAGTCTAAAAAATATAAATGCCACCCGAATGCCAACATATACGTAGATATATAGCGTTACCTAAAAAGCAAATCGCCTTAACTTAAATTTTGTTAATTTTACAGGTATAAATTTCGATTTATGATTTTTTCTGTTTTCTACCACACAACTTAGAAAAATGTTTTATGGTAAAATTTATCAGTTCTGTATGTAGCGTATGTTATAGCATGTTCAGACGGCAAAATGAACCACTTGATTCGCTCTCTGAATCATGATTGTGAACCTAGATGTTCAGACGAGTGTTCTTGTTTCATTTTGACGTTTATATTTTTTGTGCAAATATTTGAAGACATCCTTCTACACTTTACGTTTCACTATTTAATTTTTTCCATTTTTATTTGTATATATATATATATTATATATATTATATATATATTATAAGTGTTTCTATTTATTTTATTGCAGAAATTAATTTTTTGTTTTTTTCTTTGTTTATATATTTTTGACAGCTAGTTCAGATAAACTAGCGATAATTTCTTATAAAACTTGGAGATGACACTCAATGTTTCTAGGTTCACAACTAGGTTCATTTTGGACCAAGTAGATTCGCTCTCAAAATTTTGTAAGGCGAATCATGTAGATTCAATCAATGATTCGGGCGCGAACCGTGAATGAGAGAGCGAACCGCGAATCTTGCTGTCCGTGTGAACATAGCATTATAAAGAAGAGTGTGTGTTTTGTTATATATTTTTAGTTTAACATAAAAGCGCTGTAGTCTAAATAAATTTTTCTGTCGATATATTGTCCGATGTAATACATCAGAATCAATAAATAGCTTGATTTTTTTAGTTAGAGTGTTAGGGCGGTCTGCATTTTAGCTAACGATATGTCCACATATGTACATATGCTAGGATAGTCGCATTGCTGAGGATGATAAAACTTTATCATTTCTATTCTCATCCACAACAAATTGAAGCGCTTTCATGGCTGCATAGGGATATGGACGTTGTGTAATTGTGATTGTTGGTAATTTATATTGAATGTACTTTTCAATTGTTGCGTCCCTCGTTTAGTTTTTGTTTTAATTTTGATTCGGTTTGATTGTCTATGTATGTTTTTTTTTTTTTTTTTGCAATAAAGTTAAATTCGTTCTACACTCTCATAAAACTTGACCCTGGTGAGTATATTTCTTTATTTGACGAATCGTAAACTTACTCCCCGTTTCATTTGTTTGGCTTTTTGCGAAGCATCGCGAAATTTCTATTATTTTTTTGTTGTTTTGAAATAAAGTTTTCTCTCTAGTTTAGTTCGCCTTATAGTGATATTTGTGTAAATAAATTAAAGTTGAATATCTTCCCTTAAACTTTGCCGCCAAATTGATTTAAAATATATGTCTGGTCGTTAACATTGTTTAGTTTATTTTCTCTAACCCACCTTAATACCATTTGTGGTAAAATATTGTGGTTATCTTTAAATGTTTGAAATTATATGTGACAATGTGTGTGTTGTCCTCTGTAGATTATCTTCAAAACGCAATGCCTGTTAAATTGTAGGTGTTTCTTTTGTGGAAGTCTGGTAATCCAATTTTGTTGTAATTTCCTGTAGGAATGCATAAGATTTATTCCAATTAAACGATTATTTTTACGTTTTACTTTAATTTTTTCTTACAAAACTGCATCAGGTTAATTGCCTTTATAACATTATTACATCGCAAATTCCCAAAATTAGCTTTAATTTTTAAGAATTCTGCTAAGCTGGACAGTCAGCAAAAAAAAACTTGATTTAGAAGTTCCATTTAGTAACAAAGTCCAAAGTCCAAAAATGGTCCATATACAAACTTATTTTGAGAAAAATGATCCGGGATTCACATTGCATATTAGAGTGGAGTATAATTTTTTCCCGAATTTGAATATGCCTGTGAGTGGAATAGTTGCCTTTTAAGATGAAAATAAAAGAGAGAAAATTTTAGTCCCATGAATTGATATCTTGAGGTTCCTTTATGAATTTTAAAATTTGAAAACACTGTAGTACAAAAATTTTAAAATTTATTAATAATACATATAAAGTATAATTCTATGTAATGATAGAATACAAGATTATGATATCCCGCGGCCAGTATTAAAATTTTCTGCGCCTGTAGGACTTGCGACGGCACGCAAACTGTGTTCCTATTGGCTATAATTTTCCACTGTCAAACTGTTATGTTTATGGGTATGTTTATACAGAAACAATAACATCGTAACAATAGGACAATTTATTATTTTTCTCCTCAAATTATTTGTTATTAAAAAAGTTTTATTTTTTTTATAAATTTGTTAATTTATTTATTTTATATTCACTAAATAAAAATGATCTAACAATATTTGAACAAATTTTTAAAGAACATTGTTCTATACTTTGTCTGTGTTCACACATGAAAGTTTTCTTGCTGAAAGCCTTGAGTTTATCGGTGAGACGGGAGAGGAGAATGGCAGGGGGTACATACTTTCATGTACTCTGAAATTCTCTTTTGTTTCTTGCTTCGCAATTGTTAAAGTGAATTTATTTTACGTTTTCTTTCATTTTTATATTTTGTTTGTGTTAAGAAAGATAATAAATTGAAATAAAGTTAATTTTAATGAAATAAAATGACAAAATAAATTGATAAAATGATAAAGTAAACATGAACAAATCTGGAATTTCAATACAAAAATTTTAGTGTGTAGACACGGATGAAAGTTTAAAAGAGAATTTCAAACAGTTTCAGAAAGAAAAATTTCATGTGTATATGTTTTTATTTT
The DNA here is from genome assembly GCA_963682025.1 of Cordilura impudica. Lineage (NCBI taxonomy): Eukaryota > Metazoa > Arthropoda > Insecta > Diptera > Scathophagidae > Cordilura > Cordilura impudica. Next base: position 111,259,835 of record OY821521.1, read on the forward strand.
ACGTTGTTATTTTATTCAAATTCCGTTTTTGTTTATTGATATTATGCGAAATTTCGACATTTAAGTTACCTTATTCTAAAGTACATTCTACAAAAAGTTTTTTCACTATTTCGTTACTTCAATGTCATTTGCTTCCAAAAAATGTGTTTTTTTTTTTTTCAAATATCCGCATGTAAGCACCAATTTTTCACCATTTAAATATAAATATCATCATACGCTTTGAGCGTTTCCATTAATAAATTTTAATTTTAAGTAAAACATATAATCATTTCATTAAAAACACACAAAATGTTAGTTTTTCGCAAAATTTCTCACTTGTTTTTTTACTATTGTTTTGCCTGCATTTTGTTATTCTTGGCCCACTGCACACCTCATGTTTACGTTTTTCTGCTTTTTATTTTTTAGTTTTTCTTTGTGCTGAAACTTTTTAACGCACTTCACTAAATGTTTTTAATAATTTTAATTATTTTAATATTGTTTTTAATAAAATATGAAGCGAAATTTGTAATGTGATAAATTACACTGATTTAATATTTTTTTGAGAACTGTCAAAGTGATTTTAATTGTAGGATTGCCAACTATCACATAAATCATAAATTTTTCGCTTGATTTTTTAATTTTCACACATGAAACAGTCTTGGTAACCCTTGCGAGGGACATACTACATCATATAACGGGAAAGCATTCGGAATGCGTAATCTTTAATTCTGTGATTCTTGATGCGGTCTGCAAAATGCTTTTGAGGACAGTGTACACTCTACGAGGTATTGTTTACGTTAAGCAAAATGAAAATGAAGAACCCATTAATATTATTTCTCCAGATCAACTGAAGCAGTTTTTTCGTTTTACTCCATAAATTTTACATTGTTTATTATATAATAATTTTTTGCATGTTTGTCTCTTTATTCAATATTTTTTCAATTAATATTTTATCTGATTTCCAATATTGGTTATTTTTTAAAATTTTTTAATTTTCTGAATGTTATCTTATATTTAGTTGACTTTTGTATAACTTTTGTTTCTTTTAGCATTGCACATTTTAATATACGCTGTCATGGTTTTTAACAGTGATGAACGTGGATGAACCAAAGACTTGACAATGCATATGGTCAGAATCTTGGCTAAGCACAAAAAAGGTTTTAAAATCGTACACATAAATGCTCAAAGTTTGAATAATAAAGAAGATGAATTTAAATTAGTTTTCGTGAACCCCGACATTGATGTTATTTGTGTTCGGAAACATGGCTAGTACCATCAACCCCTGATAGTCTTATATGTCCTTCTGGTTACAAGATTTTTAGATCTGATAGAGGAAGTCGTGGTGGTGGTGTTGCGATATTTGTAAAAAAAAATAGTACTTCTTGCAAAATTTGCTGTAAGTCATCAAATAGTTCAATTGGGCAAGTAGTTGAGTTTATTTTCATTGAAGTTTTATCATTTGGCAAAAAGTTATTAGTGGGTTGCGTTTATAGACCAAATGAGAGAATACCTTTGACCGTTTTTGTATTCTACGCTTGAGAATCTCGCCTCAGAGTATGATATAGTCATCACTGGTGATTTTAATTCAAATATCTTAATGGAGACTACCCTCCCTGATAATATGTTATCGCTTGGTCTTTTCCCAGTAAATATGAAAAATCCAACACACCATACATCTACATCAAGCACGCTGGTTGACCTTTTCTTTGTGTCTAACACCGCGAATATAATTCTGTATGATCAGATATCAGCTCCATGTTTTTCTAAACATGACCTGATCTTTCTAACATATAACTTTCAAGTTCAACAAGTTAATCAGTTTTTCAGTTATCGTTTTTCATTTATATGAATATTCATCTCACATTGCTTGGAGTGACATCTATTTTGTGTCTTCCGTTGATGAGCAATCATCATTTTTGGAGCACAATATTCAACACCTTTTTGATTCAACTGTACCACTGAAACACAAGAGAACGATACATAGGCAAAAACCCTGGTTTTCAAATGCTGTTAGGAATGCTATACACCAAAGGGATTTTGCATATGCCAGATGGAGGAGATTTAAAACATCTGAGCTTAAAATACAATATTTCATTGCCAGGAAAAATGTTAATAGACATATCAGATATGCTAAAACCGAATATTATTCCAAACGGTTTAGCACTGCGATCAGTTCTCGACAGACTTGGAATACTATTAGCGAAATAGGAATTGGTAATGCGAACAACAACATTGCTTGCCAAGTAGATGCAAATATGCTTAACAGAACGTTTACCAACGCACCTGTATTTAAAGCAAATTCCACTTTTTATAATTTTTCCTCAGACACCTTAAATACAGATAACAGGTTAATCAGCGAACATTTTCAATTTTCTTGCGTAACTCAAAATGATATTTCAATGTGCTCTTTAATAAAATCAAATGCAATGGGCTGTGATAACTTACACCCAAAATTTATAAGATTACTTCTACCCCTGATTTTGCCGTATGTTACTCATCTGTTTAATACTATTATAATGTCTTGTATGTACCCGCTAAACTGGAAACATGCAAAAATTGTGCCCTTACCTAAGTCAAATGGAGAATTCAGACCTATAGCCATATTGTGTTTTCTTTCGAAAGTCTTGGAAAAACTGTTGTATAAACAAATGATTTCATATGTCAATACACATAATTTGCTTTGCAGTACGCAATCTGGTTTTCGTCAGAGCCATAGCTGCGTTACGGCTCTTGTGGAAGTTAGTGAGAACATACGGCAAGGATTGGAAAATGGAAATGTAAACTTTTTAGTGCTTCTAGACCATTCTAAGGCCTTCGATACGGTAGACCATGATATACTGAAACACTTTTTTAGATTTACGGATACATCAACCAAACTTATATCATCATATCTTTCGAACCGCACACAATCAGTATTTGTAAACGGTGTATGGTCAGATAGATTATCCCTACTAGGGGAGTGCCTCAGTGCTCTATTTTAGGTCCAATTTTATTTTCCTTGTTCGCAAATGATTTGCCAAAACAACTCTCCAATTGTAAGATACATTTATACGCAGATGACGTGCAACTCACTTTAAGTAGCCCAGTTCAGAATATTGCTTCAGGCATAACCCTTCTAAATGACGACTTAAACAGAATCTACCTTTGGGCTAATGCTAACGGACTCTGTTTGAAATAACAGAAATCTAAATGCATTGTTATACGAAAAAAAATGTTTAAATCCCACCATTTCTGAAGACATTGCTTTAAATGGCCAGAAAATTGAAATTGTTAATACGGCGAAAAATCTAGGGATAACTTTCAATAGCAATTTGACATGGACTGATCATATAAATTCACTGGTTGGTCAAACTTATGTAAAACTACGAGCTGACTGGTCCACACAGTATTTCACCCCTTTAAGAATAAGGGCCTTACTTGCCAAGACGTATCTGATTCCTTCCCTCTTGTATGGGTGTGAGCTATTTGGAAGCTGTGATGTAGTTAGTAATAGGAAACTAAATGTCTTGTTTAATAATGTTATAAGATATGTGTATGGATTGAGAAGATTTGATCATGTTTCCTCTGTTTCCAGTAATCTTTACGGGGTCTCTCTTGATGATCTGTTGAAAATTCGCACTCTTACATTTTTGCATAAAATAATAAACAGACAAACACCCAAATATATATTTGACAAAATCCGTTTTTTCCAATCGCCAAGAAACCGAAATATTGTAATTCCAAGGTATCAAGGCCTAGTATCTGAATGGCAGTTTTATGTACATGCCGCTCGTCTTTGGAACAATCTTCCACTAAGTCAACAACAAAACAGCAATGCTAAAAGTTTCAAAACTTTTTTATTTGACTTTTTTAAATAGTTTATTTTTTATCAATATTGGTATATTATACTAAAAATGTTATGTTAATAATTAATTATATTGTAAAATGTTTTCTTTGAAACGCAATACGTTCCTGTACTTTAAATATAAGACTCTATCTTGTTGTACAGGAAATGGAATTAAATAAATAAATAAATATAAAAAAAAAAAAATAAAAAAATAATGTTTATTCAGAGCAGTTTGTTTCCAAATATTTTTATAAACGTTTTAAAATGCCTCGAACTTACCTAAATTGTAATGCATTTGAAACAACTTATTCCGATATTATGGAAGTGTTTTTGTGATATTAGGCGTACTTGGCTTAAAGCTTCCCTTCCTTGCAATTCTGACCATAGAATAATTCAGAAAATAAAGGATTATAATGCAAAATATAAGTTAATAAAGAAAAACAAGTCAATTGGTTTAAAGCTTTTCGATATTTGTGCGTATAAATGCGTTAATTTTGATTCATGTGTCTGCAAATTCAAGATATCATATATGGAACGAAAATTTTTGCAAGACCAGAGAGGCAAACGGAAGATGATAATCGGCACCACTGATATTAAAACTACAAAGAAAAATGCTAAATTATTTAAAAGAAAGGAATTATAGGTCTGTAGAAAATGAAATTAAAACTAAAACATCTATCTACCAGTAACGTAGTTCAAAGTAATAGTGAAGAAGAAGAAAGCAGTGAATCAAGTGGCGACAATTGCCCTGAGTACTATGGTTCCAAATATTGTAGTAGTATAATAGATTATATAGATTCACTACCGTCAACATCAAAAACTATAATAATGTCTCCAAAGAGGGGATTTGTTCCATGCAATGCAGCTGAAGCCTTTGACAGAAGTGGGATTTCATACAGAAATGCTTCTCTTCTTGTCAATGCTTTATTCAAAGATATTGGTGTAGTCAGTAACCAGGATTCGGCGTTAGTTATTGATAGAAGTAAAATTAGAAGAGAAAAAAAAACAGACGGAAAGTCTTGTTGATATAAAATTAAACAAAACCGGAATGTTACTGGAATTTACTTTGATGGAAGAAAACACAAGACACTCACTGTTGAAAAAGTAGGATCTGCATATTACCACAAACAAATTAATGAAGTGCATATTGTTATTATGGAGGAACCATATTGAATTTACCTGGGGCATGTGCAGCGCCGTCCTTTAACTTTTTGGGGCCCTGTGCCCCAATTAAAAAAAAAAAATAATACAAAGAAATTACATATAAGGAAATTTTTCTAGCTCTTTTCCTTGCAAATTCATCAATTATATCATTGTAATCAATTGTTCCGGCTGTTACATTTTGAATCGACAGAATTGCTAATCGGGAAGGTCTTTCATGTTACATTGTAGACCGTAAATAACTTTCAATTAATTTTAGTTGTGACAACGATCGTTCACAATGAGCGACGGTAATGAGTATTGTTAAAACTATTCGATATACGATAGATACATACATTCGGCTATAATTTTTCCAAATTCCTTTCTAAAATGAATTCCAAATTCTCCATAATAATATAATAATCTTCTAAAATATGTCTTAAAATAGCACGTTCATTTTTAAATTCCACCTCTTCAACATCGCCTTCTAAGTGTTTGACCAGATTTGAATTCATTTGTATTCATAGTCTTTAGCTTCTTATAATTGAAAAGAAAACCAAAAGTTTCATTCAAAGAATTATACGATTCACATTGTTCTTGAACTGAGTCTTTCACAATATTGATTAATTTAATAAAATAAGATTGTTTAAATTTATATTCAGCAGTTAGAATTAGATGATTACACTCATCATCAATTTCCGGAATGAGCTCACCTACTCGTATATCAATATCAATGAAGACATTATATTTACAAAGCTTAATAAACTTTCTTTTGATCTGTTATTTTAACATACTGAATAATGATGCAGAAGTACTTTGATGAATTAATATTAAATACTATTATATGTAAAACTCTTGAAGCTAGTTGTAAGATAATTTCGTTTTAAATTTTCGGAGAAAATTATGATGTAACTCCTTTTTCCGTTTCAGTTATTGATTTTAGATGCATTTTCAGTTGAAACAGCTTTTCTTTGCTGCCTCTGAAAGCTAAATTTCATTCACTTAAAAACAATTCATATAAAAAAAAAAATTATTCGTCATCCCGTTTTTATACCCTATACCACTATGTGGTTTGGGTATAATGACTTTGTGCTGCTGTTTGTAACTACCAAAAATATTTGACCTAGACCCATCTTTTACTACACCGATCAGCTCAGAATCACTTTCTGAGTCGTTTTAGCGATGTCCGTCCGTCTGTGTGTCCATGTAAACCTTGTAATCAAACTACAGGTCGCAAATATGAATATATTTTGATGAAATTTGATATATAAGCTTTTATCGGCCATAGGATGAACGCTATTGAAATTGGTGGAAATCGGTCCATGTTCAGACCTAGTCCCAATACAAATGACCCTTATGAAATCGACATAAATTGCCATAAGATCCAAACTATCACAAAGATCTTAGTCAAATTGGGTTTATGTGTTTATTGTATCCATTATCAGTAGTCCAAAAAAAATCCCTATAGGACAATTCTTTGTCATAGGCCCATATAGAGCTGCTTCCCTATTTTCACTTAAATCTGTCAAAACAAAAAAATTTTGCACAGATTTTTCTCAAATTTAGTTTGTGTAAACTTTTTCAAAATATAAGTGAATTTACCGAATATGGTCAGGATCGGTCCATTTTTCGACCTAGTCCCCATATAAATATAGCAATATGAACTTTTTCATATCTGCAGCCAAAAAAATTAATAACAATGGCACTCAAATTTGGTTTATGCATATTTTCTATATCTAATTAGTTGGACTGAAGAGATAGGGTCTCTAAAACATGGTATAGGGTATCGTATAGTCGGTCTCGACCGACTATAACTTCCGTACTTGTTTTTATGACCACATCTTTATTGAGATGGTCTATTTCTGTTCTGTGTTTAAAACAATAATGTGTTTAAAACAATTCGTGGTATATTTTTGGCATGTAGCACATTTGTCCGGAAACGCAAACGAAATTAATTCAAGTTGTTGGATAAACTATACAACTTTTTCAACAATAACCGTTTACAACAAATTAGTATTAACCATCTCTATGAATTAACTATCTTATGAACTATTTTATTATTCTCCTTAAAATATAATATATTATATAGTACAAGTTACTTAAAATTTATTAACTTAACATTTTTAATATTCTTATCATAAGGTATGATCTGCTTAGATTTAACTTTAAATTAACATTTGAACTCAAACAAAGTTTAGTGCTAACCAAACATTGAGCAACTAACCCTTACTATTGTAAATTATATCTCTTAAATTAATGATCAATACTCTGCAATTATAAATACATTAAATTCTCTGATATATCTTATATCGTATATACATATTGTAAACACCCGCTACCTATAAAACTACACATTTGTACATACTAACAATAACAAAGAGAGTAGCGGTGTAATTATTAATAATCAAAGTATATATGCATTATTTGATGCAAATTTCTTCCCTTTTCTTGTTAAGCAACTTAACGATCAACATCAATTGCGGTGAACAAAATAAACATATATAGTAACGGGTGATTTTTTAAGAGCTTGATAACTTTTTTAAAAAAAAAAACGCATAAAATTTGCAAAATCTCATCGGTTCTTTATTTGAAACGTTAGATTGGTCCATGACATTTACTTTTTGAAGATAATTTCATTTAAATGTTGACCGCGGCTGCGTCTTAGGTGGTCCATTCGGAAAGTCCAATTTTGGGCAACTTTTTCGAGCATTTCGGCCGGAATAGCCCGAATTTCTTCGGAAATGTTGTCTTCCAAAGCTGGAATAGTTGCTGGCTTATTTCTGTAGACTTTAGACTTGACGTAGCCCCACAAAAAATAGTCTAAAGGCGTCAAATCGCATGATCTTGGTGGCCAACTTACCGGTCCATTTCTTGAGATGAATTGTTCTCCGAAGTTTTCCCTCAAAATGGCCATAGAATCGCGAGCTGTGTGGCATGTAGCGCCATCTTGTTGAAACCACATGTCAACCAAGTTCAGTTCTTCCATTTTTGGCAACAAAAAGTTTGTTAGCATCGAACGATAGCGATCGCCATTCACCGTAACGTTGCGTCCAACAGCATCTTTGAAAAAATACGGTCCAATGATTCCACCAGCGTACAAACCACACCAAACAGTGCATTTTTCGGGATGCATGGGCAGTTCTTGAACGGCTTCTGGTTGCTCTTCACTCCAAATACGGCAATTTTGCTTATTTACGAAGCCATTCAACCAGAAATGAGCCTCATCGCTGAACAAAATTTGTCGATAAAAAAGCGGATTTTCTGCCAACTTTTCTAGGGCCCATTCACTGAAAATTAGACGTTGTGGCAGATCGTTCGGCTTCAGTTCTTGCACGAGCTGTATTTTATACGGTTTTACACCAAGATCTTTGCGTAAAATCTTCCATGTGGTCGAATAACACAAACCCAATTGCTGCGAACGGCGACGAATCGACATTTCACGGTCTTCAGTAACACTCTCAGAAACAGACGCAATATTCTCTTCTGTACGCACTGTACGCATTCGTGTGGTTGGTTTAATGTCCAATAAAGTAAACTGAGTGCGAAACTTGGTCACAATCGCATTAATTGTTTGCTCACTTGGTCGATTATGTAGACCATAAATCGGACGTAAAGCGCGAAACACATTTCGAACCGAACACTGATTTTGGTAATAAAATTCAATGATTTGCAAGCGTTGCTCGTTAGTAAGTCTATTCATGATGAAATGTCAAAGCATACTGAGCATCTTTCTCTTTGACACCATGTCTGAAATCCCACGTGATCTGTCAAATACTAATGCATGAAAATCCTAACCTCAAAAAAATCACCCGTTATAATACATAAAACCTATTTTTATACCCTATACCACTATGTGTTTTGAGTATAATGACTTTGTGCTGCTGTTTGTAACTACCAAAAATATTTGACCTAGACCCATCTTTTATTATACCGATCGAATCAGAATCACTAACGGATTCGATTTAACGATGTCCGTCCGTCCGTCCGTCTGTGTGTCCATGTAAACCTTGTAATCAAACTGCAGGTCGCAAAAATGAATAAATTTTGACGAAATTTGGTATATAAGCTTTTATCGGCCATAGGATGAACGCTATTGGTGAGAATCGGTCCATGTTCAGACCTAGCCCCCATACAAATGACCCCTATGAAATCGACATAAATTGCCATAAGATCCAAATTGTCATATAGATCTTACTCAAATTGGGTTTGTATGTGTTTATTTTACATCCATTAATGAGTAGTCCAAAAATGATCCCTGCTTCCCGATCTTCACTTAAATCTATCAAAAAACAAAAATATTGCACTGATTCTTCTCAAATTTTGTTTGTGTATATTTTTGCAAAATACAAGAGACTTCACCAAACATAGTCAGGATCGGTCCATTTTTGGGCCTAGTCCCCATATAGATATAGCATCCGATATGAACTTTTTCATATCTGCAGCCAAAAAATTAATAAACATCCCGCTCAAATTTGGTTTATGCTTATTTTGTATGTCCAGTTAGTTGGGCCTATGAGATAGGGTCTCTAGACGCATGGTATAGGGTATCATATAGTCGGTCTAGACCGACTATAATTTTCTTACTTGTTTTTTGTTGATTTTGAGTAGTGCATAAATTCTTTTGGAATTTACATACACAAGTATTTTTAAATTCTAAAAAAATTTGTTGGGTCCAAATATAAACCAAATTGATATTGTAGGATGCGACGGGACTGTAGTAAATACAGGTCACAAGAGTGGTGTAATAAAACAGTTTGAGTTGTACAATGTATATGCAGACATTTTTTCGGAATTTATTTTCAATATATTTTTTTTTAATATTAACTTAATATAAACAGTTTTTCACTTTTAACTTGTTTAATAGTAGTTATATTATTATATATATTTTACGAGGGCAGTTTTACAGCTCTGCGAGTTTTTGAACTTCCATCATAGCTAATTAAAAATTACCTGCCAACTACCATTTGATAAAAGGCATTCGATCAAGCTGCGCCATCAAGTTTGTGTTTGATAGCCATTGCAAGCGTACAACATCAATAATTTTTGCAAATATTGCAAAAAGTGAATTTCGAGTGCTCATAAAACATTTTTTTATGGCATTAAAGGCCGAAACCAAAGCATTATAAATTCTATGGGGACTATGTACTATCAACTTCAATGGTTAAGAAGTTTATAAAATCTATGAATTGATATTGAACGAACGGAGAATGTAGCTCAACCGAGCGGGTACAACACAATTACATGTATAATTTGACATGAAAAAACTATCCGCGCGATTGATGCCGCGATTACACACACTCGACGATAACCGTAAGTGTTGTATTTCCCGAAGCTCCAGAATAACTAAAATTCGTAACTTCGAAACATCATACACTCAAAATAATCCATGCATAAACATAGTTAGTTGTTATGGTAAGCAGGTGCTGAGTACTTAGTCCCCAATGAACAAATTCCGCCAAAAAAAAAAAAAAATTATTCAACTTATTCCTCAAAAAATTGTGGAAAACCTTCACGATGAACAAATTCCCCAACTTTTAAAACAAAGTTACCCAATAGAAATGAACAAATTTCCCAATTTTTCTAAAAGCGAAATAAAAAATGAACTTACTCCTCAAATTCATTCTTAAATTTTTACATATTTTTATTCATTGAATTTTGTTAAATATTTATTTAAGTGAAAATTTGAATACTGCTCTGAATATTTGTACTGCAATAAATGCACTTAAAATCTGATTCTTTTCAATAGCATCATTTCAGTGCTTTATCTCACAACCATAACATATCTTGCAATGTCTGCACGATTGCATTTGTCTGGCTGCCAAACGCGCGAAAGCGGCGCGCGGACGCGGAACACAGCTCAGTGAAAAGCCTTATACTAAATTTTATCTACGTATGTGTTGATACAAATAGGCCACACATACACATACTACAAACAGTTGCTTAAAGCAACCTTGCGGCACAATTTTAAGCGTCGCATCCATTTCCCATTTTTGAAATTTCTATAAATTTGACGTCACTGCTCAATGATGATCACTTATTAAAAGTTCTGATTCCTTTAATTTACAAACGATTTGATACGATATATGATGTTTACAAAATAAATAAATTTAAAAAAAAACTAAACCGGTTTCACAGCTTATTTTTGAAGCATTTTCGCTGTAGCGTCTTATAAAAAAAAAAATAATTTAGTCCCCAAACTTCTACATTAAAAAATGTAAAAATTCCCCAAAAAATTTTAAAGTGAAATAAAAAATGAATTTTCTCCCCAAAAAACTTAAAAATTGGGGTATTTTTTCATCATTAACAAATTGACCAATCTCATTAAAATGTTAGGGGAGAAACTTCATTTTTCTTTTTGGAATTTGTTCAATGGGGGCTAAGTACTCAAGTCAAAGGCCTTTGGATCTCACACAAGACCGGGTAAAAACAGCTGGTATTTAATAAATAAATAGTATTTGAAGAAATAAGGATTAATTTACAATTTTTAATTCAAAGTTGGAAAGTCAGAGTCCTAAATGCATTACGTTGATTAAAAATTTAATGATTGGTTTGTATACTTAGATGAATAATGCAATAATTATATTGTTGTTCATAACTTTTATTAAATTCTTTGATAAATTTCCTGTGCAGAGTAAAAAAATATTAAAGAAATTAAGGATTATTATATTACTTAACCACGACAAATTTTTGAAATTTCGGTGTTTTAATAAAGCTTCGGGATTAAGTACCATAATAGCTACCGATTCGTATAGATTTTGACCGATTTCAATAAGGTGTGCGTACAAGATTTATGAAAAAATTAAAATGCGACGCTTATAGCGCATAATTTGTTTTGATACAAAATTTTGCTGCCAATTAATTACAATTAATTGTAATTGTTTATCTTGTAACACAAACTAAATTTTAGTGCTAAGAATGAAAAATTAAATTATATAAATTTTGCAATTATTAAGAAATTACTATAATATTTTAGCAAATTATTATTTCGAATCGGCTCCCTGATTTTAAAATGCAAAATAAAAAGTATTGTGATTACGCGATACTTTGGTTCTAATCAAATTATGTTATGGGTGTGCCTCTGGCAACTGTGCAGTTTTTTGGGGTCTCATGTTTTTTATATACACACAGAAAACGGATTCGATGTTGCATGCACTATTGTAATTATTCTGTTGTAATTACTAAATGGTATCTTTGCAATAACCGTACGAAGTTCAAGGCAACTGATGTTTGAATTAAATTAGATTGTATGAATTGTTGAATTTGGTTCATACAATGGAATTTCGATTTTATTTAAGGGCATATCACACGATGTGTTTTTTACATATGGACTGTTACTTTTTTTTATCCATATTTTATTCCGTATGTCTGTCAAAATGATCATTTTACATACGATTCATAATTTTTGCTATCACACGCGCATATGTATTTCCGTATGACATAATCTCTAAATGTGAACAACAGCTGATTTAATTTTTGAATTAACAAAAATTTATTGTTAAAAATAAAGTTATATATTTTATATATTTTTTAATTGTTAATTAATATTAAACAATTTATTTTTCTTTCAATATTAATCTTTATAATTTACTCTGTTTTTCTTTCGTCACAAGCAGTGTTGTATTTTCATATGTTTGTCATCCCAAAATAGAACCTGTTCTAAATGAAAAATGTACATGTGACTTTCCTCATGTATTGTACATAAACAATGTTTCATATGTATCACACGATGTGTACAACTTTTGTTGTGGGAAAATTTGACAGTACATATGTAAAAAACACATCGTGTGATAGTAACTTTATCGACGGTTACAGTCATTTATTGGGGTAACCCCCCAATGCATAACTGCAACAATTATAACTACAGTTTTAAATAATTGAATATATAATTTATTTATTTTATAGCTATAAATTAAAAAGAAATATAGTAAAAATATCGTATATAAATTCTTGCGGGTAACTGCACGTATTGTACCAGTTGGTGATAATTACTTTCTCCTTGTTCCTTTTTGGGTATAGATATTTTAAGTGGTGAATAAATCATATTCGAATTATCCACAGGTAGTAAATGCGAGTCACCGCGTTGCTGCAATTATGATATGTGCTGTGTTTATTGGACATCCAATCCCTTAGCCGAGGCGAATGATATAGTAACTTGATGAACATTTCCAACACTGTCGCAGTGACCACTTCATACAGGGTGCCTAATATCAAATGCATTTTTGCATTTTTAGTTACCCAACTTATTTTCGACCACATGTTAACGATTTTCACCCAATTATGGTACATGGCTCTCTGATGTATATGAATTTAGACTTTAGACAACCTAGTGTTGATGGTAGTCTTTGTTGCTGTTGAAATTGCGGTGTGGAATTCCAGCTTTATTGTTCTTGGTTTTTTGAGGGCCGTCCCATTCTACGTACTAGTGTTGTTGTATTCAAATTGAATATAAAAGCTGCTATTTGTCGTAGAATCGATGGCCATTTAAATTGAAAATATACTTCTTGATACATGTTTCTATATTTTGTGCTGCTAATTCTGGAATCGGTAAAAAATGAAATGAAAATTAATAAATTATGATTGCCGCTCATGTGTAATTTTTATTCCATTTTGAAACTATTATATTTTCAAATGTTATTTTTATTATTTGGGCTTATCATTTCATTATATTTTTTGATACCTACACCAGAATTTTATTCATGCAATTTCTTTTCGGTTAAACCCGGTTAAATGTTTGATTTTCTTTTGTTATGACCGAATTTTATAATTCTAATTACTAATTTGTTTGTATTAGATTTACCAACAATTTGTTATAATATCTGTTTAAAATATATTGTGTTAACGGCATTCGATGTTGTTATAACCAATATTTAAGAAAGTATCATGTTATGATGGGTTTAATTTAGTTCCCTCGATTGAATTAGCTTAATAAAAACTGCATGAAAACTTAGATTGGTACATGGAACTTATTTTTCTATTGAAGCTACATAAATTTTATGAGATTATGTTTATATGAGATGAAGAAAATATATTGTATTTTAAAATATTTATGAATAATTATTACTTGATTAAATTTTTCTAATGCCAACGGAATTCCTACCAATCCATTTTTTGTGTAAACTTGCGGCCTTGCCACATCCTATTGAGGTCCATTAATGTGATATTGAGGTGTATTATATAATATAAACTCCTATTATTCTATGTTATTAATACACGAAGGGCCGCACATTTCCTCCTCAAAAAACCACCAGAATTGAAATCAAACAACTACCAACATTTTTATTGCTATATAATTACCAAATTTATTTTAAAATTATCAATTGGATTTCAAAAAACATCAGTTAACTTTTAGATATTATCAAATATATGTCAGAAAATACCATGTGAATTTCAGAAATTATCAAATGTGTTTCAAAAAGTACTAAACATATTTCATATACCAGAAATTTGGTAAATATTTTTCGGGTCATTTTTGAACAAAAACCTCACCCTCCCACAACATTTTTTCAGAAATTGATTTTTTTAAGTATTAATCTTGAAGTAGCAAATACCTTCCCATCCACCTAAAATTTTACATCCGGATTTTTGTCTGATGGATTCATCGGCAATATAGAAATATTTTGCGTGTTTGCCAAATAAAAAATAAAATTTCAAATTTATTTCAACCTTCATCGCGTTTCATTGGTGATCTTTTTTGACAACCAAGAAATAGAAATTTTCCGCCTTTTTCACTGTGCTAATATAAATAATTTACACAATTTATTTATATAGAAATTAAAATTTATTAAATTAATTTATTTGATAGAAAACACAAATTAAACAGTTGAAATTGTAAACTAAAACTGATTGAACTTTCATCAAAAGTATTTTACATTTTATGAAATGTCACTTTGTTATTTTAAAATTATTAAAATTGAAAAAGGTACGGTAGATATTACTACAGTACATATAATTGTTCTGGTATCAATTTAAAGTTCCTACACTAGGACCATTTTGATATTTGCAAAAAATGCAAAAAACATGCAGCCAGAAAAGACGGAAAGACTGATACTGTATTATCCAATCAGAAAGTAATTCTAAATCGTTCGTCGGTCTAGATCAAGTATAAATTTTTGATTATTTTCTGTTAATTTGTACAGGGTAACTTTACAAAAGAATACGTGTTTGGTCAAAAAATGTTTACAAGAGATCTATACTAGGATTTTCAAGAAAGGCTCCTAGATCAAACTTGGCTGAAGGTATAATTAGATATAGAAAACAGGCACAAATCAAATTTGAGGGGCATTGTTTTGTATTTGTGAAAAAGCTCATTTGTTAATTTTATATGACTATATTTAGTAAAGGCCAAATTTGAAAAAGATTTGTGCAATATTTTTGTTTTTTGATAGACTTAAGTACATATGGTGACTATGACTAAAAATTGTCATACACAGTTTATTTTTAGACTACGGACTAATGGGTGTAATAAACGCACACATACCGAATTTTACTGAAAATATATTTTTTTTGAAATTTGGTATAACGCTTGGACGATCACTGTTGAAATATGTGAAAATTGGTTCATGTTCACAACCAGCCCCTATACAAATGATACCTATGAGAGCGACTTAAATTTCCGAGCGATCAAGATTATCATGTGTAAATTGGTCGAAATATGTGTGTTTATTACACATGTAAATAAGTAGTACATAGTTCCCATATAAAGCTGTCCCCGATATTCACTTAAATCTTCCAAACAAAAAAAATATTGCATAGATCCTGCTCAAATTTGGTTTATACATATATTGTTTTGAGTAAAATAAGTGACTTTACTAAATATGGTCGGTGCATTTTTTTTTAGCCTGATCCGCAGAGCACAAATTAATAACAATGCCGCTCAAACTTTGTTTTTTATTATTTTCAATATGCAATTATGGCCGCAGCAAAGTTGGATCTAAGTCTCGAAACTCATGGTAAAGTTAAATACCTACGTCTAGCTTCTGTAAGAACCACGACAGCTTAAAATGTAAGGTGGTAGTTAACCTATCTTTGGTTATGGGGTATAATTTGGAATGTCCAACGACCATGTAAACGCTGCTCCAATCTATTCTGCCATTGAAGTATTGTTATTTTGCGTTCCAGTTTATGCATTTCGAATTTATTATTCGATTTTGAAACATAAACTCTTTAAGCTTAGATTGCCAGTAAATCTACCGGAATAATTTCCGCTATTACGAATTCCACACCCTCTGATGTAGTTCGATATACACTACATACTCGTAGTTCACTCAGCCGATATACGGATAAGACCACTTTCGCGAGCTGACTCTTAGTGCAGCTGATCATACAGGTGAATTCAGCATAGCAGAATTGGTTTAATAATTAATGATTGCAATTAATAACCTTTTATTCTGTCTTGATCATCCAACACTTGACATCATTCGTGCTATCGCTGCCCTTGCTTTCAAGCGTTCTTTAAGTGTGCATTGAAGTTCAATCAGGCATCAATAATCACTCTAAGATACTTTAATTTGCTTCTTAATGTTATTTCGTTCTGTCCAACCTTAACCTAGATAGATTGAACTTTTCTATAACCACCTACTAAAACCGTCTACGTATTTTCTTCCGCTAACTGGAGTCCCGCGTTAATCAACCACAACCTAATAAAATTAGCTGCTTCGTTTGCATCATATATGGGACTCATTCATTAGATGTACTAATTAATTGATGAGATCATTGAATTTAATTGATGTCCTTACCATTACTTTTTTCAATGTTAATGGTTTTAAAGCAATTATTTAAATAACTAGTTTTCCGAAATGCCATTTTTGCATGTGTCTAGATATCTCTAGGGAATTTTAGACTTGAAGACGAATTTATGTACCGTGATATTAGTTTCGGGAATAGCTTGCTTTGAGAAGCAGTTCGATTTTGTTACTCTGTTTTATTTGCTTTGAAAAGGATAGTTTAAAAGTCTATAATTAAAAAAATTATTTTATTATTATTTTTCCTCAATTCAAATCAGATTTTTAGAAATTTGTTCCATATCATTACAAATTGTTGAAACAATGCTAATTAAAAAAGAGCATTACAATTAAATGGTAATGCAATTCATTTTAGCATCCTTACGTCCAAAGCTAACGAAATTTGAATGCGTAAATATGGTTTGTGTAGATTTCTACCTCATCAATGTATTTTGCAGTAACAGCTACAGCAATTTCGTCCATGAAAACTAACCACCTTTGTTTCATCTGACACTTTTATCCATTGTGCATTAAGTTCTATAGAAGGCCCCTGTGATAACTAAGTAATGATATTGTAGCTCTTTAATCCGTCATCAGTATTGTATGCTTACGAAGTAGCTTGGCACGAGTAGCCCATGCAAAGTGATCATTATGCGGTGCCAATTTGCACACCTAAATGCATGCTGAAACACCTACCAAAGTTCCACCAGAAATTTGGTAGGTATTTTGAAGCTATTATTCTACGTGTCATGAAAACGTTGAAAACTCATGCTATCCTTCCAAAGATCTAGATTGGCATATCAGCTACATATCCTTGAAGACTTTGCTATTCAGCCAAGCAAAGTACATCCACACTTCTTGATGCCCATCCTACAAAAGCTACGTTTGCTCGTCCTCCCAATAATTGAATTTTGCTTCTTATAAAAATTTATTTTCAAAGTGCTGCTTACAGTGGTGAGATCAACTATTGATTGAGTTACTTGTGCTCTATATTAGCACATCAAGCAAGACTGGACTGTACTACTTCACTGTATTGTCAGCTATGATTTTTAGATTTCGCCCCACGGCAACTTTAACCAGACTTTCCGGCGTGTGCACGAATTCATCCGTGATTTTTGCTTTTATATAACCTTCGCCGCTGGAAATATCCATTATGACACTCCTACCACATGCCCACATGCTGCTAGGAATGTTTATGTAATAATCACATATTATTGAACATCAAGGCTTTCTTCAAAGATCGTTTGTAATAGCAGATCTAGCGCTGCAATAGTTCAATTTGAACTAATTTCATTTACAGAACATATGCCTACTATGTGCGTGATGTTCCATTCCTTGCTTTGTTTCCAAAATACGCAGTCCGCGGATATGTCGGATCATTGGGCTAAATCACCATTTACACTGCATCTTCTTACATCTTATAATACATATATCATATTATCATATTGGCTTTTACATGAGTGCACCTTCCCCTTTTTCCCCATATGTAAAGCGGCACATTTATTCTCCTTTGTTGTAATTTCGTCAATTTTTATTTCCTAAATTTTTATTTCCTAACACTTAGCTATTATATCGCTTTTGTGTCCAAGATTTTTTTCTTCTTCGTCTTGGTATCTCACCACTTGAAGATGATTTCACTTAGGCCTTTTAATCCTGGATCGGCCATGATCTGGCACAATATATCCGCATACGTCGTCTCTCCTTTAGCTGATATAATAATTGTATCTGTGCGATGCGATCCTTGATTCAATACTAGGCTTAACCTGTATAATTCTCCACAAGTCTCTGTTGTTCCCTTCAGGAACTACCGTAACCTATTACGGCTTTCTCCCTCTCCTTTGCTGCTACATCTTTCTTTTTGGCACTTTGGGAGAGATTATAACTTTCTTAATTGTTTTAATTATTTTTTTTTTTTCAGTAACTTTCAGCGTTTTTGAAATATTAGGTCTATATCTTCAAAATGATACAAAATATATGTTGTTAACTTGTATTGTATCGCATCTTACCATACTATAATTTCCTTCGGGTAAAATAATGCCATAAGGATTTAGGTAGTAAGTTTTGCGTCAATTTGTCAAAGTTTATTTATTTATTTATTTATTTATTTATTGATATCCTGTACAACAAGACCAAGTCTTTTAATTACAGTACAGGATTATATGTGAATAAGGGATCAACAATCTCAAAAATTTTATATGTAAAAACATAATTTTGTTTTAGGAACAAACATGTCAGCATACATGTCAAATAAACAGCAAGTGCGGGAAGTTTTGCTTCAATTTGAAAAAAAAAAAAATTCTGTTGAAAGTCGTCGATCCATCAATTAAAATATCCGAATTTGGGTTGCGACGCTTTAAAGGTGTTGGCAAGTAAAAGAGTTCGAAGATGAAGAATTTTCATTTATCAGAAAATTGATGAATATTCTCAACCGAAGTGTTCGAACTATTTATTTAAAATAGATGATTAACTTTGTTGCAGTAATTTCAAAATATTGAGTTTTACCAGCTATTGAATCACTTTTACAAATTTTTTTAAGTATGAAATATTGTAAAGACAAAATAGTCATTGCTTATTTATAGAAAAACTAGCAGATTCCAGCCCTCGAAATTCGAGTGCAAATTCTATGAAATTATATTTTTTCATTAAATAAGGACCCTAAAGTTATGTTAATTTATTATAGCCAATTCACAAATCAACACAAAAAAAAACAAACTCATTTTTATTACAAACACATTAAAAAATTTAATAAACACACACATAGCATTGTATAATTTTATGTATGTGTTAGTAGCAACTTTGAATGCAACTTACTCAAATTAAAGGAAAAAATATAAAAATCTGTAAATCTGCAAAACGGCTAAAAGGAAAGACATTTGAAATAATATACGTTTCAAATAATATACGTTTGGTCACAATCGGGATAAAACGGTAGAACAAAACATCATTCACAAGAAATCGCCTAGCCTATTAATATTATAGATTTACGTATCAATTTTAAATTAAAATTAATATATGTATGTACGTATGTAAATGTTTTTATACAAGTAACGTTTGCTTTATTTAATGAAAAACTTTTTTCTTTCTGATTTTATTTAAATTTGACAATTATTAAAATTTATATTATAGTTTGGAAATATATTGTGTTTTGTAGATAATATCTTTCAATTAGTGCACATTGCTTACTTTGATCTGACGGTCACTTTCTAGAGCATTTCCTGTAACTTTTCTTAGAATTTCAAGTCCCAGCGCCCTCACATCTTCTCGAATATTGGCCTTAAGCTATTGGATTGTCCTTGGCTTATTAACATACACGCTGACTTGTAGGTAGCCCCAAAGAAAAAAATCAACAGTTCAATCGGATGGCGCGCCATGGCGGTACGCGGTGGCCAGTTAGAATCAGAAAAAAGCAATATTATTCGGTCGCCAAAAATTGCATAAGGTAAGCTGTGTGATCTGGATTGTTCTTCACCTCTGTCCTTAAAATATTTTCAATCACTGCCGCAATTGAATGGCGTTCACATTAACCAATGATCCTTTCTGAAGTTATTCCACACCATACTGAACATTTAAGTGGGTACATTTGATGTTCAACAATTCTTCTGGAATTTTTGATGCTCCATATTCTGCAATGTTGTTTATTCACGTGGCCATTGATGTGAAAATGGTTTTAACTCGTGAAACATTCTTTGGGTGGTTTCAGTGTTTTCCTTAATACTTGCTTGCATCCGAGCAATGTTCACATCATCGCAATGTTCACGAATTGCATGAGATCTTCGGCCTCTTGATGCTGAAAATGGTAAAGCAATCGTTAAATTGTTGGAGCGCTAGGTGCATTTCGAACGTGAAAGAAATTTCGATATGTTCTTTATGTCTGAGTAATCGAATACTGATTTTCAAAATAAAATTTAACATCTTTGGTTCTTTATTCCGTATTGAGTCATTCCATCATAAATTTCCCAAAATTTTCAAAGTTAATTCTGAAAAAAAAAACCAAAAAATACGTAAACAAAAAATTTATTCACTAATTAATGGGGGAGGGTAAGGTTTTAAAACCTTTTTTTGCATTTCTCTTTCTGAAAGTAAACCTGTCGAGAGTGTTGTCTCAAAATGTCAAGTAATCGGAGCAAAGCTTAAGCTAAATCGATTTTCTCGCAAATAAATGTTCGAAGTCCGTGAACATCATAACTCAAAATCTACTTGAACGATTCTTTTGAAATGTTACACACTACATCTACACATAAATTATCAGGTAGCCACGAAGGGTTTTTTTATTTTCCATTCTCTTCCCCATTTTTTAACACCAAATTCTTGAAATTTTATAGCAAAAATCGTGTTATTCAATTCAAACTGCTGCCAAAAAAAAATATTAAAAACAAATTCTTCGTCACTACCTCAGGAAACATGTCGCCTTTAAAACGATTTTAGATTTTTTTATTTCGCACGATCCGGTAACTATTTAGTTATGATGTTCACCGCAAAACAACAACGCTTCCGGTCAACACAGACTTATTTATTAAAAGTTTTAATTGAAAATTTTTTCAAAGTTTCTTCAAATGTTTATAAAGTGTATATGAAATAAATAATCCAGCATTATTCATATCTTCAAAAAACAATTATTAAAGTACGACTTTTTTTAACTTTTAAAACCTTACCCCCTTAATAAGGTGGTATCACTTTTATAATCATAGGCTTTAATTATGTATAACAATGCAAATTGCAAAATTTTAATTACATATGTAAAAAAAATGTTTTGATTAAATCGAAATTTTTTCTTCTTCTTCTTGACCTGCCTATCAGATGTCGGATGTTGACGACCATACTTTTGTTTTTATTGCTATACATTTTTTTCAACTTATTACATTTTCTTTATATTTGAATTTGTAAGCATTATTAGTCGAAATGCAATAATTAATGGCGAAGCCAATTCTATCTTGTCAGTGAATTTCCAATTTTTAAAGCAAAACATAGATTAATTTTCAAACTCGGCCTGTAGACTAGCGTCATCATACCTTACTGATATATATCAATCTGTGACCTTAAATGGTAAGACCTCTAATGTGTTTCATGTCAATGGAGGAGTCCCACAGGGATCTATCCTTGGTCCCTTGTTCTTTTATTTATACATAAATGATCTACCAAATGTTCTTATCCATTGTAATATTCAGATCTATGCCGATGATGTATAGTTGTATGCAAGCTCAGGAATTGTTTGGATTCTATTAACCATGACCTAGCAAGTATGAGTTGTGCCTTAAACCAACCAAGTCAAAGAGTATTTTTACCACGAGTAAAAGATTCAATTGAATATTGATAGTCAAAATAAAATCAACAACACAAGCATTGCGTTTGTGCAGACCTCAACAAATTGCACAAAATCCTATATCTGAAAGAACCAGATTATCTATTTCACAATATGAACTCTTCCGTTAATATTTTACTTCAAAATCACTCATAATAAAATTATGAGAAAATCATCCATTTTGGGGGGATCAAATAAGAGATCGGATTGGTTACACTAAAATTACGAATCCTAAGTACATGCCTCCACTTAAGTACATGAAACAAAAAATAAAATACATATATGTTTTATAAAGATCGTTTCATTTATATCGAAGGTGTTTTCTTATAATTAATTATTATTTTTATTTTTTCTTTTACTTCACAAACTAAAGCGAATGAATTCATTTTCACACACTATCGAAAGTTTAAAATAAAGTTTGATCTAAATATTAAAAAGCTTAATGATGTTCGATTAGCCCAAAGCAATTTGGTGGGTTTTCGTTCAACAAAAGAAAAATAAAACAATATTGTGAATATATACTCAAACATATAGAGTAGTTTTCATAAAAAGTTTTTTTTTTTTTTCCATTTTGGTCGTCTTAAACAAATAACTTATCAATCAAAATAACAACTATTTTAAAATTAATTAATGATGGCGTTTCCTGTGTATAAAATATGACTGACTCTATGTCTGCCTATGTACTAGTATTTATATGTCTGCTTCTTTGGTCTTCCGTACGTTGTTTTGTATTTATATTTTTGGTTGAATTGTAGTTTGTTCTTCTGCGCCATATTTAGTTAGCTGACTCCGTCGACCAACAAAAATATTGTTTAAGTTTCTTTAATTCGAATCGGTAACGATTTAGGAGTTCTCAACATTTTGCATTTATACATTTGCGTGTGATTTCGTTTACTTTTATGTCTGTCCGCTTGTCTATCTGTCTGTTAATTTTGTTACTTTCTGTTCAAATGTGTATAAGTACGTGTACATATTGCACTAAAATATCATTAAACAGTAATTATAATGTTTAAAAAAATAATAAAAAATTAAATAAATAAATAAATAAAACTGAACGAGTACTAAAAATTATATTCAGTATTTGAAATATGTATTAATAAGTATTGTCTATGCAGTGAATTTTCCAACAACTTAAGAAATTTTATAGTTAATTTTTTCCAATAGTTTTAATATAAAGTGTATTAAAATTTCCAAAATGTTCACCTTTAATAATGTTGAAATGGGGAGTTTTAAAATATGTGCCACCCTAATACGCGTATTATGGTTATGATTTGAATACCTATTAAAATTAGTCGTTCATACCAACAAAAGTCGAATTGGATTGATGTATAAGAAACATTAAAAAATGTTGAATTTCTGTTGGTTGGTCGGTTTTTGTCTCTTCTGGTAAACCCCGAACAACTCGGTTCATAATCATATTCGATACATTGTTGTTATTTCCTTTTAATTTTAGTAAATTGAATTTTAAATTTCCATTTTAATCTCAAAGGGAGAAAACTATAGAAATTTAAATATATACATACATACATAAATACTTACGTATACAATACATATACAAATATGAAAAAAAATATATATATATATTTCGTTTTCATTAATCAATGTCAATTATATGTATTTGTTTCTTTTTTGTTTTTTTTTTTTTGTGGCACAAAATAATTATATTAATGCTTTAATTATAGTTTTATGTTGTTTTTCAATTTGAAGTAATTTCATTTATATTTGTATATAAATACTTATTATTTTAAAGAAAAAAAAATATTTTATGATAAATTAACATTTAATTATTGTTAACTGTTAAAACTCTTCTATTTATATTAGGAAATATTCTAAGATGATCCATTTCTATGTGTGATACAACGATTTAAATTTTTACAATACCAAAAATTTAAATAAATTAGATTACGGTTCGATAAAACATAAAATTCTGCATCTGATTTTAAATTTTTATGGTCCTGAGCTTAGACACATGGGTCCAGCACATTCTCAAAGTGATACATTGTTATTAACATTTTTTTAAAAATGCTTACTTCAGATTTTTACGTAGCTCAAACTCGATGTATTCAAATGAAATAATTATTTTTTGTTTTTATCTTATTAATATTTAAAATGAAAAAAAAAAATTAAAAACTTTTTTTGACAAAGAATTAAAATGATAATTCCAGATTGTATAGTGAAAGTTCGAATGTCATAATAAATTTAAAAAAAGTTCAATGGCTCCTTCTAGAGCGACTGACGATAAGTTGCAGTTTTTGGTATGTAAAGTATGTGAGATTGCACAGAATCAAGGAGAAGATGACTATTGCGTTAATTATTTACCAGAAAAATGTTAAACAATATTGGAGTATATAGCACAGCAAACAGATGAGCTGTATTTAAGCAAGCGTTCTGAATGGCTACGAAAAGAGTTGAGTGGAGCAAGTAAAAGGAGGAAACGAAGTAAAACTGAAGAAATTCGTCGCCAACTCTCAACGTAGAATTTCATATTTGCTGCACCCATGAACCCAAAAGCAGCTGGAAATGATGAATGACGAATATTTTTAATTAAATTATTTTTATTGCATAAACAATTTATTGGCGAACAACATACTTACTTTGATTATAATTTTTAAATAAAAAATGGTTTCGGTATATAAAGTAAAAATAAAATTAAAAAATTGCATTCTACTGAACAATCCGAAACAGTAGGGTGTTTAACCCCCCCCCCCCCCCCCGAAATTCTGCTGCAGGCTTCCTTTAAGCATACCAAACAAACTATTTAAAATATAAAACGTGGACAGATTAAATAACTGAGCAAGCTTTTAAGGTCAAATACCTCTTCTGTGGAGCACAGAGCGATTCAAACTTTATCCAAGTGCAAAACAAACGAAAAACCGCTAGAAGGCGATAAATTAGAATGAAACAAAAAGCGGTAAAAAGCGCCAGGGTTTCATGTTACTTTTTAAGTGTATGCCAATAAAGATAAGTAAGAAAGAAGGTGTTGGATCCAACGTTGCCTAGTCAATAATTGTATACAAAAAATAAGCATAAATCAAATTTTAATGGAATTTTTATTGAAGAAAATGTTTATATCTGATATTATTTTTCACAAAATCATATAAATATAATTGAATTTTAAATAAATAAATGCAATATTTTTGCTTTTTGATAGATTTAAGTGAATGTCGGGAATCAGCTTCTTATGGGGAATCTGACTAAAACTTGTCTTCTGATTAGTGGGTAATACACATACACCAGACAGACACAGGGATGGACGAACATCGCTAAATCGAACTCAACAAACTCATTATATTCCGACTATATAGTGAAATAGGTTATCAAAATGTAAATTTTTTTTAAACATTTGATTGATTAAATAATGGAATTATTAACACAACATTATTTTTAGTCCCTATTTAATATGTACGTATTAAGAATTATCGAAATTATATATTAAAGTATTTAAAAAAAAATTCATTTCACTCGGTACTCCTTCGTTTGAGCATTTGTATATGGATAAGCGAATATATTTATAACGAAAATTCATAAAAACCAACCCATAAAAACCAAGTTTCTATTATACTCTCTTTATATGTAAATTAATTTACCATCATGTAATTAAGTAATAGAATGACTATCGTCACCGCGAGTCTGCTTGCAAAGTTTAAGCTCGATTGGATCACGGGAAAAGGGTAAAAAATCGATCCAAAGTTTTGTCGACAAGCAGGCAAGCAGACACTACGAGTTAATATAAAGGGAGAAAAAAATGGTATTATAAAGTCAACTTTCCTTCCCTGCAATTTCTATTTTACTTTTATTATTGCTTTGAAAAAATTTGTTTGTCTGATTCTTCAATATTTTTGTCAAAACACACCTTTCACATGCTTTTGTTAATCTTTTACACTGAAAAAGTTTAGTCCAACCAAGTGCGTTTTATAAATATGTATATTTAGTTTAAATATATGTATATACGATTTTGTTTAATATTAAGTTTTGTAATTAAAAGACGGTAAAAGTTCAAAACATGCTCTTTTTGGGGTGTTGAACAAGAAATCAAACGATTTCCTGATATCCCTAACCTATCAATACTTTACTCGTAATGAAACTGACATTTTTTACTTTATTTTTTCATCTTATATACATTACTATATATGTAAATGATTAATTTAAATGCATACATGTTCCAATATAAAATTATAATACGATAAACTAGTTTTTGTATTTAGTTTGGAGATTTTTATGAATATTTTCATATACTAAAAGAACCATTTCCAAGTAATTACTTTTAGTCAAAAGTAGAGAGAAAAAAATATACCTATAAAGAATCAAAATAAAAAGGAAATGCACACGTAAAAGAGGAAAATAAGTATGCAGTTGAACCGTTGATATAAAATTAGTGCGATAGTAACCGAGTAAAAAAAATGTCCAAAAACGAATCACAAAATTTGTAACGAAATTTATATAAAAGCTCAAAACATTTTGATATATGCAATTATTTCAATGTTAATTTTGTGTTTCAAAGATTTTCTAAAAGTCTTTTAATTTTTATTGCTGATATATAAATGAAAGTTGATTGAATTAAGAAAACTCTTTTTTTTATTTATTAATATTTAATACAATTCTACTCATTGGCGTTTTACAATTAGATAAAAATTTCATGAAATATTATCCATAAATTGAAGACAATTGATTGAATATTTTTACTCGGGTATAAAATGTAAAATGAGATTATGCAGACATTTGGTGACAAATCTGTTGAACATATTTTTTTATATTTACTAGTGGTATAAAATACATAATAAAACAAAATTAAAAAAAGAATTATAAGTACATGTCCCTAAAATACAACTACAAAAATACAGAAACACACAATCAACATGAAGCATTTTGAAGCCTCATGAATTTGAAGAAAATTGATCGAAGACAAACTGTTAAATTTAAGGAGAAAAATATATATCAAAAGTCCTCTTGACACTAAAACAAATCGTTTTCTGGTTTTGTTCGCATTCTCCGAGCAATATTAACTAAAATAATTTTCTTATATTTATGTACTACAATTAGTGAATGTATCTGAAAAATATGCAAGTTATTAACACAGATATTAAATATCTGCTACAAACTAGAGGATAGAAAGAAAATGATCCCTGGCTAGAGACGGAAGATTAGAAAAACCCAACCAATTTATATGCACCGTTTCCCATCAAAATTAGTTATTTATATTAACGTTATCTCCACATTAAACATGCCTTGGAAAATGAAAATATACGCCAAAGTCAGTTTTTTAATTTTTTTTCTTTTACAAACATATTTTTTTTTTTGTATTTAATCCATATAGTTTTGTTAGCGAAACATGCCTGATATTTTCTAAAGTCTAGTTTGATCATTATTATGAACATATTTAGGAGGCTTTTTATTTTGGAATAACAACCAAACTTTGAAGAAGGTTTTGATTATAAGCATTTAATAATTGCATTAAAAACTATACTTCAGATAGAATATTTTCAACATAGACTTTATTCTCCTACAATAAAGGAGTAAGAGCTAAAATCATTAATTTTTAATTAAAGTTTTTTATTTTTAATAGTTAACTTTTTGAAGCTTTTGGGTGAATGATACACAGAAAACTTTAAAAGCCAGACTTTAGCTGTTATATTGTCCTGTCACAACAACTTTGAAGAATGGGCGGTCGTGAGATTTGAACCTGCATCTATCTCCCATATGCTCTTATACTTACACTTTTTCTCATGTGCTTTAAAACATTCCCCTTCAGTCAGACCTATGAGTACCGCAATTTAGAATCCGTTGTATCTAGATAAAGTGGAAATGGTGTAGTCTTGTGGTAGTTAAACTATTTTCTAAGTATGTATGATTAAATATTAAGAACAACAACAAAAGTAAAATATAAAATACTGGACAAACGTCGTAATGTTGTCTATGTTCCAGGAACTGAAGCGTCTAATTACAAAAACGACGAGTACAGTATCTTTTTCATTCGACTTGTGGTTCATACATACGCATATATGTACTTACTACACATATCACAAGCCCATGCTCGAGCATACTTATCACGTTAGGTAGCGAATAGAATTTAAAGAAAACATAACGGTTTTTATTGTAATGGTAGATTATAAATAGTTCATATATATACACGCATATGCTAACATTCGAGTACCAACAACTGGTATAAAGTATGATATAAAAACAGAAACCTTTTTTATGGCCTTACTACGTTTATGATTGGTTTAAATTTTCCACTTTTGATATATGTACGAGTATGTTTTTTATTACTCTCTATTGTTGTAATTCTATCCGAGTGCAATAAATGTATTGTAGCTTAGTGTATGTGTGTATCTCATGAATAACGAGGGTTGTTGTTGTGAGTAATGATAATAATGAAATCATCATTAATAACCTATAAATATATTTTCGGGTATCTGAGAAATAACAAATATTGTAACGACAATGTTTCCATTTAATAGCACTCATACTATGACAATGTACATATCCAACTGTCTATCGATTAGAGCTCAGGTCACTTGAGAAATACACATACATAGCATTAGTAAATGCTTGATTATGTATCTACGAGTGTTAAAGTGCGTGCGAGCACGCAACTATGGACGTTTTGTGTTTGTGTATACGTTTGTGTGAGGTGAGAGTAGCTAAGTTAATTTGTATGATTTGTTTTCATGTTGATATTTGGTTGATTGTGCGTATGACTCTCTATTTTTAGTCGATTAAAGACCTTTGATATTGAAACATCATTGCATTATTAAAAGCGGTCAAACAAAAAGTCAAAACGAAAGAAAAATTAACGTGTAACAGAAAATTGTTGTGTACCCAAAGCGCTCATATATAACAATTAATATAGAAAAAAAATGAATATTTGAACACTTTTTTTTGTGTTAAGTGT
Organism: Cordilura impudica; assembly: GCA_963682025.1. Classification (NCBI taxonomy): domain Eukaryota; kingdom Metazoa; phylum Arthropoda; class Insecta; order Diptera; family Scathophagidae; genus Cordilura; species Cordilura impudica. The sequence continues at coordinate 111,288,691 of OY821521.1, forward strand.
TAAAAAATTATTTTATTCTTAGTGAGATAAAAAAAAATAATAAAAATGTTGATTTCAGAGGATCAAATACAAGAGGTAATAATGCAACTTTTCAAATTTAGAGAAAATCATTAAAGCTACAATAACGTTTGTTCTGAAACAAAAGTTTTACCTTAATTAATGCGAAACGAAATAAAAATCTTAAACTCATCGACTCTACACCACTTTACTCTTGGTCTCAGAATACTCGTTTGTGATTGATTTCGAAGTGTTCCGCCTACAACACAAAGTGCAACGGTTAATAACACTTACATTTGTGTACATATGTAAAAAAAAAAGTTTACAAAAATATAAGTTAAAAATGGAACTCGACTGGACTCATAACTGCCGCCTCAACATTCATATTACAACACATAGTAATAGTAGTTGAATTTTATATTTTTTGCGTTTGTTGGTTCGCTGGATTTCCATCATCATGGTCGTCATGCTAAACGTCACATACGATATTTGTTGCATTCATCAAATCCTGGAGATGTTTAAAATAAACAACGATTTATACTCCACAACACAATGTTGTACATCATTTGTTCTTTAACATTCATTTTATTACAGCAACAAAAACAGCGAAATTTTGTATAATATCCTAAGCGAAAAAACCAAGGCATATATAGTTACACACTTAGAATGAAATTTTTTTTATTCTTTAATGCACGTATAAATTTCTCTCAAAAATGCAAGCACAACAATATGGAAAACCTTTTAGGAGGAGTTACTAAAAATCTTTAATCATAAGAAGAGACGAATGTTGAAGTTAATATTATAGTTAGTTACAAATATTGCTTGGGATAAAACTCTAGGCGCATGTCTGGATGAATGCTTAATATAAATTTATTCTTTATTACGTTTGCTTGATTACATCAACTTTTGCATTTGCTTAATGTTTGCAACATGGCACTAACATATTTACAATTTCGAAGTTTGTAAAATATTTTTGTTATAACTGTCATTTATTTATATTTAAGAAAAATCGACTTTTTTAAAATTGTTTTGAAATAGTGTAACCATTATTTTCTAAAATAGTTTTAAATAAGAAAAATTATTTTACTCTTTTTAAATATGGTAACTAGTATAAAAATTTATAAAATAAGACCATTATGACTACATTACAAATCTGATGGATCAATTGGAAAATATCCCTTTAACTTGTAATACTGAAAATGTAAATGATGGTTTTGACGTCATATTCAATTATTTTGGAAAATTTCAAGATGTTGGTTCGTGTACATTTAAACCTAATTTAAATTCAAAGTATATTGAGGAGAAAGTGTCTCAAACTTCTCACTTTAAAAAAAAGATGCTTTTCAAATATAAACTTTATTACTAGATACTGATAAATTTTTAAAGCTAGATCTTCATAAGAAAATTTTTGAGAGTTCGTTTGTCGGGAGAAGTATTTAAACGTAAAAAAATGTTGGGAAGACGTTCATTCATGTTTTGGAACCACTCATTTCCCATTTTAGAGATAAACATAGCATACAAAAGTGTTTTTAAGACTGTCCATCAAATTATTGCCGCGATTTGCAAAATTGGCAGAGGATATGATTGCATAAATAATCATTATTTTCTTTACTTTCTTTCTATTTTTGTTAACTTTGTTTGATTGATAAAGTTTTTTTTACTCCCTTTATATTAACTCGTAGTGTCTGCTTGTCGAAATAACTTTGGATCGATTTCTAACCGTTACCCAATCCATCTGCAGGCAAAATCGTGACGACGATACGTATTACCTACGAAATTTTTGATTTTTGACATAGATATTTTTCTAGACATGTTTTATTTTCAGCCAATCAATTATTTATTTACATGATGGTAAACTTAATGTACAAAGAAAGAGAGTATAGTATAAACTTGGTTTTTAAGTGTTAGTTTTTAACGTCTTAATTTGAATTCAATAATATTATTTAAATTAAAAAATAATTATTATTAGTTTTTTTCTGTGGATCAAGTAATTAATTTTGGATATATATTTAAATTTTTTATCATTCACTTTTTTGTTGGGTAGATCTCTAATAGTTTTATTTTAATATGCTGAAGTAGATCGCCAATTTAATTCAATTGGCCACGCCTTCCTCTCAAAATGCACAAATATTTAAAAAAATTTCTTTTAAACAAATAATAAGACAATTTTATTAAAAAAGAATATTTATCTGATTTAGAAAAATGTATTACTTTTTTGTGCATTTAGTGTCACTGTCCTGCGCATTTTGATTTCAATTAGTTGCCATAACTTTTTATGACCATGCAAATACCATAAAAAGAAGAAATCTATTTCAAAAATATCCTTAAAGAGGATTAGAAGAAGAAGAAAATATATAAATTAACAGAAATATATAAATTATTTTAAGATGTTTAAAATTGCCGCGGAGATATACTTCGGCCGGCCTAAAATTTTGCATTTAGTATTTTTTTCATAAAATTCAAGAAATCGCTATGTTGCTCCACCCTAATCTGCCAATACGTGAATGGTAATTCTGTATATGATAATCCTTGAGACATTTGTCGAGTCTATCGGTATAGTATCTAAATAATGAAATGTATAAAAAATTTTGAGTAGGAACAAATATCTGATTAGTCATATAAAGACGGAAAAATTCAATAAAGAATATTTTTAGTACCGTATATGTAAGTATATATCTGAAAAGTTAAGTTATTAAATATTGCCATACATTAACAAAAATTTAGAATATCACGTTTTGATAAATTCTTCTTTTTGGAATAGTTTATCTCAAGCACCATACTCGTCCACTAAGATTTACCAAAATTTTCTACATTTACTCGTAATTAATTTCATTTATGTTTTACAATCACAAGTGTTGCTCCTCCCAACGGCATTATAAATACTTAATAAACAAAATATCACTATAGGTAACAGGGCATTAAAGGAAAATCGCTCTTATGAAAACCATATGTACGCTAATATATATACATAAATACACATATTTATGTGTGTATACATATATGTACATAGTACAGTAAAAGAAAAACACAAAAGCAGATTTAGTTAACATCGTACAAACCAGTCAGCATTTTATGAAATTATTGATCATATTCGAGTCCTTTTCAACTCTTCTGCGCGATTAAAATAATCATATATTCCCTCATTTGGTGATCATAAAAGACTCTTTTGTTGGGAGAAAATGGTACTCTACCCGCGACCACTCTTGAAAAATCTTTTCTGACTCGCTTTTCGAGTCGTTGTTTCCAGTTATATTTCAGTCATTTGTGAGTCTTTTGCGAGTCATTTACGAGTCTTTTGCTAATCAAAGTTCAGTCATTTTCGAGCATTTTCCGAGTTATTTTTAGTCGTATTTTTAGTAATTTTCGAGTCTTTTTCTAGTCATATTTCAGTCATTTGTCTTTTTCGTGTCATATTTAAGTAATTTTCGAATCATTTATTAGTCCTATTTATAATCGTTTGTGTTTCAAAAATAAAAAATTTAAGATTATATATAAAATAAAAACAGAATTATTCTATTGAATGGTAAATAAATTAATAATGACATAAAATTTAAAAATCCATTTGTTAAATTAAAAATACATATGTATAAAAAATCGATTTGGACGTTTCCTCTTTGTCACCCTGTCCTTAGCACGCACAAAATGCTTTTGTAGCACAGCGTTCTTATATTTGAGGTGGCAAATATCTAGGACGAAATTTATTAATTTAATTTTTTCAATAATAGTATTAGGTACTTTTAATTCTTGTTACTAAGAAGCACTTTTCGGCGCTTTGCTTATTGCTGGTATGCTTCCAGCTGTATAAAGTAACCAATTGGTCCGAAAATACTCTGCGAATGGCGCCTCTTATAAATTGTGCGGGTCCTTCACCGCCTTTTTTTAATTATTCACTTTTAAATATTTTCACTTCTTATTTGAAAAAAGCTATCTTCACACCGCGATTAAACTGTTAAAACTGAACAGAAATTCACAATATTCAAATTTTGAACACTTGTTTCAAAAATAGTAAAACATCATTCCGTTATAAACAAAAACAATAGCATAACAAGAAGTTGATCATCGTCCAGCTGCACAAAATATTATTCCAAAAAAAAAAAAAAAAAAAAAAACGTTTAAAAATTCTCATTTCAGTAATATTTTCTAGTAATATTTTAATCATTTTTCGAGTCTTTTTAGAGTAACTTTTTGATCGTATTTCTAATCGTTTGCGTTACAAAAAATAAAATATTTAATTAAAGTATATGCAGTATCAAATAAGTTTATTTAAAAAGTTATTTTTATAAACACAGACATTATTTACAGAAGTATTTCATTTATTTAAAAAGAAACTTAGAAATAAAAGAATAATAATATTTGTTTAAAAAATTCATCTCAAAAAATACATATAGAAAATTTACTGCATTGGCTAATCCTTCGCACAAATAAAATTACTGTTCTTCACTTGCAAAATATTATTATTTTTTGGGGATATTAGTTTTTCGGCTTCTTTTTTTTAGCAAATATTATGAAATATTCGGCTGCGATTACGATTACGCCTTTTATATAAATTTTTTTCTTTTCACTTTTCACATTTTACTTTTAAATTTATTCAATTTGTAAACTTTACACTTTAAACTTTCGACTGATATTAATGAACAAAAATTTTAATAATATTCTAATATTGAACGCTTTCAAAAATAGTACAAAATTGTCCCGTTATAAACAAAAACAACAGCATAGCAAGCAGTTAGTTATTCATCCTCCAACTGCGCGAAATATTATACCAAAATAACGAGCAAAACAATCACATTTCAATCGCCTGCATGATCTATTTGCGATTGCTGTACATTTTGTTATTGTATTTGCAATAAATTAGTTTTTAAGCGTAAGCGGAATCATTTTCAAATCTTTTTTAATCGCGCATGAGATTAATCAGTTTTTAATCATCAAAACGGCCCGAAGAAGACTCTTACTGAATGATTTTTTTTAAACAATGCTCCAAATGCTGACTGGGTTAATACGTATATACGTGTGTGTGTGTGTGTGTGCTTAGAGGCTTTAACCTAACATGAAGCAAATTCTTCTGTTAGTTCGAGTTTGTATCATGGAGATGATGATGACTGGTATCAAAAACCTCTAAAAAAACTAATGGCGTTGCTTGCCGCGAGCACATATAATTTAAATTAAGTTTTATTTTTCTTCATAGGTCTGTATTTCATATATGTATATACCCTGACATTCAGATGCATAAACCTAAACCAACACTATGTTCAAAAAGTATTTTTCTGATATTTTGTCTTGCGTAGAAGAGTTATTTTCAATAATAATACTGTTGAAGCATAGTATAAAAGCATGCATGTAAGTTATAGAAACAAAAAAAGAATGAAAACAAGAAAACAATACATAATGCAAACATACAATCGTAGCTGTATGTTTACTCGTATTTATAACAAAAACTACAAGCTCTGTAAAGGTAAAACAGAACTTAATTAGATTTAAACTTGAATGTTTCATTCAGACAAAGGACTTTTACGAGGGGGCGTTTTAACCAAATCATAAAATATGTTCTTGTTGCTGTTGGTGCTTCAGTTCAGCAGTGATGTTTGAAGCTCTGGGATCTTAAACTATTTATCTTCCTCCTCTTGTTCTATTAAATGCAATTTTATAAGAAAACGATTGATCTGAATAACTAGTCAATTAAATATCATATCTTTTTTTATTTAATTAATTCGCCCTCTGAATTTTTGTTTGTTTTTACGAATAAGTCGCTTTCATTTTGATTACAGGGCTTGATAAATGGCGGCTGCAAATTACAATCGTTTGTATATGATGTGCGTGTTTGTGCAACAGTTTTTTATAACCGGTAGCATACGTTATGACTATAATTTGCAGTTTTAATACACAATTGAGACAAATTAATGCACTTTACGATTTGTTAGTCTTTTATAATTTTTCGTTGCGATATAATGTGTTTGAAAGATGAAAAATGATTGATTACTTTAAATAATTGAATGTAAATAATTAAATGGATTTTCAAATACCTATGCCTATATTTAATATTGACATATTCATATTCATCCTTGTATATTTATAAATTTTCAATATTTGTGGTACCCGAGGTGAAAATGATCATATATGAAAATGTCTGATAATATATTTCGGACCCTGTATGATTAATATAGCTCTGTAATGAAAATGTAAATATTTAATTTTTATATCTATTAATAAATAACTAGCAGATTCCAGCCCTCGAAATTCGAGTGCAAATTCTAGGAAATTTTATTTTTCATTAAATAAAGACCCTAAAGGTATGCTAATCGATTATAGCCAATTCACAAATCAACACAAAAAACAAACTCATTTTTATTACAAACACATTAACAAATTTAATAAACACACACATAGCATTGTATAATTTTATGTATGTGTTAGTAGCAACTTTAAATGCAATTTAGTCAAAATAAAGGAAAAAATTTAAAAATCTGTAAATCTGCAAAATGACTAAAAACGGTAGAACAAAACAATGGTCACAAGAAATCGCCTAGCCTATTAATATTATAGATAATGATATTAAATTAAGAGTACATTCCATATATATCCTACGCACAATTATTTTCATCTTAATATTTTTTTCTTACATTTGGTTTTGTTTCTTAAAATTATCTCTTATCCTATTCTCTTATCCTATATTATTTCTTATCCTATTTTTTTATAATGAAATTCTCAAACTTCTTAACGAATAGAAAAACCATTATCAAAAATTCGTCAATTTATCTTCCGAATTTTGTGGTTAAAAGTTAGAGAATCCTGCCTTTGACCAAATCCCGTTTCAGCCCAACCTTAGCAACAATTTTATCAATGTAAAATTCTTTATATATTATATAAATTGAAATATCAGAAATTTATTCGCATTTATTATAATTGAAATATTTTTATAATCAAAGTTTGAACATACAATTTTCGCAGGGTTATTAGTGTTTTTGTGCTGGTATTTTTAACTACCAAAAAATTTGACGTGACCTCCTTTTATTATACCGATCCACTGAGAATTACTTTCTGATTCGACTTATTGATATCTGTCGGTTGGTCTGCCTGTGTATCCATGTTATTAATTAAATTGCTGCTCACAAATATTAATATAGTTTCATGTAATCTGATATTTAAGCATTTTTTGGCCTAAGGAAGATCGCTGTTTGCGAAAATCTTTTCATGTTCACACCTAGCCCCATTACAAATAACATCAATGAGATCGACTTAAATAGCCCTATGATCCAGATCACCATAAAGATATCGGTCAAGTTTGGTCTATACATGTAAATTTAAATCTATTAATCAGTATTTATAAAAATTAACCCCTTATAACAATTCTTATTTGTAAATTAATTTCAAGAATATAGCAAAGTTAAATTAAATTTAACCAAAAAAATATTTTCCAATATTAATTTAAAAAAAAACCAACCAAGGCAATATCCCTTATAAAGGGTCCGCCAAATAACTTTTTTTTTTTTTGAAAATGCTATAAAAAACAACTACTGAATATTATCTCAAATTTCTTTTTTTATTTGAAAGTACAATCCTTCCGGTTAATAATGGAAAATAATTTCATTCAAATGGCTGCCTCGGCTGGCCATGTAGTAGCCTACACGATCGGTCCAATTTTTAAGCACATTATCGATTGTGTGCAGCTGTATTTCACCAATGGCTTCACGAATATTGTCCTTTAAAGCGTCAATTGTCTCTGGCTTGTTGGCGTAACACTTATCTTTGAGGGCACCCCACAAATAATAGTCCAACGGTGTCAAATCGCAGCTCCGAGGTGGCCAAACGACATCAGCTCTGCGGCTGATAATGCGATCTTCAAAAATAGGGCACAAAACATCGAGTGTAGCTTCGGCTGTGTGGCACACAGCGCCGTCCTATTGAAACCAAATGTTGCCAATATCCTCCTCTTCAATTTTTGTGAACAAAAATTCGTTCACCATGGCCCGATAACGATCGCCATTGACTTTAACGGCCACTCTTGCTCATTTTCGAAGAAAAATGGCTCAATTATCCCTCTGGACCAAAATCCGCACCAAACAGTGACTCGTATCGGCTTTTCAATGTATGCGTGCGGGTTTTCTGTGCCCCAAATGCGACAATTTTGCTTGTTTACATACCCGCCAAGATCAAAATGAGCTTCATCTGAAAAGATGATTTTTTTTGGCAAAATCGGCATCTTCTGTAAGTCGATCGCAGGCCCACTTAGCGAAGCGAAAACGCATTGGATGGTCAGTTGGCTTCAACTCCTGAACCAATTGGACTTTGTATGGCGTCATACCAAGTTCTTTATGCAAAATTCGTCTCAATGATGCCTCCGAAATGTTCAATTCTTGAGAACGACGGTGAATTGATGTTGATGGCGCTTCACGCACACTTTCTGCCACAGCAGCAATATTCTCGGGTGTATTTGGCTTTTCACGCTTTGGTTTATCGATGAGGATGCCAGTTTCTTTCACTTTTTTCACAAGATAACGAACATACGGAGCTGACGGTGCTTCTCTTCTTCCAAAATCCGTACGCAATTTTCGCACACATTCTGCAACATTACTATGATTTGCAAAGCAATGTCGCAATATTTCCCAGCGTTGTTTAAGCGTATACACAACCATATTCGTTCAGCGGAAGTATAAAACTAATTATCTGTCAAATCAGACATGAGCTAAGTGTTACTGTTCACGAAATAAGCACTAGTTGAAGAAAAAAAACGTTAGATGGCGGACCCTTTACTTATGTGCGTGTATAGCAGTCACACTCAAATTTGATTTATGCTTATTTTCGATAACCCATTAGTTGCACCGAAGTCCCTTTCTCTAAAATCATGATATAGGGTATCTTAAGTCGCTATAGACTAACTATATTTTTCTTATCTGTTAGGTTTCTGGTGGCATGGTTGTTGTCATGGCCAATTCTTTTATTTTTGTTTATGTATGCATTTTTCGAATTTAAAATTTTGTTACTCATTTTAACAAATTAATTCCACAACAAAAAATTAAGTTCTATGTCAGTTTGCCATATATGAGCCCATATATGCTTCAATATGTTCCATATACATGCTTATTTCTGAAACCATGTATGAGAATAGATGAAGATATTTAAACTTTTTACCTGGGTCGATAAAAATGTTTTAAGTTGTCTAGAGTTATTTTAGTAATAATAAAAAATTAAATCAGCAACAAAAATTGCAATTATAAAAAGGTAAAAATAATGGTCGACAAATTTTTTTGCAAACATGTTGTTAAACTTTTCTGGGACAAGTCGCAGGTTTTAAAGGAAAATTAATGTTTCCAATAGATAAATTGTTTGATAAGTAAGAGTTGAATTAGATTTTGTAACTGGCTACATGTCGACTTTAAAACAATTTTGCTACATTTGTGTTTGTTGTGTGACCTGTATTTTACATTTGAATATTATGTGGCTTCACAAAATTCTGAAAAGAATTACAATGCTTACGGAAGTTATATCTTAATCATACTTGGGAATTTTTCATTCGTATTGCAATTTCATTAGCATTAGAACAATTTGTTCCAATGCCAAATAATTTCATTATCATTTATTGGTAATTATTTTTTGTATACCCTCCATACCTGTGCAGCGAGTACATTTCAGTTGGTCACTCCATTTGTAACACATCGGAATAAATTCCCAAGACCCCGTATACTATATATTTTCTCGATTCTTATAACAAGAGAAGTTGATTTAGCGATGACTGTCAGTCAGTCAGTCAAGAACTAAACTACCTTTTCTAAAAAAGTGCATTTTCTTAAAAAAGTAAATTTTATTAAAAAGTATATTTTCTTTAAAAAAATAGTATCGTTTCTTAAAAACGTAACTTTTCTTAAAAAAGTAAATTTTCTTAAAAAAGTAGGTTTTTCCAAGAAACTGCCTTTTTTTAAAGACTGCCTTTAACTAAAGTTATATCTTTTTAAATAGAGTATTTTCATAACTTTTTAACAATTGAATTAGGCGCCTTAAATCTTACATAACATTAATAATAAATGAAATAAATATTTCCAGATTTTAATAAAATTTAATTAATTTTATTAACTTTTTGCAACGCTTTCGATATAAAAACTCTAAAATTGATTTTTATAAAAAAAAAAACTCCATCTTACAAGTCTTTCACTTGAAAACATCTAAAAATTTCCTAATGTAAAGTTTTTTATACATAATTTAACATGTTTTGATGAATTTAAGATATATGTTTTGTAGAAAAGCTCGCACATTAGAAAGAGTAAGTAGTATATGAATTCGCTTGAAGGGTTGTACTTTAATATTTGTAAGATTCTAATGTTGCCCAAAAATTGCCAAAAATGTACCAAAGCTTAAGAAAAGTTAATAAAGTCAAATGATCAGAATTATTCCCCGTAGGATTTTCAAAAATAATTAGCAAAGCCTGGTAACCCTTACAGTAAAGCAATACACATATACATACAAAGAAATTAACATTATACATTATGCAAAATCTTCTTCTTCAGTGGCAGAGGGTATATTTAGGTTCGTCATTCCGTTTGTAACGCATCGAAATACTAATTTCCGACCATATAGAGTATATATATTCTTGATCCTTATTAAAGCTCGAGTCAATATGGCGAGGTACGTCTGTCCATCTGTCTGTCTGTCTGTAGTAATCACGCTCATTCACAAAAAAAAAACATTTAACTGTATAAAGTTACGATAATATCATTTGCAATTATTCCCACCAGGTTACTATTTAAAATGGGGTAAATCGGGCATCATTGTTCTTAGACACGAGCAAAAATATGTAGAGCAATAATATGTATGTTTGTTGTAATATTTTAGTGGTGGAACATAATAGCAGTACAACAACATTGACAGTTCAAAAAAAGCAACAAAAAAATGAGGCAATCATACCAACAAACACAACTACCATGAGCTATGTTAGTAGTATTGCAAAATATTTTTTTTTATCGTTATCACGATATAATAATAAAAATCGCCAATATGAAAGAAAAAATATAAACCCTAATGAAAAAGGAAAAATGAAAAAGGAAAATTGAAAAATGAAAAATGGAAAATGAAAGTTGAAAAATGCAAAATGAATAGTGAAAAATAAAAGTTGAAAAATGAAAAATTAAAAATTAAAAATTAAAAATTAAAAATTAAAAATTAAAAATTAAAAATTAAAAATTAAAAATTAAAAATTAAAAATTAAAAATTAAAAATTAAAAATTAAAAATTAAAAATTAAAAATTAAAAATTAAAAATTAAAAATTAAAAATTAAAAATTAAAAATTAAAAATTAAAAATTAAAAATTAAAAATTAAAAATTAAAAATTAAAAATTAAAAATTAAAAATTAAAAATTAAAAATTAAAAATTAAAAATTAAAAATTAAAAATTAAAAATTAAAAATTAAAAATTAAAAATTAAAAATTAAAAATTAAAAATTAAAAATTAAAAATTAAAAATTAAAAATTAAAAATTAAAAATTAAAAATTAAAAATTAAAAATTAAAAATTAAAAATTAAAAATTAAAAATTAAAAATTAAAAATTAAAAATTAAAAATTAAAAATTAAAAAATAAAAATTAAAAATTAAAAATTAAAAATTAAAAATTAAAAATTAAAAATTAGAAATTAAAAATTAAAAATTAGAAATTAGAAAATTAATTTAAAATTAAAAATTAAATATTAAAAATTAAAAATTCAAAATTACTAGCTAATTCAGATAAAAATATCTTAAAATTTGCTGTTTTTCTTAATATTAATATCCGGAAATTTTTAGCCAAGAATCAGTTGAATTTCGTTAGGGGTTTTCTAAAGAAAAATAATGTCATTTTTCAAATAGTAACTAATTATTTCTATAGAAGACAAGATCATTTATTTTATACCAAGAAATTATAATAGAAACTGGCCACAAGAAAAGCAATTAACTCTAAATTTAATTGGTTCGAAATTAAAATTTCAGTACTGATAGTAGCTTTAAATTGGTAGCCGTACCCAATATTGGTTGTAATATTGAGTTTAAGATGCAGGTGGAGGGTATCAAAGATTCGACCCAGTCGAATTTAACACTCTTACTTGTTTAGAAATATTATAGCTTTAATTAAAATCAGTTTAATTTGGTAAGAAGTCTGCTTATATAAACATAAATTTTAACGGAATATTAATTAAATGATTTTAATTTGGTAGGAAGCGTACTTATAGAAACATAAATATTTATGGAATATTAATTTTATTTTTTTTATAACAAATCTTGTATGTAATCAATTAACAATACGTATTAAAAATTACTTAAAACGACAAATGATTCGATTTTAATGCATCATTAATAAAAAATCTATTCTTCAAATTGTATCTAAGGAAAATGAAAATCTTATTAATTATAACTGAAAGCATAGAATGTTAAGTTTTTGTTAGTAATATATTCAATAATTTGACTGACGCCTAACTTGTGAATCGGATTTAATAAAACTTCAATTGATTATACCATATACCACTATGTGCTTAAGGTATAATGACTTAGTGCTGATGTTTGTATATATTTTTATTATACTGATCGACTTAGAATCACATTCTGAGTCGATTTAGTGATGTGCGTCCGTTTGTCTATGTGTTCATGTAAACTTTGTGATCAAACTACAGGTCCCAAATATAAATATATTTTGATGGAATTTAGTACATAAGCTTCTATCGGCCATAGGATGAACGCTATTGAAGTTGGTGAAAATCGGTTCATGTTCAGAGACTTAAATTGTCATAATATCCAAATTATCTTATAGAGCTTGGTTAAATTGGGTTTGTGTATGTTTTTTACAACCATTCATCAGTAGTCCAAAAATAAACCACCAATTCTTAGTCATAGCCCCCATATAAAACAAAAATTATGCACAGATTTTTCTCAAATATGGTTTGTATATATTTTTGCAAAATATAAGTGACTTTACCAAATATGGTCGGGATCGGTCCACTTTTCGACCTAGTCCCCATATAAATATAGCATACGATATGAACTTTTTCATATCTGCAGCCAAAAAAATTAAAAACAATGCCACTCAAATTTAGTTTATGCTTATTTTCTATATTCAATTAGTTGGACCTAAGAGATAGGGTCTTTAAACGCATGGTATAGGATATCGTATAGTCGGTCTAAACCGACTATAATTTTAAATACATCACTATTTTCCTTTAATTGTTTTGATATTTATCTGAGTTACAATTTTTATTTATTTTTTTTTTTTGGTTAAAATAGGAGAGTTAAATTTTTAATTTTAAAATATATACAATTTTAAAATATATATAGTATGTTAAGAAGAAAACTGTGTACAAAAAATATTAAATAAATCCGTGTTCATGTTTGTTATTATCAGTTACACCTTTTATTATTCCGATCGACTCTGATAACATTATATCTCTGGAGTGCTATGGTAGTGAGAGCTTTAAAACAATGTTTGGGTCCATATGTTATTAATGTGAGTACTAAAAATAGACGTGAAATTGCAGTGGATGTGGTACCTCCTATACAAAATATAATATCTGGAGTATAACGATAGCGAGATTTATACATTGTCAAATTACATAAGTTCATAATGTCGCAGGAACGCGCAACGGGAATTACTTAGTAATATTTATAGAGACTTGGACGAAAAACATTTTTCCAGATATCTTTTTGTTATTGTTTTTGGTTTAACGCCTAACTTTGTAACACTAAACGTCGGTGTTTTGTCATTAAATGGTTCAACTTATCATCAAAATAATTTTCTATGTAATGCCGTTTTCTTTTCTGACAAAAAATGTCGCCCTTTTTGGAAAAGTGTATTTTTTATACCCTATACCACTATGTGGTTTGTGTATAATGACTTTGTGCTGCTGTTTGTAACTACGAAAAATATTTGACCTAGGCCCATCTTTTATTATACCGATCGAATCAGAATCATTAACTGATTCGATTTAGCCATAGGATGAACGCTATTGAAATTGTTGAGAATCGGTCCATGTTCAGACCTAGCCCCCATACAAATGACCCCTATGAAATCGACACAAATTGCCATAAGATCCAAATTGTCATATAGATCTTACTCAAATTGGGTTTGTATGCGTTTATTACATCCATTAATGAGTAGTCCAAAAATGATCCCCATGGGAAAACTCTTAGTCATAGGCCCCATATAGAGCTGCTTCCCGATCTTCACTTGAATCTATCAAAAAACAAAAATATTGCACTGATTCTTCTCAAATTTTGTTTGTATATATTTTTACAAAATACAAGAGACTTTACCAAACATAGTCAGGATCGGGCCATTTTTGGGCCTAGTCCCCATATAGATATAGCATCCAATATGAACTTTTTCATATCTGCAGCCAAAAAAATTAATAAAAATCCCACTCAAATTTGGTTTATGCTTATTTTCTATGTCCAGTTAGTTGGGCCTATGAGATAGGGTCTCTAAACGCATGGTATAGGGTATCATATAGTCGGTCTAGACCGACTATAATTTTCTTAATTGTTTATATATTCTGAATTAAGGGCAACCTTATAGTGCTTTGTTCATAAATGCAAAAAAATTTTGATTATTATCCTCTTGGAAGTCATAAGGTGAAAACATTCATAAAAGGGGAACAATGGGGAATTATTCTCGCGCTATGACCTGAAGGAAGTCAATGGCTAGAATTTTTTGTGATTTACGAGGGCTCGACTTTGAGACCTTTCGATTAATGTATAAGATGAGATTGCTCTTAATTCAGAATATATAAAAAATACACTTTTCGAAAAAAGGGCAAAAAAAGGGCGACATTTTTTTTGTCAGAAAAGAAAACGGCATTAGTTATCATATCATAGCTCTTGTTATTGCTGCTATTAAGTAAAATATCACAACAAATTAAAGTCACTTATCTTTTCACACCTTTAATACGGATAAGTAATAATTATAAAAAAAACACAAAGAATTGCCAACCAATGATGATCAAATGTTTTTTGTTCTCTCTCTCTCTCTCTCTCTCTCTCTCTCTCTCTCTCTGTCTCTATCTTACTAACTAATCACAGGTACTGGCTTCAGTATCATCAATCTGTGAGCATTCAACAAAATTGTGAATACAAAACGATAGAAACCCTTGCGCTACTGCGGTAGACGACGGCAAACATCTCTGAAAATGATCTTGTCTTTTGGTCGTTATTATTGTTATAATGCCATGTCATGGAATTTGCAGATTGTTTGCTTCGTATTCTGAACGTTTGAATAATAATGAAAACAAAAATTGTTGTTGCTGACATCGAATTCATTCATTATATTGTATTGTTGCATCTACAACTGGCGCATGCTGGAACTTGAGGGTTAATTGTTACAGTTCTATTGCGTTATTTAATTGTTGTATTTATTAGGTTGTCTTCAAGAGGGCTCTCTCTCTGTGTCGGATGTGTCAAAATATTAGCACCTATTGTTTGTTTACAATCATAATCTTTTTTGAGTTAGAAAGTTTTTTTATTTAGAATCTAGTACTTCAACTAAATTACATATTTTTTTCTTTTATTTGCAGTTGTATGAAATCAATGATGATCCAAAACGGAAAGAGTTTCTCGATGACTTATTTTCATTTATGCAAAAACGAGGTTAGTTTTTTTGTAAATTGATCTATACATTAAGTTCATATGAATATTTACACTTCATTATTTTTGTAAATTTCGTTTCATTGCCATCATTATTATGTTTTTATTAAGTATTGTCGTTATTTTGCCAGAAAGAAATAAATGTTTATTTAAAGGCGTCTCATGCATTTCATGAATTTTTATTATGAATGTTATGACTGGCCATAAAAAATATTTATAAATGCATTATATATTTTTGTTGTCTTACATAAAACAAAATCAACAAAAACATCATTCATGTATTTAAAAAAAAATCAAATGAAATGAAATTATAACAAAACCGCATATAAGACTCTTTACTTGTAGAGATTCAACGTATTTTCAATGCCTGAGTTTCAAATAATAAGTTCTTTAATGAATGAATACTCCAATCTTGCAATCTGTATACTATAATGAAACGTAAAAAATTTAATTCAATGCGTATTTAATATAATACTTCTAATTTGGAGATTTTTACGCAAAATTTTATAAATCCTATATTTATATGAAAGACAATTTGACAGAAGTGATAATACCACAGCAGATATTCTGAAAAGTCATACAAAAGTTAACTATTGTAGTATCATCGATTTAGAAATTATTTTCTAGTTTGTTATTACCTTAAATGCCACAAATGTTAATATCTATTTCAACAAATTCACTGCGAATACTTTTCTGTTCTGGGTTAGAATCCAAAATTTACTATTACAAGTATTTCAAAACTTTAAATGAAAACATCGTTTTGAAAGGTATTGATTTTAGGTAAATTTTATTACATCTATTGCCAGAAATTAAAAGCTCTTATTATCACAAAAGGCAAAAATTGTATCTGACAGCAATTTTTGTGAACCAAAGTCTGAAAACTGTTACATTTGCTTAACTGTTTCAGTGTGTGACGGTACAATTTTATTTAACCCATTCGATCTCTTTAAACCGTAAAATATTTCTTTTTTCTATACCTTCTATGCTTACGTTGACTGGGAGCAGTTGGATTAAAATCAAAGCACAAAAATAAAAATCATTCGTAGTGCCGGCAACAAGGATAGATTGAAATCTTAAAAAAGCAAGTAAGAATATCATAGTCGATCTAGACCGACTACACGATGAGTTTCGTGAGACTGTCTTAGATTTACAAAATTTGATATACAAAATCAGTATAAACCTAATTTTAGTGATATTGTTATTAATTTGTGGCCTAGGTGAAAGAATGGACAAATAAGGTTCATATTTAGTAAATTAATTTAAAAACATATAAACCAAATTTTACCGATATATATATATGTATGATAATCTGGATCTTATTTGTAAGTGGAGAGATTTAAAACGGATTTCCCCTCATCCGATCATCCCATCAATCTGAAAATTGGTCGATATATTTGTTGTAAAGAAAGATTAACTTCGACGTAGTCACGCACAGTCACGGAGTGATTTAAACCCCATTTCCACTCATCCGATCGATCTGAAACTTGGTCCATACACTTGCTGTGAAAAAAGATTAACTTTGACTTAGTTACGCACAGTCACGCATAGTCACCCACAGTCACGGAGTGATCTAAATGTCATTTCCCCTCATCCGATCGATCTGAAACTTTGTCCATAGACTTGTTATGACCAAAGATTAATTTTCAAATAGTCACACAAAGTCACGCACAGTCACGGAGAGATTCAAAACTCATATGCATAAGGAAAGAAAGAGTTTTAATAAAAGCTTTGTTTTTATAGGTTAGATTATTTTTGTATAGAATACCAATAGAAAAAATCATATTCGGTAATTGCGAAATGCTTACCTAAATTTTAAAAAAGAACACTTATTTGTTCAGATTCAATATACCCTGGTCCAATGGTCTGGAATTTTATCAAAATACGTCGATCTGTGTTTTTTCCAATAACAATCAGATATTTAAATTGCTTTTGTGTTTAATTAAATAATACTCATTAAAATAAAAGTAGATACAAAATACTACTGAAAAATACTACGTTTACTTGCTGCACGAATTTACGAATCATAAGTAAAGACATTTATTTTTAAGTTATCCTGCTTTAAAACATTTGTAATTGGGTGATTTAACCATTACAAAATAAAATCAAATATATTCTGTTTCAAAATTTATTTTCTTACTGGTTGCATTTAACTGTCCACCTAAAAGTTGTTATATATAGAGTAATTATCAAATTAAACAGAAGCTTCCCAATAAATTATTTAGTTCCTTTGATACTCTGGAACAACAAAAAGAGTCATCATTAAAAGAATGCAACAGCACATGTGGAGTTTTGCTGAGGTACTTTGGACTTGCTCTCTCTTTTGCTCTTGTTATCATATAAGAAGACCATCTAATATGCACCTACTTGGGGTGAGGGGGAATTATGAACTATTTCATTAAAATCTCTTGCACATCAACGTCAACATGATTGCTAATGACATGATCAACACTTGAGCGATTCGTCACTTCCAAAGTCATTCCTTTAGTCAGTCAGTCATCCCATTCAGTGACTGCGCTTTATTACCAAACAAACGGATGGTTGGTTGTATGCAACATACACTTTACGGTGGCATTTAAAGTTAAAATAATATCCAGTGCTATTCTCAGTATTGTTTTTCGTCAGATGCTTTTCATAATAAAAGTTATATTAATTAAATGTCACATGAACTTTATTTTTTATTTTGTTCAAGATTTGAATAATATTAAAGCCAGTGCAAGAAATAAGCACTTTTTATTTGGAATTTAAGTGTTTTATAATGATGTATAGGACGTGACATTGCAGTGTATTTGACTGACGACCAATGTGTTAATATGAATGCTGTAAATATTTATTTGTGATTTGCATATCGGGTTATAAATAATATTCTTTGCATATAATCTCTTTTTATTTTTGCGAACAAAAGCCTTCAACAATATATGAAATTGCAATTACTCACATTAAGGAACTTATTTGGAGCGCTACTTAGCCTGTTGACTGTTGACAGTAAGAAATTCGCCAAAAGTTTTTTATACCCTATACCACTTGTGGTTTGGGTATAATGACTTTGTGCTGCTGTTTGTAACTACCAAAAATATTTGACCTAGACCCATCACTTTCTGTGTCGATTTAGCGATGTCCGTCCGTGTGTCCCTCGTAAACCTTGTAATCAAACTACAGGTCTGCAAATATGAATAATATATATTTTGATGAAATTTGGTATATAAGCTTTTATTGGCCATAGGATGAACGCTATTGAAATTGGTAAAATTCGGTCCATGTTCAGACCTAGTCCCCATACAAATGACCCCTATGAAATCGACATAAATTGCCATAAGATCCAAATTATCATATAGATCTCAGTCAAATTGGGTTTGTGTGTGTTTATTATATCCATTAATCAGTAGCCCAAAAATAATTCCTATCTGACAATTCTTAGCCATAGGCCCTATGTAGAGCTGCTTCCCCATCTTCACTTAAATCTATCAAAAAACAAAAATATTACACAGATTTTTCTCAAATTTGGTTTGTATATATTTTCTCAAAATATAAGTGACTTTACAAAATATGGTCATGATCGGTCCATTTTTCGACCTAGTCGCCATATAAATATAGCACCCGATATGAACTTATTCATATCTTCAGCCAAAAAAATTAATAACACTGCCACTCAAATTTGGTTTATGCTTATTTTCTATACCCAATTAGTTGGACCGAAGATATAGGGTCTCTAAACCATGGTATAGGTAATCGTATAGTCGGTCTAGATCAACTATAATTTTCTTACTTGTTTTTTACTTAAATTAATAGCATCAAGATGTTTTATACTCTTAAAAATGTTTTATTCTAGAAAAAAAATTCATGCACGGATTAATTTTTACATTAACTGTTGAATCAAGCATGATTTTTTTTCAAAACATTTTTATTAACAGAAAGAAATTGTTCATATTGCAATCGGATTATGTAATTTTTCATACGTTAAGGTCAAAAAATTGTTGATTACTAAAATGCAAAAGAAAAATAATTAATCTTTATTTATTTTTTTTCTTTCTCTCTTATCTTCTACTTTACTTCCAATTCTGATTTATTTCAATTACCTGCTCTTCTAATCCCGACGAGAATTCGATACCAAGACTTTGTGATTCTTTTTTTTTTTTTTTGTTTATGTTTATTTGCTGCTATTAACAGAAATAAGCGTCAAAACAATTAGAGGAAAATAGTGATATATATGTACATTACGGCAGATCGATTTCTTTTTTCGACCAAATATCTATGATTTCCGTGTTTATGTGTTATTTCAAGAAAATTTGCCCGAGGAACCAAACATCTATCTTTAAAATCGAGTCTGCTAGTTTTTGCGGGTAGGTATTTCAGCGATTTCCTTCATGATTTCGTCCAAAGACATTACGTTTACGTCCATTTTTGGGCTGAACCCAAATTTTATTTCAATGTCAATATCATGAGATATTGCCAAAACAGTGAACACACTTTTTTATACTTTTCGTCTTTTTATTTTTCTTCAAAAATTCATATTAAGAGATAAGAAAAGTATTGGAATCAAAAAGATATGTTTTAGCAATATCTCATGAACATAGTATTACCGTTTTCCTTAGATATAGTTTGAAGAATATATCCTTTTATTAATGATGTAATAAAAATCATTTATTTTTTAAACTGACCGTTAATACATATTGTTAATTAATTACATACAAAAATTTTTATTAAAATATAACAAATATTCTATAAAAATATATATTTAAGTATAAAAGCATGCTTTTTGCTACATTTGATTAATTCTAAATACGCCTACTAGATATTGTAAAATGAGAAATGATATACATAGTTGCCATCACAGGAAGTATGTTTGTAATTAAAGTATGTTTGTAATATAAAGTAGGTGACCTAGCTTAGTAAATTAATAGTTTTGATCATTATACAGTGATTTTATTGCAAATTTTAGAATCTGACAAATATTAAACAATGACATTTAAACGTATTCAATATACAAAACATGATAAATTATATTATAAAAAGACTCTACATTATTTAATATTTATTCTAGAAATTTGCAAATCAAAAACATTTAAAATGGAATTATTCTATAAAAATCAATTAGAGTTCTTACATCGGAAGCGTTGCAAAAAAGTTACTAAAATGAATTAATTTTTATTAAAATCTTGAAATATTTATTTCATACAATATTTATATCTACCTAGATGTAGGGCGCGTAAACAATTCTTAAAAAACTATGAAAATACTCTTTAATAAAAGGTACTTTTTAGAAAAAGGTAGGCACCGCTCGAGTCACGGTAAATTTTTTTGATGATTTTATAAATATTTGTTGTAGTTTAGTTTTATCTATTTTTTAACGCATCGAAAAGTTAATTTGAGACCCCATAAAATGTATATATTCTTGATCCTTATAATAACTCCAACCGATATAGCGATGTCCGTCCGTCCTTCTGTCCATATGTCCGTCTATCTGTGTGTCTGTTGAAATCACGCTCATTCACAAAATATATTGTTTATCACTATTTCGGGTAGGTTGGTATTTAGAATGTTAAATCGGGAACCATTGTGTCAAGTGGAAAAACATCTAAAAAATTGCTACAAAATCAGTGTGCTTGTTGTAATAATATAGTATTAAGTTTTTCAAATTGTTTATTTTTTTAAATATTATGTTGACATTTGTTATAAATGGTGCAATAAGGTATTATTGTAAACGTAAAAGCCAGGTGGAGGGTATCAAGTTCGGTTTAACCGAATTTAACTTTTAATTGGTTTTGGCTAAAAACAAAAATTTGAATAAAAATAATTTTAGAAAAATTGTTAAAAATGGGAACAAAAACCAATTAAAAACCATACTATTTTATACAATATTGTTTTTTTTTTTTTTTTTTTTGAGTAAGAACTGAAACTAATATTTTTGCTTCTAGTATGCATAATATATCAAGATATAAATTACACATACAATTTTAAAATTTTTATTAATTTGGCCTTTTTACAAATCTATTGTTTGTATTAATCATCTGTTTATTTATCAGCTGTGTCAGGCAAATTCTCGTAATTGCAGATGTAAACGGTACCAGATGTTGATGAAGACTTTGAACAAAATCTCGAGATTTCGAAAGAAATGTAAACGCACTGTCAGTGACTTTACCAATTATGATAATGATTAGTTTGCATATGTAACCCGCTAGATAACATACATATACACGAGTATTTAGAAATCTTGACCAACCTTATCACAAAATTATTATACATTTTTATTTATTTTACAAATTGTACTATAAGTATGTATGTATGTATGTACTTTTAGAAATATACATTAATTATACAAAAATTACCTTTTCAACACTCATATATATGAATGTATGTATACATATACATAAATAATACTTCATTCAGTATAAATCTGGATGGTATTATAAATTTCGTTTACGAGTACGTATGTTTGTACTCGTATCTTCTCAATATTGCATCCGTCAGATGATGTGTCAGACTATGTCACATCATAAAAGTGTATTTCAAAATGTTTTCATATGAAAATTTTAAAATTCTTTATGACATTTGATGTATTTGAGGAAGATTTTTATAATAGGTATTACATAAACTCATTTCGGTTTATAACTAACAATTTGTGTATGTGTTTTCATATGTATGTAAATAAATGCATTTAAAAATAATTCAAATTGAGAAATTTCAAAAATAAATACTTAGCAGAATATAAATATTCAAACATTTTTTTATTACATAAAAGTTAACATATCAATCAATTGATTTTATTGACACTTTGACAATTCATTGAATCGTATCGGAAATTTAGATTTTTTCTCAATTTAGCACTAATACACAGTTATAAATATGAGTCTATATAGGAGATTTTTTAGTTTACAATCAAATCAATTTTTATTTATATGAAGAACTAAGAGATAAAACATGTGCTTCACATCTTGTTGGCGATGGCAGCTGCGATGTCGATGAGAATGTCGACGACGACGACGATGATTATGATTATTAAGTAAAACATTGATTGAAATGACACACTAATATCTGTATGTACAAAATTCAACAAAATATGTACACTACTTCTTAGGAGTACATGAAAAATTAAAAACAACTAACTAAGATATAAACAAGCAAGAAAATTGTAGTCGGCCGAGACCGACTATACGATACTCTATACCATTCGTTTAGAAAATTGGTTTTAGGTCTAAATAATTTGGTATAGAAAATTAACATAAACCAAATCTGAGTGGAATTTTTAGTAATTTTTTTCCCGGCAGATCTGAAAAAATTCATATCTGATGCTGTATTTATATGGGGTCTAGGCCGAAAAATGAACCGATCCTGACCACATTTGGTAAAGTCGTATATTTTTCGCAAAAACATACAAACAAAGTTTGAGAAAAATTTGTGCAATATTTTTATTTTTGATAGGTTTAAGTTAAGATCGAAAGGCAACTTTTTATGTGGGCTGTGCCTAAGAATTGTCCTATAGGTATTATTTTTGGACTACTAATTAATGGATGTAATAAATATACGCAAACCCAATTTGATCTTGATCTATATAATAATTTGGGTCTTATTGCAATTTAAGTTGATCTCATGGGGGTCATTTGTATGGGAACTAGATCTGAGTATGCACCGATTTTCATCAACTTCAATATTATTCGTCATATGGCCAATATAAGCTCAAATACCAAATTTCATCAAAATATATTCATATTTGCAACCTGCAGTTTGATTACAAGGTTTACATGGACACACAGACGGACGGACATGTCCATCTGCCTGTCCGGACGGACATCGCTAAATCGATTCAGAATGTGATTCTGAGTCGATCGGTATAAATATTTTTGGCAGGTCAAATATTTTTGGTAGTTAAAACATCAGCACAAGGTCATTATACCCTGACCACATAGTAGTATAGGGTATAAAACTGCACCCCAACATATGTAGAAATCAATGAGACACCCTTTTAATCAAATTATGTTCATTTTGTGTTGCTTAGTGTATTAAATTTCATTGATATATTTGTTTGGTTTTTCAAAACAGATATCTATGTTGGTACAGTCATTTTGTTTAAAACACCTTTCTCCAAGAGTCGCTATAGTCGCATAACGTAAGTGATTGAATGACATGCATGTGAATAAAATGGGTTCAAATCAAATTTTTCTCTAAAATAATAAAAAAATTGTTAAGGAATTATGTAGGTTTCAAGTAATTTATTTTGCGTTTATCCATTTACAAATATACCAGTCGTTCAAAGCAGATTCTACAAACGGTCAAAACCCAAACTACTGGGTGATGTCATTAAGAGATTTTTAGTCAAATTGTTATGTTTATTCGCCTTAATTAATGTAAAAGTATGTTCAAAACTAATTCGGTCATGGACATATTTAGGGATGGTTACTTATATGTTCTTTTGAGATGAAAGTAAATATCTCGAGGGGAATATAACTATAAATTAGAATAAATTGATAATTTGGAAAGTTAAAAAGTTACAAGCAATAAAACAAACTCGTACAGATATACAGTTGGAGTATGATTTTTGAAATTATTAAACACATAAAAAATTTTCATTGTAGCTACCGAATTTATTGCCAACCTTAATTATGATTATGCATGTATGTGGTTGATTATGATCAAATACAGGCATACTGATGCGACAAATTTATTGTAGACCACAATACGAATTCAGGAGGCCGCTTTTCAAATCGAGTTTTTTTTTATCATTAAGATAAAATAACTACCTAATAGACATTATTATTTGTTCTTCAATACCATTTCCTAAAGCCGTAGCATCTAAAAACTTAATTTTAACCTTAATTAAACATCATGTATGGTACATACATAAGTATGTCTATTTTGTTATCGGTATAGAGGTAGAACTCATTTAATAATTCATTTTTATATATTCCTCTTAGGAATTAATGGATTAAATATATATGTAATTTTACATTTTTTATGAGTTTTACCTCTATACCGACGATATAAGTATATAATAATTGTAAATATATAAAATTCCATCCAAATTCAAAGCCCCACAAAATAAAACATGTTGCTCGTACCCAATATGTCGGGCATATACCCACATATGTAAGTGGTTTCTGGAAAGTGAAAAATATATTGAAATAAATCAAGACAATAAGTTTGAATTAAAGTTTAAAATATTTCTTAAAGCTTTACTGAGCTAATACTAAACAAAATGTTTTAAAATTAATTTTTCCAATCCAAAAATTCAGAAATGGGCTCTTTACATAAACATACACACGCCGCTATAAATCACTACCTATCAAAATCATTAAAAAGAGATCGTTTTATTTTTAATTGATTGTTATTTTCTTGACGATCACCTGCAATTCTATATCTTTTTTTATTTTTGTAATTATATTGATTGTGTTCTGTTCAATATGCGATTGTTTACGCAGATAAACAATTTGTATACATTAAAAATAATTTAAGTTAATTTTTAAGTTGCTGTGTTAGTTTCTTAAATACACTGGACTATAAAAATATTCGGCTTTTCGTTAGAAAAATGTAAAAGAAATTTTGCAAGTCAAATGTTTAACTACTTTTAAATGAACCCGATTTTATTTCAATGGTGCGTGGTAAAGAAGAAGAAAGCATATATTCCAAAAATTCATAACTACACTGTATTCTTAATCGGACCGATGTTTGGCATTTCAACCTTCATCAGCGATTTATTGAACATTGTGATAGTTCTTATGTTATAATTGAATAGATTGTTTCTATATGAAATTTTTCTACTCAGGGCGGCCATAAGGTTTGAACCTGTTGGGACAAAGTTGTATTAATACGAAGTAAAAGCTGTATGGTATGAAAACTGATTCTTAACCACACTGCTCGTAGGCCTGACTTTAAGTGAGTGTGTTAAACCACTGACCAAAAAAGTGCAAGTACGAGTGTATGTGAGACACAGCTTCAAATCTCACGGCCGCTCTGAGTAGAAAAATTTCATATAGAAACAATCTATTCAATTATAACATAACAATTATCGAACTTTCAATAAATCGCTGATGAAGGCTGAAATGCCAGAAACCGGTCCGATTAAGAATAAAGTGTAGTTATGAATTTTTGAAATATATGCTCTCTTCTTCCCTACCATATAAATATGTCTGAAAAATTACGTCAAATCTAAGAAACCGATTTTAATTTTTACTTAAATTCTTTTCATTTATGCAATATAATTGTACCCTATACCACTATGTGGTCAGGTATAATGATCGACTCAGAATCAGTTTCTGAGTCGATTGAGCGATGTCCGTCCGTCCGCCTGTCTTCCATCGGACATAGGACGAATGCCTAGTCCCCACACAAATGTCCCCAATGAGATCCCGGTCAAATTTGGATTGTGTGTGCTTATTGTACCGATTGATTAGAAGTCCAAAAATGAACTCTGATGGATAATTCTTAGTCATCATAGCCACCATATACATATATTTAGCTGCACCATATAAAGATGTGTAATATTCACTCAAATTTATCGGTCTAGACCGACAATAGTTTTCTTAGTGTTTTTTATTAAAATTTAATAAGCAACAATCAGCTAGTAATCGCATATTTGACTCTCAGCGTAACTATAGAATGGTTAACTTAACACATTCTATTACGAATCTTACATGATTAACCCGTGCTTTAGGGATTAGTCCCGTAATGTTGTTAAGGCCAATTCAGTTGATATAAACAAATTTATTCTATGAGTAGTTATATAGGTTTAAGCTACCAATCGTTTTTTTATTTTTTGTCAACTGAACTCGGTTCTCACACCTAAATTTCTGAGCATACTCTACTTCTTATATACACTTCACTACATACTTATATACACTAAACATATTTTGATTGATACCTTTAGGGCAAACTTAAAAATACATACTCGTTCACATGTGCATACATACATACTTATGTATGCCTATTAACATACAATACAATTTAAGCAGATCACTAAATATTTAAAGCGATGCCAAAAATATAAACTGAAAAGGTCCAGGGTTGCATTAACATCAGACCAAACATTAAATTTAAAGTTGAGAAAAAAAATTTAATCAACAAAACAAAACAAAAAATCATTCAAGATTATGAAACTACAAATTATTTTTTTATTACAAATTGTTTCGTTTTGTTGTTTTCCTTACGTCTGTTTATCGATTTTATTCCTTAATTCGATGTTACTTGTGTTATTTATTGTTCTCATTATTGTGTGAGGGTGTTTTCAGATCTACTTAAGATCATTAAAATTTTTTTGTTTTTAATGTTTTTCTGATAAATGGATTTTATGTTGTTGCTATTTAACAATATTAATCAAATAAAGTTTTAATGAACACAAGTGTTGGTATGTGTGTTAAGAAATTTAAACGTAAATGCTCTATAATTTTAACGCTTCTCATTACAAAAGGCAATCAATCCATCAATTATGAAGGAATCCAGATTATACCAAGATCTTGAAAGTATTTATGACTCCCATTTATTAAGTTGACTTTGTGTTTGGATTTTTGTATTCCTGTCTTACTTATACAATTATTGATATCTAAAGGTTACTTAAAACTTAATTACTTAAAACTTAATTAATAACATAATTTTTCTTACTCAGGATACGACGTCGAATCCTGATCTTCCATGCTTTTATATTTTTAAACCATTGCAAATTAGCTATAAGTTGAATTACATCTTCGACGGTATAGGTTTCATTGCTATTATCAAATGTTATAAGTTCGATCAGATCTTCCTCATCAAAAGTTTTTTTCCACGGTTTGAATTTTGCAAATTCATCACCATCAATTTGTCTGCAGTAGAGTTATAAAATTTCTATACTTAACTCAATAAAGCTTAATTTTTCTTCAATAGGCATGATGTATAGAAGTTCAAAGTTGCTTAATAGTAAAATAGTTTGTGCAGTACAATGATCAATTTTTTCACGACTACACTTTCTTTCCCCGACTAAATCTAAAATATATTTAAATACTTGTATTATGTAATAAACTTTAAATGGGTAAAATGAGTATATCATTTTTGTGGATGGTTTTATTTCAAATACGTTGCACTGATACCTGGAATTATTACACTATTTACGAGAAATGTAAACAAAATATTTGAAAAATTAAACAATTTGACAAACTTAATACTGAATTATTACAATAAACACACTAAATTTTTCTAGAGGTGTCTTCATATTTTAAGTCATATCTTGGCTCAGTATGTCCGATTTACTCCATTTGTAACACCAACCTACTTGAAATTATAACAAACAATATTATCCTAAGTTTACCCATTACCCATTCTGTGAATGAGTGTGATTTCAACATACAGACGGAAAGAGGGACTGACAAACAGACGGACATCGCTATATCGACTCGAGCTGTTATAAGGAACAAGAATATATAAACTTTACGGATTTGACAATGCATTTTCGAAGCGTTACAAACGGAATGACAAACCGATATATAGCCTCTGTACAGTGGTGTGGAGGGTATAAAAAGACTTGAATGTATATGGATTTCGCAGTAATAATCAATGGCAATGGTTATGTAGGAAGATACTATATTTATTTCGTGCAAACAGGGTCTATGTATAACATTAAATTTATTAACAACGGTTTAAAAAAAATCCAAACTTAAATTTATAGTTAATTGTTTTTTTTTTATTATAATTTCTTGTTTTTTTATAAATACAATGGTGGTTCTTTTTATAGAAAGAATTAACTTCTATCTTAAAAGTATGAACTATTTTTATATTATTAGAGTAGGTTTTCTATTGTTGGGTCAATTGTAAACGAGAGAAGAAAGCGGGTAAGCCCTACTTAAGTTAAAAAGCAGATATTCGTCTATGACTATTTTATGTTGGTTTTATGATGGTTGATGAATTCCGCTTGTTATAAAGATCAAGGATATACATATATATATATGTTGTGGGCTCCGGATATTTTTTCTAATTATTATAAACGGAATGACAAACTTATGTATACCCTTTGTACAGTGGTGTGAAGGGTATAACAAAAATAGCAACCCATTCTCAAATAAATATTCTTGTTTAAATCTTTAATAATAATCTCTTCTGTATTCCTTGCTCGCTCTGATACATTTGAATATTTATATATAATAATTTTTGTTGTCGTTATTGTATTTTTTTGTTTTGTGTTTCTAGGTACACCCATCAATCGTTTACCAATTATGGCTAAATCAGTGTTGGATCTTTATGAACTGTATAATTTGGTGATTGCTCGAGGAGGTCTTGTGGATGTTATTAACAAAAAGTTATGGCAAGAAATCATAAAAGGACTGCATCTACCATCAAGCATAACAAGTGCAGCATTTACACTTAGAACACAGTAAGTATTTCAAAATGACAGTAAAAACTATAATATAGAAGGAGGCTTTTCAACGACATCTTTAGGATTGTTATACATACTACTTTTTGCCTTTTCCATTTAAAACTTTCATATGTATATTGATAATAGAAAAGTATATAATACTTATTGTATATTTGTGTGAGAAACGGTTGGGTTGGTTGGTTGATTGGTTGGTTGTTTTGTATAACGACAAACCACATTGAAATTTGTTTTAAGAAATGGTTATTGTCTAACACTAATAAAATTGTGAAATGTTAATGGGGTACAAATAGGTGGCAACAAGAAGAACATCCATCATCCATCAATAGTACAACATCACCACTATGGTGCAATGAAAGAAATCTTTGAAAAAGAGGCCATACTTACAACATTTATTATTACTTATGCAGTTTTAAATCAATAAAAATACCACAAATTAATTTTGTATTTTTGTTAAGCGGTGGCTAGAGCGATGACATAAATTGGCTAAAAGGGAAACCCTACCGACTAACATATCTGGCGTATTTTTAAAATCAAAATACAATTATTAGCATCATATGAATTTATCCCTTGTATTTATTTATATCGTTCGCTGAAATGCAAAACGACATAACTTACATTTTAATTTATTTAGAGGAGAAGAAATTTAATATTGCTAGGTTCTAATTAAATTTTGATTATCCAAAATATCCAAAAATATGATTATCCAAAAATATATGGGCACAGAAATCGAATGCATCATAATCAAACAAAAAACTGATTTGAAATCTTTTGTTAGTTTCATCGTTTTGAATTTCTGCTAAAGCCATGTAATACCTGTATCCAAATGAAAAAGTGACTTTTCAATTTAAACTTTGTAGGATTAAGATTTCATTTTAATCTCTTCATTGGACGAACAAAAACATCAACCGATGCACAAGACTTCAAGAAAATCAAAGATTTGGTAGATTGGCAATTAGAGATCTGGCTGATACTGTTTACAACTCAAAAAGATCAGTTAACACAATCTCAAATGATATTTTGGATTAGTCAACATAATCTTAAACGATATTTTGGTCCTAAAACGCGACAAATGTCGATTGGTTCAAAAAAGACTCAATTCATTTGGAATAGTTGCGTCGCATTAATATCTCTGAAACAATATTTCTGTCCAGCAGAATTAAATGAAACACATTATGACAGGTGTTGAGACTTGGATCTATGTCTACGACATCGAAACAACCAACAAATCAAACGTGTATCGTGCAATACGTGTAAAAACACCATGTGACTATTGGCTATTCAATAAAATCAAAAAACCACTCTGGAGACAAAAACCTTTACATAATTCTATTGTAGCGGAGGGCGAATACTTTGAAGGCGATGAAATTTATTTGGAGATCTCATAAACAATATAATTTGTTAATCCTTATAACAAGAGTGGTTGATTAAGCGATGACCGTCTGTCTGCGGAAATTACGACCCACGGTCTCAATAACTAATCTCGGTTCTTCGTTTTTGCATAATATGGCTTACTAACATTCTGATAAGATTGTTATTTAAAATCGGTCCAATGGGTCACAACGTGTTAAAGGAAATTTTAAAAAACTCTAAAGTAATATTTTGTTATGTAATTATTGTCATTGTTGTAGTCGTTGTAATTGTAGCATTTGCTTCATGAGTGTGTGTGTATGGTTATACTGTACGTGTCATATTAGCTTAGACCACACACTTTTTTTTAGGTTATTTCGAAATAAATACAAAAATTCAAAGAAAAAAATAATAATAATATACGTAGTTATTAATAAAAAATTAATTAACTATTTTTAGAGCTTAAGTCTATTCTGAGGGCAGTAGCTCGATCGGTTCCAAATTTTGACTGTTTATATCAAATTTTATTGTGAGTCCAACAAAATATGTTTTTTTTGTCGGCGGCTCCTATCTCGCAAGTTATCTCGATTTTGAATTCTGAAATTGAATTGATTCTACCTAAGTCATCTATTATCTTTTACAAAATTTTCAAAATTATTAACCCATTACGGACAAAATCTAGATCATATACTTTTTGATATGGATTTCTTTAAAAAATATTATTTAAATAAAATGCCTATATAATAATAAAATGTATAGGAATAAATTCATTTTCACGACTGAGAGTTTTCATTTGAGATAATGTTTGAGATTTTAACCCTTTGAATGAGGTATTAATTATAAAACTTTAATACATATATTTTTTTAATTTTTTTTTATAATTACAAAAATAAAACGAAATTAATATTTAAATAAACAGTAAACATAAAAAATAATTCCTTAAAATACATAGAAAAATAAAATTGTAAATGTTTTAGAAAAATTAAAATTAAAATACGAATTTTCCAATAAAAAATATTTCCGTAAAATACAGTGGCTCAAAGTCATGCTGGAACAAACCATGACTTCATATTTCACTTCAATTAAAAACGCTTAATATTAGTGTATGACCTATAGGGCGAACTAAAATTTATAGAGAGTTCTAATTTAAATTGTTTACAAATTATAAAATTACAACAAAAAATATAAGCGAGCATGTATGAAATTATAATGAGGACAATTTAAAAAATCACACCATTTCTAACTGTGGCCAATTCAAAACTTCCCTCATCGAGGAATGAAAAAATTTAAACTTCTTATTGTCAAAAAGTCAATGTCAAACCGGTTGAAATCGGCGATTAAGCGAAAAGAATTACCGACAAAGTATTGGCTTTGTCCAAGCATTAATTTATTGATTTAAATAACATATTGTTCCATTTTTACATTGACCTTCATTTATGAACTTTTAAAAAACTTTGAATTTGACTTTGAGCCACTGTAAATCGAAACTGAAAACTTTTTTTTAAAAAAAATTCACGGAATTTTATAACTTTCGAAGCAAAGATATGTATGTATGTATATGTGCATAAAATCCAAATTTTGCTGCTAATATTTCCAGCGCTTAAAGAATTAAAAATTCATTGTACAATAGACGCTCGCAAATTAGAACCACTTTGTTTTTAGGGTAATTCTAATATCTGAAATATTCTAATTTCTGGACGTTTTTTTTTATTCGTTTTTATTTTATTAAATAAAAAAATCGAGTAAATTTACTTTAAAAAACTACAATAAAACTCTCTTTTTAATTTTACATATTTAATAATAACAAGAAAACAAAACGTAACAATCCAGTGCAATATGCACATGTCTTTTTTATAATTATATGTATGTACATTAGAGTGGTCCTACGTTATATGGACATTTTTCAAATTACGATTTTGGGGATAGGCGGGTCCAGTTTGTTACCTTTCAATATAAAACTAATAAATGTGAAGTTTGGGGGCATTCGGATGAAGAAATTTTCAAGTGTGTTTATATAGGAAAAATATGACTTTTTTGAAATTTTTCGAAAATTTCGTTCTATAGTTTAATTTTTCCGACAAGTTGTTGTAGTAATCGCGATCGGTATTAAATTATCTTTTCAAAAAGTTATAAAAATTCAAAACCGAATAAAAATTCGCCAAGAAATAGCAAATGCCCCAGACCACTTTTGTGCCAAAAAAAAAGCTAGGTCATGAAATTTGATACATTCTTTTAGCTTTGAGAAATTGATTAAAGCCATATTTTTTTTTTATCTCTATACTTATAAGAAATCAGATATGAAGTATTGTTTTATTACCACGTAACAAAATTGGTTAAAAGTTGTCTTATTATATTCGCGAGCAATAAGCAGATAATTGCACCAAAGATATATCACAATGAATTATTTTGATCACAGGAGCACTGAAGGGTTAAATAAATAAAATTAAATGAATTATTTTTCTTAAATTGAAAACAGCGGTTTCATCGAGTTTAATAGAAAAGCTCGTTTTTGGTAATTTTTATTTAAAAATATCTTAAAATCCAAAGCTGGCTTTTGCATATAATGGGCTAACGTTATCGGATTTATTCCAAATTTTTGGAATGGAAGTTCTATACATTTGGTTATTATATTTTATGCGTCGCATCTAAAAATTCAACAGCACTTACAAAATATTTGAGTTTTTTAATAAATTGTCTATTATTAACTTGTAAGTAAATTCCAATTCCAAAAGGGTTAATGGGGTCAAATTATTTTTTTCCGAAATCCTAGGCTCTTAAGATAAAATATAACATTTAAAAGTAGAATAGTGATGAATTTTTGATACAAAGTATTTAGAAAGAGTACATTTACAGATGTATTTTACAAAAATCCCATTTTTCTCGAAATCGGCACAAATAAAATCCTTGTCAAAAAAATTCTGGCATAGGGATTTACTTAAAAATGCACACAGTTAATCTGTAACATGTATTTAACAAAACCTTAAAGTGCCAGATACATTTTTTTAAATTTTGTTTAAGAAAATCTTTTAAAACTTGTAAAAGGAGTTTTCAAAATTTTATCAAAAAAATTTCCAATTTTCGGTCTCAATGCGCAGTAAGTTTCCAACGTGGTAATAAAACAATACTTCATATCTGAATACCTATAAGTATAGAGACAAAAAAAAAATTATGGCTTTAATCAATTTCTCAAAGTTAAAAAAATTCTATCAAATTTCATGACCTAGTTTTTTTTGGCACATAAGTGGTCTGCGGCATTTGCTATTTCTTGCTGAATTTTTATTCGATTTTGAATTTTTATAACTTTTTGAAAAGATAATTTCATACTGATCCCGACTCTGGCAACAGCTTGTCGGAAAAATTAAACTATAGAACGAAATTTTCGTAAAATCTCAAAAAAGTCATAAAAAGTCCCCATATAAACAACACACTTGAAATTTTCAATAGATTTCCGACGCGACTTTTCTTGATCCGATTGTCCCCAAACTTCACATTTATTAGTTTAATATTGAAAGGTAACAAACTAGACTCCGCCTATCCCCAAAATCGTATTTTCATTTTTAAGGACCACTTTAATATACAATACATACATTAAATTGAAAATAGATGCAACAAAACAAAATATAAAGATTCACTCCATCACATGAATTTTTCCAATTAAAAACAGAAAATCGGTATGTAAGTTAAAAAAAACTACAAATAATTGAGATAATGTTTAAAGCTCAGAAATTAATTTAAAGTTATTGGAGAAATAGACGGCACAATCGCGAAGTATACAATTAATCTTTGTTTAACATATAATCCGTCATATTTGTTTGTTTCTGATTTTTTTTTTAATCTGAAACGACAATATCGTTACGTAGAGCCAAAAGATTGCTTATGTGCTTGGTAGAAATCAATTCACTATAATTACACCATTTTACTAAATTATTTACGCTTTCAATGGTTGCAGAATTAGAGAGAATGTAGCGCGATTCAGTCACTTCTTTTAACGATAATCGAATCGTTAAAAAAGGAAAACAACAAAATTATCGATTTTGGTATTCAGTAAAATTTTTAAACAATATTCGCTATTGTTAAAGTCAGCTGTTGTTGTTATCTAAACGACAACAATTTTTGTGTTGTTTATTCAATCGTTAAAAAGTTAAATTTTTAGGTAGAAATGTCGTCATACATAAATAAAAATCATAAAATAATGAAAATATATTGGTTTTATTATAAAAACTTTTTATATAAATAAAAAAAAACTAAATAACGTATTCAATTCATTATTTAATATTCAAATAAATAAACAAAAATGTTAATAAAAAATAAAGAAATTAAACATAAACATAAAATCATCCTGTCAAACACGAAGTGATTTGATTTTTTTCTATTCTTTGTGTTTTTCGCTTATTTTGATAGAGAGGCCACTCGTTTACAATTTAAATAAATAGAAAAATAAATTTGTCGACTTACGTTAAGGTGCAGTTAGTGAATCACTTAATCGTTAGTGCAAACAACTATAGCTGTCGATATATTTTGCGATTGTCGGATCGTTAAAATTTACAGAATGGTACTACTGGTAAGACTTCAATAACATCGCATTCGCTGCAAGCTGAAGACATAAAATCATTATTGAGTTCATATGCTGCTAAAAGAGCTTGAGTTCTCTGAATAACTTCATTACAGTCCTCACCCATTTGCTACAAATGTGCTAGTGGTACCTCATCGGCGCTGTCATACTGGTCAGAGTCAAAGTTGAATAACTTTGACCAAGTGTTCTTTATCGCTCTTTGTGGTACCTCACCCCAAGCTTGTTTAAATAATATTATTGTTTCGCGGATTCAATAGGATTTCAAACGATTCTTTAGTTAACTACATTCAGAAAGTAATTGAGAAAGAAACGTACTTCTGTGGTTTAGCTTGTTTAACTTAATAGGATTTTGAACCATTGGTTATAAAGCTGCTGTCACATTTGGAGGAAAGAATAGTGCAACTATTTCTCCATCGTCACTTTGAAATTTCTCAATTGGTGCATGAGCGGAGAAGTTCTCAATAAGCAACATGACCTTCGGAGAAAAGCGCATCACCTGTGGATTGAAAATATGTCAATATTTTTTCTTACTTCATTAATAAATATTTTGTGAAACCAAACATGAAAAATCCGAGACGTCATCCAAACATTTTTTGAAAAGTTGTATTTTTGCTTTACCAATTACCAATGCACTAATTTATGCGATCCATCAGAATTTGCACCAAGTAAGATTGAAATTCTTTCCTCTTGGATTTTATATCCAGGAGCGATTTTTTCGAAAGCAGAGACATATGTTTTATCACGGACAAATAATCCGCTTTCGTCGACATTATATATTTGTGACTCCATTAATCCCATCTCATCGAGCTTTGCACGAAATCTGTGAATAAATGGAGTGATTGAAGCAACATCACTAGAGAGAATCTCGCCACAAATTTAAAAAAAAAAAATATACCGTTACAGAATCCATTTCCATTTTTTTCGGGATATTCCTCTCTAAATATTTGTTTAGCTTTTCCATTAGTATTGGCCCAGTTAATGTACATTTTTTTCGCGTTGGTTTAAGAACCCATCATAGAGAATTATGACCATTTTTGGATATTCAGGGCTATGCAGTGATTTGTTTGTTGCGATATGAAAGGTGTTCGAAACAGAATCTTCAAATCTAGTTTTAGAGCATGTAATGTATTACAAATTCTAATTCTAATTTCTGGAACATTTGAATTTGTGAGAAAATTAAGCTTATGATCATCGGATCTTTTTCCGAATATGTGTTCATGTGTTATATATCAAACATTTATAAACATTTATACGCCAGGGGGGTAAATTTCTATTTCACAATACAATCACAAGAACAGCGTAACAGGTGAGACGTAATACAAAATCGGTGTGACTTATGATTGTATTGCTGAAAAATTATGATATGTAATAACCTCTTTGAAAATGAAAAATGAACATTAAAAAATTAAAAATGAAAAATAAAAATTTAAAAATTAAAAATTAAAAATAAAAAATAAAAAATAAAATGAATAATAAAAAATTAAAAATCAAAAATGAAAAACGAAAAATGAGAAATGAAAAATGAAAAATAAAAAATGAAAAATGAAAAACGTAAAATTAAAAATGAAAAATAAAAAGTGAAAAATAAGAAATGAAAAATGAAAATTAAAAAAATTTTAAATTAAAAATGAAAAATTAAAAATAAAATATTAAATATTAAAAATTCAAAATTAAAAATTAAAAATTCAAAATAAAAAATTAAGAATTAAAAATTAAAAATTATAAATTAAAAATTAAAAATTAAAAATAAAAATTAAAAATTAAAAAATTAAAAATTAAAAATTAAAAAATTAAAAAATTAAAATTAAAAATTAAAAATTAAAAAATAAAAATTAAAAATTAAAAATTAAAAATTAAAAATTAAAAATTAAAAATTAAAAATTAAAAATTAAAAATTAAAAATTAAAAATTAAAAATTAAAAATTAAAAATTAAAAATTAAAAATTAAAAATTAAAAATTAAAAATTAAAAATTAAAAATTAAAAATTAAAAATTAAAAATTAAAAATTAAAAATTAAAAATTAAAAATTAAAAATTAAAAATTAAAAATTAAAAATTAAAAATCAAAAATTAAAAATTAAAAATTAAAAATTAAAAAAAAATAAAAAATGGCAAATGAAAAACGAAAAATGAAAAATAAAAATTTTAAAATGAAAAATGAAAAATAAAAAATTAAATATGAAAAAGGAAAAAGGAAAAATTACAAGTACAAAATAAAAAATAAATAAAAAACGAAAAATTAAAAATTAACCGGTTGAAATAATAATAAATAGCAAAGCCCCTGCAGTTAATTGCTATAAGTGATACATAGATGACGCTATCTGTTTGATTTTAAAAAATTGTCATAAAAAATCTTTAATTACTAGATGTTTGCGCATCTCCCCTGTGATCGGACTCACATGATTTTTTTGTTTTATGTCGATTTTTTATATTTTCCAATAGCGATACGTTTTTACAGATCTTATTTTAAACTTTAACCTCTCCTACAATCAAAAGAATGAAAAATTTTAGACATTACGTACATTACATGTGTACTGGCTACTATACATCATGCTATGAAGCGAAAGTTTAATGTCATTATGAACATTACTATGACAACACCATGCAAAATCCATGCCAAAATATAACTTTATCTAGATCATTAATTGTGGATATTTTTCTACGTTGCGGTAATCGCTTTTTTCTATAAAAACTCTTTTAACTATATATATTTTAAATTAATCGTATTTAGTTAAATACATTATTACTTTACTAGTTATTTATTATAATTCATGAATTTTGAAAATAAATACTTATTTATGTTAGAGTATAACATAATACTCAT
This sequence comes from Cordilura impudica, assembly GCA_963682025.1. Taxonomy (NCBI): domain Eukaryota; kingdom Metazoa; phylum Arthropoda; class Insecta; order Diptera; family Scathophagidae; genus Cordilura; species Cordilura impudica. Next base: position 111,326,343 of record OY821521.1, read on the forward strand.
TCAATATAGAATAAATACAAACAAACACTCTCAGTAGAGTGACCACTGGAACATCAAATTCATCTCGAATATGTTGACAAACTGCAGTTAAAAAAAAAATAATACGTAAGAAAATGTTTTTTCGTTCAAACTACCGGAATTTTAATTGTATTCCCATATTAAAACCACAAATCTTTATCGTTTTCAGTCTATATTGAAATTTTGGATGTGGTTTTCTATTCTGCACAAGATAATTCCATTAGATAATAAAACGTAAAACATTAGATGAAGTTTAGGATCTATATTGAGTAAATCCAAAAAAAAAGTAATGAAAACGTCGAAACATGTCCACTTAAATATTAATTAATAACAAATTTGTTTTTATATCCATAGATTCGTCATACATCAATATTTAAATACTCTAAAATTTTCGAAGCTGCGATATCAATTTCCATTGTGCCAGAATATTTAAGCCACAACAGTTATATAAAACAAGTCCGTTAAGGGATTTGGGCCAGGCAATATTTGTTAAGTAGCAACGTTCCAATTACAAATATGTTAAATTTTTACAAGCGTTGGAAATGATATCCAAGAAATCCTTATCTCCTGCAGTACAATCTTTAATATGATATTCATTACCAACTATTGTTAATTTGGTGAGATTTAGAAAATGATTTGAACATTTCCCCCATTTGTGTAGCCCAAAATCACCATGATCTGATATTATTCGGATGCATGTTATTATTTGTAAAAGTTTTAATTTCATTACTCTTTTCATAATAACCGACGATATACATATAAGGATGTTTATTAAAGATCGGTTCTTCAACTTCTAAATATTTTCATGTTTTGATATTTTGTATATTTGCAACTTTAATATCTTTTCAAGTTAATATATATTTCTTCTGATGTTAAACAATTCAATAAACATAACTTTTCAATTGTTCCCAAAAGATGGAGAGCATGTTCAAACTATGGTGTATTTAACATATGTGAAAAAATTAAAATTTGGCACTTTATATATAAAATCCTCTGAATGATGTGTCCACCAAACTTTCAATATTTGTACGTTGTTTGCATTAAAATTCAATAACTCATAGAACTCATTGTTATTCAACAGTATTCGTGTTTTTCAAATATTTTCAATTCCAAACAATCTCTCTTTATTCGATTAGTTCAGACATAAGTCTTCGGAGCACGCATAGCTTTTAGTTCTTTACATTTTATTTTCGATAGATAATTGGCGATCACATCTTGAAATGCACAACAGACACGGTCTAATTTTATTTGTTCGTGAAAGTTAAAGTATTCAAATATACTATTGAGAATTGCAAAACTGTTAAAAATGATTTCTTTATCTTCCACTGTTCTATATGAAACAATCTATAATATTAATAGGCTAGGCGATTTCTTGTGATCGATGTTTCGTTCTACCGTTTTATCCCGATTTTGACCAAACGTATATTATTTGAAAGGTATTTCTTTGTAGCCGTTTTGCAGATTTACAGATATTTAATTTTTTTCCTTTATTTTGAGTAAATTGCATTTAAAGTTGTTTTATTAAATTTGTTAATGTGTTTGTTAATGAGTTTGTTAACTTCATTCACAATAATAATAAACCATAAAAGTGTTGGTTTGTGAATTGGCTAAGTTGAGCTGCCTAGAAATTGCAGTCGAATTTCGAGCGCTGGAATCTGCTAGTTTATTTAAATAAGCTTTGAAAATTTTCTTTTTTTCGTCTTTCGTTTGATTCGCTGAGTTCGGATTATTGCAACAGTTAGTCTATAAAGCTCTCTCAATTTGTTATTAAAATATTGCCATATTAGGGACACATAGAATTAAAGCTTTTCACAAATTAAGATTTATTAATAACACCAGGAGCCATACATATGGATATGTATGTATGCAGTATTTACCAAATTAGTGATGACAACTTTTAAAAGAAAGAAATGACCAGTGGCGTGGTAATTTAAAATTGGTGTATGCTAAAAATATTTATATAGATATATTGATTGACACATTTGATTAAGCAAGTAATAAAGTGACAAAGAAAATCGCCAATATGAAAGAAAAAATAAAATTTCTTTTCGAATAAAGCAGCTTTTCCTTAGAAACTAAACTTGCTTAAAATCTTATCCTTTTCAAAAAAAAGTACCCTTCTAAAAGAATGTTTTCATAAATTTTCAGGTTTTGATGAATTAAAGATATTTGATTTGCAGAAAAACTTTCATATTGCAAAGTCTAAGCATTTTAAATATTTATCCTATTGGATACTTTCGAAGGTTATTCTTTTCTATTTGTCAGATTCTAATGAAAAGTTAATAAGGTCTAATAATTAAAATTGTTTCCCGTAGGCTTTACATAAATAATTCACTAAGCTTGGTAACACTTTCTTTAAAGCAATATATTCACAAACAATTAAGAGTATTAAGTTCGGCTGTGCCAAATTTTTGATACCCTCCAGTTCTGAACACATTACCACAACCAAGGCTGTTTACACTAAGAGACAAAAAAGGATAGATTTCACATTATCATGGGCAGATTGTTTACAATAATGTTTAAAATTAATATAATTACAAAAATTTTAGGTATTTGCGTGCTTTTTTAATTGAAAATATGAAATCTTATCGGAGTATCTCTATATTTTCATACGTCATTCCTCCCCTATTTAGTCTAGAGTTCCAAATACAATACCAAACTGTTGGAGATTATGATGAACATGTTAACCCTAAGTAGTACAAGTAAAGATTAAGAATATATATAGTTTATGGCGTCTACGGAATTTATTTCGATGAGTTACAAACGGATTGACAAACTGATATATGCCCTCTGCAAATTGTGTTAACTATATCATTTCACATTTGACAACATCTAAATCAAATTACATATGTTATAAATAGTGCAATACGTCCGAATTTAACACTCTTACTTGTTTATAATATGCGTTTACCATTGATATACAGTAATGGACTAAAGTGGATATATAATTGAATATTTTTATAACAGTTATAATAACTTTTGTTCAATTTGTTATATCCAAGTAAAATTTTTCCACTGTATATCTTGAACTCTCTTTACTATTTATAATTAAAAAAAATTAAATGATTTCTTTCAAGAAACATGAAAAAAATATGTATGTGTTTCATAACCGCATTTATCCAGTTTTGTCAACTCTTTGCCTTTTTTGTTTATCTATCCTTATTCCCGTTAGATTTGAATGTTTTTGTTCGAATTTTGTTTTTAATAGAAAATGTGTATAGGAACTGCATTTTTGTTTTATTAGAGATTAAAAAGTCAGAAGGCGAACACATTTGATTTTCATAAATATTTAGAAAGTATTTAGAACGGCCAAAAAATGAGAAAAATACCAAAAAATCTTGAAGATGAAATTGTGAGACTAAGCGAAAAAGGTGATTCATGTCGTAGTATCGCAAAAAAACTAAAGGTGTGCCATCGAACTGTCAGCGTGGTAAGAAAACGGCGATATGTGGTTGTGGCTGCTAATAAGGGAGGTAGACCTAGATTGCTCTCTGATGGAGATGCTCGTTTGGTGGAACGAAATATAATTTCTAGAAACGCTAGAACACCAAAAATAGCTGCCGAAGGTCTGGACAAATTGGTAAGTGACCGTACAGTAAGGAGGGCCTTGCACAGAATTGGACTTGTGTCTGCTGTAAAAAAAAGAAACCTGCACTGTCAGACAAGAATGTGAAGGCTCGAATAAATTTTTGCAAAACTCATAAAAACTGGACAACTGCTGACTGGAAAAGAGTGATTTGGTCGGATGAAACAAAAATGAATCGTTTCCAATCTGACGGCATAGAATATTGTTGGAAGAGGCCCGTTGAAACCATTCAGCGACACCATGTCAAGCAAACGGTGAAACATGGTGGTGGAAGTGTAATGGTTTGGGGATGTTTCACTTGGTGGGGCATTGGTCCTCTGCTGAAAATAGAAGGAATCATGAATAAGGAGTATTATCTAAGTATTTTGCAAAACAATTTGCCCGTTTTTATTGAAAGGTGCGTCTACCCTGCAACAGAAATAACTTTTGAGCCAAAATTGTACAAAAATGGATTGGTGAACAAGAATTCCACACAATGAAATGGCCAGGTCAAAGCCCCGATTTGAATTCTATTGAGAATTTGTGGGCAATTGTAAAAAGAAGACTATCCCAATACGAACGAGCACCGACCAACTTACATGATCTTTGGTCAAGAGTTTTAGCGGAATGTGCAAATATTCCACCTCAAACATTTAAAAATCTTGTGGAAAGCATGCCTAATCGCATAAAATCTGTTTTAAAGAACAAAGGACTTTGGACTAAATACTAAAGAAAAAAAAATTGACGAAAATTTGAAATGTGGACAAAACTGGATAAAAGCGGTCACAATTTGTAATATCTTTTTTATTAACTTCTTATTGATATAGAGTAATGTATTTAGTTTTTTATTGAAGAAAAATGTTTTAGTTTTATGCTTTAAAAAAATGATTTAAGTTTCTCTAATAAAAAAAAAAGTAATAACAAATTTCGAAAAATCTTGAGTTAATGTATCCACTTTAGTCCACTACTGTATATATATGTGTGTCTCAAATTATAGGGGGCCGAAAAAATCTCCGTCGCGATTCTGGTACTATGAGCCATAACATGCCCAAGGAACCATACCTCTAAAATCATTTTCGAACCATCCAAAATTTCGATGAATAATAATTGCCCCACCCAAATATACATTTATAGTTTATTTGTATATTATTTATATGTAACATTTTGTGATATTACGAAAATCGCAGAACATTGATATAGATAATATATATTTTTTTTATACTCAGTGTGCAGAGGGTATATATAAGTTTGTCATTTTGTTTGTAATAATTAGAAAAAAAATCTGGACCTCATAATATATATATATATAGCCGGGGTGTTCATTTTTAGTGACAATGATTCATTAACATCCTGAAAAGTTTGCTATTTAAAATCATCAAAATTGGTTTAATAGGTCCCGAAATATCAATGAACAAGTAAAAGAGTCGAGTCTTGAAAAAATATGTTTATATGTTGTTCTTGTTATCGTTGTTATTCTAAATTTTGTATATTTTTGTCATAGCTGTATTTGTTGTTGTTTTTGTGGTCGTTGTGTTTGCAGCGTTTGCTTCATAAGTGTGTACGTATTGTTATAATATAAACAAGTAAGAAAATTATAGTCGGTCTAGACCGACTATACGATACCCTATACCATGCGTTTAGAAAACCTATCTCTTAGGCCCAACTAACTGGACATAGAAAATAAGCAAAAACCAAATTTGAGTGGGATTTTTATTAATTTTTTTTGGCTGCAGATATGAAAAAGTTCATATCGGATTCTATATCTATATGGGGACTAGGTCCAAAAATGGACCAATCCTGATCATGTTTGGTAAAGTCTCTTGTATTTTGCAAAAATATATACAAACAAAATTTGAGAAGAATCAGTGCAATATTTTTGTTTTTAATAGATTTAAGTGAAGATCGGGAAGCAGTCTATATGGGGCCAAAGGGATCATTTTTGGACTACTCATTAATGGATGTAATGAACGCATACAAACCCAATTTGAGTGAGATCTATATGACAATTTGGATCTTATGGCAATTTATGTCGATTTCATAGGGGTAATTTGTATGGGGGCTAGGTCTGAACATGGACCGATTCTCACCAATTTGAATACCGTTCATCCCATGGCCGATGAAAGCTTATATACCTAATTTCATCAAAATATATTCATATTTGCGACCTGCAGTTTGATTACAAGGTTTACATGGACACACAGACGGACATTGTTAAATCAACTCAAAAAGTGATTCTGATTCGATCGGTATAATTATAGATGGGTCTAGGTCAAATATTTTTGGTTGTTACAAACAGCAGCACAAAGTCATTGTACACAAACCACATAGTGGTATAGGGTATAAAAATCACTAACATCAAAAGCAAATAATGCTGAACTACGTGTATAACTCGAACGTGTACGTGTATATAACTCAAACTTTTTTCTTTTTATACCCTTCACCCCAGTGTGCAGAGGGATATATAAGTTTGTCATCCGTTTGTAATAATTAGAAAAAAAATTCTATACCCAGTAATATATATATATTTATGATCCTTATAACAAGCGGAGTTTATATAGCGATGTCCGTCTGTCCGTCTGTGGAAATCACGATCACGTTGGCGTAAAAAATGATTTGTTAACATCCTGAGAAGTTTGCTATTTAAAATCGTCCAAATCGGTTTTATAGGTCCCGAGAATTGAATGAAGAAGTAAAAAAGTCTTGAAAAAATATGATTTGTCTATGTTGATCTTGTCACGCTCACACCCTCAATAGGATAGCTAGGGCGCTCATTTTTAGTGAAAATGATTCACTAACACTATGAGAAGGTTTCTGTTTGAAAAATCATGAAAATCGGTCTAATAGGTCCCGAGAAATCACTGAAAAAGTTAAAAAAATTGGAAAATATATATTTCTATACTGTTCTTGTTGTTATTCTAAATGTTGTATTTATGTCACGGCTATACTTGTGGTTTTTGTGGTCATTGTGGTGATAATATAATAAAAACTAACTCAAAAAAGCCAAGGTAGAATAATTTAAAAGTTTCCATTGTTTTGCCTTCACTAAAAAAATTTTTCAGATCATTCTTGTCACCGCCTCGAGTCTGCTTGCAAAACTTCAGATCGATTGGGTCACGGGAAAAGGGTTAAAAATCGATCCAAAATTTTGTCGACAAACAGACAAGCAGACATATAATGCTAAACTACGTAGTTAATAAAAAAAAGTAATGTAAATTTACCAAAAAAATTTAGTATGTATTAATTTATTTAAAGAAAAACACATCATTAAGTTTTGACGTATGTATATTAAATAAAAAAATATATATATAATCAATATTCTTTGATTTTTATAACATCGCAAAATGTTACAAATATACAATACAAATATCAAAATACTCTAAATAATATACGTATACCCTATACACCAATACCCCGGTTTGCGTCGTTAATTGGGACCGGAGAAATACGACGCAAATCGAAACGACGCAAACCGAAACGCCATTTTACATACGTTTGTATTTATTTTATTTTTATATTGTCCCATCTTTTTTTTAAGTGAATTTTCAATTTTTATTGACTTTTTTGGATAGCAAATTTTTATTAAAACAAAAATATAAAAATTATATGAAAAACATAACAAAAAAAAAATGACATAAAAAAGGAATTCATCGTATAAAATTAAAAGTCTAAATCGGTGTTTTTTATTCTGAGCTTGAGTTATCCAAATTTACTACCATTTCCTCAGTTTGATTTGGCAATCTTGCTGATTTTGGTATAAAATTTAAAGTTTGAAGTATTGAAAGAGCTTTTCTTTTCGAATAAATTAGCTTATTACAATTAATAGCGTCGGCTACATTTCTAGAGACTTTTAAAATGCGATCTTCGTTCGGGTCATTATTTTCAAAAAATTCCATGCCTTGAGATATCAACTGCATCGCTTCAGAAATTTTTTTGTTCTGCTTCGGATTCAAGGGTCAGTGTTTCGCATCTACCGCATTGTTAATCTCAATTGTAATCAAATTTTCATTTTTTTAGCTCTTTGTCGTATAACAAAAGCTCGATAATACCTACTTCTTGCATTCCTGCAAAATTAGCATTTATAGCTGATTCTGCAATTTATTTACAAACGTTTGGAACATCATACACGTTACAATTTCTTCTTTTCATGACATATTTTTATATTTTCAATGGACATCATTATATTATGATTCTTCCAAAAATCCTTCATGGTAGGCTTATCTTCATCTTTATTTCCATCTCCATCAGCTGCTTTTAGAAGTTGACTAAAAGTTCGTCGCAGATAATAGGAATTTAAGTTGGATATAGCACCTTGATCCATTGGTGGTATCACTGATGTGGTAATTGGGGGCATAAAAATCACTTTGATATTTTTATAATAATCATCAGAAAAAACAGGATGTCCTCGTGCATTGTCTAGTAACAAGAGCACTTTAAACTGAATATTTTGTGAAGAACAATAAGCTTTCAGTTCAGGAACAGCAGATTTTTCAATCCAATCTTTAAATAAGGATGCAGTCATCCATGCTTTTTTATTTGCCCGGCAGTGAACAGGAAGCTCTCGGATTTTCAGATTGGTAAATTAAAAAAGGCTTAAATTTAAAATCTCCCGCTTCATTTCCTGCCAAAAGAAGTGCAAGTATATCTTTACTAGCTTTATAACCAGGGGCAGATTTTTCAGATTTAGAAACGTACGTTCTTCCTGGCAACCACTTCCAGAAGAATCCCGTTTCATCAGCATTTAAAACCTGTTTTGCAGAATACCCACCTACTTCAATGATTGCATTTAGTTCAAGTTTGAACTTTTCTGCAGCTGAAGTGTCTGCAATAGTAGATTCTCTTTTTAACGCAATATTATGCAAATTTGGACGATTTTTAAAACAAGCAAACCAACCTCTACTCGTTTCGAATTCTTCTACACTTTCGGCTCTTGGTAATGAATAATTGTCGTGAAGATCTTTATATAAAGTTAAAGCTTTGTTCTGAATTACCATTTGTCTCAATGGCATTTTTCGCTGATTTGAATTTCTATGCAAATGCTAAGAAGGGACTCCTATTTTTCATTAAAAGACTTCTAATTTTTATAACTTTTTTATGTTGCAATGATGTGGCTGTTTCAGAAAAATTTTAATTTTATCAGCGTCTTTGGAACAAATGTATTTTACTGTAGATGGGGCTATTCCAAGGTTTCTTCCAATCTCAGTAGCCTTTTCCTCTGATTGAAAACGTTTCAAAATGTTATGTTTTTCTTCCAAACTTATTTGTTTTCTTTTTTGACTCATTATTGAAACATATATTGCTTCAACTCTATTTAAACTAATGTAATTTGAAACTACTAATGGCTTTCAACTGGTAGCCATTAGATGGCGTTTGCTTAAACTAAACTAAAACGGGTAATCGCCTTTTTCTTTTTAACGACGCAACTTCGAAGCGGCCGAACATTTTTAAACGACGCAACTTCGAAACGACGCAAATCGAAGCGACGCAAACCGGGGTATTGGTGTATTTGTATATCCGTAATAACCGCAATTAGAAATAAATCGGTATATTATATTATTTAACTATTATTTGTCAATGTTTTCATAGCATTCAAATTAATACAAGTATATAAAAGATAAATGCGCTCATAACATTATAATATATATAAAAGGTCAATTAGCTAAAAAATGGCTGCCATTAACGATGATTAATGTTACCCTGTTATAAATTTAATGCAAATTTACTGGATTCTGCAAAATTGTAATTGAATTTTTAACTTGTTAAATCTATTATTATGATTTATTTCTTGAAATGCGCATATAAAAACGCAAGTTTGTTAATCATAGAGCATAAATATTATTAACTATTATTAAAATAAAACTAATAATAATAAATGTAAACATTTTCCCTCAAACATGTGCCTGTATAATAAACTCGGTAACTATATTTAGAAAAAAATAAGAGAGAGAAGTAAACAAATTTTTCAAGTTTACGCTTCGACAACATTTTAAAAATGAGATTGCAGTCAGATGTGTGAGCCACAGTAGATGGCGCCAAAATTTAATTATATTTTAACATGAATATCCACAGCAGATGGCGCCACAATTGTATTATATTTTAACATGAATATCCACAGTAGATGGCGTCACAATTTTATTATATTTTAACATGAATATCCACAATTTCAATTAGTTATCAAATGTTTAGTATTATATGACAACAATGGTTAAACTGCACACAGGGCCGATTAAAGAAGTATCAATGAGTTTTTTTTTTTTCTTATAAAACAGTTCAACATATAAAATTATTATTCCGCTTTAAGCCCTAAACACATTCACTGCGAGTTGCGAGTATGATTTTTCTAATGTGGAAGCGAGATCGAGAGTAAAGCTTTTTTGTGTGGCGTTACCAGCTTAGGCTATAAAAACACTCGCAAGGGAAATAGAATTGATTCTATTTTCTGTGCGAGAAAAATGAGATCACAGGAGAATTAGCTGTATTTATGAACATATCAGTGTGTATTTATTGTATTGTGCATTGTGACTTGCGAAATGATAAAGTGCTATTACATGAAGTGTTTCTTACATATGTACTGTCACTTTTTTTATCTATATGAAATTCCTCATGTCTGTTAAAATTGTCTTTTACATACGATTCATAATTTTTGCTATCACACGTGCATATGTATTTCCGTATGACATAACCTCTAAATGTAAACAACAGCTGATTTAATTTGTGAATTTACAAAAATTTATTGTTAAAAAAGTGGTTATATATTTTTTAATTGTTAACCAATACTAAACAATTTATTTTTCTTTCAATATTAATATTTAAAATTTACTCTGTTTTTCTTTCGCCACAAGCAGTGTTGTGTTTTCATATGTTTGTCATGCAAAAATAGAACCTGTTCTAATTGAAAAATGTACATGTGACTTTCCTCATGTATTGTACATAAACAATGTTTCATATGTATCACACGATGTGTACAACTTTTGTTGTTGGAAAATTTGACAGTACATATGTAAAAAACATCATGTATAGCACCTTAAGTTGTTTTGCTTGTAGATTTGTAAAATTTGTAAAAAGCATTTTGATGATTTTGTAAAAGCACAATAGCAAAATTCTCGCATGAAAAAAGCTTATTTTTACTCGCACTCGCAACTCGCAGTGAATGTGTTTAGGGCTTTAACTACAAAATACATGATTGCGATTACATACAATTTTTAAAAATCGTTTATAATTATAATTAAGTCATTAATATTCCTTTTGCAAATAATTTTAAAAATATCATTCGAATTTTTTAATATATAAAAATTTTATTCTTTAAACACAAATAGAAATTCAAAACAAATCAACACTAAATTTGTTAACATTTAAAAAATCAACTGAAATTAAAAATAAAAATTTAATTCAGGTAACATTAATAGCATTTCAAAATAAGAAAACATTTATTTAAATTCAAAGATTTCAAATAAAGTTTAGAAAACATTAATTAATATTTAAGGATTGCGCTCATAAAAATTGTTACATAAGTAAAGCAATAATTTTTAAACGAAAGAACAAATTTTAATTAAAAAAAAGTACAACTAATTGATGACAATATTTATACCCTCCACCCCAGTGTGCAGATGATATATATAAGTTTGTCATTCCGTTTGTAATAATTAGAAGAAAAAATTTGGACCCCATAAAATGTATATATTTGTGATCCTTATAACAAGCGGAGTTGATATAGCGATGTCCGTCTGTGGAAATTACGATGACGGCTTCAATGGGGCAGCTAGGGTGCTCGTTGGCATAAAAAATGATTCACTGACATCCTCAGAAGTTTAAAATCGTCCAAATCGGTTAATTAGGTCCCGAGAATTGAATGAAGAAGTAAAAAAGTCTTGAAAAAATATGATTTGTCTATATTGTTCTTGTCACGCTCACGCCCTCAATAGCATAGCTAGGGCACTCGTTTTTAATGGGTATGATTCACTGACATCATGAGAAAGTTTCTGTTTAAAAAATCATGAAAATCGGTTTAATAGGTCCCGAGAAATCACTGAAAAAGTAAAAAAAACAATTGAAAAATTTATGTTTCTGTATTGTTCTTATTATTCTAAATTTTGTATTGTTGTCATAGCTGGACTTGTCGTTTTTTGCGGTCGTTGTGATAAAAGTATAAAAATTCACCAACATCAAATGCAAATAATGCCAAACTATAGTTATTAATAAAAAAATTACAATGTAAAATTACCAAAAAAAAATTTTTTTTAATTTTCTTATGTATTAATTTATTTAAAGAAACAATAACTTTTGATTTTGTATTTTGTGTGTGTAATATTTACATATACATAAATATATTGAATAAAAAAATATATATACGGTATATAATTTTATTTATATAATGTGTCAATGTTCCCATAGCATTCTGATTAATATATAAAAAATTAATGTTTTCGTAACAATCAGCTAGCGAGCGACTTCACCGAATTAATCGATAATATTCTGTAGCACACATGGCTACCAGATTTTATTTACTAACAATCGCCAAAATTCTTGAAAAATAAGCTTAAAAGTTTCGGAATAACAATTTTTAACAATTAAAAATTTTGAACATAATTTTTATTAAAACTAACAAACACAATGCTAATATTATTAGGAATAATTGTTTTTTTTTTAATTTCAGAAAGCTTTATCTTAAAAAATATTGCATATTGCAGAAGGCAATTTTTTTAAATTTTCAAATGCATTATTAGAAAATCTGAACGTTAAAACCTCCACTAACAAGGAAGGTCTAATAGGGGCACCCGCAGAAATATTTAGTTTTTTCGTTTTTTTTTCTTTGCAGACTTCATCTAATGAAACCATATTTAAATTGGACATCATATAAAATTGTTGGTTAAAAGTGGTCAATATTATTACAAATAAGTACAAAGATCAAGAAAAAAATATTGACAGCAAAAATAAACAATTCATAGAATTTTTTTAAAGCATGTATTCAAATTATTGGTATTTTTATACCCTCCACTCCAGTATGCAGAGGGTGTACATAAGTTTGTCATTCCGTTTGTAATAATTAGTAATTAATAACCGATAAATGCTTTCATAACATTATAATATATATATAAAAAGTCAATGCTTTCTACCAATCAGCTCAAAATTGTTTTCTCCTTTCACTTACATGTATAAAATTCTGCAATATTTTGTTTTAGGGTAAATACAATTTTTTGGTTTAACAGAGTTGCACTTCATTTGGCTCTAGAGTGTAAGAACGATAGAATAAAGGCCTAATTAGGCACACGTAACCGTAACGTAACGTGTCAGCTGTTTTTTTTACATGAAAAGAATTTAAGGGCACTATACACTTGCCAAATTTACATCAAGCGTTTTGGTTTAGTGAAAATTTGTTTGTATGTGTGTCACCGACAAAATCTAAATTTTTTGATTTTCCATCCAGCACCGTCGGAATATATTTTTCGAATAAACTGAACAACACTTGTTTGTGCAGTTTATTTGTTTTGTGCATCTTTTTTATACATACGTACGCCATCTCTGTAGGTCTCTTCGATTTTAATAAGTAAGTTTGTAAATAAGAAGAACATAAAAATAGTATAAATTTAAACATAATTGATTTTAGAAACATGTCCGATTCGTTTTTCGATGATGCTAAAAACTCATCAAACAAATACAGAAAACAAAGATTTTGCTCAAGTTGGCTAAGAGACGAGAAGCTAATGTGAGGTCAAAGATGACGACATTAAATGCAGATGCAAGGCTTGTGAAAAAAATATTAAATTGCGATAAATCTGATATAAGTATACATGCTAATAACCACTGTCATAAAAAAATCTTTCAAAATCAAGAACCAAAATTCTGTTTGCGTATAAAGATCTAATTTGCAAGCCATTTTAATTAATTGTGTAAATTTTAATTTGTTTTTATATTCTTATGTTGTTTTTATATTCTTATGTAATTCTTATAATATGCTTATTTCACTTTTCATGTTATTTTTCTTCGTTTTTATGTTATTTTTGGATTATTGAAATTGAAAAATTTAAAAAAGTAGTGTAGCGAAAAATGTAGGTAGAAAAAACGGGATTTTTTTTCATAAGCGTAGGGATTTCTGAAAAAATCTCCTGGCATCACTGCTTGCAATAAACAAAAATCAGCTGTTAAGCGGATCAAACCAATCTAAATAAATTTCAAGAATTCTTTTTAAATAATGTTGAAAATCTCGATAATATATTTCAATATTTTAACTTTCGCGAACAATAAAATTAACCCGTGTCTGGAGTATGTTTTAAAATGTGATCGTTAATTATCTGTGGAAACTAAAATATAATGAACAAGAAGTTGGCCGAACACCAAATAATCATATCTTTACTAATAGAATAGTTATTGTGTTGAATTGAAAGTATTTTAAACAACGCCAATAGTATTCAATTACGACGAGTTTTGATACGTTTTTAGATTTCAGTGCACCAAATTTGCAAATATTGAAACTTGTTGAAACTTCGTTCAGTACATCAACCATACACACATTTTGATATTAAATAGGTATAAATTTCCAAAATTGACTTTTGTTGAAGGCGCCATAACGAATGATAGTTTTGCCCACATTGAAAAAATTATGTTTCAAAATTTGTGTAACGTCAATGGGAAAATCTATTCCGTCAGATGAAAATCCTGGTGACTTTGGGCTGTTGAAGGAGGGTATTTAAGTTTTGATTACCCTCAAATTGCTAAACTTTTTGGTTTGGAGGAATTTAATGGTTTTCAAAAACCATTATTTATTTTGGAAGGTAAAAATGTTTCTATTGACGATTTATACAAACTGGAATCATTAAAAAAAATTAATAACAAATGCTGTACGTATTGAGAAACTTATTACTGATACTAAAGCATTCAAGTTTAAGTCATTTTGTTATTCAATACTTCAATTCCACTGCGGATACTTTTAAATGTGACGAATCTATGAATTTAAGAACAAATTTGTTATTAATTAATATTCCACTGGGCATGTTTCAAGATTTTCAAGATTTTTGGTTTGATTTACTTAATATATATCCTAAACAAAATCTAGTGTTTCGTTTTGATCCATGGTAATTTTTAAGTTATTCATTTTTGGAAAACCTAATAACATATCCAAAATTTCCAGACAGACTGAAAACGATATATATTTGTGGTTTTAATATTGGTAACATTTAATATCGGTAATATGAACAAAAACACATTTTCTAATGTTTTATTCCTTTCAGCCGCAGATTGTCAACATTTTCGACATGAATTGGATGTTACACTGAACAATCTTGCTTGCCTCGATTCTACATTGAAAGGACATTATATAATACTATAACATAAATAACTACTTATTTTTAACGAACTGTATTTTAAAATTCATGAAATATAATAAAGAACTAGTAAAGTTTTAATGTATTTGACTAAATACGATTAATTAAAAGTAAAAATAATTTACTACAAAAATTTTTAAGCGAAAAAACTGATAGCCACAATGTTACATATATGAAGTTATATTTTGACATAAATTTTTCATGGTGTTATTATGGTAGAGATGTGCAACTATTTCGATGCATAAAGTATATTTTCTTGATCGTTATATAAAATCGGGTCGATATAGCGATGTCAATCTGGCCGAATGTCCGCCCGTCTGTTGAAATCACGATTAATCACAAAATAAACCATTTATCTGGGCAAACTTAGAATTATATTGATGTCTTTATCTGGATCAGGTTAGTATTTAAAATGGGATAAATCGGGCGTCAATGTGCCAATGTATGACCTAAAATATGGACACACCTCTAAAAAATGCTGAAAATTTAGAGTGTTGTAATAATTTTTTAGTTTAAGGTTATCAAATAGTTTACTTTTTCAAATATTTTGTTTACATTTGTTACAAATACTACAATAAGTGCAGATATTAATGAAAACGTAGAACCTAGGTGGAGGGTATCAAAGATTCGGCATAGCCGAATTTAACACTCTTACTTGTTTTATGTATTAACTTATTAAAAAACAAGTAAGAGTGTTAAATTCGGCTGTGCCGAATCTTTGATACCCTCCACCTCGGTTTGTGGCAATACTATTAACATAGCTCATGGTAGTTGTGTTCTTGTTATTGTTAATATGTATGAATCACATTTTTTTTGTGGCTTTTTTTATGTTGTTGTATGTTCAACCACTAAACTATTACAAGAAAACACTAGGTTTCATGTTTTTTTTAGAGGTATCTATAAACTTTTGTTCATTTCTCAGCGCAGAGGCTCCCGATTTACTCCGATTTCAATACCAACCTGGTGGGAATTATGGCAAATAATTTTTTCGTAACCTGACCTAAGTAAATGCTTTTTTTTTTGAATGAGCGTGATTTCAACAGACACACGGACAGACGGACAGACGGACAGACGGACAGACGGACATCGCTATATCGACTCGAGCTGTGATAAGGATCAAGAATATATATACTTTATTGGGTCGGAAATTAGTTTTTCGATGCGTTACAAACGGAATGACAAACCTATATATACCCTCTGCCACTGAGATGTGGAGGGTATAAAAACACAAAAAAACCTTTTGATGTTGTGTTTTCTTAGTTGTAATATTAACATATACATACATACATATATGAAATTAAACATGTATATATATATGGGGGGTTTCATGTCAAGTGCACCAACTTTTGAAACCGATGTCTTCCGATCGGGATGAAATTTGCACCAAGGTTATTCCTATTGGATAGTAGTTAATCACAATTTTTCAATAAGATCGGTCCAGATCTCTCTGAGTTAGAGGGGATCAATTTGACATTTTGGCCAAACAGGTGTTTTTTCTCATCCATGTAACTTATTACCTATTGTTCTTAGAAAATTTTCTCCCAATATTTCGGAAAAAATACTTTAAAAAAAAAAAATTTGACTTTTTTTTTTGCTAAATTAAAGCATTTTTTGCCTTTTTTTCAAAAAGGGCATTTTTTTTTCATAAGAAAGCTTAGGATTTTTCCTTTAAGAGCTTTTTGGTCGCGTAGTGGGATGGGAGTGGGATATCTATCAAAATAAATGTTTTGTAACTCAAGACAACGGTTTTTCAATTTTTCACAAATGCACTATTTTAAATTTTTTCCTATTTGTGGGTAAAACCTTACAAATAAAACTTATGCTGAGAAACTAGACAAATTAACCTTTCCGAAGGTATGTAACATACCTTCATAACATAACAGAAGACAATGGTTATCTGTGACCTGAAAGAGTTATTTGCAACATTTCAATCTGAACACGAGGATGTTAGAATTGGCTTCACGAAATTAACCCAAATGAGGCCAAAACATTGCGTTTTGGCAGAAAGCAGCGGAACTCACACAGTATGCATTTGCATTTACCATGAAAATGTTAAACTGATGTTGAAGGAAATCAACTTAAAGTATTTAACAGATGATTCGGCAGAAGATTTACACGATTACCGCGATTGCCTTAAATTGACTATGTGTCCTAATGCAACAACTTCTTGCCACTTAGGTGAATGTACCAATTGCCCGAAAACCACATTCATCAAAGAAAATTTAATCAACTCTTTAGATCGAGAATATATAGAGGAGGTCAAATTTGATTCTTGGATTGAGACTGACAGATGCACATTGAAAACAATCATTATAAATGTGGATGATTTTGTGTAAGAAATGTGTACAGGATTGCTAAACTTGAGAAACCATGACTTTTTAGTCAAAGAGCAATGGTCATTCTTCAAGGATTTGAAGATACATTTGAAGTCTGGTGAATTCGTTATTTCATATGATTTCGCAGAAAACTATAAATATGTTCTTCAGGATGCCATAAAGCATTCCACTTCAATAACGACCAAGCAACTATATTGACAGTAGTTATTTACTACATGAAAGATGAAAAACTGGAACACAAAAGTATGGCAATCATATCCGACGATTTAAAATATGATACCGTTGCAGTTTATGAGTACCAGAAGAGAATACTAAAATTTCTAAAATCTAAATTTACAGTAAAGAAGGTATACTACGTTTCGGACGGAGCTCGTCAACATTTTAAAAACAAAAGTAGCTTGGAAAATCTTATGGCCCATGAAAAAGATTTTGGAATGCCAGCTGAGTGGCATTCATCCTACTGCTCATGGTAAAGGAGCATGTGATGGTATTGGAGCAAAACTTAAAAGAAATGCAGCGAAGTATAGCCTCCAGTGCTCTCATCAAGATCGCATCTTAGATGCGACTGCTTTATTCCATTGGGCAAAGAGTTATTGTAAAGAAACTAAAATAGTTTTTAGTAGCAAAGAGGATCATCAGGAAACATTGAAAACACTGAAGAGCAGATTCGATGCTGCGGTTACAATCGATGGCACCGCTCAATACCATGCTTTTATACCACTTGTCGATGGAAGACTCAAGTTAAAAAAGTTTTCTGCCTCTATTCAATGCGATTTATTTCCAAAGACAACAAATAAACCAGCAGCGAAATCAACAGCTGAACCTAGTAACGCCAAGAAAGGATTGACAAAAAAACGCAGTAAATAAAGGCGACAAAAAAGCTGGATGAAAGACTGGGTATTTAAAAATTTACAAGACTTAAATACTTCATCAGCTACAATAAATCAAGTATAAAAATAGTTATGATATAAATGGATCTAATGCAATTTAGATTAAATTTTAATAAATTATTTATCTTTTTATTTTTAATATTATTATTATTATACATTAATTTAATTATTATTAAAAATAAATAAAAAATAATAATTTTTCAACATTTCTATAGAAAAAAAGCGATTTTTTTCCTGAGGATTACATATTCAGGGTATTACAGTATCGAGGGTATAAAATTTTAGTTAGGTATGTTATATACCTTCGGAAAGTTTAGTTTGTCTAGTTTCTCAGTATAAGTTTTATTTGTAAGGTTTTTCACACAAATAGGAAAAAATTCAAAATAGTGCATTTGTGAAAAATTGAAAAACCGTTGTCTTGAGTTACAAAACATTTATTTTGATAGATATCCCTCTCCCATCCCACTAAGTGACCAAAAAGCTCTTAAAGGAAAAATCCTAAGCTTTCTTATGAAAAAAAAAAAAAATGCCCTTTTTGAAAAAAAAAAAGGCAAAAAATGTTTTAATTTAGCAAAAAAAAAAAAGTCTACAAATTTTTTTTTTCAAGTATTTTTTTCCGAAATATTGAAGAAATAGCTATCTAAACTCTTTGGGAGAAAATTTTCTAAGAACAATAGGTAATAAGTTACATGGATGAGAAGAAACACCTGTTTGGCCAAAATGTCAAATTTTGATCCCCTCTAACTCAGAGAGATCTGGACCGATCTTGTTGAAAAATTGTGTCTAAACTACTATCCAATAGGACTAACCGGAAGACATCGGTTTCAAAAGTTGGTGCACTTGACATGAAATCCCCCATATATATATATAAAATTTATATCAATAATATGTGATTTTTATAATATTGCAAAATGTTGCAAATTGACATCACTTTCAATAAATGCAAAAATCAAAAAACTATGTATTATACATATGTTGCTATACAGTGACTTCCAAAACTGTTCATAAAATAATATTTTTATACCCTATACCACTATGTGGTTTGGGTATAATGACTTTGTGCTGCTGTTTGTAACAACCAAAAATATTTGACCTAGACCCATCTTTAATTATACCGATCGAATCAGAATCACTTTCTGAGTTGATTTAACAATGTCCGTCCGTCCGTCCGTCCGTCCGTCCGTCTGTGTGTCCATGTAAAGCTTGTAATCAAAGTGCAGGTCGCAAATATGAATGTATTTTGATGAAATTTGGTACATAAGCTTCTATCGGCCATGGGATGAACGCTATTGAAATTGGTGAGAATCGGTCCATGTTCAGACCTAGCCCCCATACAAATTACCAATATGAAATCGACATAAATTGCCATAAGATCCAAATTGTCATATAGATCTTACTCAAATTGGGTTTGTATGCGTTCATTACATCCATTAATGAGTAGTCCAAAAATGATCCCTTTGACCCCATATAGAGCTGCTTCCCGATCTTCACTTAAATCTATTAAAAAACAAAAATATTGCACTGATTCTTCTCAAATATTGTTTGTATATATTTTTGCAAAATACAAGAGACTTTACCAAACATGATCAGGATCGGTCCATTTTTGGACCAAGTCCCTATATAGATATAACATCCGA
Source organism: Cordilura impudica (assembly GCA_963682025.1). Lineage (NCBI taxonomy): Eukaryota > Metazoa > Arthropoda > Insecta > Diptera > Scathophagidae > Cordilura > Cordilura impudica. Next base: position 111,346,104 of record OY821521.1, read on the forward strand.
TATGAACTTTTTCATATCTGCAGCCAAAAAAATTAATAAAAATCCCACTCAAATTTGGTTTTTGCTTATTTTCTATGTCCAGTTAGTTGGGCCTAAGAGATAGGGTCTCTAAACGCATGGTATAGGGTATCGTATAGTCGGTCTAGACCGACTATAATTTTCTTACTTGTTTTGTATTACAATAATTATAAAACGCTCAATAAATGGTACATTAGTTAATGTTATTTTTTTATGTTTGTTGGTTTAATAGTAACATATGTTTAGTGTCACGCTTTGAAAAACAATTGTATTGTTTCGTAATACATATATACCGTTAAATTAAAACTTTTGTGAACACTTGTTTAACTAACAAGTCATTTCATTTTTTTTTCGTGATTCCATGTAGTTGTATTAAATACAAAACATCAAAACAATTTAAAATTAATCATATTGCTAAAAAGAATTATTGTTGACATTTATTGTTGTTGTTAATCATATTTTAAGGTATTTGGAATACATATTTTTTTAAGTTAAAATATAAATATCAATTGTTTTAGCCGAAATAACTATGTTTAGCAGTATCTTAATCAAATGTGCGGATGCTTTAGCTATTCCATTGACAATAATGATTAACTCATCAATTAAATACAGATACTTTCCAAATAGGTGGAAGGAATCTTTCATTATTCCGTTATTTAAATCCGGAAACAAGTCTGACATTACAAATTATCGTGGTATTGCAAAATTAAGTACTATACCTAAATTCTTTGAAAAAATTATAATTGATCAACTAAGTCATCAAGTCAACACATTAATTTCTCCATTCCAACAGGGCTTTCAAAAACGGTGCTCAACTTCAACGAACCTTTTACATCTTACAACAATAGTTAATCGTGGTTTTCTTCAAAGAAAGCAAGCTGACGTTTTAATAATATATCTTCGAAAAATATTAACGTTTTATCTGGAGTTCCGCAAGGCAGCCATCTTGGACCGCTTTTATTTTCATTATTTATAAATGATTTACCGCAGGTTATTCAGTTTTCAAATATCCTGATGTATGCTGACGATGTAAAAGTCTTTATAAGTTATAACCAATATTCCGACCATACTTATCTTCAAAATGATTTGGATTCGTTTCACTCTTGGTGCATTTTAAATTTAATGGAGCTGAATCTTAAAAAGTACAAATATATGCGTTTTGTTCGAAAAAGACCAATATGTGTAAATTATGTGTTGGGCGGCTTTCAACTGGAAAAAGTCGGTAACTTCTTAGATCTTGGTGTTTTATTAGACTCAAAGCTTAGTTTCGTTCCTCATATTACAATTACAGTAAACAAAGCCAGATGAGTACTTGGTTTTATAAAACGTTGGTCTAAAGAGTTCAATGATCCGTATGTAACAAAAACTCTATACACGTCACTTGTGAGACCGATTTTGGAATATGCCTCTATTATATGGGACCCTATCTATCAAACTCATATTGATAGCATTGAATCGGTGCAAAAACAATTCCTACTATTCTGTCTTCGCAGCTTAAATTTTAACCAATTAAGTCGTACAACAGCAGACTCACCCTTGTTAAGCTGCCAACCTTAAAAAGCCGCAGATCTATGCTAAAGGTTCCGTTTCTTTTGAACATAATTAATGGCGATGTTTGTTCTGGTTTCCTGATCAACAATATTTCATTTAACATCCCCCAGCGGCCAACACGTTTCTTCTCACCTTTATCTGTCCAGTTTTATAGATCAAATTATGTGAACGGTGATCCGCTTAGACGAATATGTATTGAATTTAATAAGCTTTATAGATTTATTGATTTTTCTTTAAATACAAATCTCATAAAAAGTAAAATAATAATTTATCTGAACACTTTAAATTAAATTTTTTAATTTTTCATTCATTGTTAAATGTTTTTGTAAATAGTCTGTAAGGATTTATTCCATAGATAAATAAATAAATAAATATCCCAACTCAAATTGAAAAAGACATAGAAAACGATATTTTAAGCGGCAAGTCTCTGCGTGAAATTGGAAGAAAATATGGTGTGTCTATTGGGTTTGTTTCGAAGCTCCGGAAAATATCGGTAAAGTCGTTAGAAAGAACCCAAACTCAATCCACACACAAAGAGAACAGTGTGATATCTTGTGCTGCCAGGAGCCACTGAGAACGCTACAGATACCAATAAAGAACTAAGGCAAACTTTACAAATTGATGTGTCTAATCAGACAATTCTTAGATGCCTCAAAGAGAGCAGAATGAGAGCAAAAACAAAAATTAAGAAGCCGCTTTTATCAACCAAGCACCGTGCAACTCGTCTTAAATTCGCAAAAGAACATGTGGATTAGACGGTTGAGCAGTGGAACCTAGGAACATGGTCCGACGAATCGAAAATAAATCGATTAGGCTCCGATAGCAATGTTTGGTCATGGTTTGGTCATATTCAAGAGACAATGAAATTTGGAAGAGGTTCCTTAATGATCTGGGGTTGCTTCCAAGGAGAAAAGTTAGGAATCCTCCGCAAGATTGATGGTATAATGAAGGCAGAACATTATATTGAAATTTTTAGAGATTCCTACCTGTCTAGCCTCGAAGTTTTTGGTTGTGAACCAGGTGACAGCCTTTTTATCTAGAATAATGATCACAAGCATACAGCCAAGGTGACCATTAAGTGGGTTCCTCTTAGAATAATATTAAGTGTATGGATTGGCCCCATAATCGCCGGACATCAATCCAATAGAAAATTTATGGAATATCTTAAAAAGAAAATTATAATAAGAAGTATAGTTGCGAAAAATCTAGAGGATCTTTGGGCAGTGGCGAATTAGGACTGGTCCAAAATAGACAGGGTAAAGGTGGTTATATTAAATACTGAAATAACGTTTTTAATAATTATGTTAAGCCAATGTTCCTCACAAAAGTGTTCAGAAATATCTATTTGTTTTTTACTTATATTTTAAGAAAACAATTTCTATATTTTTATGAAGAGTTTTGGAAGTCACAGTATATACATATCCATAATAAACGCATATTATATTTAAATCGGTATGTTATTTTATTTATATAAAACTCTGCAATATTTTGTTTTAGGGAAAATACAATTTCTTTTTGTTCTAATTAGATCATAACTAATATCCTACTTTTAGATTAAAAAGCTTTCTAATGACTATTTCTATTTTAACATGAATGTCAACATTTTTATACCCTATAAAACTATGTGCTTTGGGTATAATGACCTTGTGCTGCTGTTTGTAACTACCAAAAATATTTGACATAGACCCATCTTTTATTATACCGATCGACTCAGAATCACTTTCTGAGTCTATTTAGCGATGTCCGTCCGTCCGTCCGTCCGTCTGTGTGTCCATGTAAACCTTTCAATCAAACTACAGGTCGAATATATTTTGATGAAATTTGGTATATAAGCTTTTATCGGCCACAGGATGAACGCTATTGAAATTGGTGAAATTCGTTCCATGTTCACACCTAGTCCCCATACAAATGACCCCTATGAAATCGACATAAATTGTATTGTGAATTAAGGTTGTAAACTATGTTCATTTAATTTTTATTGTAAATTATGATTGATCATTTTATGGGTTTTATTATTAAATTTTCCTAAATATTTTTTGAAGGCTTTCCAGTTCTTTTTGAATGCTGCGTCTGGTCGCAGCAGATTTAATTCTTCCAAGCACCGTTTAAGGTGCTCGGTTAGAATGAGATTCAAAATAAGAAAACAAGTTGTCTTTTGTAAGTCTAATTTGATTCTGATTTTATTTGCAATTTTTAGGTGTATTTATATCAAATAAATTAACTTAATTTCCTAGTATGACTAATGTGTTTCTGTGCTAGTTAATTGTTTATTTCTCAGTTTACATTCCTGAGTTTTTGTTACATTTAAAATATTTTTGTGTAATCTAAACTTAAGTTGATAAATGTGACATACTTTTCATCAATGGTTTAAGTTAACATTGATAAATAATAAACTACAATAATGACGTCACATAATATTGATAAATAATAAATTGTATTAATGACTAATTCGACGTCATTTCTGGTATAGTGTATTTCATTATGATAGATACATTACAATTGCCATAAGATCCCAATTATCATATAGATCTCTTTCAAATTGGGCTTGTATCTGTTTATTATATCCATTAATCAGTAGTCCAAAAATAATCCCTATAGGACAATTCTTAGTCACAGGCCCCATATAGAGCTGCTTCCCGATCTTCACTTAAATCTATTAAAAAAACAAAAATATTGCACAGATTTTTCTCAAATATGCTTTGTTTATATTTTTTCATATAGATCTCTTTCAAATTGGGCTTGTATGTGTTTATTATATCCATTAATCAGTAGTCCAAAAATAATCCCTATAGGACATTTCTTAGTCACAGGCCCCATATAGAGCTGCTTCCCGATCTTCACTTAAATCTATTAAAAAAACAAAAATATTGCACAGATTTTTCTCAAATATGCTTTGTTTATATTTTTTCATATAGATCTCTTTCAAATTGGGCTTGTGTGTGTTTATTATATCCATTAATCAGTAGTCCAAAAATAATCCCTATAGGACAATTCTTAGTCACAGGCCCCATATAGAGCTGCTTCCCGATCTTCACTTAAATCTATTAAAAAAACAAAAATATTGCACAGATTTTTCTCAAATTTGGTTTGTATATATTTTTTCCAAAAATAAGAGACTACCAAATATGGTCAGGATCGGGTTATTTTTCGACCTAGTCCCCATATAAATATAGCACCTGATATGAAATTTTTCATAAAAATTAAAAACAGTTCCCCTCAAATTTGCTTTATGCTTATTTTCTATATCCAATTAGTTGGGCCGAAGCGATAGGGTCTCTAAACCATGGTATAGAGTATCGTGTAGTCGGTCTAGACCGACTATAATATTCTTACTTGTTAGTTATTATTCATGGTAATTTAAACTCCCAATTTCTCCTCAGCAGAATCAATATAAATACTTCGCAGCACACATCACAGTATTTCCAGTTCCTGATTGTAAAATATTTTCGCACAAATTGTGCTAACACTGATCCTTTTCGTCGAGTCTGTGTCGAATTTAACAAACTTTATAATATCAAAAAAGTTTAGATTTGATCAAAAGGGATATAAACAATATAAAAAAGTATATAAAAAATTTTTAGTTTTGCTGTAGCCAATTTTAATTATTTTAATTAAATTTTAAATGTTATTAATGTTAATTTCTGTAAGGATTATATTTCCGTAGACTATATATATAATTTTAAAAAATCTTTTAGTATAACTAAATCAATACTATTCAGAAAAAATATAAAATTGCACCTTTATCAAACTAAAATTCAAAATTTCCATTTGAAATTAAGGAAATATCAATTTTAAAAATTGGAATTCAGATTTCCAAGTAAAAGTTACTGAAATTCGGTATCAATTATAGCTTAAAAAATATCAATTGAATTTCAGAAAATCAAATTTAAACAACGGAAATAATAATTTGAAATTTAGTAAACATCAATTGAATTTTTGAAAATATAAATTTTATTCCTTAAACACAAATCAACAAGTGAAAGTGTTAAATCATTGATACCCTCCACATGGGTTTTACGTTTACAGTAGTATCTGGATTTATTGCGCTATTTAGAACAAAAGTAAACAAAATATTTTGAAAAGTAAAAAATTTGATAAACTTAATACTAAATTAATTTCATTGTTTTCTATAAAAATAAAAAATCTTATTTTCGGTCTTTATCATTTTAATGATTGAGTTTGAAATTATTCAGGCTCAAGATCAAATGTTTTTACTTTAAATAAAGCAAAAAGCAGTGGCACATTTGTTTCAAAAATTGATCTATATTCTGCATGACAGGTTATACAGCTGTTTCGGGAAGAGTCACCAACCCTCATCAGTAACCAAAGCAGTAGATAGTTTGTTTGGTAAAAAGTTAGATTCATATATATTTGTTGAAAACAACCAAATGAGAATTCAATCAAAAGTTATACTATTTAAGCCTCTTCCAATATAATAAACTAAAATGTAAAAAAACTTTGAAACAAATATGTTTGTAAATGAGTACACATTGCATACTACAATATACATGTTTGCTTTTGTATTGAAAAAAACAAGAAAAATAATTTGTTCTTGCTAAACTTACATTTAGCGTTAACGGCGTGCCCTCCGCATTTTTAATTTCATTATTTTCTATGAAAATAAAAAATCTCATTTTCGATCTTTATCGTAATGCACAATAACTTTTAACGAAAGAAGAAACATTAATAAAAGTTGTACAACTAGTTAATGATAATGTTATTTATATTAACATACTACATATCTATAATATTAATAGACTATGCGATTTCTTGTGACTGATGTGCTGTCCTAACGTTTTATCCCGATTTTGACCAAACGTATATTATTTGAAAGGTAATTCTTTTTAGCCGTTTTGCAGATTTACAGATTTTAAAATTTTTTCCTTTATTTTGAGTAACTTGCATTTAAACTTGCTACTAACACATACATAAAATTATACAATGCTATCCCAATAAACATTTATGTTTGCTATCAACTTGAGGTGCATTTGAGATCAAATACATTTCTCAAATCTCTAACGTTAATTCTCAAATGCACCTCAATAGTCCGATTATAGTCTTCTCAACTTAAAAGGCACAATTTTTATATGGTGATTTTCTTAGTTATCAAATTGAGAAATTTGTGATTCTCAACTTGATAGCAAAGAAATTTCTCCAATCGGTATCAAATGAAGGTACGGAATTGTCATATTAAAAAAATTATACTAATTTTATAAATGAAAACAATGCACTTTTTTTAATGTTTCTATTTAATTTCATTACATATTTAACATTACTATGTACATGTTAATATTTTAACAAATTTAGAATTAAAAATAAATGAATTAATTATTTGTACATTTTATGAATATTAATATTAAATATGTCATAAATAAGAATTTAAATTAAAAAATTCGACAAAAAGTAGAAATAATTAAAATATATCAATTAATTATTTGAACTTTTTTGTCATTTTTTAATTTAATTTATTATTTATGACATATTTAAATAATATCTCAAACTTAACACAAATCGTATTCAAGTTGAAAAAATGTTTGGTCTCAAGGGGAGAAAAGTGTTGGATATCCAATTGAGAGTTAAAATATTTCTCAAAGATTGGAAAAATTGTTAAGTCTTAACTTGATGTCAAGTTGAAAGCAAGCGAGGAGAAAAATTGTTCAACTCAAGTTGAGAACTACATTGGACATCAATTTGAGAACTTAACTTTTCTCTAACATTGGAGAAATAATATTTCAATGCATACTGGGATGTGTGTGTTTATTAAATTTGTTAATGTGTTTGTAATAAAAATGAGTTTGTTTTTTGTGTTGCTTTGTGAATTGGCTATAATTGATAAGCATACTTTTAGGGTCTTTATTTAATGAAAAAATATAATTTCTCACACCACTGTGAAGAGGGTATATATAGGTTTGTCATTCCGTTTCTAACGCATCGAAATAAATTCCGGAGACCCCAAAACCATATATTTTCTTGATCCTTATAATAAGGGGGATGATTTAACGATGACCGTCTGTCCGTCTGTCTTTGGAAATCAAGATCACGCCTTCGATGCCTAAGCTAGACCATTCGTGTTTGTATAAAATTGTTTATTAACATTCCAAAGAAGTTGCTATTTAAATCGGTTAAAAGGATTACCAGATATTTTGAAAAAACTCTTGAAAAAATAAAAAATTTCAGTGTGTTTAGTGACAACAAATGATATGAATGAAACTTTGAAAAAAATTTTGAAAAAATAAAAAATTTAAGTGTGTTTGTTGTTTTTCTTAAGATATATGGAAATATTGTATTTCTGTGTATTGTTGAAGTCATTGTAGTTGTGTTTATATGTATACTGCACGTGTCTCATTGGTCTAAGCAAGTATTACCACATATTTAAAAATGAAACATGAAAAAGGAAAAGGAAAAATTAAAAATAAAAATTTAAAAAGTAAAAATTTTAAATTTTAAAATAAAAGCTAAAAATTTAAAATTAAATATTAAAAATTTTAATTTCTATCTTTAGTTTCTTACCTGTTTTTATTATTTTTGTTTTTTTTATACCCTATACCGCTATGTGGTCAGGGTATAATGACTTTGTGCTGATGTTTGTAACTACCAAAAATATTTGACCTAGACCCTCATTTTACAATCACTTTCTGAGTCGATTTAGCGATGTCCCTCCGTCCGTCCGTCCGTCTTTGTATCCATGTAAACCTTGTAATCAAACTACAGGTCGCAAATGTGAACATATTTTGATGAAATTTGGTATAAACTAAATGGTATGTGAGCCATAGCATGAACTTTGTTGAAATTGGCGAAAATCGGTGCATGTTCAGACATATGAAATCGACTTAAATTGCCATATGATCCAAACTATCATATAGATCTAGGTCGAATTGGGTTTGTGTGTGTTTATTACACCCATTAATCAGTAGTCAAAAAATAAACCCTATAGGACAATTCTTAGTCATAGCCCCCATATAAAGCTGCTTCCCGATCTTCACTTAAATCTATCAAAAAACAAAAATATTGCACAGATTTTCTAAAATTTGGTTTGTATATGTTTTTGCAAAAAATAAGTGACCCTACCAAATATGGTCTGGATGGCTCCATTTTTCGGCTTAGTCCCCATATAAATATAGCATCCGATATCAACTTTTGCATATGGGTATATGAAAAAAAATTATACCATCGAGGGATATATGTAGGACGGGTGTAAAGTACCAAAAAGCTATCTATTAGTATAATAAAATTTAATCATTAAATTATTATTTCAACTTAAGTGCTGCACTAAATTTTTATTTTAAATATGCGTTCGGACGTTTCTCAAAACGGAAGTTATTTTGAGACTAAGTTAATAATCTGCATAAATCTGCGAATTCAGCAGCCATACAAAAAAATTCTGAAGGCAGTATTTATTATAAATATAACAAGCTTTCAAACAAGCTATATTTCGTCTTTATTAAGGGCAGTAGTAAGGTCATAGTTAATTATTTTAGTTGTTCGGACGTTTCGTGTCGGACGTTTCACATATTTCCACTCAATAAAAACGATTATTTTTTCAAAGAAATTTTATTGAAAATACATGGTAAGATTAATTTAGCCAAATATTTTTTACAAATGTATTTTTGTGTAGTCAGATTTTGCAGTTTTAGCTGATAGTATAAAGTTTTTTAATTTTTAAATATTTAAAATGGTGATAACTTTTAAGCTTTGGAATACTTTTAACACTATTCCACATTTTACCAATTCCTTCAACTTTATCATCATCATCTACTGATGAAATATACAAGATTTGTATCCCGGGAATATTCTGTTTCGCACAGCTATAAAAATCTGCAGCATTACATAAAACTATGTTTTGAGTTCTTATCAGTTCCCAAACCTTTCGTTTTACTACTGCGCCAATGCCATCAACTGCACCTTTACCATGGGAGGTGGCAAAAAAGTTCCATTCAAAAGCGTTTAAGTCAAATGATTTTACAAAATGTGGCATAGTTCTTAAAATAAACTTATTTTTAAATTGCCCACTACAACCGTCGGAAAATACTTTGCGCCTTTTCAAAGAGCCTAATAGCAAACCTCGTTCTGCCTTTCGAACAGCTTTAGCCAAAGTCTGCTTACACGTATATGGCTGTAAGGCTGGAAGTGTGGCTTATTCTTTTTTTCTTTCTCGAAAAGATTTTAACCGCTTACTACCTTCTAGTTGTAATTTTTTGGCGAGTAAGGGGTTACTTGCTGCTTGCACTTTTGCCTTCTGCCTGTAAATTCGCTTCCTTTCAGATTCTTTTGCACGAAATTCTTCACTATTTTTCATTGTGTCCCTCCATGCTTTGGACCTCGCTGCTGATGATTTTGACATCTGTACAAATAAGACATACGAGCATATTGTGTATATATGCACAACTAATCTAATAATATTAAGACTCATCGTTCGGACGTTTCAATAATAAAATTGCCTTTAAAACTAAACGCCTTTATTTTTTTAAAACCTTTGTTTTTTATTCGAAAGACCTTACAAAGCTTGCTTAGAAAATAAACTTTTCTCGCAAGTACTTTATTTTTTTGCAGCCCTATAGTAAACTAATGTGATATTTGCGTGTCGGACGTTTCACATAGGGAGCACTTGAGAAAAGTGGGACAGCCATACAGTAGTGCCAACATTGATCTCATAGCGGAAAATCAAAATAGAGAGATAGACGAAAATGAGTATGAAAACAAATGGAGGAAAAGCTTCACTTTGATACTTTAACAGCTGTCATAAAAACAAGTATAAAAGGGAAAAACTATCATTTTGTATGTGTGGTGCAAAGAGTCTTACAATTTTCAAAGTCAAGATAAAAAGAATTCAAATTTATGAGTTGGATTAAATAAAGAAGGGATGCAGCTTAATATATATACTGAAATTTTTGCGAAAATACTAACTTACATTTTTTGGTTTCGGTTGACCTTTTTCAGGATTTACCCATATTCAAAGGAAAAAAAATTAATAACAATGCCACTCGTATTTGGTTTATGCTTATTTTCTATATCCAATTAGTTGGGCCTAAGAGATAGGGTCTCTAAATACATGGTATAGGGTATCGTATAGTAGGTCTAGACCGACCATAATTTCCTTACTTGTGTTTGTATTAAATGTATCCTTAAATTAACTTATTACTATTTCAGATACAAATACTTTAAAATTTGCTTATGTTTGATATTAATAATTTTTAGCTAAGAATCATTTGAATTTTTTTTAATTATCGTATAACTTCTAAGGTCTCAAAATATTCTTATAGAGATCAAACTTTGGGTATTATAACGCCGGCTGCGTAAAATAATGCATTTCTTTAGTGTTCTACGAAGTACTTAGGGAATTTATAGGATTTCTACTCTTGTAAAAGAAAAATAATGCAATTTTTCAAATAGTAATTAATTCTTTGTATAGAATTATTTTCATAATTTTTTATAAATAGAAATTATAATAGAAACTGTTCAAAAATAAAAACAATTAACTTTAAATTTAATTTGTTGGCGGAATTAATGTTTCAGTACCGGCAACAGTATTAAAGTGGTAGCTGTACCCAATATTGGGCTAATATTGATTGTAAGACGCAGGTGGAGGGTATCAAAAAATTCGGCACAGCCGAGTTTGACACTCTTACTTCTTTAAAATTGTTTTGAGTGAAAATTTAAAGGAGTTGATGTACCTATATTCGTCTTTCCGTCTATGTATATCACGATCACGCCCTCAATAGGTTTGCTTTTAGTGAAAATGAACCATTGTCCATTGATTAGACTCTAATCAATCATTAGAGTAATGTTTTTCGTCGTTTTCTGGAGCAGGTTAGTATTTAAAGTGGGGCATCATTGTGCAAATATATGACTTAAAATATAGCAACACCTATAAAAAATGATGGAAATTCGCAGTGATTGTTGTAAATTTTTAAATTTTTTTGTTTACTGATTGGGTTTGAAATTGTTCAGGCTCAAGATAAAGCAAACGCATTAGCACATTTGTTTCAAAAATTGATCTATATTCTGCATGACAGGTTATACAGCTGTTTCGGGAAGAGTCACCAACCCTCATCAGTAACCAAAAAAAAATTGTTTTTCTTGTTTTGAATTCTCATTTAGTTGTTTTCAGCAAATGTTTATGAATTTAACTTTTTACCAAACAAACTGTCTACTGCTTTTGGTTACTGATGAGGTTACTGAATCGAGTTTTCAATTGATTTTTATTTTATCCTTAAATTAACGTATGTATCACTAGCTAATACAAGTATTTAAAAAATATTTTAAAAATTATTTTTATATATTGATATCTGGATTTTTAGTCAAGACTCATTCGAAACTTTTTTTGAATTACAGCATGACTACTAAGCTCTCAAAACATTGTTATAGGGATCAAATTTTGACTTTGTGTAATATAATGCCGCCTGCGGAAAATAAAGTATTTCTCGTTGGTGTCATATGAAACTCCTAAGTTTTCTACTCTAGGAGGGTATAAAATATTCTTACTTGTTTTTAGTAATATGGTTCATCGTGCTCATCTTTTTATTCAAAAGTGAAGCCTCAACTTTGCGGAGGATAGTAATCACGTCAGACAATTTGTAATATTAAGATACCGGACATCGCTAAATCGATTATACATTTTTCGTTCCGAAGATGTTGCAGACTTTGTCCAATAACAAATTCATTCATTCCTTTTTTACCAATATTACAAATTATATCTTATTTCAAAAGTGTTTGCATATATTGAAAATATGTAATAAAATATTATTCATAATTTATGGTTTATTTTGATGTATGTAGTTGTTTTATTTTCATTACCTTTAATAGCAACAATGTAAAATATCGTTAAACCTTGTTTCAGTGTTGTTTCAGTGTGTGTTTGCGTATTAAACAAAAAAAATTAAGGCCCGCCATCAGTTTGTCAGCCACTCAACCATATTTTAAACATGATTTTTATGCGTCTCTATGTCTCAGTCTATTCCTAAGACCAACACCCAAAAAATTAAACAATGAACTATACTTTTTACTTTACTCTATGAAAGTAAAATGTACATATGTATGTATGTACACACAGTACCACCTCAATGAACGCAACTCCTCTATTATTTTGCCACCTAAATGTTTTGCAATGTTGATTCCATTAAAATAAAAACCTAAGTTAACCAAACTTTTTTCTATATCATACCATATATGTACCACTCATTGGTCAGGGTACCAAGCGACTCTGAATCACTTTCTGACCGACTATACATTTATTAATTGTATTAAATTCATGTGTTTTTTCTTTTTTTGTTATTGGTGTTTCATCTTACTGCCATTGAATTTGACCAATTTTTATGTTCTCTTAATTGTTTTTCTTGAAATATTTTTAATATCAACTAGAATACTAAACTTTCTTTATTCAACAGCGATATTTTAAGTAAGCGTCATCGACATGCTTAAACCTTTGACTCGGTTATTGCAACTACCTTGTTATTTGCAACTGCCTCGATTTTTATTAGTTACGTTATGCGAGGTCGCACTGTATTTACATACAAACATTGTAGAGGTGGTCTGTCGGGTAAGAAGGACTGACGCATGCATAATTGGTTGGCTAGTTGGTTGATTCTGGCTAGATGGCTGAATGCCTGGTTTGCACTGTTTGGTTTGTGTATACACACACACATTTGTGTCAATGACTTACGACCGGAGTGCATGCGACTAGAAACTGACTTTTAATTTCTTCCTCTATTGAATATTTTTCTTTCTTTTTTTCAATAGCATGACGATTGCTAAATTTTATTGTAATTATTATTATGACAATTTTGATATCACAATGTTTAAATGTTTTGTGATTGTATCTTATTTTCACAAAACCTCTTTTTGTAAACATAATTTTTAAACAAATAAAAATGGCGCTCATAAAATTGTAATAATTGTTTCGTTTGTTTATTCATTCGTAAGCACTCATTTTCTCACAGTCACATTCGTATACTCTTATATATGTTCCACTCAGCACACGCACACACAACCATATTTTTGTTTGCATTCGTTTTATTAACAGTAACCAATAGCTTTGCTTGATTTACTTCATAACAAGTTTATTTGTTAATACTTTATTAAACAATATAAATACGTGAATGTACAGTTATTTACAAACATATTCGAAAAACACATTCATATAACATATTCACGTACATTAGATAGAGTGCCTCGATTTGTGTGGCAGAAAAATAATGTTTGATGTACCTCCCTGAAATAAAACCGAGCCATATTTTGTTATTTTTCATTAATATTATTTTGGCTATAGTTATAACCGTTTTGAAGAAGATAAAAATAAAAGTTTTGTATTGTGTTTTTTTTTTAACTAATGCATTAAGATATTATAAAAAGTATGGAAATTACGTGATTTTCATATAATTTGTTTTACGTTTTTGAATGAAATTTTCATTAATATTTAAATATTGCTGTCACAACTTAGCAACTTTTTACTTCCAATACAACGTTAAAAGGTTTCGACAGGTGCTTTTAATTCTCGTACGCTTATTTGAATTGAGTTCATTGTTGCCAGATTTGGTGATTTCACTACATTTTGGCGATTTTTACTCATCAAAATAGCCAAATGGAGATATGACAATTTTTTTTAAATATGAATTTCCTTAATAGATTACAAGAATAAATCAAATTGTATGGTAACAATGTATATTTCGTTGTCAATGCTACTGAAATACTGTGAATATAAAATTGTCAATGTGTTATACACGAAATATTTATAACTGTACAAAGTTTTATGTTGAGTTACGTATGTAATCAAACCTTCAATTTTGATTTTAAAAATATAAGCATTATAAGTCCAAATACAATAATTAATGATAATGCAAATTTTATATTTGATGTTGTCACTGGATTTTTCCAATTGTTAAAAGATAAATGAAAGTCATGTATGAGAGGTGCCACTCCTTATGATCCGATCCCACCCCTTTTCGGTACGACTACTCACATTAACAATAGATGATCTCATCAATTTTTAAGGCTCTCCCTATTATATAACCTGAGATATTTGATATTAATAATTATTTTATATGTAAATAATTGATTGACTGAAAATGTCAAAATTGTTAGATCATTTTTGTCGTCGCCACGAGTCTGCCTGCAAAGTTTTATCTCCATTGGATCACGGGATAAGGGTTAAAAATCAATCCAAAGTTTTGTCGACACACAGACAAGCAGACATTATGAGTTAATATAAAGGTAGTAAAAAGAGTGAATGTTTTGTATATAATATGGGAAAATGGTGAAAGGTTTCTTGAAACGGTATTTTTTTCATAGATAAATATGCTTCGTCAAAGTTTGTGATAGTCATTTTAAAATTAAATAGAAAAAATATATATATTAAAAAAAAAGAAAAAAATACAATTTTGCCATTATTTTACACATAACAACATAGTTAACTTCATATAATAGTTTTACCATTCCTCCCCTTCATTGTTATAATGGTTTGCCTCTGTTGGTTACTCTAGTCATACTTTTCCCCATCAGTCCAACTCTAATGTTCTGATTCCGTCCGTTTTTTCTTCATTCATGATTTTTTTATAGTTGCCGTTACTTTTCTCAATGAGCGTAGTAAATAGTCTACGAAAATGCCATATGCATTTATTGAAAGGAAGATTTCATACGGAAAAGATCAAATCGGTGTGGATTAAATTACAGTAAAGTAAACGTGTTCAATTAAATTAATTAAATTGAACTCAAGCTAAGTTTAGATAAAATAAAACCTTTTACCGAATTACGTATACAAGTTAAATCATTACATCACTTTGTCGCTACTTTTTTGTTGAATTTATACGTACATAAAACCATAGTTTCCAATAAGGTATTTTATTTTAAATATTTATCTGTTAAAAATCACATTTTACAGTCATTGTGTTTCCCTTTTTTTTATTAGTGAATACTACCTAATTGTTGTCTTACTGTGGAAAAGGACTTGGGTGTCCAAAAACCCACGTTTTTCATTCACCACTAGAAAACGCAATGTTTCCTAACCTTGAATATTAAATAGGAGTTAATATAACTTGGTATTTACCTGAAACAGTTGGACACGTGCTATCATATAAGTCCAGCGAAATATTGCCTCCAACTTCCGGATATACCACATCAATTAAATCTTCATTAAATTTTCAGTAACAAAATTTAAATTTTTTATGTTTTGGAAATTGTCAATATCGAAGTGTACCTTTCCGCTAAATACTATTTCCTATTTTGACTAAACCATTATGTTAACTATATAGTGTTCATCTTTTGTTTAAATATTAGCAGTTCTTTAAATTTTGTTTGTAAAGAATTCCCGAAAATTTTAACATTAATTAATAATTAGACATACCCATCCCTGAGTAATTTTTTTTTTGTGATACAACTTAAAATACCTATGTATAATCTCTCATTCATAAATATTGTTAAGTGTTGATCAACGAACCTCTTCGTTTTGTAACTCTTTGCTAAGTATCAAAACCAAAGAAAATAAAGAATAATTCTCTTCGTTTATCAACGCTAAAATTTCATAGTGATTTATTTCCCCTATTTGTAATCTATAATATTAATAGGCTTGGCGATTTCTTGTGACCGCTGTTTTGTTCTACCGTTTTATACCGATTTTGACCAAACGTATATTATTTGACAAGTATTTCTTTTTAGCCGTTTTGCAGATTTACATATTTTTAAATTTTTTCCTTTATTTTGAGTAATTGCATTTAAAGTTGCTATTAACACATACATAAAATTATACAATGCTACGTGTGTGTTTATTAAATTTGTTTAATGTGTTTGTAATAAAAATTAGTTTGTTTTTTGTGTTGATTTGTGAATTGGCTATAATTGATTATTTATTTATTTATTTATTTATTTATTTATTGGAACTGCTCCATACACAAGACTAAAAGTCTTATTTTGCAGTATGGAACTGATTGTATTTAAAATTATAAAATCGTTAATAAATTAATAACTAATTACAAATTTTCTTTATATAAAAATCAAAGAACAATAAGATTAAAATTAAAGAATAAAGTTGAAATATTTGAAATTTAATTTAATCAAATGTATTATAATATCAAATAATATTTAATGTTTTAAATTGTTATGCTGAAAACAGTTTAAAAATATTTTCTTTAAATTTTCGTGCGTTACTTAAAAGTTGAGAGCTATGGGGTATAGAATTCCAGAGAGATACTGCGAATATGTAGAAATGCCACTCCGATATTAAACTTTTATATCTAATTGATCTAATTCTTTTTCCCCTGCTTATATCTGAAATATAAAGTTTGTCGTACAGATGTTCCGGTTTGTGGGTATACACTATTTTATGTAAAAAAACTAAAACTCTTATATTTAAAAGATTATCTAAAGAAACGCCATATAGCTGCGATGAAAACAAAGATACACTAGAACGTCTATTAAGTCCATACACATATCTGATTATGTTGTTAAATGCAACGTTCAATTTCCTTTTACTAATTGTATCACATTTCGCAAATAGCTCACAACCATACAGTAAAACAGGCATCAGATAAGTTTTGGCAAGTAGGATTCTTATTTTCATAGGTGTACAATGCTGGGTTTGCCACAGAGTTCTAGTCATAGAGAAAGTACGACCACAGGCATAGTTAATATGGTTCGACCACGTAAGAGTGTCATTAAAAAAAATACCTAGATTCTTAGCAGATTTAACGATTTCAATTTTCTGATTATTTATAATTATATTAGGTGTAATATTTAGTTTGGAAAGTCGCTTTTGAATTACAATGCATTTTGATTTTTTCGGATTTATCTCTAATCCATTTGCCGTTGCCCATGTATAAATACGATGGAGTTGCTGATTAATAGAGATAATACACTGGTCGATTAGGGCATTACTACAGCTGGTATAAAGCTGAACGTCATCCGCATACATTCTTACATTACAATTTGTTAAAATGCCTGGGAGGTCATTTGAGTACAATGAGAATAATAGTGGCCCAACAATGGACCCCTGAGGTACGCCCCTTGCTACAGGCAGTGTCATTGAATTTTGGATTCTAGTTTCAACATACTGATACCTGCCACGTAAGTATGTTGACAATAACTGAGTAGCGGTCGAAGAAAAATTAAAAAAGTTTTTAAGTTTGTAACAAAGAATGTTATGATCCACGGTATCAAACGCTTTTGAATGATCTAAAAGTATTAAAAATGTAGTCTTGCCATCATCAAGTTTCTCCCTAATCTCCTCTGTAACATCAACTAAGGCTGTTAGGCAGCTGTGTTTCCTCCTGAACCCAGATTGACGATCTGTTAGCAAGTTATTGTCATCCAAGAAACTAGTCATTTGTTTGTGCATAATACGCTCGAATACTTTAGAGAGAAATGGAAGAATAGCTATTGGTCTATAATCGGAACCAGCTTTGGGTATAGGAATGATTTTAGCTATTTTCCAATTCGATGGGAAGTGGCTTGTAGTTAATATTTTGTTAAAGAAAAAAGTTATAATTGGAAGTAGCTGAGGTAAAAGAATCTTGAGAAACTTAGGATTAATCCCGTCCACTCCTATAGAGTTCGATTTTATAGACAATAAACTAGATAAAACGTCGCATTGGTCTACTGCAGCAAAAGAAAAAAAAGATTCAGCATCGTTATTCGAGTGACTATTGATATAGTAATCTTTATCTGCTTGAACCATAGGGACACTTAAAAACTTTGTATTAATTGTATCTGCATCAACCGAACATGGTTCTCGATGCGTAGATTTACCGATACCAACTTCGCGTATCGTTTGCCATGTTCTTTTGGAGCCAATGGCAGAAGAAAATTTTTCAGCATAAAAATTGGATTTGGCCTTTTTAATCATTTTATTTGTGTTTCTCTTAGCAGTCAGATAATCATCATGTAATGTTGTTGTTTTAAATCTTTTCCAACGTGCATAGACAAAATCTCTTTGATTGATACAATCTTTAATTTCAGAAGAAAACCAGGGTTTTTGTTTATTACTAATAATCTTCGATTTTATTGGTACAGTTAGATCGAACAGATAATTTATGTTTTGCTCCAGAAAAGAGAGTTGGTCATCCACAGAATTTAAACAATACAAAGCATTCCAATCAATATTAAAAAATTCTTCCTCAAGGAGTCTAAAATTGATGTTTTTAAAGTCTCGAAAAGTAATCCTCTCAACTTGTATAACAAGTTGGAAATTGTAAGTCATGAAAATAAGATCATGCTTGGAAAAACATGATGCAGACAGTTGATCGTAGAGTAGTATATTAATTTCATTACTCACAAGATTAGAGCATAAATTTGGGATCTTTATTTAATGAAAAAATAAAATTTCCTAGAATTTGCACTCGAATTTCGAGGGCTGGAATCTGCTAGTATTGTATTAACTTGTTCGCCGCAACAACACATTGTTATCCCAACAGAAACTACAGCATGCAGATGCCTCAGCATTATGTATTCGTGGAGTTTATCAATGTAAGTCGTCATTATTCGAATGTTTGATATACTTAAATTAAAATATTATATATATATATATATTAAATATACTAATTACATTTTTTTATTATCATACATATATATTTTCTTCCCCTCCTTTAACAAAATTTCGAAAAGAAAAGAAAAAAAAATAAACTGTTGAATATTGAATTAATCATGGAGTAATTTTGTAAGTTAAGAGAAAGTCAGACAAAGGCAGTGCATGTTTGGGGGGTTCTTAATGAATTATAGGGAATAGTTTTAAGAACATAGGATGGTGAGGGCAAAAGATCTCAAACACCCAAAGATCTAATCAAGTGTATAGTGAATAGGATGGTCTTTTAGTAACAATTAAATTCTGATAGTAGACCTCGATTTGTTGTCCGTCCGTTTTTTTATATGTACCAAACATAAAAAGTTATTCAACAGAAAATAGTAATAATTTCAAGATGCACGTTCAAAATTTTGTTTTGGTAGATGTTAACTAATGAGGGGCGAAGAACCACACCCCATCCGACGAGTTATAGCTTTTCATTCGAACGTGCGTACTATTCTTAAATCTTGTAACAACATATTGTTTTCACGACCTTCAAAGAAAAACGAAACTACCATTACAAGTTACTTACTTTAGCCTTGTTTATTTACAAAAAAACATAAAATCGCATTAAAATTATAAAAAAATAAATGAAAATCCCATTACCTTATGTCTAAAGGCAGATTTTTGAAGAATTCATGAAGAAAACCCAAAATATTCAATATACAATTTTTTAAGGCTTTTACAAAACGGTTTAGCTCACGGTGATTATCGCTAGAGCCGAAATATTTTGGGAATCATAATAATATAAAAGGATAATTGTAACTGAACTATAAAAGTTTAAATGAAATTTTTTTAAGTGACATCGTAAGCACTAAATTGTTCAATCTATAAATGAAAACTGATATTAAATTCTTAGGTAATGATCCAAAATTTCACCGCATCCGGATCCCAAGAGTATTTCAGTTTTTTGATCCCCTTTTTTTGCTGTGAATATGTACATAGTTTCTTAAAATGTTTCATTTGTAAAATAAGCTGTAGCATTGACTAGTTTTTTCCAATATTCTCTATGTGATTAAATTAATGATAACCGTATGTATATAAGGGTTTCCATTCGAACAAGCGTCATTCAACTAATCGAGGAATTTCGTTTAAAAAATTACTTGTGTAATATTATACCAAATATCGCATAAATGAATAACTGGAATATATTAGATTATTCGGTAAAAAATAAGTTAACAAATTGCAGTTCTTTTTTTTAATTTTTTATTATATAATAATATGTAAATATCCTTTCTAAAAATAATATGCATTTAAATTTTTTGATCATATCGAATCTTTTTAAATTTTCATTTTGTTTAAAACAAAATCACTCTTTTTGGTGCTTTAAAAATGCTATATATGTTTTTAAGTGGCTTTTAGTGAATACGGGGACTATGCATTCTCAACCAAAATTTCTGTAAATGATTGAGTTTGAAATTTTTCAGGCTCAAGATCAAATGTTTTTACTTTAAATAAAGCAAAAACATTGGCACATTTGTTTCAAAAAATTGATCTATATTCTGCATGACAGGTTATACAGCTGTTTCGGGAAGAGTCACCAACCCTCATCAGTAACCAAAAGCAGTAGATGGTTTGTTTGGTAAAAAGTTAAATTCATATATATTTGCTGAGAACATCCAAATGAGAATTCAAGCAAAAGTTATACTATTTAAGCCCCTTCCAATATAACAAACTCAAATATAGAACAACTTTGAAACAAATAACTTTGAAACAAAAATGTTTGTATACAAGTACACACTGCATACTACAATAAACATATATGTTTTTGTTTTGAAAAAATAAGAAAAACAATTTGTTTTTGCTAAACTTACACTTAGCGTTAACGGCGTGCCCTATTTTTAAATTTATTATTTTATATAAAAATAAAAAATGTTATTTTCGATCTTTATCATTTTAATGATTGAGTTTGAAATTATTCAGGCTCAAGATCAAATGTTTTTACTTTAAATAAAGCAAAAACATTGGCATATTTGTTTAAAAAATTGATCTATATTCTGCATGACAGGTTATACAGCTGTTTAAAAAAATCTTATTCGGAAATTATGCCCAAATAAGCGATGTACCAAAAGAAAGCAAATTTTTGGGATTAATGGTCGCATCACTACCGACATATCAAATAAAGCTTGCAATCCCCAGAAAATTATCAATCCAAAAGAATTCCGATTTTTTATTTATTTATTTTTTTTTTTTTTATAAAGTTCTAGTCATCTACAATTTTGAAATTTATTTCTCTAGAATAACTTAAAATGGACCCAGCTAAGATAATAATAAACTCTGAATAATCATTATATGTATATTTATTTATTTAATTATCAATTATCGAGCATGTTTAAATCTAGTATTACTATATATTACATACTCATTTCTCAAACAAAAAAAGAAAAATTTGAATTCTGTTCTTAAAATTATAAAATAAATTTTCAGAGGAATCGTAGTGTACAAAAATTATTATAAAAATTTAAAACTTTCGATTAAAGAATATACATAACTTTAGAAAGTCAGTCAATGGGTATCTCTTTTTTTTTTACTATCATGTTATGATGATGATATCGTAAGTTTGAAAAAATTGTTAACAGAAAAGAATAGAATACAAGAAGGCATAGCAGTATGACAACACCATGACATTTTCCCCGTTTTTAATTAAAAATTACCACTTCTCTCGTCAACTGCCATCCGTAAAGATACTACTGTACAAATTTAAAGAAGCTGCGTCATCTATTTTGTGTTTGACAGCCATTGAAAGCAGACAACGTCTAACATTTTTTCAAAAATGGAAAAAGTGAATTTCGAGTTCTGATAAAACAATCAACCAAACCAAGGAAAGGCTTGAGAAATACTAGGGAACTCTGCACCATCAACTTCAACGGTTGCGAAGTAGCTTACTGAATTCTGTTGCGATCGTACCAGCATATGGTCGCTCAAAAGAGGTTGTCATGACAAAGTCGTCAGTAAATCCATGGAATGATATTGAGCGATCGGAGAATTAAAGTGTCTGATGTCTGTGAAGCTCTATGCATCTCAACTAAGTAGGTACATCACATTTTACATACATATTTGGACATGAAAAAAGCTATCCGCGCGATGGGTGCCGCGGTTGCTCACACTTGACCAAAAGGGCTACTGTGTGACTACTGCAAATTACTTTTGGCGATATTCAAACACAATCCGCGAAGTCTTTGCACTATTTCGTAACCGTGCACGAGACATGTAGCCATCGCAACACAGAGAAGTAGAAGACATCTCCGGGCGAAAGCCAAGGTGGATCTGAAGGCCAACAATGTCATGGCAACAATTTTTTGGGATGCGTGCCGTGCCTTTCACACCGATTACCTTGAAAAGGGAAAAACGATCAAAGCTGTTGGACAAAAATAAATAAATTGAGTTACGGACTGCTACCCCATCCATAATATTCTCCTACGAATAATTCCTGTTTACAAATCTGAAGAAATGGCCCGGTGGTTGCGGATCTTGCAAAAATCTATTATTTGGAAGGAATAAAAATTTTGGTAAAATGCTAAATGTGTCGAACTAAAAAGGTATAATCGCTTTTTTGGCTGAAAAAATCGTTTATTTAAAAAGTCAATAAGTCAAAACTCAAACTGTCCTCGTATTATGATTGTATGTGCTTTTTTGATATGACGCGTCATTGTATATGCATTAAAAACGACAGCAAATTGAAACGAATAGTTTCAATAAAAAAAAATAATTTTGTAAATGAAAATAATGTTCATCATCGGCAATACGTTTATACAAAGGCCTAAACCAACATTATAATGGTAATATTTATGTAAGTACTCGTATGTGAATGTACGCGTGTATGTATGTAGGCACGTAACAGTTGTGTTAATAAAAGTGTACATACTTGAAAATTCAAATGAAATTCAACTTTGAATAAAGTGACACAACAATATGCTAATAAGAAGACAACGGCAATGACGATGGTGATGATGGAAATGATGTGGTGTGATGAAAGTACCTGTTAAGAACCCTTTCTCAATAGACAAAACCAAAAGTTTATCAAAATACAGAACAGACGCAAACAAACAAAACGCAATATGTTATAAATATTGGTTAAAGAAGAAGTCAATTTCTGACGTTTTTCTTTTACAAATACGAGTAAACAAGTATGTACATACTTATGTACATGTACGTACACAGATGTGTGTATGTTCGGTTTAATGCAAGTTGGCTGAAATAAACCTAAAATAAAATTTACAGCTTTCAAAAATGGAGTGGAGAAGCATTTTGACATAATATTTAATGATTGGTTTGATTTTGCTTGATTTAATGTTTTTAAAATTTTTAATTTTCCATTGCACTATGGGTCAAACGAACTGATTTTGAAGCAATAAATTACAGGAAGCAGCTAGACCTTCAAAATTTAGTACAGGTGACTATGATAGGTACCTTAGTATTCGGTAAAAATTTCAAGTCGATCCGCCCTAACCTCGCCCGCTTCTAGTAGTTATATTGTTTGTGATGTTAAAGGTCACCGGAAATTAACATAATTTCATAATTTCTTTATGTTGCTTAACAACATAAAAACGGTCATTGGATAATGACAGCACTCTGCTAGGAATAACATTTATTTAATAATCAAATTAAAAAAAATAAAGTCAATTCTGTAAATAACATAAAATTATAAAATTAACCAAGTATTCTTTTGCTAGTGTTAAGCTCGTCTTACAATTAAATTGTATAAACGTTGGTATTTTATAATTAACTCTTATGCCAAAATTATCCAATGTTTCATCCAGAAGTTGAGATAGAACCTCTGCCTCCTCTTCGAAATCAGAAAAATCTTCATTTACGATAGCACTTGACGTAGTCGGCAAGTGATACTCAGGAATATCTGGAATTTTTTAATTAATTTTTTCTCTTGGAAGCTGCAAACTATTCTTTGCTGAATAATCCACAGCTCTGTTAAAAAACATCAGATATATTGTGTTCTCTAGAGTCCTTTCGTGGATGCTCAATGCGATCCTTTTTATAAAATTGGTTTCTCGCCCCAGAATAATTTTCTCCAGCTCATCTTCATTGTGAAGAATGTGCTAAAATTGTATCCAGGTCGCTGATACCATTCGTAATTTTGAAAATATATTTTGTTATAGACGAAAATTATTCCAGATCTGAAAATGCTCTTCGCGCCGTATTGCCGTCGTTCGTTGAACACCACAGGCATCTGCCTAGGTGGTTGAGCACTACGATGCAATCCAAAATGAGTCCAGACGTCACATTATATGACATAATTACTTTTAGTGCAGCCTGACTGTCCGATACTATGTAAATGGGTGTCCTTTTTTTGTTTCTTCTAAGACATTCAGTCAAATGGAGGGGTATTTTCCCATGTGTAAAGCACGTTAAAAATTGGTACCGAATATGCCCACGTCCGGTGTCCCCATTTGATTGTTTTGAGCCATCTGTGAATCACATATTAGAACCCTGCTCTGGTTCGCAGGTCCTACTGGTCCATAAGCTACATTCCAATATCATTGTTTAAAATTCTCTGAAAATATATTTCTTAGTAGCATGCTATCCGTGACTTTCTCTACCGGGTCGTTTGTGAAGAGTATTGCGACTCTCATGTGAACCTTTAGGTCACCGTCCTTTATGCTACCAAAATCCTGAAGTCGTACGGCCCTCATGCACGTATATTCGATGACCGGCTTATGCAATACTTTAATATATTTGGTTTTGGCTGAAACACCAATGAGCTTAATTAATATTAGCAATATTAGCAAAAATTGCATCGGATTTCCACCACATATTGCAGAAAAGCCTTTGTTTTCGTAAGCATGTTCAAGATTTTCCCATCAATTGAAGTCATAGTTCAGACTTGCTAATATCTTTCTACCTTTAATAAAAAAAAATTATTTTTATTTTTTAATTTTACTCAAGGTTAACAGGCAAAGAAAAATAATTTAGAGCAGTTGGGCGTCGGCTGCAGTTGGTTCTACAAATAAATGAAAGTACACATCTTTCGTTACCTTCCTCCACATATATGTATATTGTTTAACGAATACGTCCGACTAAACAAAGCACACAGAAAAGACGACATTGTCACAACAAATTATTTACTTTATTTGAAACTTATCAATAATATATTTTTTTACACATCTGAATTAATATTTCCATTTTAGAAAAATTCTGTACGGTTATAATATTTTGTTAAACAATAGTTTAAATGTCAGCCACTATAAAGCTGAATGTCAGAGAACAAAATCAAACCAAAAAAAATATAACTTTGAAAGCTTGGCTTGGGTTGCCAATTTTTTATTTTTGGGCTTTTCAAAATGTTTGGTAGTAAATGCCATTATCACCATTTTTAAATAGTACACTTTAAAAATTGACTTTTGCCTCAAAAACCAGTTATTTGACCCACTGTGTATTGAAAGGAATTTCATAAATTACAGTTACAAATGACTGAATAAACATTTAGAATACTTCACCTATCTTGCAAAAATTAATCTAAGCATTGTAGCATAGGCTCTTCTCAACAAAATTGATAATTTAGTATGTAAGGTACTTACGTGTGTGTTGTTTTGTTTTATAAACAAAAAGAAATTATTTTTCTTACTATCCAACATTTATAACAACATCGTAAAGTGCACTGCGATGCCAAAGGAAAAAAGACAAAGTTTAGAAAAGAAAAACCAACAATTGTTGACTTAAAATTGTGTTAATTAAATTAAAAAATGCTAATGGAAAGGTATTCTTATGCATACGTACAAAAGATACATCTTAGTTCGTACGAACATACAAAATACTCATACTATAGTAATGTAATTCTATGAGTCTAAAACAGGCCTGGCCAACCGAAATCGATCTGCGGGCCAACTTGTTTGTCAAAAAATTTTCGCGGGCTATATACTTATTCCTGAATCATTTGTTTTATTTCAGTATATACTCAAATACAAATTAATGAGATATTTGTTTTTCTTTGCTATCGTTCAATGTTTTTAAATCTACATCAATTTTAGTATGTTCTAGCACATCGTAATTGGCTATCAAGATTTACATCTGTTATTGAAGCGCGAAATTTACGTTTACAAAATTTGGTTTTGAAAAAAAAATCTTCACAACAAACATATGCAGATCCGAAAGAGCTTACAATTTTTAGAGCAAATAATCTTAAGTTAGGATACTTTTCCGTTGTTATATGCGTATTGTGAAAATCAATTGTTGATACCGTTTGATGAACCTCCTTAAACTCATTGTTACATTGCAAATTAATTATTTCCATCTGAAAAGCTCCTGGAACATTGGAAACTTCTACATGCAATGGAGAAGAAAATATCTCAAACCTTAAATTCAATTCAATTCAATTCATCAGCGTACTTTGCCTAATTAGTAGTGATAGAGAAGAAGAAATTATATATTTTTAAAAATCCCAACTACTTTGTCTCCAGACCGGTTTCTGGAATTGAGCCTTCATCAGTGATTATATTAAACATTGAAAAAATTGTTATGTTGAATAGATTGTTTCTATATGAATTTTTTCTACTTATGGCGACCGTGAGATTCAATCAGTTTTCATACGATACAACTTTTACTTCGTATTAATCTCAAATATATCAATCGTTATTTTAAAATTTTTTAATTATTGATACAATATTTAGTGCAGTTTCGTTAGAGTTGCCATATGTAATGTATAGTTTGAATCTGCTGCACAGTGTACTTTCTATATATTAGAGATGTTGCCAGAGAGCAAATTTTTCAGACAGTTTGCAATTAATATATAATTAACATGCAAATATGAAAATTGCTTTTTAGTAGTGCGTGGTAGAGAAGAAGAAAGCATATATTTCTAAGTTGGGATATCAATAATTAAATTATCTTAACCCTGTAGCCCGCTGTTTGAGCTGATTAATTTTTTCGTTTACAAACGGGTCCAACTACCTCAGTTCATCATTTAAATATGAAAGTGGAGTTCTCTCTCCAGCCACAACATTTTCAATTTCCACCCGTAATTCAACCTTGGAAAATAGACAACTGTATTCGTAACTTAATTCGATAAATTATGCTTTGAAGTTACGCATGCGTTCAAATATAGTTAACTGTTTTTATTACTACATCTGTGACATGCTTCATGGACAATACTTGAGCATATACATTTTGTTGTTGTTTCAACAGCGTATTACAAAGGTTTTTAATATTGAACTATGTAGTCAATATTTCAGAAAAAAGTTTATTTTAAAAATTTTAGTAGATTTTGTAATACTTATACTTATAGATTCTGAAAATTTTTACAGTGAATAATAATCATGCAACGGGCCGCATAAAAAAAACATAACGGGCCTCGACTCTGTCACGCCTGTCTAAAATAATAGTTAAATGTTAAATTATTAACGGCATGTGATAGTTGTTTACAATCTAAACGAGGAGTACTAAGGGTACATGGTATTTGCCTTTTCAAGTGTGAGATCAATGGTTAATGGTGGTTAAGTTATGCAATATGTTTTCTTTTATTCATAACTTAGATTTTAATTCTCAACATATGAAAACCATGATGAGAGCGATGCACTGAATAGCGAAATGGACCAGTATGTGGTTTTCGGAAAAATAACTTACATTATTGATTTTTTATTTATTTTTTATACTCTTTTTTGTGCTCTTCAACTCCCTTTTCACAAGAATCCAATATCTCTCCAATAGCCACTAGCTTTGGTACAAAAACCACGTTATTATTCTTGTACCACTCAGATCTTTCTTGCCGTTATGACAGAATGCCAAATCGGGCCAAAAATATTAGCTTATAAAAGGAAGCAGTCTTCTTTGCAAACACTCCTTAATATAAATTTTGGTGTTTTTAGAGCACGTTGTAACAATTGACTTGCTTCTTTTGCCGCAACTGCTTATTGCTCTTCATACCAGGAACTTTTTTTTGGAAATTTCGTCAGCTTTTTGGTTCTAAACTTATCTTCGACATTTCCTCAAGCGTCAGCAACATACAAATTTCGACCCAGGTGCTGCGAAAAATCAGCCAGAATATACGTTTCGTCGTTCATTATGCAGTATTAGTATTTTTTATGAGACCTGATTTCAATTTACGTGCTCTGTTTTTTTACTCTAAAACTTTTTCCAACATTCCTGTCTGGAACCATTTGCATTTTATATACTTTCAAACCTGTATTGGCTTTAAATTTCGCACCAAATAGTCTGAGCAATGAGCTTACCGGGATGCTTTTCTACCGGATGTGTTCGGAGCTCTTTCTATTTTCTTGGCGCTAAAAACATCGTTTGGACTTTTCTTTCTTCCCGAACCACATTTCCTACCAATGGTCAAATTCTCCTGATAGTTTCTATTAACCTTTGCTTTTTGGGCAACTTTTTGTACAACCAAGTTAGATTTTTTTAATAATTTTAGCACGTACTTTTATTTGGTCACTCATTTTAATCAAACTAACAACAAATGAATAGGATTGTCATTGTCATTGGCATATAACTTGATAAAAAAAAAAAAAAAAGATTTCAAATAATGCTTGCGAATAAAGTTAAGAGGAAAAACGTGTGTTCGATCTCACTCCTTACCTAATATATCTATCATAAATTGCAACCTGATTCCTGTATCAAAGAAATACCAGATTCCAACTGTATGCTCAATCGTGAGGTTTACTGTACGTGCATATGTACATTTGTATATATATTCGTAATCATGCTTATAATAATTAGCATCATGTCTCACATTGTTTAGTGTTAATGCAAGCAAGTTAAAGAAAAATCTTCCTTTTTCTTGTAATGTTTACTTGATAATTCACAGAAAGTATAGTCATGAGCAAACATGAAGAAACAAACATACAGGCAGACACACACACACTCAATTAATACCGACATAAAGGATAAAACATTAAAACTTGCAGACTGGCATTTAAGTCTGCCTAACTCAAATCAATCTTGGTTATGGTTAAAAAATATCCACTAATAAATGAAAAATAATATGTATTTAACATCATACATACATTTATACGAGTACATACACAAACAAACTACATACATTTATTGATTGAGTTTTTAAGTGTTTATTAAATTAAATGCAAAATATTGCATGTATGCGTTGATGAATTATAAACAAAAACAATAAAAAAAATTAAAAGAACAGAAAAGCAAATAATGCAAGCACCAAGACTCATTCCTTAACTCATCCGAGATTTAGTTTGTTTTTCCATGTTCTTTGTACGAGTATCTGTTCATAATGACCGTGGTCATTAACTACATACATAGTATATCAGGGTATACTCGTATGTAGTGATCATAATGTGATTTGGGGGTTTTTATTTCAGAGGTTTTTGTGTTTACAAAATGCGCTACAGGTGGTGATTTTCCAATTTCGTTGCCTGAAATATAAAAGGACATAAATTTTGAAAAACATTATATTCATAAAATTCGATGACATGGCATAAACCTTAGGATTACTTGACATGCAGTTGCACTACCGTATTATGGATTTCTGAATGCCAATGTGGCTAATGTATGGCTAAAATATGGAAAACTGTAAACAAATAAAAACAAGTAAGAGTGTTATATTTGGCTGTGCCGAATCTTTGATACCCTCCACCCGTGTTCTAAACACAATGTCATAACCAGGTTCTGACAACCTTAAAGAAAAAAGGCTAGATTTAAAATTATATCGGCTAGATTAACAAAAATTTTAGGACAACGCCAGTCGACTTCGCCATTTATAATGATCGAGAATACATAGAGTGTATGGGGTCTGCGGAATTTATTTCGATGAGTTAACAAACGGATTGACAAACTGATATATACACTCTGTGCAGTGCTAAAAAAGCCCGATGAAAAATGATGAAAATTCTTTTTTAAGAAAAGCCACATTTTTAAGAAAATTTACTTTTTAAGAAACGGTACTAAATCAGGATCACATATGCTAAGTTTATAATCGAGACGAAATTTTTCATCAACTTTTTACGATTAGTTACATACATCATTAGATAGTAAGGAATATTGAGAATTAAAAGAATCAACATCATTTTTTGAAACTGTTATCAATGCTACAAAGCGAACATTGATTCACACTTACACATGAAAAGACAGATAGCTTTACAACGCTCCCATAGAGCATGAAACAGATGTTTGGACTCCTCTATATGAGTATCATCTGGATACATGAAATTGCAAGGTCTAGAGTGATTCTTTCAATTCCATTTTAGGCTTAAAGCCCAATATCATCATTCCAAATTTATGAAGATTGTGTACCCTATTCACTTGTTCATACGACAAAAGCATAGGAATTTGTCCTAGTTTGATTTCATACCAAGAATGTTTTATATTTATATCTCTGATTTTTCCTAATTCCTGGGTTACTGGATTTTGTTTCGAGACATGTATTAAACGATGTATACGCACTACTGCATTATCAGTACGTTGTGACAATACCTTTCGTTATGCCTTATCCTTTTGAAAGTAATTAAAATATTGTGCTGATAGCGCTAAGTCGATACCGTCCCCCCCCCCACCATTTGTTAGTTTATTTAATCATTAGTGCAAGCAATCTTAAATTATGTCCTCTGCCCCCCCCCCCCCTCAAAGGGTATAACCGGTGTGCCTTACTAGCTGACCGCAGTCCTCAAAAAAAAAAAAAGAAAAAACCTAATATAGGAAAACACTCAAACGATTTCCCTTCTCTCCCCACTCCCTCTACTCAAAAATCGCATAATCCAAGATATGTTTTTGTTAGTGCATCAAACGAAAAACAACCTCTATCACATTATTCATGGTTTGCCATTTACCGAGCTATTCAGCTCATTAGCAATTTCCCAACTAAGAGACGATAAATTACTCTCAGGGGTCATTTTACTCACATTTGATCTCTATAACATCCCAGAATCCATTAACTATTGGGTCACACTGCTAAACGTTGTAGAAATTCCCCCTCTTGCGTAAACTGTAATCTCTCACCCCACAAAGATTTTGTATGTACAAGAACCTACTATGCAAATTGTGCTGAAGAGCATCCCGCATCATCTAATAAATGTACGAAATTTGTACAACAAAAAGAAATTCTTACAATAAAAACAAAAAACGAAACACCACAAGAAACACCACATGACTCACCTCATATTTGAAAATTGCAACAAAATCAAATACCACTTCTAGCAATACCATTCCAATGTTAATAATACAAATAACCTTAAAACAACAAATACAAGAGAAACCCTTTAAGCCAATATCTAATCTCACATCTGAATTAAACGACACTTTTTTGAAAACAACTCAAAACAAAATAACTCTCAACAACTCTACTCCAAACACACAAATTTTTACAACTACAAATAAAACTAACAACAAAAAATATCTACATCAAACAACAACAAACTCACCAACTTTCTCAGGCTCTCTGAGCATAAATAACATTTACACAATCCCCCCACCCATAACAACAAATTCAACAAAACATAGCTCTGACATTGATATTCCAATACAAGATTTAGAACCTACGATGAGTTATTGGAATAATCGAGTTAACTCTTACAATTTATTAAGACATCTCCTAAATGTTACAGACAACTTCTCTTAATTTTGATTTCTATGGTCATTAATATTCTTAAATGGAATATTCGTGGGTACCATAACAATTACACCAACCTACAACTTCTTATATCTGAAAAAAATCCAGATATAATCTGTTTTAACGCTTGGAGTTCTCTTTGTGGTACACTTTTAGAAAAAATTTTATTTTATTCAAATCTCAGCACATTAAATAACGGCTCCGCAACTCATCTCAGCTCACACAACACCTTTACGCACATCGATATTTCAATTGTTTCTATTTCCATTATAGATGGCAAGTCATTTACGACCTATACAACAGCGATCACTATCCAATCTTGACCAGTTCCTAATTAATAATCACAGCCCTTAACTTAATGTATCAAAATTCAATACAAATAAAGCAAATTGGGATATTTATCGGAAACATATCTGTCGTTTCAGCGAAAATTTTCATATATCACAAAACATAAATAAAGACCCACCATTTATTAGAAAGGTTATTAGACTATCCGCCAATGAAAGTATCCCATTAACAACAACAAAAAGGATATCCAAAATGGTCTCATGATTTACAACATTTACGAGATTTAAAACAAAATTTGTGGAAAAAATTTAAACAAAATATGTGCGCTAAAAATTTCATTTCATATAAGAGAAACAACGCCATTTTTAATAGAGCTAAAAAATTAGCAAAAGTCAAATTCAATGAGTTTACTGTAACCTTGTGGCAAAATATACGAAAACTTACAGGTGCGTACACCCCTCACACAATAAGCTCAATCTCTTTAAATGGATCATATGCTGAATACTGGTCTCTTAATTAAAAAAAAAGATTACATATCTTAAAATTTCCAAAATGCAAAAGCCCAAAATTTAACATCTTTAAATGTAACAAACTTTCCTGTAAAATCTAAACTAATAGAGCAACCTCTTAACTTACATGAACTGACCTACAGTATAAACACATCCAAAGGAAAACTCCTATCCAATGCTTAAATCCCTCCCCAAAACATTCAAAATCCGTACTTTAAATTTATTTAATAACATATTCGACATAGGATTGATTCCTCAATTATTTAAAACTGCATCTGTAGTCGCCATTCATAAAAACAATAACCCTATCTCTCTACTGCCTTGCATCTCGAAACTTTTTAGAAAAAATTGTCTCAAGACGCTTGATGTGATTCATAAAAAAGCATAAACTAATGACACAGAACCAAATAGGGTTCCAATCTGGCCTAAGTACTATAGATTCACTATTATATTTAGATCACATCATATGTAACAAGTAAGAAAAGTATAGTCGGTCTGGACCGACTATACGATACCCTATACCATGGTTTAGAGACCCTACCTTTTCGTTCCAACTAATTGGATATAGAAAATAAGCATAAACCAAATTTGAGTGCCATTTTTATTAATTTTCTTTGCTGCAGATATGAAAAAGTTCATATCGGGTGCTATATTTATATGGGGACTAGGTCGAAAAATGGACCAATCCTGGCCATATTTAGTAAAGTCACTTATATTTTGAAAAAATATAAACAAACCAAATTTGAGAAAAATCTGCAATATTTTTGTTTTTTGATAGATTTAAGTGAAGATCGGAAAGCAGCTCTATATGGGTCCTATGACTAAGAATTTTCCAATAGGGATTATTTTTGGACTACAGATTAATGGATACAATAAATACATACAAACCCAATTTTACTAAGATCTATATGATAATTTGGATCTTATGTCAGTTTATGCCGATTTCATAGGGGTCATTTGTATGGGGACTAGGTCTGAACATGGACCTATTTTCACCAATTTCAAAAGCGTTCATCCTATGGCCGACAAAAGCTTATATACTAAATTTTATCAAAATATATTCATATTTGCTACCTGTAGTTTGATTACAAGGTTTACATGGACACACAGACGGACGGACGGACGGACGGACATCGCTAAAATGACTCAGAAAGTAATTCTGAGCTGATCGGTATAATAAACGATAGGTCTAGGTCAAATATTTTTGGTAGTTACAAACAGCAGCACAAACAGCTTGTCTATAACCCTCTGAGAATTATTTACGGAATAATTGCAGTGTTTATTAAATCCACGCACAATCTAAGCATATGTGAAAATTTTCCCAACTATCATTGTCGACAACACTATAATTGACAGCAAATTTTTCCGATGCCATTTTAACCAACCTTAGTGTTCCACTATTGCGGTATTCAATTGTCGTGTTGGTAGAAAAACAGCACTATTTTCGGGCATAACTATGGTTTCCAAACAATTGGGTTCATAAGATTCTGGTGAATACATAGTATGTATTGGCAAATATTAATGTCCTTATCATTGACCAAAGCGCTCCGTATGAGATTCAATGCATTTTTAAAAAGATTTGGTTCATTATACAAATTGGCGTTAACGGTGAAAAGTATTACTTCACGACCATAATATGGTGGTTTAATGATTTCGTCATCTTCATCCTCTGAGTCGGAAATGGATATTTCATACTCTGGGTGCCAAGAGATCATTGGTCAATCACACACTTTAGGCGGTTTAAATTAAAATAAACAATTGCGCCACAATTTCATAAATTTACATTTGCATTTCAATTCTATTTATTTTAAACAAAACTTCGCGTTATCATTATGAAATTATACAAATGGCTGAGGCGTATAAGTGGCAGAAAGCAAGAATGAACTAACTACAGGCCACGTAACCATAACGTAACGTGTTAGCTGTTTTTACATGAAAAGCATTGGGACGTTCCGGTTACATTCGATAACTATTCAAAATGCTCTTCATATATCAAAAAACAGCCGTCACGTTACGCTACGGTTACGTGTGGGCCTATTGCACTAAAGACCCAACTGAAATGCAACTCTGTTTGTTAATACCAAAAATTGTATTTACCCTAAATCAAAATATTACGTAATTTTATATAAATGAAATGCATATAAGGAGAAAACAGTTTTGAGCTGATTGGTAGAAAACATTGACCTTTTATATATATTACAATTTTATGAAAGCATTTATATTTTATATATAATTTAGAATGCTATGAACATTGATAAATAATATAAATAAAATAATATGCCGATTTATATCTAATATACAGTTATTATGGATACACATATGTATATAGAATATATGCATATTAGTGATTGTACGACAGACGTATAGAGTGCTGCCATATTTGTGTTTTTTGGCTTTTCAATGTTAACAGTTGTAGGGATTTAAAATGGGATGAAAATAATTCTGTGGAAGCTCACTTATTTGTTGAATGTTGGATACTCTAGGAAAAGATTTAACAACAATTTTTAATATTCTGATATAAAGATTCACTCATGAACCATCACATATTACAACTTTATTATGAAATTAGTAAGATGTACTGATTATCCTAATTGGTTATTTCATTATATCACTAGATATAAAGCAATAAAATTGTTATTGATTTCTGGTTTTAAAATGGGATGAAACAATTCTATGGAAGCTCACTCATTAACATACGACATTTATAATTAGTTTAGAAAGATTTAACAAAAATTTTTAGTTTTCTAATATAAGGATTTATTCAAGAGCCTTAAAATATTAAAACTTTTTATGAAATTAGTAATGCTCAGTACACACGATGGAACATAATTTTTTATTTATACCTAAGTACTTCAGTATTATTTTTCTCTGATATTGGCGATTTTTTGGATTTATTTCGGAAAAAAAGCGTGGCAATACGGATCGTCACTAATATGACACGTACCATACATTCACACTCAAAAACAACAACAATAATAGCTATGACATACAAAATAAAAAATTGATTAACTACTATAACAAGATCAAATAAGGGAAATCATATTTTTACAAAATAAAATTGTGGTGCCATCTACTGTGGCATAGTCACACTAAGGAGCAAACTTTGTCTGTTAATTGTATTTACCCTAAAATAAAATATTGCAGAATTTTATATAGCTGAAATGCATAAGGAGAAAACTATTTTGAGCTGATTGTTAGAATACATTGACCTTTTATATATGTTATAATGTTATGAAAGCTTTTATCTTTTATATATTAATTAGAATGCTATGAAAACGTTGATAAATAATATAAATAAAATAATATACCGATTTATTTCTAATACGCGGTTCTTATGGATATACATATATATAGAATATATATATAGAATATATGTATACATATATAGAATAGATATAGAATACATATGTAGAATATATGTATATTATTTAGAGTATTTTGATATTTGTAACAGAAGCGTGTATCAATTTGTAACATTTTGCGATATTATAAAAATCGCAAAATATTTACATTGATTATAGGTATATATATTTTTTTATTTAATATATGTATGTATAAATAAGTAAATGTTACACACCAAAAATGTAACATCAAAAGTTATTGTGGCGTTTTTCTTTAAATAAATTATGCATAAGAAAGTTTAAAATAAAATTTTTTTTGTTAAATTTAAATTGTTATTATTTTTAATAATAACAAGGTTGTTTGGTATTATTTGCTTTTGATATTGCTAAATTTTTATATTATTACCACTACGACCACAAAAAAAAACAAGTACAGTGGACCGTTTATAGCATATGAGCCACAAACTGAAAGTTGCTGCGATCCTTGATTGCCGGGACTAAAAAGTTTCCATTTTTCCTACAAGCCTCCAATAAAAAATTTGGGGCCGATCGGATAACGCTAAGGTCTGCCCAAAGTTAATTGAAAAATTAAAACACACTTTATGGTGAAATATGGGGCTTTTAATAAAAATACGTATGATTATGCAACTAAAAATACTTTTTTTTGGATAACTAGACTTGACGTCGATTTCAAATACAGTTTCTATTCTAACAAGCCGTAAATGATCAAAATCGTTAGAGAAACAAATAAGTTACAATTTGAAGATTATATTAGAACCGACATGTTGTGTGAGGGATATTTTCGACGATATGCTTCAATGCACTGTAAGATAAGTTGATTCTGTTCTTCGTCTTTCGTAAGGATCCTGTTGTAATCATTCATAAATTGTACATCGCGTTCCGCAGCGTCGTTAACAACAAACAGATCACAAACATCGAGAGCATCTTGATAATCTTCTTTCGTTTCCCAAATGGATGGATCATGCTTCAAGAATTCAGTGGTCAATCGGAAGGCATCGAAAAAATGATTGATTTTGTGTGACACGAAATCGCTCAAATTATTGTACAGCAATAGTTACGGGTCAAAGAATTTTCGATCATCATCCAATTTTACGATTGGTTCTGTTAATTACAAGCGCCTAACCATGTTTCGTTTCTCTTCGTGTGAAACATCTGAATCTAAAAACGCTAAAGCCATTGTTTCCGGTGCCAAATACCACAAATTACTTTTCCATTTACGTAAAACCGCTTCAGACACATCTGGGACAGTTTCTGCATATGCGATGGAGTCTTTCAAAAAATGTATATCTTGATTTGGGGCTCGTATGGCATTTGTGCATGTAAACCATGCTTTGACATACAGTCGCACGAGAAAAATACATATATCGCGTAGTCCATTCAATTCTCGTTGTGTCAAAGTGAACTGCTCCCGAAAGAGGTATATTTTCAAGGTGTATATGCCTTTTCCCACGAACCTTGCGTGGGATGTTGTACCAGGTGTACGAAAGCTTCCGCCGACTTCACCAAGGAAAGTTATTGTTAATTGTAGTAGTTCCTTGTAATCTGCGCGGATTTGTGTTTGTTGTAGCTGTTGGTTGCAGAAATTCTTAATGGCTTCGCAGTCAGCATTACTAATTTTTGAGCGTACAATTGGGTCTTCGAGGCCGCTTTTAAACGATTTATGGTCGAGATTTTCCCAAGTGGCAGCAAAACGATTAAAAATAGGCACGTGTTTCAATACGATTTCCAACATGTGATGGCGACATGGGAACTTGATGAATTTCGAATCGAGTTTGTGCTGCAACAGAATGCATGCGCCAGTGTTTTGGCATGTAAAAATCGTCCAAAAATTTAGATGTCCCTTCATAACTGGCGAGAATTGCGATTCGATCAATTTTGCTTCTGCCGAACAGGTCCGGCAACAGTTTTCCGTCCCAGTGAATAACCAATGACTGTACGCTATTGATTTACATATTAAAAATAAAATAGAAATCGGTGAAAATTAACATTATTCTTATAACTTCGAATTAAATATAAGTTTTGAACTAAACTAAATTACCTTTGTAATGAATTCTGTTTGAGTCTCCTCCGCTTCTCGCTTACGATATTCTTTTCATAACTCATAGATCGTAGATCGATTGATCACAAGCTCACCACAGTTATAAAATTATCTGCGCATGCTATCAAAATATGGACAGCATCTCAACATCTAATTTGGCCTTATCAAGTACTAGAGTAAGACGTGGCGAGATCCAATGATGTCGTCCTCTTGAACGTTTGGTATGATCATTGTCATCATCGGTATGTAATTCGCATGCCGCATCCGTACCCGTACTGTTATCATCGAATTCATATTCGTCTTCACTTCCAATGTAAACTGTATCCAGTACTGCAAAATATCAGTTGATGATTCATGTTTGAAGGAATTCAAACAGTTCAATAATTTCACTTAAAGGATTAATTGTTAAGTTCTGAATATTTTCTCTTCCGCGATTCTTCTTTTTGCTTTCGTTGTTCTGATCGCTGTTCTCGGCCGTATAACTTCTTGTCAACGCCTGCCATGTACCCTGGTCTTCCTTTCTGTCTTTGCACTAGCGATATCGAACAGATCGTCCATTGTTTCCTTGAAAATGTTCACGTTCGATTTTGTTTTACCCGATCTGCTATTTGCACTTTGTTTGTGGACATTTCTGCAGTCACCGTACAATTTTAGCAATTTATCTTAATATGTATATTTATCACGTATTGGTATACGCGCCTGTTGCCTCAAAATTATAGCTGCATCCACTGCTAGCTTAGCAGTTTCTTTTGCACAATTTTATCTGCCAACATTTACAAACAGCATATTGTATAAAAAAAACTTGCAGTAACTGTCTGTTTGATGGCAGTTTGGCTCCAGATATCAGGTGTGATACATGCCCAATTGATTCCACGGTGTGCAATTTGTCACTGGATCAAGTAACCATCGTGGATGTAGTCGATGGTAACTCAGAAGCTGATGTAAATGGTAAATCCGACATAGAAACAACAATTTATATTTAATTACTTAGATATGGATAACGTCCTATATATAGGATGGCAAGTGTTCATAATAAACACGACTGAACTGCTTGTTTGCTTGTAATATGGCGTTCACACTTAAGTGTTTAGCGAAGTGTTTAGTGTTTATGCGATAAACAAGTCAAATTGAGATGTTTTCCCATACATTTTTTCGTTTGGCTAAACATCTCAATTGAGATGTTTAAATCTTAAACACCTCAAAAACCGAAAATATGACAGAGTTGTATTTAACTTTGCGCATGTTCAGTGCAATATTTCTCATTTTTGCCAAGTTGGCATCCTTGTTTTTTAACGTTACTATTAAAGTGGAATTACAATCAAAAAAATACAATACAAATTACAATACAAAAATTAAAATAACGCATATATATTGATAATTTCATCATTAATATAATTTAAGTAGTTGGCCGCCAATTTAATGATATTATTTTTATCAATTTTCAAAATTTTATAATTTTTCAATTGTTTTTTATTTTTGAAGTAGCTGTTCAATCTGCTGAAATGTTTAACTTAAACACAGTAAATCAAGTGTGAACGACTGTGTTTTTTTTTGCAAAACATGAGCTAAAACACCTCAAAATATCGAAGTGTGAACACCATATAAGACACTGTTTTCTATTTCAAAATATGATCTCTTAATGGCTAACAAGTCAAATAAATCTTAACCTATAGTAAATTAAAGAGAGAGCGAGAAAGGACTATCTACGGGTGGTTTTCCTTATCACCAACCATCTACTCAAACATTTGAGAGCGTCAATACAATTAACCAGACGAACATATGTGTTGTTGTTGTAGCCAAAAAAAAGTAACGGAACACAGTTACAACAAAAAGCAAAGAAAGAAAGAGAATGTACAAATGGTGATAAGTTACTCAGCATGCATGTGCACATTGTGCATGCCATGTCAGCTGCAACATTCAATTGACGTAAAATTCAAATATAAACCGTTGTAACTTTTTTGTTTCTCTAACGATTTTGATCATTTATGGCTTGTTAGAATAGAAACTGTATTTAAAATCGATGTCAAGTCTAGTTATGCAAAAAACATACGTGTTTTGATGAAAAACCCCATATTTCACCATATAAAATTTATTTATTTATTTATTTTATAAAATGTGTTTTAATTTTTCAATGAACTTTGGACAGACATTAGCGTTGTCCGATCGGCCCCATATTTTTTATTGGAGGCTTGTAGGCCAAATGGAAACTTTTTCGGCCCGGCAATGAAACAAAAAAAATAGTAAATGGTCTAAAGTACAGCTATGAGAAAAATACAAAATTTGGAATAACAACAAGAAGAATATAGAAACATCATATTTTCTATTTTTTTTCTTAATTTATCAAAGATTTCTCGGGACCTGTTCCACCGTTTTTAATGAGTTTAGAAATAGAAGCCTTCCCATGATCATGGCGAATCATTCTCACTAAAAATGAGCACCCTAGCTATCCTGTTGAGGGCGTGATCGTGACAAGAACAACGTAGACAAATCATATATTTCAAGACTTTTCACATCTTAATTCAATTCTCGGGA
Source organism: Cordilura impudica (assembly GCA_963682025.1). Taxonomy (NCBI): domain Eukaryota; kingdom Metazoa; phylum Arthropoda; class Insecta; order Diptera; family Scathophagidae; genus Cordilura; species Cordilura impudica. The sequence goes on from OY821521.1 coordinate 111,386,470, forward strand.
CGTATTTAACCGATTTTGACGATTTTAAATAGCAAACTTCTCAGGATGTTAGTGAATCATTTTTAGTACAAACGAGTACACTAGCTGACCTATTAAAGGCCTGATCGTGATTTCCACAGACGGACAGACGGACATCGGAATATCAACTCCGCTTGTTATAAGGATCACAAATGTATATATATTATGGGGTCCAGAATTTTTTTTATAATTATTACAAACGGAATGACAAACTTATATATACCCTCTGCACACTGCATTTCCAATTAAACACTTATTTATTTCTTTATAATATACAAAATAGAACTAAATTTTAAAAATTTAACCCAATATCGGTTTGCTTTCCGAACTCTTTTGAAACTTTTCTTAACGGAGAATAAAATAATTTTGTCTCGTCAGTTTTTTTTTTTAACAATTTTTAAGAGGTGGGATACATTTTTATACCCTCCAGAGTGTGCAGAGAGAATATATAAGTTGTCATGCCGCTTGTGATAATAAGAAGAAAATAATCTGAACCCCATAATATATATATATTCTGCATCCGTATAACAAGCGAAATTGATATATCGAAGACCGTCTGTCCAACTGTGGATCGCCCCCTGTGTCAGCAGGGTTACTCATTTTTAGTAAAAATTGGTTCAACTGATCCCGAGATATAATTTTTTATGTTGTGCTTGTTATTGTTGTTATTCTAAATTTTGTATTTTGTCTCTGATAACTGTAATTGCGTTGTGTTATGGTCGTTGCGTTTGTAGCATTTGCTTTATGAGTGTGTAAGTATATTAGCTTAGCCCAGCCAGCATCGCCATACTTTTCTTAAACGATATCCCGAAATAAATACAGGAAATCTCCAATATTAAAGAAAAATAATAATAAAAAAGTATATTCTCTAAAAAAAAAAATACCTAGTTATTAATAAAAATTAAAAAAAAAAAATTTTATTTCGATCGAAATTATTTTTTTATTTTGCAAAATAATATACTTAGAATAACTTAACTATGTTACAGTTAACGAATTATTGACCCTAGTTAAGAATAAAAGTGAAACTAGTGCTGATGTATTTAAAATCGTCTTCTGTAAATAATAAACCAAAATATGGAATTTCAATTGACTTTACTCGATATCGAATGCGGTGATTTGGCCCCAGGTTCTCATATTTTTTCTTTTCACAATTTTTTTAAGAACTCTAAAAATAAACTTACAGAAAAATTTCCATATTACGAGGTTTTTCATTTGAAAACATATAACATTTTTCTAACTTAAACTTTTTTTTATACAATTTACCACTTTTTTACGAATCTACGATATTTGCTTAACAGAAAAGATCTCAGATTAGGAAGTTTTAGCATTTTTAATATTTTTCTATTGATTATGTTCAAAGGTTATTCTTTAATATTTGTCAAATCCCAATTTTCTTTTTTATAAAATCACCGCGAATATAAGAAAGCTTAAGAAAAGTTTATAAAAATTATTCCCGTAGACTTGACAAAAATAGTTCACTAAGTCCGCCAACCCTTGCTTCAAAACAATATACACAATTCATTACAACTTAATTGATGTCATTGCCAATTGTTTTGAATAAATTAAAGAATTATTTCATCGAGCTCAAGGTTTTTTTTTTTTTTGAAAAATGATTTCTTTATTTTTATTCCAATATTTCGCTATTCATCGAATAGCATCCTCAGGGATTTATATTAAATATTATATTAAATATTCTCAAAGTTAAAATTTGTAGAAAAATCAATTTTATGGTAACTAAAAAAAATTATTTTTACATTTTTAGATTGTTTTTATTTTTTTTTCTTTAGGGTTTTATGTTTTAAATTATTACCCAACAAATTAAAAAAAAATTACTTCTTGTTTAAATTTATTTTTTCAATTTTCTGTAAAATATTCATCACAATTCGTAAGAGAAGGTATATCTAAAAGACTAATCATTTCTAAACTATAATTATTTTCTAACTCTATTCGAGACTTCACATGGCGCAGGGAAGAAATAAGTGGATCGGAAGATGCTGCCAACATGTTGAAGAGGTTCTCATTTTGCCTTACCCTTGATGCTTTGAATGTGTTCTGCAATCTATATTTTTTAAAAAATTTGTTAAGAGACTCCTGTGCTTCTTCAGAAAGCTCTCCAATTGGCAAAGACTGGTACTCAATTATATCTTTGCCATGCGCCAATATTTTATGGACGGTCGGGGTCAACTTCTTCTGTGGATACATTTCTGCTAAAAGAGATGCAGTTTTCGATGCATATTCTCCATATTTTGTAGAATTGACATTTTCTTTGCAGTTTAAAACATTCAAGATCGTTCCCAATCTTTTCACGATTTGATTGTCAATTCCAGTGATTCTAGTTACTGCCTCATCATTTTCAAAAAATTTCCTAGAAGTGTTTCCATCGTTTGAGTTACCGTATCCGTTCTTGGGACAGTCTACTTTTAGTCCAACTTGTTTAAAAAAAGCATCCTGTATTTGCTTCTTTTTGATCTTTTCCTTATCCTTTATTGATGTATTTTCATCGAAGTTTTCCTCCTCTTGTGGTAGGGTATACGCCAGTTTTAGCAAGAACTCCATACACCTTATCCTTGCGTGCAATGGTGACATTCCATATTCGTAATTCTCCTCGTTTGTAGAATCGTTTAAATTAGCAAAGTTCTTCTGACTCTTTTTGCAAATCGGGCATGATAATGTTGAGGTTGTTCCTGTCAGTTCGTTTACGACTTTTCCGTCAACCATGGTCAGGAGGAACTCGTAATTGCATTCAATATATTTTCCTTCTCCAATTGGCAGCTTTGTAGGCTTAATCTTGCTTATATGTTCTTCAATGTCATTCACCGTGGTCCTTATGAGTTCTGCCGATTCCCTTGCAAACTGAAACACTATTGGTCGGCAATAATGCACTGATGACGGACGTGGATTTTTCCAGTATAGGGAAACATCAGATTTTAGCCGCAAAGGAACAACAGATGCCATAAACATATTTCCGTCCGATATTGTAGCGTCATCGGAAGATATCCTTTGCTTATAAACGCTTTGTCCGGATGATCCATCGCAGCCCCATTTGCTGCTCAATGTCAGTTTCTCAGGAAGAATTTTCACCTCATTTTCAGGAAGACTCTCCAACAACCGTTTTGCTGTATGGCCCATGAGATCCTGCAGATTGGCTTTCACAGAGACTTCCGTAAACTCCGTATGCAGTGGTCGTGAATTTATTTTGGCTTGCGTAATATGCTTGTATCCTGGTAAAACGTCAGCCCCGTGTCGCATCAAGGATGCCCGTAGTATCTCATATTTTTCTTTGGAAAGTTGTAAGTCCATAAACAAGGCCAAGGCTTCTTCGGAACCATACTTTTTAAGTGTGCGTTTGTGGGCGTGGGAATGCTTTCCTTAATCCTTTTTAGTCGCAGTGGGCTTACATCAGCAACAGACTTTGTAATCTGCGACCTAACTCTTTCACTTTCCTTTGTATATTTAATAGACAGCGCGTCCGATAAATGCTTCGTGGTCAAGTCATTGGTGGCATCGGCAAGTTTCCTCTTTCTTGTGAAAATTGAACACTCCTCAATACTTTTTTTTTTGCCTTGCTTTTGCTCCTCTGGTTGATGTGGTGGGTTTATCTACTGCCAATATATCCAGGGTGGTGTCTTCATTAAGCCAGTCCTCGTATTTGGAGTTGAAGTTCTGAATGGTTCGATTAGATTTCACCCATTTTGCCTTAATATTTGCATATATCAGATAAAAATTATTTTTTATACTTTCGCTTCTCTCAATATTTCCGTATAAGCTATCAAGTTCTTCTAAAGCAACTTCCGTGAAAAACTTTGGTGTGGTTGACCTTCTAAACAGTTCAAATAATTATAATTGTTTAACGCCATGGTTTCAGTACTTGTTGCGCCAACTTTCAGTCGTAGACTAATCCAGGCATTATGCTTATTTTGCAATATATAGGCTTATGCTAACATACGTAAAAATTTACCTGTTCCCTGCATACATATGGATTTAGGCTGAATTATGCAATTTTGATATTATGCTCGTGTCTAAATAATATTTGTGCCTACCTGGAGGGACCATAAGACAGTATTGTTCTTGACCATTTGTACTCCAAAGTAATTTCTAAGTGAGGTGCGTACCTGCGAATTTCAATGATAAGTTTTTTGTGCATCCTGTGTCTGTAACAGAATATTGGGAGTATACTTTGACAGAGGCTCACAAGTAGACAACCGACTTAAAATGTAATTTTCAAACTATTAGATCAAACTACTGTCAGTCAAAACATGTAAGGGATGCACGCCATACAATTTCTGCAACCATGTCTTTTTAACCTTTTTTTACCTCTAGAAGCCAAACGGGCACGGTACGGGCAGATAAAACCTTTTGAATTATGTAAAGAAATAATCAAAGAACATGTTTTGCAAATATGGCAAATATAGAAAAATATAGATTTTTTTTATTTTCCGTCAAAGTTGAAAAATAGTGAAAAAACGGATAGTTTTTAAATAGTGATTTACCAGGAAAAACACAAAGCAAACAGTTAATTTTTTTTTTTATCATTATACATTTAATAAATACATCAATCAATATAAGCAAAAAATAAGGCGATTCATTACCTATTTTTCGTGATATTACACCTGAAATCGCAACAAATTGAATAAAAATTGTGTGTTTTTTTGAAAACCGAAAGTCGGTCAACTTTGAACGGTTATATCTTCTAAACTAAAAATGTGATATTATTAAGAGTAGCATATTTGAAATCGTTGAAAAGTTTCCTATAACATGGGTTTATTCAAAACTTCGTCGGCGCACATGAAAATTTTGATTTTTCCAACCTCGTTTGCTCTACGGGCGCCACTGTGCATCGTCAGTTATTGCACTCTGACTCTGCAATAACTGACGATGGGTATTCTAACGCTGCACAGTGGTTGAAAATCGTTTGTCATTGGCCAAAATTCTGTAACTTTTGAAGATATCAAAATATTTTAGTATTTTTTTTTTAATGGATAGGTATTTAGTTGAATTTGACTGTTTTAATTTTATTAAAATTGATTAAGTATTTTTAAGGAATTTTAGCTCAAAGTTGAACTTTTGATTTTTGTTTTGTAACTTTTAGTGTGAAAAAATTTTATGTTTGGATTTTAATAATAATTATAGACATTTTTTGTAATAATGGGATTTTTTAATGTATACACTCAAAAAAATGTTTACACTAAAAAAAATTACAATCAACTGGAAATTATGCTATTATTACTGAAAAATTAAAAATTTTTTGCTCTCAAATTTGTAAATTTGTTTATACTCAAAGAATACTTACACTTAAAGAAACGTTAGTAATATTATCTAAAAATCTTGCTATTACTACAGAAAAATTTATTATATTTTGCTGTCAAATATGTTAATTTTGACAAAATAAATCTGATTTTTTTTAAATTTTGATATGAAAATATGGGTTCTTATTAATTTGAATCTTTCTTATATATTAAAACATTTCACACATATGTGAGTAAAAAAATTTTTTAATATAAAAACTGCAATAGATTTTAATAGCTTTTGTAATAATGGGATGTTCTGTTTATTATTATTTTTATTTAGTAATAGTATGTTTTTCTTACTTAAATAACAATGAAAGGCAATTTTAATTATTATTCATTTGATTCAAATATTGATTGCAAATAACTATTCCATATTCTGTTCTGTGCTATTTTTGTTCTTTATTAGTTTTTCGACTTCTTCATCTATATCCCGCTTTACTAATTTCCATTGATTTCGAATACTGGAGATGAACGGATATGACGTTGCCAATCTTATATATTAAAAGAATTTATGAATAATCTTTGCATTCAAGATTTTTTTCAATATTTTTCTTCTCTCAAACCTCTATAACTAGAGTTCTAATTAACGTAGGCTGTTCACATAGGTCTAAGAACACTCAGTGGATCAAGCTCCTTCTTTTGAGCTATTAGCTGCTTAAATTCGTAGGGTTTGAGGAAAGTTATGCGCGGAGAATCAACTTTACTTTTACTGTACGTTAACTTATCTTGGCATATTTTGGCATTACTGTACGTTAACTTCTCTTGGCAAATTCGTTTGGTTTGAGGAAAGTTGTGCGTGGACAATCAACTTTACTTTTACTGTACGTTAACTTCTCTTGGCATATTTTGGCATTACTGTACGTTAACTTCTCTTGGCAAATTTTGGTATTATATTATAAAAATTAATATAATATAATGCTGCGGAGTAGCAGGGGTCCTCTAGTAATATATTAAATATATCTTCATTTGTGGAATTTCGGTGCAACACGAATTTATGTTTAATTTTATTTGAACGTAACTAAGAAAATCTTCCTGGTTTTTGTTTCTAAAATACTCTTTGGCCAGTTCTTTATAACTGAAGCTCTCCATATTTTATTGAATATTTTTATTTGCGACTGTTATTGCTGAAATATATTATAACAATTGCGTTTGTATCCAAATGTCACTTTCTTACAGGCCCTCTCGTAAGCCATCCTACTATGTTTCTAGGTAAAATAAAAAGGTAAGAAAATGGCATTAGTGCATTACTACCTATAGTAAAATAAAAAAAAACCCCACTATACAAATGAATTACATGTGTGTGTTTTCTTTATTATTTGCGTTAGTGCATTGGTAGGTGAAATAAAATGCTATAAAAAAGGTATAATATTAAAAAACACAGGTTACAAATGAATTGCATCCTCTGTGTATTGGCATTCTTATTTACAAAAATATAAACAGGGTGGTGTATTTTGTAAGCAGATATCATTACTGGTAATAGAGCAAATACTGACTATCATAATCTAGAAAATACCTAAAGCACAAATTTAACACACCATTGTATACTTATAGGGCTGTTTAAATTACCGGAATTTGATTTTTTTTTTTTTTTTTTTGAGTAATTTCATTAACACGAAAAAAGATTTCAAAATAGCGTTAAAATTTTAAAAATCGGACTTTGGCCAATGAAATCAAGATTTCAGCCACAATGCGCCGGCTGTTTAAAAAATATTGGTCCTTTGGGAAAAACTTAGTTATCTTAATAGTTTTTCTACTATAGTAATGGAAAAGTGATGCGATTTTGCAGATAATAGTTAATTCTTGGTATAAAAAACCATCATTGTTTTTGTAAAAAAAAAACAATAAATAAGAAATTATAATAAATACTGGTGTCAAAAAAGAAAAGTAATTAACTTTAAATTTAAATGGTATTAGAATTTATAGGTTAGTTATCGGCAACTAAATTAAAAGCCGTATTCTTCAACATTGGTTATAATATTGAGTTTTGCGTACCGACAACTAATCCTCCTGTGGAAAATACTGGTTCACTGATGTCACCTTCACTTATGGCCAACCATAATAAAAACTTTGCTGTGAACAACTACATCTTACAAAGACATTACTGTATTTCATGTGTTTGTTGACTGGACGTAACCTGCAGTGGATCACTTTTTTCTGTCTTTCAGTAGTAGCTAAGACATATTTTTTATATTATTTTCTACCAAGTAAACTGTGTTATACTTAAATGAAAGATTTTTTAAAACCAATGTCATTATAATGACAAACAACTTTACTGTTTTGAATTTATTTTTTTTTTACAAATTATTTTACGACGCTCTATTTCATTGAGTAATATTTTGAATACTTCTTGAACAGAAACAATATGGTTTTATTTTGTATTTAGCAACTAGATACTAGAGTTATGTTTTGAGAAAATTAATGGTGCAACTAAAATCGCTTCTTTTATAGCACTTACCATTTTTCATATTTCAGTGGTCATACGATATCTACCCAATTTTGTTCTGAGCTAATAATATGCTGAGCTAACAGTTCAATTATATCAAAAACTTTGTTTAGAGTCTCGAATATTTAAACACAACATTTTTTCTACATAATAATATAATTTATAATAATATATAATTTACTGCAAGACCGCATCGTGTGTCGCTACGACACTAATTATCGTATTTTACACAAAGTTTTAGGACTCACGCTGGCACTCAAGATGTATGATATTTTTAATTTACTTAGAATGGTAGTTGTCACCTCCATTGGTACACTACTGCCCACGTTAAGTTTGAATACTTAGATTAATAACCAATGGCTCAAAGTTCTTGCTATCATAATAAATCAGATGTTATTATTTACTTTTTACGAAAGGTCCCATGCCCTCCCTGCCATTTGTGCCAATGACTGCTCATTCATATAAATAACTTAAGAACTCACATAAAATGTTCAGTCTCTCAGTATAAAAGCACGCCAGATATTTTACTTTGTATGGGAGGTCCCACTCCCATTGGTTCGACCCAGCCCATTTTTAGATTCACTACTCACATTACACAGAGCACTCCACATATATAAAATTTGTATAAGATGTGCTACGATCAACTGTTCAAACTAATAAAGTTTCGTTACTCTGCTTTTTATACAATTCCAGGTATTTTATATTACTTTGTGCCACGTTCAATTTATATATCAAAAGGAACTATAAACTATTGTAGAAATTTCAAAAAGATCGCAAAGCTGTTTCCTTCTATAAACCACAAATAAACAAAAAAATTTCACTTTTATATATAAATAAATATACATATGTATATATGTACGAGGGCGGATCAATAAGTCCGTGACTTTTAGAATGAAACAGTTTTTTTTGCAAAAAAAAAAAAGTATTTTTCAACATAATCTCCTTTTAGCTCAATACACTTAGTCCAACGTTTCTCCAATTTTTGTATCCCTTTAAAAAAAATAGGATTTTTCGAGATCCATAAAATAGGCATTTGTGTGATCAATAATTTCATTTTGAGCTAAATCTCTTTCCACCGAGCTATTTCTTTAGGTTTGGAAATAGGATATAGTCAGTGGGGGCTAAATCCGGAGAATATGGCGGATGAGGTTCCAATTCGTAGCCCAACAAACAATCCTTTGAAGTTGTCACACGATTATGTTTATGGTCAATTAATTGAGAGCAAACGCGGCACCCATATTGCAGACAGCTTTCTTAAACCCAACTGATCATTTAAAATCGAAACCACACTGCCATATGAAATGCCTATGGGATCAACAATCTCACGCACTTTTACTCTTCGATCGGCCAACACCATATCGCGGATTTTTTCGATATTTTCGGGTGTATTGACGTCAATTGGCCGTCCAGAACGTTCAGCGTCATTTGTATTTGTGCGACCACAACGAAAGTCAGTAAACCACTTTTTTATCAATGAAATCGATGGTGCAGAGTCCCAATAGCATTTATCAAGCTTTTCCTTGGTTTGATTGAGGGTTTTTTTTCGCAAAAAATTATGTTGAATGAGCGCTCGAAATTCACTTTTTTCCATTTAAAAAAAAAATCCACGACGTTGTATGTTTTGAACAGCTGTTAAACACAAAGTAAATGACGGAACTTGCACAAAATTTTACAGTAGTCTATTAATAGCTGGTACTTGAGAGGAGCAGTGTTCCATTTCATATAACTACGAGGGAAGTTCGAAAGTCACGGACTTATTGATCCGCCTCGTATATAGACAAAAAAAAATGTGCAAATATAATTTTTGCTGCTAAACAATTTAATTGATGTTGACATAAATTTAGTGCCAATGAAATTACCAATTACCAATAAACCCTCTAATCATCCAATTTTTTTTTTTGCCGTTTAAGGTCACATTTAAAATATAAATCTATGTGCTAAATTTTTTAATGAAACGTTGTGAATATTTGAAATTGTATATAAAAATTGTGCTGAATTTCTAGTGTATAATCTTTGGTTTACGGTTTTTTCTAGTTGAGGGGCAAACATTTGTTTTATTGTTTAGGGGTACTTTAAAAAAAGTAATTCAAGAATTTATTTAACATTACAATAACATTTGTGAAACAATTTTAAAAAATCCGCTGGATATGATGCTTTATTTGATTTTAAAAAATTTTAATTTCTTAAAACACGACACAGAAGATTGTGTGATTGTATGATTATTTGGAAATATTTTATGTATGTAATCTATATTTGTATAGTTATTTAATATCGTTCGCATAAGCCTTAAATACTTAACTTATAATAAATTATATTTTCACAAACTCAATTTAGTTTAGTTATTACAAAAATATGTTTTTTTTTTAGGTATATGAAATATTTGTATCCCTACGAATGTGAAAAGAAGAACCTTAGTTCACCTGCTGAGTTACAGGCTGCAATTGATGGCAATCGTCGTGAAGGTCGCCGCTCCAGTTATGGCCAATACGAAGCAATGCACAATCAAATGCAAATGGTAAGAACTGTTTTGTTGATTTGTATTATCATTAAAACCCAAATTTAAACACTTCGTTTTATTTCTGTACAGCCTCAAATGTCTCGTCAGTCTCTACCAGGCGGTATGCAACAAATGTCACCATTAGCTTTGGTCACACATGCAGCAGCGGCTAATAATCAACAAGCACAGGCAGCAGCAGCTGCTGCCGCAGCACATCACAGACTGATGGCACCGTCATTTGGCCAAGTGCCAAATTTGGTGACGCAGGAAATTGAACAGCGTATGATTGAGTATTTAAAGTTAATACAAGTAAAGAAAGAACAGAACGCCATGAGCAATGGTCCGGCTGCAATAGGTCTGTCGCCACATCATCAACATCAGCAACATCAGCAACAGCAACAGCAGCAACAACAGCAGCAGCGCCAGGGATCTCAAAGTCCTGATATAAGTACAAGGGAGGCTTTGAATGCCTTAGAAATGTCACGCGTGGCATTGTGGCAAATGTATCATAACAATACCAGTCCACCAGCATCTGTGAACACTTCACCGCAAGGTGGTGGAAGTGCAAATAGTGCAGGCGTTGGTAGCGAAGCACAAAGGTATGTTTAAAATCAATACTACTATAACACATTATGTAGCACAGCCAATACCCTAATATGTTGTTGAATATAATAATTTACTCACCAAACATTATGGATAAAAAAATATACACCAATTCATGTTGAATATAGTACTGACCCTATTTTCATCTTCTACTCGCCTACATTCTAGAAGTGAAGCGTTAAACCTCTCAGATTCACCACCAAATCTTACCACAATTAAGCGAGAGCGTGAACGCGAACCTAGCCCAGAAATGCATGAAAGAAATGAATATCACCAACAGCCACCTGCAAAACGTGTTGGATTTCCGACCAGTTTTTATTTACCATCCGGTATGAGTGGAATGGCTGCCGCTGCAGCCGCAGCTAATTTCCATTACAAAACTGATCATGATTCAGATGGTGAAGGCGACGAGGAAATTGATGATGACGATGGCGATCACAATACAACAGCAAATTCTTCTCATGACAGCCACCATGATCAGCGCCAGCAACTAAATAATGGATCAATTCGACCACCCCGTCACCATGGCAGCAATACTAGTGTCCATAACGATAAGTCTGATGATTCGGCAATTGAAAATTCACCATCCACCTCAGCTGCATCAGCTGGCAACGGTCATATTTCGCCAGTTTCCACAAAGAAAATTCATTTGTCAAAACAGTTACAACAACAGAACACATCCCATACGACTGGCGGCAGTGCTCTTGATAGTGACAAAACACCGCCGAATAATTCTTCGTTGGGAGCATTTGAAGCAATAAATCTCCTTTCGAGCATGCAATTCCGTATTGCACGTAATGGTAGGTTTCAATTAATTGTTATAAATATTCAGACATTTTTCTATATACCTAAATATCAGACTAAAAGTAGTTTAAGTAAATTTTGCTTAAAAATGCCAAGCTATGTTTGTCATTTTGAGGAAGAAAGTATGGCTGGACTTTTCTAAAGTATCTACTAATATGTATTAACGGTTTTTGGCAACAACTCGGATATATGAAAAGTGAAAAAATTTAATGTTTCATAAATTTATAAATTTCACCGTTGGAAATCTTCAACTTGCACAATCGATTTTTTAGTGTCTTTAGCCTTTAGTTAAAGCAACTGTCTTATCATCTACATGAGTAATAATATGGTTAATTTATTCCAGAGATCATTAATTGAGGAACTAAGTGTATAGAAGATGTGTTTTTCAGTCTATAAAACGATTTTGAAATTCCATCTTAAAAAATAATTTTTTAAATTCTTCTTTTATCCTATTTGTGGAACCTATAGACAAAATGATTTAATTCCACCGCACCAAGTTAACTTCAAAAGGAAACAATTAATTATCAAGTTCAGTAGCTTGTTACTATTCTCTTTTCTCGTTCTCTGTTCCCTTTTCTCGTTCTCTGTTCCTTATCTTTATGAACGACCTTCTTGGTCAAACTTTCAGTTCTATATACTCTTTCCTTCAACTGTAAGCCAAGCCTTTTGGAGGTTGGGGACAAAAGATGGACAATTAGTGGCAAACTCAATCAAGACCTGTTAACAATCTCCGAGTTGGGTTAAGCGAATAGGGTTGATTTTAATGCGCAGAAGACTCAATGTTGTTTGTTGACCCATAGGGCCATAGATTCAATAATGTCATCTGTATATATTGGTGGTATTGGTAATGAGGAATCGGATACTCTTGATGATCTGGGCATGATAATTCAATGTGATGTTCGTTGGAACGACCATGTCTTTCAAGTGTCGAAAGAAGCATTCAAGTGTCTTGGTTTTCTAAAACGGTGCAAAAATTACTTCACTCCTTCTGATCTCCTTAAATTTTTAATTTTTAATTTTTAATTTTTATATTTTAATTTTTAATTTTTATACCCTATACCACTATATGGTCAGGGTATAATGACTGTGTGCTGATGTTTGTAACCACCAAAATTATTTGACCCAACTTTTATTATACCACTTTCTGAGTCGATTTAGCGATGCCCGTCCGTCTGTCCATCTGTGTTTCCAAGTAAACTTTGTTATCAAACTACAGGTCGCAAATGTGAACATGTTTTGATTAAATTGGGTATGTAAGCTTCTATCGGCCATAGCATGAACGCTATTGAAATTGGCGAAAATCGGTGCATGTTCAGACATAGTCCCCATACAAATGACACCTATGAAATCGACTTAAATTGCCATATGATCCAAATTATCATAATGATCTCGGTCAGATTGGGTTTGTGTGTGTTTATTACACCCATTAATCAGTAGTCAAAAAATAAACCATTTAGGACAATTCTTAGTCATAGCCAGCTGCTTTCCGATCTTCACTTAAATCTATAAAAAAAAATATATATTGTTCAGATTTTTGTCAAATTTGGTTTGTATATGTTTTTGTAAAAAATAAGCGACCTTACCAAATATGGTCAGGATCGGTCCATTTTTCGACCTAGTCCCCATATAAATATAGCATCCGATAGGAACTTTTTCGTATTCAAAGGAAAAAAAATTAATAACAATGGCACTCAAATTTGGTTTATGCTAAGGTTCTCTAAACGCATGGTATAGGGTATCGTATAGTCTGTCTAGACCGACTATAATTTTCTCACTTGTTATTTTTCATTTTTAATTTCTCATTTTTGATTTTAAATTTTTAATTTGAATTTCTAAATTTTTCGTTTTTAATTTTTAAAAAGGGTAGTTTTTAAAAAAAGGTGTACTCTTTCAAAAGGCGGTAATTTTAAAAATAAAAGGGGTAGTTTTTGTTTGACTTTTTTAGGGATTATATTTTTTCTTTCATATTGGCGATTTTTATACCCTCCACACCACAGTGGCAGGGGGTATATAGGTTTGTTTTTATTATATCGTGATATCGATAAAAAAAAATGTGGCAATACTACTAACACAGCTCATGGTAGTTGTGTTTGTTGGTATGGTTAATATATTTGCATTATTTTTTTTGTGGCTTTTTTAAAACTCTGAATGTTGTTGTATAACAATTATGTTCAACCACTAAAATATTACAAGAAACAGATTGGGTTTCTAGTTTTTTTAGAGGTGTCTACAAGTTTTAGGTCATATTTCAGCACAATGAAGCACGATTTACCCCATTTTGAATACTAAGCTGCTGCAAATAATGGCAAATAATATCGTAACTTTGGCCAGGTATATGGTTTATTTTGTGAATAAACGTGTTTTCAACAGACAGACAGACAGACGGACATCACTAGATCGACTTCTCCTTTTGTAAGTATCAAGAATATACTTAGTTTATGGGGTCTCTGGAATTTATTTCGGTGAGTTACAAAGGAATTGACAAACTGATATATATACCCTCTGCTCAGTGGTGTGGGGGTATAAAAAACGAATTGACTTTACAAATGAGTGCTTTATTTTCAGATGAAGCCAAGTGTTGCATTTTTGATATTAAAGGAAAAAAGTTAATTTGACGAAAAAGTGGAACTGCATTAAATTAAGAAAATCTTTTGCCAACAGTTACACACGATGGTTGTGGCATTATGGTTTGGGGCTATATGACAGGCAACGGTATTGGTAAGCTCGAATTTATTGAGTCTATCTATAATGGGTCAAATTGGATACATAAATATTCTCAAGCAAAGTTTAAAACAATGCGCACATGAATCGGGTTTGGAGAATAATTTTGGTTCCAACAGGATAATGATCCAAAATATGCGGCGCACAATGTCAAGCTATGGCCGATCTATAATACTAAAATCAATTTAAATCACTACGCCAATCGCCGGATCGTAATCCTATAGTGCATTTGTGGGTTTTAGTAGAGCGCAGAATCCGTTAGCATAAAATAACCTGAAAGGAAATGTAAAAATGTTAAAGTTGGTTAAGTCGATGCCAAATCGGCTTGCAGAAGGCTATTCTATTTATAATAACGGTGTCACACGCTTTTTCAATATCTAATAATATTAGACCCGTTGAACGTGTTTTGTTTTTATTGGTGATTATTTGATTTTTAATTATGTTTATTTGGTGAGTAGTGGCTATGCTCTTTTTTAAATCCAAATTGTTCTTTAGCAACAATAGAATTGGTCATTACAAATTCACTAAGACGAGAATGTAGTATTTTTTCAAATATTTTACCTAAGTTACTTAATAGACTAATAGGTCTATAGCTATTTGGGTTATTTTTGGCTTACAAGGTTTGTTGATAGCTATAACACTAGCATTTTTGAAATGGTTTGGGAAATAGTTGAGTTTGATGCAGCTGTTAAATATTATAACCACTAATTTTAGAGCTTTGAGTGGTAGTTTCTTTAAGAGCAGGTTGGGAACATTGTCAAAACCAGGAGATTTTAAGGGTTTTATTGATGAGACAATATTCATTACTTCTTCTAGAGATGTATAAATTGCTGATTCAGAACAAGGATTTTCCTTCTTAAAATTATTTACTGTTGTATTTATTACTGTATCCGCTGAGTGGTTGTAGTTCGAAGTGAGGTTATTTGCTTGGACAAATGTATTTGCCAGGACTTCAGCCTTGACCTTATCAGACATTATTTTTGTATTTCCAACTTTAAAGTGAGAGATTTGATTTTTTCCTTTTCCTCGCAAGTTCCTGCTTATTTTCCAAAATGATTTATCATCTGGTTTTAAATTGGATAATAGTTGACAGCATTTCTTATTGCTTTCCGAATTCATACTTTTATCAATCATGTTACTTAGAAACTTAGTACATTGATTATAAAAAGTTTTAAGATCGTAGCTTTTTCTTTTGAAGCTTCTTCTTAGTTTAATATATTCCACAGTACTTTCTGGTAATGTGTAATTATTTTGTTGAGTTATTTTAGGTGTAGACACATCCCTTGCTTCGAAAACTACATATATAAATTTTTGGATTTCCTGATCAATTACTACCTTGGTATTGTATATATCCAAATATAACGTGATTTTATTGTCTAAAAAATTCATATAAATGTTCCAGTTGGTTGCACTATAATCATAATAATTGAGGTCAACCTGCAAGGCCATTGATCTTTTAAGTGTATATATAATGGGGCGATGGTCTGATGGTATTTCGTAATCCATTGTTTTTACGTCTATATTTAAAGCGGAATTGCTTAAAATAATATCGACTGTGGATGCTTCGCGATTGTGTTGATGGGGGAATAGGGCTGGACTATTAGGATAGTGTATGAAAAAATTGCTTGATTGCCGTAGATTGTTGAGTGCGATTCCTGCAGTATTACTTGAAAGGCAATTCCAAGAACAATGTTTGGCATTTATGTCACCAAAAACTGTATATTCTTTGGTGGAAGGTGTTATGTTCAATATATCAGCACAGAAGTTATGGGTATATCTTGCTGAATATAACGAAGATGCAACAATAGGTCTATTATTTATAATAACTTCAATTGAGATGTTTTCGATTGATGAGTTGTTTGATATAAAGAGATTTTTATGGGCGACAGATTTATGAATTAACAGAGCTACTCCTCCTCCTCTTGCATCTGTTATGTCACTTCTATATAAATAACAATTTTTAAAATAGGGTCTATGATTTTCGGAAAAAAATGATTCATTCAAAGACGCTATTTTAATATTTTCTCGTTCAATTAGTATCTCAAATTGTTTAAATTTAGAAAAGTTTGAAATGCCATTAGCATTCAAGTGAAGCATTTTGAATTCGTTTAAATTAGTTTAATCCATGGGCGTATTTCACCATTGACATTACACATTTGATTTGTTGTACTTTTGAAGTGCACCTATGCAGATCATCCATAGCTGTAGTGAAAATATCAAAAAGCACATCGATGCTAAATAAATCGTTGTTTGTTTTCAGCTGGTTAGCATATGTGGCTTTGCTGTTATTATTGATGGTATTGTTACAATTTGTGTTGTTGTTACTTAAATTTGGGAAATCTACCTTTGATTGAAATGAGTTATTTTATTGTTGCCTGCTGTTATTATGACTCTTAGAAGTTACTATTGTTCTAGTTTCCAAATAGAGAGAACGTAACGGACAGTTGATGTCATTTGCAGAGTGATCATTTCTCTCTTTTCCATGTTTTTTGCAATTAAAGCATGTAAAAACAGCTGGTATTTTTTCTTTTGTGTTAAACGGACACACACTTGTATGATGTTGTTCTGCACATATCATACACGCAGCACTTCGATGACAATGTTCACCGCCATGGCCATACATTAAGCAGTTCCAGCATTGAGGTGGTTTGTTCCTGGATCTCGATTTGTATTTTTTCCAAGAAATTATAATATTGGAAATTGTCCTTACATTTTTTAAGGCAGTTGGATTAAAATTTTTAGGAACAAATTGAACTTTGTAAACTGCATTGTTGTTCGAACTGAATTTGGTGACTATTTCAGCCACGGAAGAAGGGGATAGGTTGTAGTTTTTTAGCTCTTCGGTGATGTGCTCAGAGTTTATGCGGGGTAAACCTTCTAAAAAGGTTGTGTATAACCTATTATCTTTGGAGCCATAGGAATGAAACTCCATTTTACTCTCTTTAAGAATTTGCTTGTAGCATTCGTACAATTCTGTACTTGGAGCAAAAATTTTGGTACCAATTGAGGTACGTTTGAAAATACGATCTTTACCGAGTAGTTTTCGTATTTCTGCAAATGAGGCGTTAGCTTCCACAACAATGGGTGGAGGTTTGTTGTTTAGCATCGTTAATATTTGATACAGGAGTTACGTCCATATCATTGAGGCCAGCAAGCAGGCTGAATCTGTTGCTGGAAGTTGATACAATGTTCGGGTTAACAAAACCCGGAGGAAGTTTTGTCATCTTCTTCACAGGGAGCTTTCTTTTCGATGAAGATTTGGCCCCTCGGGCCATCGCTAAATTTTTATTCCTGTTTTACGCTGAATTTGCTACCACGTAAGTTCAAATGAGATCAAGAATAAGCAGTCGCAAAAACAAAAATATACACTTGTTTTTAATTTTAAATGGTTGTACTCTAAGCGCTTTAATTATTTACACGACCGTTCGTAAAGAGAATTAGATTCGAACTGGGCATGTTTATTGTTCTTAATCATTACTTGGCTAGTTTTTTGGGTAAAAATTTCAAAATAGTCATGATCAAGACTTCCAGCAATCCATTTCCAAGCCGATCCGATAAAATTCAAAGATCTTTTTGCGTTTGGTTTTAGTCTGTCCAAATAACCTTGGAGTTCTGTTATTTCATGGATTATCGATAAGGTTCTGATATCTATCCGTTTCGATGACATGTATTATTTTAAACGTTCCTGTTTGTAGCCTCGACAGTCCTGAATTAATAGTGATAATTTAAGAGTTAGTATAGTCCAGTATTTTAACGTCAGCTCCCGTCAAGATGAAAAATGGCCTGGAAAATAACGTTCATTTAGTTTCTGATGTTGTTTTTATGAATTGTTCTTCCTGTTTCTGTAAGAATTGTCGTATTTCTGTTTTCTTTTACTATTTTTTGTTTATAAGTTTTGCTAAGTTTCGTTCCTAATCTCTTGTTTTCTTTTACATAAATTGTCTGTCCAGATTCGTAGGTGCGGGGTGGAGTCTTTTTTTTTTTTTTTTTTGTTATAATATTTAATGTCTTCTAATTGTTTGTCTTTGAGTCGTTTAGTAACTTCAGTCCTTTCTCTTTCGATACCTTGCGGATTTGTACTGATTCTCCTTCCAAAAAATGATTCGACTGGTTTTTTCTGTATGGTGGAGTGAATGGAGTTGTTATATTCATAGATAGATCTGTGTAAAAGTTCTGAAAATGTGTTATGAACATTTTCAGCTTTCAAATAGCGCATTAACTCAAATAGAATGGAGTGGAATCTTTCAATTTGTCCATTTACACTACTGATGTAGGGTGGAATTTTGAATACCTTTACGTTATATTGATTTTCTAGCATGAAGATAATAGAATTTGAGTTAAAGGATTTCTCGTTGTCTATGACAACTATCCCTGGCATACGAAAAGAAAGAAGTATTTCCCTAAGAGTTTCTTTCACATCTTCATTGCTCTGGATTTTAATATTTTCGCCTGAGCGGTCTTAGAAATCTTGTCTGTAGCTGTTAACACTGTCCTTTTCTCAGTTATGTAAATATCGACATGTACAATTTGTCCAGGAAATTGTGGTATCGGTGTTTCCTGTATCGCTATTTTGTTCGGGTGCCTTTCATATATATTCTCTTTACAGATTCTACACAACTTGATCTTGGAATGCATTGGCGGGAAATAATATTTTGTCAAGATCTGAATTCTATTCTCTATGCTGTTTCTACGTGCCCTATTATGTTCTTTTATAATTTCAGTTTCCTGTTCCTCATTACTTTTCAGGTCTATTACCATTGTCCTGGAATATTTAACTTTATATTATGTAAAGTTGTCTCGAAAAACTTTCCTGTAATTGTCCCAAAATATTGTCAGTTATTTTGATACAGTTGATCACTGATGGATTTAGAAATTTTTTTAACCCATTTTAGTCGACTGGGTATTTAAATACCCAAAAAAGTTAAAGTAGTAAAAAAATTCCTGCGTTGGCCTGGAAAGAGATAATGACTGCAATTAGCTTTTTTATTTAATACTAGAGATTGATTAATGTGGGAAAAATTTGAATTTTTTTTTGGAATTGGAAAAATTGGGTTCTTTTTTTTTTTTTTTTTTGTCAAAACATGATCAGAAAAAGGTTTGTCAAATAAAGGATAATGCGAAAAGTGAAAAACGCCTCCTCATTCTAAATAGCCTTAGGTGCCGCATTTGTAATGTGAAAAAATAAAAGCGATTTGTCAACACACTTGGCCGTCACACGCTAAAAAGTGAAAATGGGTATTTAAATACCCAACCGTCCATAATGAGTTCTAAAATTAACTATTTTCTCTATATTTAAATAATTCTTTTTGGCGTAAATAAAAGGCGAATTCATATTTTTTAAATTTATTTAAACAAAATTAGAGTTTATTTAGACTTTGCAATTTTAGATTCATATGGTGTGACACTTCTATGGTAATCCAGGAAGCATGGTGCTGGGTGCAAATTCGCCTGGCACTTCAAACAGCCGTACTCTGTTTTGCCACCGCACTGCCGGCAGCAACGACGTGCTGGGAGTTTTCCGATTAAATGATCGACGCGATCATATCTAACTTCCATTTGTGCTCCGGAAATCATAATCTTACCGGCATTTTGCCGATTAAACTTCATCATTATCATCTCGCATACTTCCACTCTAAAATCAAATTGAGACATTTGGGGTTTTTTTCATATTTGCGACAAAGGCAATGCAGTTTCTTGACGTCCATCAGTGGATCATGTTTAGTCCGATTTTCACGAACAGTTCCCAAGCGGAAAACTCCATAACCCGATAAACGTGTTAACAGTTTATGGCTAGTAAAAAAATTGTCAAACGTTACGGTATGCTTAGCGGGGACATCTGTTCATATAGAGCTTTGTGTGATGTCTCCGTATCGTCCAAAGGCTCCTTCTCAAACTTGCAATTATGCTTTCGGGACCATTTTGGTTTCATTACCTTATCAATTTTACGTCTCTTCTTACCAATCTTACTGGAGGTCACTGGCAAATCATCATTCTCGTTTTTAGCAGATAGTATATTTTCATTCCATTTACTGAAGAAACGTTCTATTTCGTAAGTCCCAGCAATCTCGTGAGGCAGATTTTGGTCGTCGTTCAACACTTGTAAATTGTCATCCAACTCCTCCGTATCACTTATCTTGTCGACGTCATCGGGTGGTAATATAACAACTTCAGTTGTATCCGATTCTCTATCAAAATCTTCTACCCATCGGACCAGCTATCGAGAATTTCTTCTAGTTCGGCAGTAGCACGAATTTTCTGACGACGATTAATTTTTATATCGGTTAAATTTATGTTTTTATGCACTTGTTTTATTGTAAAAAAATTCACTTGATTTCACCTGTTCACTTTGCTG
The DNA here is from genome assembly GCA_963682025.1 of Cordilura impudica. Lineage (NCBI taxonomy): Eukaryota > Metazoa > Arthropoda > Insecta > Diptera > Scathophagidae > Cordilura > Cordilura impudica. Next base: position 111,407,196 of record OY821521.1, read on the forward strand.
TACTAAAATAAAATACATGTAAAAAGTTCAACAAGTCTGAAAAAGGAGAAGCAAACTGGGAATCCCCTTTTCAAAAACAAACTACTAAGCTATAGAGTTCAAAGTTGGATTTACTTTTTACGGCGTAATTTTAAATATTTGTAACGCTCTTCGAAGTAACCCTGTACATTTTAAATGGCACAGTGGGGTGTACCAGAACTTTGAGTGGTCAAAAACAATTAATAATTTTATAAACAAATAAATAGCTTTTTATTTATACTGAAATAAGAAAAACAAAATTGTTCAAAAATATTTAAAAAGACGGTTGGGTATTTAAATACCCATGTCCTATCGCAGGAATGGGGGGAGGTAAAAATTTTTTTTACACCAAGCAACTTCTATGGACCTCCAGGTAAAATTCTGAAAGTTTCGTCAAAATCGTACGAGCGGTCTATGAGCCGTCTTTAATGGGTTAATATAGCGGTACGTATTTCTCAATTAATATTAGGTTCGTTTAAAGTGTGCCTATGTATAGTTGGAAAGACTATTTCGAATTAGTAAGTAAGTTTCTTCAGATGTTATATAGATTTGATTTTTAAATACATTTACTGGGGCATACGTAAATTGTATTAAGTTTTGAGATGAACTTTCATCGCTATGCTGTGTGGATGTCATAGAATTTATTTGGGTGATATTTTGTGAAGGTTTCGATAACGCGTCGGCAACCACGTTTTTTTATTATTTTATTTATTTATTTAATTCAGCTACAATAAAGCAACAGCTGAGCAATATTTACAAAAATATTTTATAAAAATAATACCGACTTTAAATACAGTTATAAACATAATCATTAGAGTTCAAATATGTCGTTAATCTTCTTTTAATAACATCAACATCATCGGATAAATCAATTAAAGTATAGTGTCTGTTCACTTCGGTGCAAATTCTTCGGAATGGATCGAAATTATTGAAATTTGATCTGTGGAAATTCAGGTAAACTAGCTCATACGATCGAAGTTGTCTGTTAGGGACATTTATACAAATTTTTCCAAGAAGGCATTCAGAATCAATTTTACCATGTACCAGGTTGAGGAAGAATGTTATATTAGAAATGATCCTTCTACTTTTCAAAGTTGGAAGCTTTATTAGACCAAAAGACTGCGATACGGTGGAAGACTCAATTCCGCATTCCACTCAAGATATCGAAGACAAAATAGTAAGAATTGTTTCTGAACTGATTCAAGTTTTTTGATGAAAACATTGTACTGTGGATCCCAGATTGCTGATGCGTATTCAAGTATCGGCCTGACCAAAGACGTGAATAGATTTTTTGTTATATAAGGATCATTAAATTCCTTTGCCCAACGCTTTATAAAAGATAAAACACCATTTGCCTTATTAACAGTCATTGTTCCGTGAGAATTAAAACTTAGTATTTTATCAAAATGAACTCCCAAATCTATGAACGATTCAACTGAGTTTAGTTTTGTGTCATGGATGACATAGTCGTTCGAAGATGGCGAATATCTAGAGAAGGTCATAGCCTGACATTTTTTTAGATTTAATTCCATTAAGTTGACATTGCACCATTTGTAGAAGCTATTTAAGTCAGACTGGAGACGTATACTGTCTTCATTGTTTCTGATGGTGGAGTAGATTTTTACATCGTCGGAATACATAAGAATATTGCTATATTGAATAGACTTTGGTAGATCATTAATAAACAGTAAAAATAGGAGAGGTCCAAGGTGACTCCCTTGAGGGACACCGGAAGTAACATCTATATATTTCGATTTAGAGTTATTGAAAATTACACATTGCTTACGATGTTTTAAGTACGACCGGCTAACCTTATCAAAAGCTTTGCCAAAGTCCGTGTATATAACATCAGTTTGTTTATTTTTGCAGAATCCACAGTTTATAAAAAATTCCATTAGATTAGTAGTCGTAGACCGTCCTTTGCAAAAGCCATGTTGAGCTGGTGATAGAATTGATGACATTTCGTGTGATAATATATCAGTTATAATTTTCTCAAAAAATTTAGGTATAGCATTAAGCTTTGCAATTGCTCTATAATTAGTAGCATCACTGCGGCTACCAGATTTGTAGTGCGGAATAATAAATGAATTTTTCCATCACTTTGGAAAGAAGCCGAATTTAAGAGAGTTATTATATATGAGAGTTAACGGGGTAGCCAATATTTCAGCACAATTTCTTAAGATACAGCTGGGAATACCATCTGGACCCGGATTAAGTGAACTTTTTATACTTCTTAGATTCTTAAGAACAGTCAACACGTCTAAGGATGAAATATTAATTGATGTCAGCCTTGGAATATCATAGGGATATCGTGTGTTGTTTAACGTCATTGTGGAAAATGTGGACGCAAAGAATTCAGCAAAAACATTTGCAATATCAACATCGTTTGAAAGGACAGTACCATTCATTTTCATAGTGGTTGGGTATGACGAAATTTTGCGTTTAGAATTTACAAAGTTGTAAAACATTTTTGGATTTTTTTTTTTTATATTTGAATTCATTTTACTAAGATAACTATCGTAACATTTTTTATTTTCTATGTTATAATGACTTCTAGCTATAATATATAGACTTTGATCAATTTGGTTATTACTTTTCTTAAATTTCCTATAGAGCCTGTTTTTCCGATTTTTCAACCATGCTAGTGTGATTGTATTCCATGGAGGAGCATTTACCTTAGTTATTTTTATTAAAAGAACAGTTTTCGTTATATTTGTTGAAATTATCTTATAAAAAGTTTCGATTACCTGATCAAAATTACTTCCATCGTTTGCAAATGAAATGATTTCAAACCAGTTATAGTCAGATAGTAATTGATTTAACATTTGGTAGTTAGTTCGTTTAAAGCACAATGATTCAGAAAAACTAGAAATATTAGGTATCTGTGTAATTAAAGTCTTCTGAAAATGCTTTCCATCTTTTTAATTTGAAATTACGTTTTTGTTATTTAGCGCGTAAGTCAGTGAAAGATGGTCTGTACAAATTTTCAATGTGGCTGAGCCATATAAATAATTTCTGAGTGATTTAAGTGCCCATACGATTGCGAGCATTTTTTTTTTTCATTAGTCGCGTAATGCTCTTCGGTTCTGCTAAGTGTCCTTGATAAAAATACTATTAGTCTGTTATTGTGAGAAAGCACTGCACCCATGGCATAGTTTGAGGCATCTGAATTCTTTCCTAAAGTCTGGGTATGCTAACATTACGTCGTCTGAAGTTAGTGTTGCCTTCGAGTGTTGGAGTTTTGGTCGAGATTTATCGCCACTTTGCTCGACGCATGTTTGGAAGTGAGTCTGGGGTTTGCAAATTTTAGCATAATGCCTGATAAAGTGTCTGTAGAAATTTGAAAGTCCCAGGAATGACCTCAAGTCATTTATTTTTTTTGGCAAAGGAAAGTTTGCTATAGCTTCAACCTTTTTTGGATTCGTTTTTATGCCAGATTCTGAAATTATGTATCCCAAGAATTCTACTTCGCTCTTCAGAAACTCACATTTGTCTAACTGGCTCTTATGTTTTCGAGATGCGTTTTTTCGTTTTTGGCAAAAATAATTATATCATCCATATAAACAAAACAAATTTTCCCAATGTGTTCGCTAAGAATGTCGTCTAAAGTCCGTTGGAAAATGGACGGAGCATTTTTCAGTCTAAATGGAAGTCTGGTAAATTCCTATATACCATTGTTTACTGAAAATGCAGTTTTCTGCCTATCATTTTCCCGTATCTGGTACAAATCCAGAACTAAAAAAAATTTGTTTTGTCCTAATTGCGGAAGGACGTCGTTTATTTCTGGGATCGGGTATTTGTCTGGAATGGTTTTCTCGTTCAACTTACGATAATTAATTACCATTCTAGATGTTTTCTGCCCTGATGCATCTGTTTTTTTTTTTTTTTGGTACAATCCATATTGGAAATCTGTATGGGGATCGAGATGGTCGAATAATCCCTTGGTCTAGTAATTCTCGTATCTGTCTCTCAATGTCTTCCTTCAAATACATAGGGTGAGGATAATATCGTGAATATACCTGATTACCATTTTTGGTTTGAATTTCCGCGACTACTGCGGTAGTGTATGTCAACTTTTCATTCGGATCATTGAACAAAGATTTATGCTGTTCTATTACCAGTTCTAAATTGTGGTCCGTCCTAATATTTATTGCATGTACTGACTGTGAAAGTTTTTCTTTAATTTTGACTTTTATTTTATTATTAATTACCATGTACTCCCTAGCTGTGTAGATAACCGCAGATAATTGTTTGAGGCTATCGTTGCCTAATATTCCGTGAAATGATTTTAATGTTGGCAAAATAAACAAATTTATAGCAGGAGATTTTTTGTCAAAAAGGTTAATAAACGTATACTGAGTTATTGGAGTTTTTCCTGCTACTGAGTTAGCATAGAAGGAATTATCGTTTGGCAACGGATTTTTTATCAAAGAGGGTTGAATATAATTTGTATTCGAACCCGTGCCAATTAGTATTTTTAAAATATGACCGGCATTCGTCCTACATTCGAAATAAGGTAAGGACGAATTCGTTAGTCTAAAAAATGAATATCAACAAACTCTTGTGGTTCGCACTGATCGTTGCTGTCGGGGATGTCATATTGACTTTGTATATAGTCGTCCAAGGGTGGTAATTTTTCCTCGGTCTCATAGTTTTCTAACTGTGACTCATAATCCTGTTGATTTAAATCAATTTGTTCTTCCATATCTAAATGGAAATTTCTTTGAATTTTCTGCGGTTTACGCATTTGATCGGACTGATCTGAAGGTCTATTCATATAGTTCACTACTCTTGATTGCATAGATCTATCAACGTCCATCGGTTCAGGGCGATGTTGAGGTTTAGGTGCCACTGGCCTTGGTGGTTGGAAATTTGTAGTAGGATAGTATTGTCCCTGATTTATATTGTTTTGGAAACGCATACGCATGAATTGTATTTGCGCGAGTTGGTGTATGATTGTGGCATGTATCCTAATTGTGGATAAAATGTTGATTGATTATTTCCGCGATATTGGGTCTTTATAGGTAAATCTGGAGTTTGTTGGTTATTCTTTCTGTTGCAAATTGAGACCTAGTGAATTGATTTTCCATCTTCAAATACAACTGAAGTGCCTGTGGAAGGTCTGTAGGTTCCTTCATTCCAAGATGTATTGACATATGACCCTTAAAATCTCTAATAAATGTGTCTTGGGCTTTATCCCTATATGTCTGTGCAAGGAGGTCCAGCGATTCACGGCCTATGTCCATGCACGGCAATTTGTTCATAATAAGTGAAAGGTGTGAATATACTTCCTGGTAGAAGTCCGGAATTTTATTATTTCCCTGCACTAATGTAGTCATTTGGTATTCTAAAGTTGTAAGATCGCGCTTATCCGCGTAGTGAAGTGTGAGGCATCTTGAGATGCAATCCCAATTCAATGGCGTATTGTACGATTCTAGAGCCGCATCGGCATTTCCGATTATTTTATTTCTTATTGTGTTTAAAAAGGCGAAATATTTGGGGTGCCTTTTGCTGAATCATATAGTCTGAGAATGCGATCGACAATTTTCTTCAAAGAGCTAAACTAATCTAAGTCTGTTAGGTTATTCCTATACCTATCCTCTATTATCTGTCTACACCATCTATATCTGAATTTGGGTTTAAATGTTGCCTATTGGCAATTTGGCATTGTTGTGTGCAAATTCTCGCTATAGTTTCCTCCATTTTTGCCAAAGTCCTATATTGGCTGTCGTTATATACATCTGGGACTGTAGGTTTAAGGACTGGGGGTCTAAGAATATTATTTGGATTCGACATGACTAACTTTCTTTAAAAAAATTTTTTTTTGTTATTTTCTTCAAATTTTGTTTCAATTCTGTTTTCAGACCTACTCGTTTTAATTTTACTTCAAAATTTAACTATCACCTGTGTTTTAAAAGTTTGCCTTTTTTTGATTTCAAAAAATTTTAATTTGCTAATATCTTCAAAAATTAACTTCTTTTTAGATTTCACTTATGTTAAAAAATTAGCTTTCCTTAGATTTCAAAAATTTTAATTTGTTACTATTTTCAGAAAAATAACTTTTTTGGATTTCTCTTATGTTAAAAAATTTGCTTTTCAAAAAAATTTAATTTTGTTATACTTTCAAAAGTTAACTTTTTTTAAATTTCACTTATGTTTAAAAATTTAGCTTTTCCTGGGTTTCAAGAATTTAAAAATTTTACTTCGTTAAGAGTTTATTTTCAAAAAATTTTTTTTTCAGATTTGCTTTCTTAGATTTTCAAAAATATTAAAAAATTGTACTTCATTAAAACTTTATTTTTCAAAAATTTACTTTCTTTATAAAAATTTTCCACTTATGCCCTTTAAAATTTTCGTCCGTTCTTTTTTGATTATCACATATTTTAATAAAAACTAGCAGATTCCAGCACCCGAAATTCGAGTGCAATGTCTAGGTACCTTTATTTTTCAACTTAGCCAACACTTTTATGATTAATATTATTGTGAATGAAGATAACAAACTCATTAACAAATTTATAATTATGTATAATTTTGTATATGTGGTAGTAGAAACTTTAAATGTAATTTACTCAAAATAAAGGAAAAAATTTAAAAATCTGTAAATCTGGTGAACAGCTAAAAAGAAATACCTTTCAAATAATAAACGTTTGGTCAAAATCGGGATAAAACGGTAGAACAAAACATAGGTAACAAAAAATCGCCTAGCCTATTAATATTATAGATTAAATACCTGTCGTCCTCCAAGAGCCTTATGCACATAAACAGTCTACTTGGGCTAGTAAAATCAATAATACTATCCAAGATCGATTACGGTCAAGTTATCTACAGCTAAATCAATTCTCAAAAAAGTCGAAGTCATCCTTAATGCCTCCATCAAAGTAAGTCTATGAGCTTTCAGAACTACGCCAATAAAAACCCTTAAAGCTGAAGGTGGATGCGAGCCACTAAATATACATGCCAATAAACTTAAATGCCGCTTGGGGCACAAAATCTACTGCAACAAATCCTCTCTACTTTATAAACATATTGTTTTATTAAACAAGAGAAAACCCGAACTTAAATTTCCTTTAACTTTGTCAGATTTTTTAAAATTACAAAGAAGCATAAAATCCAAAAACTAAAGCAACCTTTGGAGAACCACCCACCTTGGCTACTGGAAAGAAATTCTTTTTTAAAGCACTTTCAAACATTTGTTAAAGCGTCTACAGCACCCTCGGTTTTTAAAACATTGTTTAACGAAAAAATCTCGAAATACAAAAATGAAAACTGGAATTTTATCTACACAGATGGATCCAAAACATCGTATCATGTAGGATTTGCTATTGTTAACGAAATTCGTAAAACACTAAAAACACTTTTACTTCCTCAAACAGGAACTATATTTGAAGCTGAAGCAGTTATTGAAGCTCTAAAAATATGTGCAACTACATCTGATAAACACATTATTTGTACCGACAGCCGTTCGGTCTTCGATGCAGCTTTAAATCCTATTAACAAATATTGTATCGTATGAAACAATAATTTGTATTCAAAAATTACTGCTACAATTAAAAAATACAACTAAGTTACTGTGGATACCCAGTCACGTTAATATAATGGGAAATGAAGCAGCAGATAAAGCTGCAAAATCCGCCTATCTTAAACAAACCTACTTTTTCAGCCACAGTCTAAAAACTTTATATCAAGAGCCCACATCGAAAACTTAAACTCAGCAGTTTACCAAACATGGGGTAGATACAATCGCCTTTACAGAAGCATTAATCCCGAAAAACTCCAATTAATCTTCCAACTTCAACCAACATTCATAAAAACAAATGTTTTACAAGTCTTCGCCTAACACACACTCTATTCAGTCACCAACATCTGATACATATCTAAGGACCCTTAGCCAGTACGCCCATTCTGCAACAATTCAGCATTAACAACTCTCCATCTTCTATGTAAATGTCCATCGCTATACACAGCGCAGTTAAGAATATGTAACACGAACAATATTTTAGAATTATTAAAATGCCCAGCAGAAGAAAATATACACAAAGTTTTTGAAATGCGTTTTTTTTTCTCAAAACTTAATTTTCACACACTAGGTCCCTTTCTTCGGAGAAGGTCACATATAATAATATCTAAAATTACCTTTCCAACTAGTCTCAAAAATTTTATATGAACACATTTTTTATTAAAAAGTAAGCCGATAGCCTAAGTAGTTAGTGCTTTAGAATTAAGTTCATTGTAATTTTACATTATAATAAATACCCAAATAATAATATTGTACTGATAGGACCTAAAGAGAGATTAAAATGGCCCAAAGAACGGCGAACAAAAGTCTTTTAATTTAAGATCAGGCAAAATTTTACGCAGATTCTCTTGATTAGCTGGTTCAAAACTATCCATGTCGATGTAACGCACTAAGCATATGAACTGCTTATAAAATATATCATAGTTGAATGCATCTATCATGGGTATAACTTGAAAATTTACTTCCTTGCCACTCAAATCGGCCGTCTTTTGTACAGCTTTTCTATAACCTCTGAGAATTATTTACGGAATAATTGCAGTGTTGTACTAAGTCCACGCACAATCTAAGCATATGTGAAAAATTTCTGCAACTATCATTGTCGACAACACTATAGTTGACGACACTATAGTTGACACCAAATTTTTCCGATGCCATTTCAACAAACCTTAGTGTTCCACTATTGCAGTATTCAATTGTCGTAGTGGTAGACAAACAGCACAATTTTCGGTCATAACTATGGCTTTCAAACAATTGGGTTCATAAGATTCTGGTGAATACATAGTAATGGCAAATATTAATGTCCTTATCATTGACCAAAGTCCAGATAAAAAAGCACTCCGTATAAGCTCCAATGCATTTTTTAAAAGATTTGGTTCATTGTACAAATTGGCGTCAACGACGCCTAGAGCTCATTGGTTAATCACACACTTTAGGCGGTTTAAATTAAAATAAACAATTGCACCACAATTTCATAAATTTACATTTGCATTTCAATTCTATTTATTTTAAACAGAACCTCACGATATCAACATGAAATTGTACAAATGGCTGAGGCGTATAAGTGGCAGAAAGCAAGAATGAATACGTAACCGTAGGCCTTACAGGCCTAGTTAGCCACACGTAACCATAACGTAACGTGTCAGCTGTTATTTTTTTTCATTGAAAGCATTGAGGCGTTCTGGTTACGTTCGGTAACTATTCAAAATGCTTTTCATATAACAAAAAAAACAGCACTAAAGAGCCAAATGATTGTATACCAAAAAATTGTATATACCCTAAAACAAAACAAAATATTACAGAATTTTATATAAATGAAATGCATAAGGAGAAAACAGTTTTGAACTGATTGGTAGAAAACATTGACCTTTTATATATATTACAATGTTATGAACGCATTCATATTTTATAAATAATTGAGAATGTTATGAAAACATTGATAAATAATATATGTATGTAAATAAAATAATATACCGATTTATTTCTAATAGCAGTTATTATGGATACCCATAAGTATGTATATAGAGTATATTTATATTAGTGATTGTACGACAGACGTATAGAGTGTTATTTGGCTTTTTCAATGTTAGCAGTTGTAGGGGTTTAAAATGGGATGAAAGCAATTCTGTGGAAGCTGACTTAAATGTTGAATGTTAAATACTCTAGGCTTATTCAAGAACCATCACATATTACAACTTTTTTATGAAATTAGTAAGATGTACTGAGTATTTTAATTGGTTATTTCATTATATCACAACATATAAGGCGATAGCATTGTAAATTGTTATTGATTTCTGATTTGAAGATCGGATGAAACAATTCTCACTTAAATGTCAAATGTTAATTACTTTAGGAAAAGATTTAACAAACATTTTTAGTTTTCTAATATAAAGATTTATTCAAGAGCCTTAAAATATTAAAAGTTTTTATGAAATTAGTAATGCTCAGTATACACGATGGAACATTATAGTTTTTTATTAATACCTGGGCACTTCATTATTATTATACCCTCCACCCCAGTGTGCAGAGGGTATATATTTTCAATTATACATTCTTCCTTTATTTACATATTTTAACAAATTTGATATTTACATATGAGATCTTATCTTTATATAGATATTGCAACAAATAATATATAGGATCTAAAGACATTAAATAGTTTTTATTTTATTTTTTAATGATTTTTAAAGGAAAATGGGAGGAAAAAAACCTTTATATGATTCAATAAATTCAAATACTATCTGAAAATATTTATATGCTTATAGGTTTATTAGAAATAATAGACCTCTATAAGCATATAATTTTCAATTTGGTGATTTCTTTTTAATTTTACGTTATTTCTCTACATTCTCTTATCAGTGGGTAAGAGGAATTTTCAATTTTGGAAAAGTAATTATTGTTAATCATTGTTATGAAATCGATAATTTTTTCATAACCTGTTTCTTCATGAAGAAGATTTGTAGGATACCTCCAGGGCTTTTTATTTATCATTTTAAGACATTTGTTTTGTATAATTTGTAAGCGTTTTAGGTGGCAGTTGGCAGCGTCACTCCAAATAGGACACGCGTATGTTAATATCGGCCTTATAACACTTTTGAAGAGTAGATTTTTGTTTTTGGGGTTTAGAAATGACCTTCTATTTAGTAGTGGCCATAATGCTTTAAATGATTTTATAGCTTTTTGACACGTAGCCATAATATGTTGTTTAAAAGTAAGCTTTTTGTCCAAGACAACTCCGAGATATTTGACATGATTAAGTACATTTATGGTATTATTTCCCATATGAAGATGACGTCTTGGCAGTCTTTTGGGAGATTTGTTGAACGGAAAAATAATTGCTTGGGTCTTGTTTGGATTAATTTTGATTTTCCATTTGTGAAAATATTTACTGCAATTAACAAGTCCCTTTTCCATTTTCTTCAGGAGTGCACTTGTAAGTTTGTTTGAAGAAATTAACGCAGTATCATCTGCGTAGTAAGCAACTTTCATATATTTCGGAACATTGAAATCGGATGTACATATATATCGAGTAAAGCAATGGCGACAAGACTGATCCTTGAGGTAACCCTGTGGTAATGGTTTTTGGAGATGATGTTTCATTATTAATCGCAACTTTAAAGCTTCTGCCGTGAATGAAATCTGAAATAAGTTTGCATAAATATTTTGGTATATTTGCATCAAGAAGTTTAAATACTAGGCCATTATGCCAAACGGTGTCAAACGCTTTTTCAATATCTAACAATATTAGACCCGTTGAACGTTTATTGTTTTTATTTGTGATTATTTGATTTTTAATTCTGTTTATTTGGTGAGTAGTGCTATGCCCTTTTTTAAATCCAAATTGTTCTTTAGCAACAATAGAATTGGTCGTTACAAATTCACTAAGACGAGAATGTAGTATTTTTTCAAATATTTTACCTAAGTTACTTAATAAACTAATAGGTCTATAGCTATTTGGGTTATTTTTTGGCTTACTAGGTTTGTTGATAGCTATAACCTTAGCGTTTTTGAAATGGTTTGGGAAATAGTTGAGTTTGATGCAGCTGTTAAATATTATAACCAGTAATTTTAGAGCTTTGAGTGGTAGTTTCTTTAAGAGCAGGTTGGGAACATTGTCAAAACCAGGAGATTTTGAGGGTTTTATTGATGAGACAATATTCATTACTTCTTCTAGAGATGTATAAATTGCTGACTCAGAACTGGGATTTTCCTTCTTAAAATTATTTACTGTTGTATTTATTACTATATCCGCTGAGTGGTTGTAATTCGAAGTGAGGTTATTTGCTTTGACAAATGTATTTGCCAGGACTTCAGCCTTGTCCTTATCAGATGTTATCCTTGTATTTCCAACCTCAAGGTGAGAGATTTGATTTTTTCCTTTTCCTCGCAAGTTCCTGCTTATTCTCCAAAATGATTTATCACCTGGTTTTAAATTGGATAATAATTGACACCATTTCTTATTGCGTTCCGAATTAATACTTTTATCAATCATGTTACTTAGAAACTTAGTACATTGATTATAAAAAGTTTGCTCGGCTATATTTGAAGATCGTTGGCTTTTTCTTTTAAAGCTTCGTCTTAGTTTAATATATTTCACAGTACTTTCTGGTAATGTGAAATTATTTTGTTGAGTTATTTTAGGTGTAGACGCATCCCTTGCTTCAAAAACTACATTTATAAATTTTTGTATTTCCTGATCAATTATTACCTTGGTATTGTATATATCCGAATTTAACGTGATTTTATTTTCTAAAAAATTCATATAAATGTTCCAGTTGGTTGCACTATAATCATAATGGTTGAGGTCAACCTGCGAGGCCACTGATCTTTTAAGTGTACACATAATGGGGCGATGGTCTGATGGTATTTCGTAATCCATTGTCTTTACGTCTATATTCAAAGCGGTATTGCTTAAAATAATATCGACTGTAGATGCTTCGCGATTGTGTTGATGGGGGAATAGGGTTGGACTATTAGGATAGTGTATAAAAAAATTGCTTGATTGCTGTAGATTGTTCAGTGCGATTCCTGCAGTATTATTTGAACGGCAATTCTAAGAGCAATGTTTGGCATTTAGGTCACCAAAAACTATGTATTCTTTGGTGGAAGGTGTTAGGTTCAAGATATCAGCACAGAAGTTATGGGTATATCTTGGTGAATATAATGAAGATACAACAATAGGTCTATTATTTATAATAACTTCAATTGAGATGTTTTCGATTGATGAAGTGTTTGATATAAAGAGGTTTTTATAAGCGACAGATTTATGAATTAACAGAGCTACTCCTCCTCCTCTTGCATCTGTTGTCACTTCTATATAAATAATAATTTTTAAAATAGGGTCTATGATTTTCTGAAAAAAATGTTTCATTCAAAGACGCTATTTTAATATTTTCTCGTTCAATTAGTATCTCAAATTGTTTTAATTTAGAAAAGTTTGAAATGCCATTAGCATTCAAGTGAAGCATTTTGAATTCGTTTAAATTATTAGTATAATCCATGGGCGTATTTTACCATTGACATTACAACTTTGATCTGTTGTACTTTTGAAGTGCACCTATGCAAATCATCCATAGCTGTAGTGAAAATATCAAAAAGCTCATCAATGCTAAATAAATCGTTGTTTGTTTTCAGCTGGTTAGCATATGTAGCTTTGCTGTTATTGTTGATGTTATTGTTACAATTTGTGTTGTTGTTTCTTAAGTTAGGAAAATCTCCCACATTAAATTGAAATGAGTTATTTTGTTGTTGTCTGCTTTTATTCGGACTTTTAGAAGTAACTCTTGTTCTAGTTTCCAAATAGAGAGAACGTAACGGACAGTTGATATCGTTTGCAGAGTGATCAGTTCTCTCTTTTCCTTGTTTTTTGCAATTAAAGCATGACAAAACAGCTGGTCTTTTTTCATTTGTGTTAAACGGACACACACTTGTATGATGTTGTTCTGCACATATCATACATGCAGCACTTCGATGGCAATGTTCAACGCCATGGCCATACATCAAGCAGTTCCAGCATTGAGTTGGTTTGTTCTTGGATTTCGATTTATATTTTTTCCAAGAAATTATAATATTAGAAATTGTTCGTACATTTTTTAAAGCAGTTGGATTAAAATTTTTACGAACAAATTGAACTTTATAAACTGCATTATTGTTTGAACTGAATTTGGTGGTTATTTCAGTTACGGAAGAGGGGGAAAGGTTGTAGTTTTTTAGCTCCTTGGAGATTTCCTCAGAGCTTATGCGGGGTAAACCGTGTAAAAAGGTGGTGTATAACCTATTTTCTTTGGAGCCATAAGAATGAAACTCCATCTTATTCTCATTAAGTATTTGCTTGTAGCATTCGTACATTTTATTACTAGGAGCAAAAATTTTGGTACCAATTGAAGTACGTTTGAAAATGCAATCCTTACCAAGCAGCTTTTGTATTTCTGTAAATGAAGCGTTAGCTTCTACAACAATGGGCGGAGGTTTGTGTTCCTTAACATCGTTAATATTTGATACGGGAGTTACGTCCATATCATTGAGGCCAGCAAGCAGGCTAAATCTGTTGCTTGAAGTTGACGCCATGTTCGGGTTAACAAAACCCGGAGGAAGTTTTGTCATCTTCTTATTCACAAGCTTTCTTTTTGATGAAGATTTGCCCCCTCGGGCCATCGCAAAATTTTTATTCCTGTTTTAAAGCTGGATTGTCTACCACGTGAGTTCAAATGAGATCAAGAATAGGCAATTGCAAAAACAAAAATAAACACTTGTTTTTAATTTTAAATAGTTGTACTCTAAGCGCTTTGATTTTTTACACAACCGTACGTAAAGAGAGTTAGATTCGAACTCCAGAGGGTATATATAAGTTTTTCATTCCGTTTGTAATAATTAAAAAAAAAAAAAAAAATTCTGGACCCCATAAAATATATATATATATTTATGATCCTTATAATAAGCGGAGTTGATATAGCGCTGTCCGTCTGTGGAAATCACGATCACGAAACCAATCGGAGAGCTGGGGTGCTCGTTTGCATAAAAAATGATTCGCTAACATCCTGAGAAGTTTGCTATTCAAAATCGTCCAAATCGGTTGATTAGGTCCCGAGTATTGAATGAAGAAGTAAAAAAGTCTTAAAAAAATATGATTTGTCTATGTTGTTCTTGTCACGATCACACCCTAAATAGGATAGCTAGGGTATTAATTTTGAGTGAGAATGATTGACTAACACCATGAGAAGGTTTCTGTTTGAAAAATCATGAAAATCGATCTAATAGGTCCCGAGAAATCACTGAAAAGTAAAAAAAATTAAAATTATACATATATATCTATATTTTTCCTGTTGTTAATCTAAATGTTGTATTTTTGTCATAGCTATAATTGTGGATTTTATGGTCGTTGTGATGATAATATAATAAAAATTAAATCAAAAATACCAAGGTAGAGAAATTTTAAAGTTTCCATTGTATTGGCACACTAAAAAAATTCGTCAGACCATTTTTGTCATCGCCGCAAGTCTGCCTGCAAATCTTCAGATCGATTGGCTCACGCGAAAAGGGTTATAAATCGATCCAAAATTTTGTCGACAAACAGACAAATAATGCTAAACTACCTAGTTATTACTTATTAGTTATTAGTAAAAAAAATAATGTAAATTTACCAAAAAAAATTTATTATGTATTAATTTATTTAAAGAAAAACACATCATTAACTTTTGATGTTGAATATTTGCGTGCAATATTTGCATATACATACATATATTAAATAAAAAAAAATATATGTATATAATCAATATCAATATTCTGCCATTTTTATAACATCGCAAAATGTTACAAATACACAATACTGTTACAAATATCAAAATACTCTAAATAATATATGTACGTATATCCTATAGTTGTATATCCATAATTATAATATATTATTTTATTTGACTATTATTTATCAATGTTTTCATAGGATTCTAATTAATATAAGTATAAAATATAAATACTTTCATAACATTATAATATACATATATAAAAGCTCAATGTTTTCTACCAATCAGCTCAAACTTGTTTTCTTCTTATGCATTTCATTTATATAAAATTTTACAATATTTTCTTTCACGGTAAATACAATTTTTTGGTATTATCAGGGTTGCACTTCATTTCGCTCTTTAGTTCAAGAATGATAGATACAGGCCTGGTTAGCCACACGTAACCGTAACGTAACGTGTCAGCGAAACCGAAACGTGCTTTTCGTGAAAAAAAAACTACTACGTAAAATATACACAAAATAAATATACACATGACTGAGTAAAGAAGAATTAATGAGTTTTTATACCCTATACCACCATGTGGTTTGGGTATAATGACTTTGTACTGCTGTTTGTAGCTACCAAAAATATTTGACTTAGACCCATCTTTTATTATACCGATCTACTCAGAATCACTTTTTGAGTCGATTTAGCGATGTCCGTCCGTCCGTCCGTCTGTGTGTCTATGTAAACCTTGTAATCAAACTACAGGTCGCAAATATGAACATATTTTGATGAAATTTTGTATATAAGCTTCTATTGGCCATAGGATGAAAGCTATTGAAATTGGTGAAATTCGGTTCATGTTCAGATCTAGTCCCCATACAAATGACCCCTATGAAATCGACATGAATTGCCATAAGATCCAAATTATCATATAGATCTCAGTCAAATTGGGTTTGTATGTGTTTATTATATCCGTTAATCAGTAGTCCAACAATAAACCCTTCAAGACAATTCTTAGTCATAGCCCCATATAGAGCTGCCTTCCGATTTTCACTTAAATCTATCAAAAAACAGACTTATCGCAAATTTGGTTTGTATTTATTTTATCAAAACATAAGTGACTTTACCAAATATGGTCAGGATCGGTCCATATTTCGACCTAGTCCCCATATAAAAATAACATCCGATATGAACATATCTGCAGCCAAAAAATTAATAACAATGCCACTCGATATATCTATATCGAATTAGTTGGATCGAAGAGATAGGGTCTCTAAACCATGGTATAGGGTAACGTATAGTCGGTCTAGACCGACTATAATTTCTTACTTGTTTGCTTTCAAAACAGTTCTACATAGTTATATAAAATTATTATTCTGCTTTACCTACAAAATATCTGATTGTGATTACATACAATTTTTAAAAATTGTTTATAATTATAAAGCATTACTATTCACATAAATACAAAATTGCACCGTTAAATTTTCCATTCAAATTAAAGAAAATATAAAAATTGGAATTCAGATTTCCAATTAAAAATAAGAAAATATCAATTGAATTACAGAAAATCATATTAAAACGTTGGAAATAATTACTTGAAATTTAGAAGACAACAACTGAATTTTTAAAATATACATAATAAAATTCAAAATCAAAAGTTGGCATCATTAGATCTTGTATTGTATTGTGTTATTTTGTGTTACCAAAAAATCTAATAGTGAAAACTCCTTTTTAATATGTAAGAAAAGAAAATAATTCTCTGTTTTCCAAATATGGCAATATTTTAACAAAAAAAATTGAGAGAGCTTTATAGACCAACTCTTGAAATAAGCAAAAATCATCTGTTAAGAGGATCAAACCAAAGACAATCTAAATAAATTTCAGACAAATATGGAAGCAAAAGAACGTAGTTTAAGCAGATCTTAAATGTACATACATCGTTGGCAAGAACCTGACATAAAATATATGTATATATGAGACATAGTTTATCAGAATCACTAAGTTGGAAGAAAACGTAATTATTCAGAAAAAAATACAAGATTTTCTTCAAAGAGAATATACTGATTGACTTATGAAGAAACTACCACATGGGATATTCTAGTGGTAAAGACATAATGGATCTCTAGATACATTCTCTCAACAATGTATTGTACACAATTTTTGCCCCTTGGTATCTTACGATTGAATGGGTTAAAATATAACACCCACTGAATTGAAGGGTCCCTACAAAATTCAACTACGCCATGTATATTTACGAACAACAGACAATGTTTTACAGCTGGTCCAACCACAAATTGTAGTAGCTGTGGGTGATTATGTATTTAAATGTTTACAAAAATCTTAATTTTGCAAAAATAATTTTGCGTTTAGCCCATTCTAGTCCGAAGTCTCTAAACAATAAAAATTGGCCACAGAAAGCGGCCAAGAGATGAGGAATTATTAAAGTATTTAAAAAATGAAAAAAATTAATTTTAAAGTGAATCTTTAATAATTAAAGTGAGTCTATTGAATGAATTCACCTTTGTCATATGTAACATTTTATTTCTATTTTAATAAATACATATTTTTTTTTTTCAATAAAATTGAAAAAACTTTCCAGTCTTCCATTGCGAATGCAAAGATTGGTATGTAATGGATGTGAGCCCGGTTTCATTTGTGACATGAATTCAATTTTCTTGGAATTATAAATTCTGTCGATCCCCTAGCAACAGTAAAAGAAGACTACCCGGCAAAAGTGTATAATGCACTTACATTAACCATATGGAACTTTTTACCAATTTTAATACGTATTTTCGGGGATAACGCGCTAATATTAAAAAATAATCAAAAATATTTCTCCAAATAGTTTAGATGATTATTCATTTATTAACAATTGTTTATAAATTTTCAGACGTCCCAAGACAAATCTAAAATTCAATTATAATTTTGTTTTAATTAAATCAAAAATTTTCAATACTAATCGATTTACATAAATACTACTACTAATCAATACTAATCGGTACATAAACCATATATTTTCTTGATCCTTATAACAAGTGAAGTTGTTTTTGAAAAAATACATTGTTTTTAAGTACCATTCTTCAAAAGGTATCTCTCTTAAATTGTCCTTTTTAATTTAAAATACCTTTTTAAAAAAGTACCTGTTTTTAAGCACTTGTCCTTAAAAAGTATCATTTGTTAAAAAAAAGTACCTCGTTTTAAAAAGTACCTATGCATATGAAAAAAAATTTTTTTCTTAAAAAATAACATTTAAAAAAACATCTTTACTTAAACAAGTACGTCTTAAAAATCTACCCTCTTTAAAAAGAAGATTTTCTTAAAATTTTTCTTAAAAAGTATTTTCTAAAGTACTCTTTCTTTAAAAAAGTACCTTTTTAAATGGATAACATAATTTTCAAAGTACATTTTCTTACAAAACTACCTTTTCTCAAAAAAGGATCTTTTATATAAAATAAAATAAAATAAAAAAAAAGTAAATTCTTTTAATGCACTTTTTTAAAAAAAGTATATTTTCCTGGTATATGGCAAACCAAAAACTGCCAAGATTTTTAGAAACTTTTATTTTGAAATACCGCATAATTTTTACCTCTCAAAACATTAGAAAATATGATTCCTTATTGTGACTCTTCGTATTCTGTTGTAATGCATTGTACAATGAATTGCGACCCCATAAAATATTTGTATTCTTAATCCCTATAACAACTCGAGTCCATATAATGTCCGTACATGCGTCTGTCTGTCTGTCTTTTGAAATTACGGTCAGCCAACAAAATAAACCATTTACCCGGGTAAAGTTAAAATAATATTGTTTGTCGTTACTACGAGCAGGTTGGTATTTGAAATGGGTTAAATTGGACATCACTGTGTCAAGATATGGTATAAAATATGGAGATACCTCTAAAAATATAAAAAAATTAGTGTAATTGCTGAAATAATTTGGTATTAAATTTAACAAATTGTTTACTTTTTCAAGTATTTTGTTTACATTTATTATCAATACTAAAACCGAGGTGGAGAGTATAAAAATTCGGCACAGCCGAACTTAGCACTCTTACTTGTTTTTCTCTGATATTGGCGATTTTTGGATTTATTTCGGGATAACATTGAAAAAAATGCGTGGCAATACCGATCGTCACTAATATGACACGTGCCATACATTCACACTCAAAAACAACAACAATAATAGCTATGACATACCCGGCCAGCCAAACTGTCACAAAAGGTTGACAAAATGTTGACAAAAAGATGTGGATGGCAGTGTTGCCATTTTAGCATTTTAGTTGCTAGATTTAACAACTTTTTTTGTCGTTTATCATCCAAAATTTATGAAAAGATGCTAGATGCTAACTTAGCATCTTTTATTAATAAAAAGTTGCTTTTAGCATCTTTTTTCGTTATTTTTGAATATACAATTTTAATTTTAATGGTGTTGATATGTTTTAATTTCTCAAAGTGTATTACGAGAATTTTGTGTACCACTCTTTTTACCACTCTGCTCGTTTCTTTCAACAAATATAACAAAACATTTTGAAATAAAAGAATGTCTATTTCAAAAAAAAAAAAAAAAGCAAAAAAAACAAAAGCTTTTAATGAATTAAAAAGTCGATTGCCAAAAATATTATTGTATTAAAAAAATGCCAAAATTCTCAATACAAAACACATTAATTCCGGTAAAAGAACCGATAACCAAAAT
Source organism: Cordilura impudica (assembly GCA_963682025.1). Lineage (NCBI taxonomy): Eukaryota > Metazoa > Arthropoda > Insecta > Diptera > Scathophagidae > Cordilura > Cordilura impudica. Next base: position 111,427,144 of record OY821521.1, read on the forward strand.
ATTAGAAGAGTTTAAATTTAGATCATCTAAAACAGAAAAAATTCAAATCCATTGGAGTTATATCATATAACAATATTGGATTACAACACTGAATACAACCTCTTTATGGATTGAAGTTAACAAAAATTCTATCGGCGAAAATCCATTTAATGAATTATTTGTATTGCCTTTATTAGTTTTGTCTTTCTCAAAAGCCGAAGTTGAACGTTTTTTTAGTTTAATAGCTTTAGTTAAAAGCAAACTTTGAACAGAATAAAATCCGAGTTGTTATGTTCTGTATTACGTACAAAAGAAGGTTTGAAATTGAAAAATGGGTGCTGTTACACTTACAATATACCGAGTGATGTCGTTGATAAAAGTCGATCGTCAGAAAAATATCAGCCAAGAAGAACTTGAAGATGAAGACATTACAGAAATATTAGATTCCATAAACCAATTATTGTAATATAATCGTATCTTTTGATAGTGTAAATTCTGTTATATTTGAAATTAAAAAAAATATCTCAAAAATTAAAAATATTTAATTTAAAATTAAAAAATCTCAATTTAATGTTAATGTTAAAAAAATTTTAATTAAAATTTAAAAAATATGAATCGAAACTTATGTTTTATATTAATTTTTCGGTTTAAAAACCAAAAAATGTATTAATAAGTATTTAATTTTTCAATATAAATTTGAAAAAAAAAAATTAACATATTTTTTTTTGACACCAGTACGTTTTAGCATCTTTTTTTTTTGCAATTTAGCATCTTTACAATTTCAAATTATGGCAACACTGGCGGATGGTCGACATTTATTTGTGACAATTTTTGTTGAAAAAAGGTCGGCAGGGTTGACACGTTTTGTCAACATTTTTATATACATTTTGTCGACGATTTTGTCAACATTTTTTCAACAAATTTGTCAACATTTTGTCAACAAATTTTTCAGTAAATATATGGAAAAATTATCCAAATCTAAATTAAAAGAATGTTTTTTAAGGCAGTGAAAAAAGTTAATATAATTATAGAATTAACGATTTATATATTAAAATAAATATTACAGTCTTCTTGACTAAAAAGAAATACATTATACATTGTCGAACAAAAATTGTCAGCAAAATGTATCACATATTTTTGTCAAAATATTGTGATCCTTTTTTCAGCCAGCATTTTAATATGTTGTTTAGGACAGCAATCGCAATTTTTCAACAAATTATTGTAGACGATTTGTTGGTAAAATTTCGTTGACAAAATGTATATACCTTTTTGATGACAAAACGTTGACAAAAAGTTATCACATTTTATGGTTACCCGAGTACAAAATAAAAAAATTGATCAAGTACTATAAGTCCCAATTCAGACGACGATTTTTGACGACGCGCTTTTTCTTAATTCTCATTTGAAGCTGCTACCAAAAACCTATTGCATTCATACGATGATTTTCAGTTTCTCTTTTTTTAATCGGCTTTAGTTTATTTTTCGCATTAAGAAAAATATATGAATTAATGTAAATTCAAATTATCGTTTTTATTTTTCAATTCAATTTAAACATTATTTTATTCATTTGTTAAACATTATTTCATTATAAGATTTAATCTTTTTACACATAATAATATATCACAATTTTTCTAACTATGTATAAAAACCTATTTAATATTTAAATTATTAAGAGTAGAATCTTTAGAATATCTAATCAATAAAATAAATAAAAATGTAAGCGATTCTCGACCTCACTGAAGTGGCCACTTCAAAGTACGAAACAGAATAAAACTTAACAAGAAAAAAAGAAATGGGTGTAAAGAGAAATATGAAAAAACTCTTGAAAACAGAAATCGTGTCATTTCGTTTACCCCTTTTGCTTCTCTACACTGTTCGACTACAAACAAAAAAAGACGTCGAAAAAAAGTCGCCGTGTAAACACAGCCTAACAAGAAGAAATAAGGAAAAATCGTATTTTTCCAAAATAAAAGTGTTGTGCCATCTACTGTGGCATAGTCACAGTAAAAATGTGTTTACATATGTGTATTTTCCATATGTAAATTCAGTTTTACGATCCATACGTAATCCCGTGTGTGTGTCAAAATTGGCGTTTTACATACGATTCATAATTGCGTTCAAACGTACATATGTATTTCTGTATGACATAACCTCTAAATGTAAACAACAGCTCATTTAATTTGTCAATTTCCAAAAATTTATTGTTAAAAATAAAGTTATATATTTTATATATTTTTTAATTGTTAATTAATATTAAACAATTTATTTTTCTTTCAATATTTCTCTTTATAATTTACTCTGTTCTTCTTTCGCCACAAGCAGTGTTGTATTTTCATATGGTAGTCATGCCAAAATAGAACCTGCTCTAATTGAAAAATTTACATATGGCTTACCAAATGTATTATACATAAACAATTTTTGAGAGGGTTCACACTATGTGTACAAATTGCACGTGCTAAAAAAATAAGAAAAACACAAGCAAAACACATAGTGTGAACGCAGCTTAAGGAGCAAACTTTGTCTGTTAATACTAACCAATTGTATTTACCCTAAAGGTGCTATTACATGATGTGTTTTTTACATATGTACTGTCAAATTTTCCCACAAAAAAAGTTGTACACATCGTGTGATACATATGAAACATTGTTTATGTACAATACATGAAGAAAGTCACATGTACATTTTTCTATAACAACACTGCCTGTGGCGAAAAAAAAACAGAGTAAATTATAAAGATTAATATTGAAAGAAAAATAAATTGTTCAATATTAATTAACAATTAAAAAATATATAACTTTTTTTCGCAATAAATTTTTGTAAATTCACAAATTAAATCAGCTGTTGTTTACATTTAGAGGTTATGTCATACGGAAATACATATGCACGTGTGATTGCAATAATTATGAATCGTATGTAAAAGACAATGACAGACATGAGGAATTTCATATGGATAAAAAAAGTGACAGTACATATGTAAAAAACACATCATGTAATAGCACCTTAAAACAAAATATTGCAGAATTTTGTACAGCTGAAATGCATAAGCAGAAAAGTATTTTGAGCTGATTGTTACAAAACAATGACCTTTTATATATGTTATAAAGTTATTAATGCATTTATCTTTTATATATTAATTAGAATGCTATGAATCCATTGATAAATAGTATAAATAAAATAATATACCGATTTATTTCTAATACGCGGTTCTTGTGGATATATATATATACATATATAGAATACATATAGAATACGTACATATATAGAATATATGTGCATATGTATATTATTTAGAGTATTTTGCAACGGAAGCATGTATCAATTTGAAACATTTTGCGATGTTATAAAAATCGCAAAATATTGATATTGATTATAGGTATATATGTATATTTTTTATTTAATATATGTATGTACAAGTAAATGTTCCACACAAAAAATATAACATCAAAAGTTATTGTTGTGGTTTCTGTAAATAAATTTTACATCAGAAAATCAAAAAAAAAATTTTTTTGATATAAATTATTTTTTTTTAAATAATAAGTTAGTTTGGCATTATTTGCTTTTGATGTTGGTGAATTTTTGTATTATAACTACAATGACCACAAAAACAACAAGTAAAGCTATGACAAAAATACAAAATTTAGAATAACAAGAGCAATATAGACATCGTATTTTTAATTTTTTTTTTATAATTTTTCAGAGATTTCTCGGGACCTGTTCCACCGATTTTAATGATTTTAGAAATATAAACCTTCCCATGACCTTGGTGAATCATTCTCACTAAAAATATGCACCCTAGCTATCCTATACACTGCGTGATCGTGGCAAGAACAACATAGACAAAGCATATTTTTCAAGACTTTTTTTACTTCTTCATTCAATTCTCGGGACGTATTTAATCGATTTTGGCGATTTTAAATATCAAACTTCTCGGGATATTAGTGAATCATTATTAATACAAACGAGCTGAATATCAACTCCGCTTGTTGTAGGGATCACAAATATATATATTTTATTTGGACCAGAATTTTTTTTTTCTAATTACTACAAACGGAATGACAAACTTACATATACCCTCGGACCACTGGGGTGGATGGTGTACAAAATGGAAACATTAGACCGGAGTTTATTAAAATAATTATGGCCACATGCGATTCAGGAAGGAAAGCCACTGTAGACTTGGTTCATATTTGAAGAAAGAATACTTTTGGGATGTTCTCATAAAATTTGTTTAGTACTAACTTATTTTTAGTTCACGTTAAATTAGTGAAGATTCATTAAAAGTCAAACACCTAATTAAATTATCTGTAAATATCAACAAATGAAGAAGTATGAGAAAAAAAAATTATTGCACACTTATCTTGAAAACTCTTTGAATTGATTTGCATCCATAAGTACACAAGTAGGTGCTTCTCTGCCGAATACTAGAAATGACATAAATCGGTTTATAAAATCTCCGGATTATGTGGATCTCGCCGTAAACTTCGGCTTACGAATATGATTCCAAAGTTGGCAATAAAGATCAAAATAATTACACTATAAACCAAAGCATGTCCTAAAAGGATGATCTTATATAAAATGCGTAAAACTCGAGCAGGAAGATATTTAGTTCGCCATTACAAATTTTTAAGGCGTGAATTTTAATGGATGACGAAAAGTAAGAAGATTACAGTCGGTCTAAACAACTATCGATACCATATACCATGATAGGATATAGATAATAAGATACACCAATTTTTGCTCGAAAATATTTTAAAAATCCGTATGTAATGCTATTTTTGTATAGGGGGACTGATCATAATATACAAACACATATATACTAAATTTCATTGGGATCTTTATGATAATCTGGATCCTAGCGCAATTTTATTTGATTTCGTATGGGTCATTTGTATGGCAGCTAGGTCTGAATATATATCGAATTTCATAATTTGTTTTTAAATTTTCATAAAAATCTATTATATATTAAAAATTATCCCTCACTTTCACAAACGTTGAAAGAATTGTCACGATTCTCAGAATTCGCATAGAATTTGTCCACATATGTATAAAGTCATTGAATTCTTTGGATTTTGTGTATTTTTTTTTGTAACATTATAGCTACCATTGTTATTTCAAATTATATTCCCAATCTTCGATTTCAAGTTTTTCAAACCACACGTAACGTCACGATATCCTTGAACAACGAGTGTATAGTTGAGAAGCAAATTAGTTGCACTTAAGCAAAATTTAAGAAGTTATATAATTACACATAAAAAAATTCTAAAATTCTAATTGAGGATTTTATGGCCTCATGTATAATTTGCCTAAAACTGGATTTTTCCCGATTGTGTGTCCAAAACCGATAACACACAATGAAATGGATTACATTGTGGCTAATTTGGGCTTATCGCAGGGGAATTCAGAATTTTTGAACTCATTTTTGAAGCCAAATTTCGATGTAAAATAAGTTGGAAAATTAAAATTTTTTTTTATTTTTTTTTATGGATATAAAGTTAAAAAAAGACATTTGTGGATGAAAATTTTTTGAAGTTTTGGCAACTTTGAGGCCTAGATGCAGTTTTTTCGGGTTAGTTTGTTTTTCTCCTAATCTATGTAGAGATAAAGCCGTGAGAAAAATTTAATATTCTTCGAAAAATTAAGTTTTAGCCAAAACAGAACAGAAGCTAAACTAGCAAAACCCATTTTTAGGATAGGTAGGTCCATTAATGTTCTGAATTTTATATATGTGTATCTTATTATTATAACAAATTGTATTTATGTTTGTGAATTTCTTTTTTTATGCAGGTACCAATGCTAATGGGGAACAGCAGTTACAAGTTAACCTTGAATTGAATGGCATCCAATACTCTGGTCTACTTATGGCGAATGCCACAAATCTTGTGCCACCACCATCACAACAACACCAAACATTATTAACGACGACAACAACATCGTTAATTGATGAAAGCAGCAGCAGCATCAACAGTTTCAAAAGTACAGAAAATCACATTAATAGCTGCAGCAGAATGACGGGAAGCAGCATTATCACTACCAATGAGACAAACAAGGAGTTAGGCGTTTCTATGGATGCAATGGGCGACACAAGCGAACTGATAGTGTGTGACTCTGAAAAAACAACAAAGATGACGATGAAACAAACATCAACAAATGCTGTCACGGCAATCGGTTCCAACACAACATCTACACTCAAGGACAGCTTAATAACATCATCGTAGACATACCTCATAGACGTTTGCAGAAACATTTAGAATGAATGCATCAAGTTGTTGAGTATAGTTAAATGAAGACCCTGAATACTATTTGCTGTAAATGTTGTGTTATTTCCGTATCTTATAAAATAAAAAGAAAACAAGTTGAAAATGTCGGAAACATGTAAATAGATGTGCAAGTAAACAGGCCGGTAAACAAGTGGCTGACATGAATCACACATTAATTGAAACTTGCAAATTAAAAAAGAAATATCACTCACAGAGTGCAAAAAACAAAAAAACAAAGAATCAAACGCAGCATAGCACACATTGAACACTCCAAGGACTGGTTTACAAAAACTTAGCCTGGTCTGGTGCTGATGGTACTTAAACATATTGTTACTCTTACACACCAAATAAAAGAAGACTTGTTGCCCTTAAGGTAGAAACAAATATATATATACATATATGCGTACAAAGGATCCTTAAAAACAAACACACGCAGGCATATACACTCAAATAAAACATACCAAAGGAAGCAAAAAAAAAAACAAAAATTAGGAATTAAACGTAAATTCTATAAACCACAACAACAAATACAAAACAAAACAACAACAAAAATTAAACCAATGAATATAAAGGGCCATACCCAGTCCACTTTCAGTTAGTTTTCATCACTTGTTTGGGTGTCGTTAAAAATTATATCTTCAAGGATGACGCAAAATCCAGCATTGCTTCTTGTTAGGCAACCTAACATTGCTACTAGCGAGCCATTATTTATAATTTTTCGGAATACCCTAATATGCAAGCATTGCTTAAAAATTAACATTTTGTAAATATTTATAATTGTTTGAAGGCTTAAACAAGATTGTATTTAAGTTTTTAGCAAAAAATATAATCCAACATTTTTATTTAATTTCATGTCTTTAACATAATTTATTAAATAAGTGAAAAAAATACAAGTAACATCGCTAAAAATATATAAAATAAAATCACAGACTCATCACAGGCCAAAAAAATCCTGTATATGTAGTTTTAAGATAAAATTAAATTAAAAATTTAATGTGTATTTATATAAAGTTAAACAAACCCAAAAACCAAAAAAAGAAAAACACTTAACTTTAGTCCGATTACTGAATGCTTCTTAAAAACTGTCCTTTAAGTGAATATCTTCATACAAATTTTGATAGAAGTCTTTATTCATTCAGTTTGTAAGAATGTTCGATATTCAGTAATTGACACTTAATATGTTAAATGTATTTGAAATATAATTTTCTGGAAATACATTTGGAGAAACTGACATAAAGGCAGCCATTTTCGTTAAATCGAATAACTGGTTGCATTGCATACTTAAAGTATTGAATTCAATCAATAAAATTTTGCGATTTCTATATATTGCTTAAAATCAATTATTTTGTAGGTAGTTGCGCACCTCACTAACAGTTGTAATGAGAGATTCGGCAATCCTCACTAGATAATGCTGTTGACATACCGATTGTGCTGTGCTTTGTCAAAAATATATATTAAATTCGCTATTTATTACGTATCGTTTGTTTGTCGCTATTTATTTAAATGAACATGTATGATTAGTAGTATTATAACCCGCCCTTCATAGTGTGACTTTATTGCTATCAAAAAATTAACTCTCGTCCTCACTCTATCAATCTGACTATCTGTGTATCATTATTCGTGTTAATCATTATAATAGTTTCAATTTTGCTTAAATAAAAACTTAAAAGACACTAATGAATATGTTCTCAAATAACAATTATTCAGTATACTTAAAAATATGATTATCACTTTTATGTATTTCCTAGCGGTTCTGAGTGATGATTTTATAAAATAATTTTATATTATTAATTTTAATTAATACATAAAATACATAAATACATAAATTTTCCAATATAATTTCTTGAATTTAGTCTGAATTTATTAATAAACAAACTTTGTTTGTTTAATTAGTTAAGTATTATTAGTAAGTGTAGTTTTCCTTTCCCTGCCCCTTTGCAATTATGTTGTGTAAATAAATTAAATATGAAAATTTAATATTGGTATAAATAAATAAATAAATAAAAAATTATTTATACATACATATATTTAAAACAATTAGGTTTAAAATTTATAAAATAAATACATAATTCTAAACGTAAATTGTATTGCATTTTTATTTTAAAAATACGAGTATATACTAAAAAAGAATGATTCAACTAATATATTAAAATTCAAAATTGAAGAATACTTCGTTTATTAACTTCAGAATAGTTCATATTAGTCTTTCAATTATTAACATAAACAATTAAATTATTAAACAATCAAATACATACTTACATATTCTTCATAAGTATTAGAAAATGCTCCAAATTATGGATATACAAATAAATGCATAAATTTTATAAATTTTTAAAAATAAGATTTTTGTTCAAATTATCTTATATATAACAAGTAAGAAATTTATAGTCGGCTTAGATCGCCTATACGGTACCCTATACCATGAGTTTAGATACCCTATTTCTTAGGTCCAACTAATTGGATATACAAAATAAGCAACAACCAAATTTGAGTGGCATTGTTATTAATTTTTTTGACTGCAGATATGAAAAAGTTCATATCGGATGTTATATTTGTATGGGGACTAGGTCGAAAAATGGACCGATCCTGACCATATCACTTATTTTTTGCGAAAACATTTGCCAACCAAATTTGAGAAAAATCTGTGCAATATTTTTGTTTTTTGATAAATTTAACTGAAGATCGGGAAGCAGCTTTATATGACTAAGACCTGTACACAGACCAGATTTGACCGAGGTCTTTATGATAATTTGGATATTATGACCATTTAAGTCGATCTCATAGGGGTCATTTGTAAGGGGACTAGATCTGAACATGAACCGATTTTCACCAATTTCAATAGGGTTCATCCTATGGCCGGTAGAAGCTTATATACTAAATTTCATCAAAATATATTCATATTTGCGACCTGTAGTTTGATTACAAGGTTTGCATGGACACACAGACAGACGGACGGACGGACGGACATCGCTAAGTCCACTCAAAAAGTGATTCTGTGTCGATCGGTATAACAAAAGATGGGTCTAGGTCAAACATTTTTGGTAGTTACAAACATCAGCAGAAAGTCATTATACCATAACCACATAGTGGTATAAAAATAGAGTTTCGTATGTTTGTACGTTTGTTTGTGGTTTGTAGGAGACTACAAAAAAAAATATGAAGTACTATGAAAATGAGTAGTCGTGGAAAGTATGAGCGGAATCCCCAAAATCAAATATCGCCAAAACCGAAAATCGCGAATAACAAAATCAAAAATCAAAAAAAAACAAAAATCGCAAAAATCAAAAATCACAAAAACAAAAACCGTCAAAGTCAAAAACCGCCAAAATTGAAAATCGCGAATGACAAAAATCGCCAAAATTACCAGAACCGAAAATAGCAAATAAAAATCGCAAATAACAAAAATCGCAAAACAACAATAATCGCAGAAGCCAAAAATCGCTAAAATCAAAAATCACCAAAACCGAAAATCGCGAATAACAAAAATCGCCAAAATCAAAAATCGTGTAAATCAAAAATGGCCAAAACCGAAAATCACGAATAGGAAAAATCGCCAAAATCAAAAACACCAAAAGTCAAAAAAATCTAAAGTCGCAAAAACAAAAATCGACTAAATCAAAAATGACCCAAATTTTCTACAAAATGTTTTCCCAGTTTTTATACCCTTTTATTCCATTTGTAACGGATTTCCGACCCCATAAATTATATATATTCTTGATCCTTATCACAGCTCGAGTCGATATAGCGATGTACGTCTGTGTGCTGAAATCACGCTCATTCACAAAAAAAAACCATTTAAAAAAACCATGTAAAGTTTCAATAATATATAAAGCTGCTTCCCCATTTTCACTTAAATCCATCAAAACACAAAAATATTGCAGATTTTTCTCAAATTTGGTTTGTATATGTTTTTTAAAAATATAAGTGACTTTGCCAAATATGGTCGGGATCGGTCCATTTTTCGACCTAGTCCCCATATAAATATAGCATCCGATATGAACTTTTTCATATCTGCAGCCAAAAAAATTAATAACAATGCCACTCAAATTTGGTTTATGCTTATTTTCTATATCGAATTATTTGGACCGAAGAGATAGGGTCTCTAAGCCATAGTATAGGTCTAGACCGACAGTAATTTTCCTACTTGTTTTATCCATACGTAATTCCGTATCTCTGTCAAAATTATCGTTTTACATACGACTCATAATTTTTGCTATCACACGTGCATATGTATTTCCGTATGACATAACCTCTAAATGAGCGATGGGCGCTGGTTTGCCTGGATTACGAAGTTCTTCGGGTATTTACAATTACTCTTCGTGTTCATTTTAACCAGAGTTGCAACAAAGGCAAGAGTTTTCCTATCACGACGTTCCTTAAAATCCCCAAAACATACCTTAAGGTGCTATTACACGATGTGTTTTTTACATATGTACTGTCACTTTTTTTATCCATATGAAATCCTCATGTCTGTCAAAATTGTCTTTTACATACGATTCATAATTTTTGCTATCACACGTGCATATGTATTTCCGTATGACATAACCTCTAAATGTAAACAACAGCTGATTTAATTTGTGAATTTACAAAAATTTTTTGTTAAAAAAAAGTTATATAAAAAGTTAATATAATTAATATTAAACAATTTATTTTGCTTTCAATATTAATCTTTATAATTTACTCTGTTTTTCTTTCGCCACAAGCAGTGTTGTATTTTCATATGTTTGTCACATAAAAATAGAACCCGCTCTAATTGAAAAATGTACATGTGACTTTCCTCATGTATTGTACATAAACAATGTTTCATATGTATCACACGATGTGTACAATTTTTGTTGTGGGAAAATTTGACAGTACATATGTAAAAAACACATCATGTAATAGCACCTTTACATTGTTTTACATGGTGTCTCGACTAGCCATAATATATGGCAATGTTCAAGTCAATGGCTAGTGGAGACCGCTAATGTTCATGTCATGACTAAAAAATCCAACTTTCTGCCATGACAGAAAGTCTAACAAAAACTTAGCCATTAATTTTAAGTTTCATTCGATTTTGACGTTTAAGTATATTAAAATGGCGCAACTTAAATTAAATAAAAGCGAAATTATTAATTTTAGTCTAAAAAAGGATTCACTCGTAATCTCATTTTTTTTCTTCTTCAATTTGTATTTTTAGTTTTATTTAACACTTTTAAAGCATTGAGTACAAGAACGCATTTTTGTTGTTTACGGTTTAAACACATTTTGGAAATGAAATGTCTAAACATAATTTGCCCACTTCACGTTTTGTCTCATTTTGTTTCTCTGACTTGAACATGAACATTGCCATGAATTATAGCTAGTCGAGACACCGTGTTGTTACACTACATTCTAACTTCAAATAAATTTTTTTTAACTAACAAGTGGGTTTAAAACAGTGCTGTTCATTTCATAGGACAACTGTCCCTGCTCAACTCACATGTATTCTTACGCTCTTGTATTTAGTTGTCACTGAAACAGCGACGAATGAAGACGCTTTTGGATGTATGCTGATTTTTTTTAATGCACTGAAAAAAATTAATAATAATATACGAAAAATATTTTATGAGTATAAATGTATTTGTTATAAAACATGTAAGGAAAATAATTTAAATGAAAAAGAAAAGCTGTTTGATTAAAAAAAAAAAATTTTTTTGTTGAAAAATTAAAAGAATCGTTGACCAAATTGGAAACCAAGATCGATAAATAAATATTGTAAAATTTTTTTTCGGATTTAAAATTTATTTGTTCTAAACAACGTAACGCATTAAATTCTGTAAATCTAAAAAATGTTTTACGCAATTGTCGCGAAAGAATAAATAATGAAAAATTTATAATACAAGATCTATAAAAGTCTTTAATAGAATTATTAAAAAAAACGAATTTTTTTATTATAAAAGTTGAAAAAATTAGTCATTTATTGTTCGGTTTAAGATCATGTATATATTTTTCTTATGAAAGAAAGATAATAATTTTTGTAATGTAAGAGAAGTATTAGAAAAAATTGAAGACAGCGCTAGATGGAGTAGCTACTTTCGAACAAAGCGACTTGTTCATCGTCAGCATCCTTCTGCCTATTACTTCAACTCATGCTTAATCAACTATTTGACTCAACATTTGAAAGAAAAGAACATGAGAAACATGTAGAAAAATATATACATGATCTTAAACCGAACAATAAATGACTAATTATACCAATACAGATCAACATTACATAACAATAACATACAACACATGAGGTACAATGCATTTGTGTAATCTGTTAAGATTTCACATACCATTACAGTTCCATCTAGAGGACAATGGCAAAAAACAAAGAGCTGTTCACATTACAAGACTTGTAATTGATCTGGCTATGTTAATGTAGAGAAAACTAAAAATTGGAAAAGCTCACCTTGTTCATACAAACTCTCGTATATAGAAAGAAAAACATTTCTCATGTTCTTTTCTTTCAAATGTTGAGTTAAATAGTTGATTAAGCATGAGTTGAAGTAATAGGCAGAAGGATGCTGACGATGAACAAGTCGCTTTGTTCGAAAGTAGCTACTCCATCTAGCGCTGTCTTCAATTTTTTCTAATATTTCTCTTACATTACAAAAATTATTATCTTTCTTTCATTAGAAAAATATATACATGATCTTAAACCGAACAATAAATGACTAAATTATACCAATACAGATCAACAATACATAACAATAACAGTTGAAAAAATTTTAAAAATTTGAGTCTGATCGCTTATTCAATCATTCATTGATGTATTTTTTCCTTCCAAAAAGTGTATTTTTTAAATATTTTTTATCAGGATAACATATTAAAGATATTATTTTAATATGTAAATACAATGAAATAATTAATATTGATTTTTTTATAGAATGAAAAAAAGTCAGCCTGATGTATATATGTATTTATTTTTTTCCTTTCAAAAATTGAATTTTTGTTTAATTTTTATTACTTCTTCAAAACAGTTTTACACACAACATTATCAGTTTCATATTTTCAATAAAAAATAAATTCATACAGTGGCTAACACTGCTATGACCCATTGAACATTTACAGGGCAATTCTCATTTTGTCAGCAACACAATTACATTTTTATTTTTGAACACCACTGGTTTAAAATATAGAAAATAAATACAAAACAATTTCCTAGCAGTCACAAAAAAAAACAAGTAAGAGTGTTAAATTCGGCTGTGCCGAATCTTTGATACCCTCCACCTCGGTTTGAGTCTTGATAATAAATGTAAATGAAAAAGTAAACAATTTGTTAAACTTAATACCAAATTATTTCAGCAAATTCTTTGGGTTGGTTTTCTTCTTTTCTATTATTTCGGAGTTATTTCGGTGTTTGCTTTTTGGTCATCGTGGTTGCTGATCGGCATGCATTTTGGTTATACACCTATATGCATGCGTTTCCGGTTATATGACATAACTTCTCGTTTAATTTAGTTTTTGCTAATTAAATAGCTCGCCCTAACCTCCATTGCAAAGGTAATGGTTGTGTAGAGTGGGTATATGCATTAAATCGTGCTAATTGGAGATGGCTGTATAAATTCTTTTAACTGGCCAAATATTTCTTCATTGTGGCCATATAGGTCGGATGGAGTAACAAAATAATAACAAAAAAAAAAAAAAGCTCTTTAAATTTTTTTTTTAAATATTGCCATATTTTGAAAACATAGAGAATAAATTTATAATAATAAATAATCAAATTAGGGATGAAAAACGCAAAAAACGAAAAGTCCCAAACATTTTAAATAAAATAATTTAATGTTATCTTTATTTTCTGAAAAACTTCAAATTTTCATCCAAAAAAAATTGTGAAAATTTATATATAAATAAAAATAACATTCTCATAAAATTACGTTTACTTATGTAACAATTTTTATGTTAGCAATTCTTAAATATCATTTGAGGTTTTCTTAAATTCATTGAATTTAAATTAATATCGACAAATCTGTTTTTCTATTTATTTAAATTGTAAAGGAGTGGCATCTCTGTCAAAATAAGCGAAAAACACAAAGAATAGAAAAAAACAAATTACTTCCTGTTTGACACGATGATTTTATGTTTATGTTTAATATCTTTATTTTTTTTACTAATATTTCTGTTTATTTATTTGAAAATGAAATAATGAATTGAATATGCTATTTAATTTTTTTATTTATATAAAAAAGTTTTTTAATTAAAGCAAAATATTTTCACTATTTCATGATTTTTATTTATGTATGACGACATTTCAACCTAAAAATTTAAGTTTTTATCGATTGGATAAACAACACAAAAATGGTTGTCGTTTAGATAACAACAACAGCTGACTTTAACAATAGCGAATATCGTTTCAAAATTTTACTGATAATTTTGCAATTTTCTTTTTTTTTACAATTCGACTATCGTTAAAAGAAGTTACTGAATCGCGGTACTGAAAAGTTATTAATATCTCCTGAATGGCAATATTTTTTTTAAATGTAAACATTTTTAAATGTAAAGATATTTCTAAATTTAAAATTATTATTTCCGACGTTTTGATATGATTTACTGAAACTCAATTAATATTTTCTAATTTATAATTGGAAATTTTATTTTCAGTTTTTATTATAATTGATATTTTCTTAAATTTGAATGGAAAATTTAAAAAGTGAAATTTTATATTTATGTGAATAATAATGCTTTATTAATTATAAACAATTTTTAAAAATTAGATGTAATCGCAATCAGATATTTTATAGGTAAAGCAGAATAATAATTCTATATAACTATGTAGAACTGTTTTGTAAGCAAAAAACTCATTGACGAACTCGGTAACTCTATTTTGTAAAGACAACAAAAAGTTAACCCCCCAATCTCACATCACACTGAAATTGTAAAATCGTTGTGTACGTATTATCAACGACAAATTGTTCGAATTAGTCGAATCCATCGCCATTAATTTTTATGCTCAAACATATGACTGCAATCTCATTTTTAAAATGTTGTCGAAGCGTAAACTTGAAAAAATTTGTATACTTCTCTCTCTTATTTTATTTTAAGTAGAGTTACCAAGTTTATTATACAGGCACATGTTTGAGGGAAAATGTTTACATTTATTATTATTAGTATTATTTTAATAATAGTTAATAATATTTATGCTCTATAATTAACAAACTTGCGTTTTTGTATACGCATTTCAAAAAATAAATCATTATAATAGATTTAACAAGTTAAAACTTTAATAACAATTTTACAGAATCCAGTAAATTTGCATTAAATTTATAACAGGGTAACATTAATCATCGTTAGTGTCTGCCACTATTCGCACGAAAAATTTGGTGCCATTAGTCCGAGTTCACACAAGGCAACTTTTGTTGCGCAATTCTTGAGTTTGTAGATGTTTGCGGTGAGGGGAATAAAAAGGGAAAAATAATTGCCGGTTCTCGGCTATTTCGAGCAATTCTCTCATTCGCTTTTTTTTTTTGTTGAATATTTGACATTTCTTTTCATTCGGTGTTTCGCTTCTTGGTGTGAATAATTCGTAATTATTGTTTACTTTATTAAAATGGCCTTTAAATGGAATCGGGACTTAATTTTTTTCTTTTGAATTCATTTTTCAACAAAACCAATTAAATTAATTTATGTGTGTATGTATTTAATTTTATTATTGTTCTTTACGACTAGAGCACAAATGTCAAATTATAAGAAAATGAAAACAAAACAAAACAGTAAAATTGCCGAAGAAATTGTCGTGTGTGGACATAAAAGCAATTTCAAAAGAGAATTACCAAAAAGTTGCGCAATAAAAATTGCCTTGTGTGACCCCCGACTTAGTGTGACCACTGCGGAAAATGTGTGTGTATTAGTAAAAAAAATGGGAGTGTATTGAGTTTTTCGAACTTGCAGTGTGATGTGAGATTGGTGGGTAATATGCCAAACTTATGTTCATATTTGTAAAAGAATAATGAAAAAAACGTATGAAATAAAAGACCAACCCGTGTATACTCTTAACATTGTTCTGTATGATATCTAGTTGAAAATATTAACATTCATGTTAAAATAGAAATAACTATTGCAAAGCTAATTAGAACAAACAAAAATTATGGCGGCATCTACTGTGGCATAGTCACGCTGAGCAAAATGAAGTGACACTCTGTTAATACAAAAGAAATGTATTTTCCCCACAACAAAATACTGCAGAATTTTATGTAAATAAAATAACCGATTTATTTCTAACATGCAGTTACTATGAATATACATACATACATATATGTATATAATATATGTACATTATTTGTATTATTTAATATGTGTATGTATGTATATTTAAATATTACACACAAAAAATACAACATCAAACGTTATTTTTGTGTTTTTCTCTTTAAATAAATTAATACATAAATTTTTTTGCTAAATTTACATTTGGGCAATTCACAACAGGTGTTGTATATTGTATGTTGTATTGAAATACACAATACAATCATTTGTTGTGAACACTCAGTTGTATTTTCATATTGTAAAACGCTTTCTTTAGTAATTTTCGATCCAACGAGGAAAGATCGCTTCGTCCCTTCTGCTATTTTGTATAAGAGAAAACACTTGTCAGTGTTTGCTTTTTGGTCGTGAGATATACCCTGGAGTTTTAGTTACGTACCTCTTGCATTTTAATTTATAATGAAAAAAAAAATGTTAAATGTTTTGGTTGGTACTGAAAGAGAAAATACATACTAAAAATATAAACATTAATTTTTATATAAATAAACTTATCGATGTATTTGCGTTATTTGCATTATTTGCCATATTTTATTTTATAATTATTTATGCTGATAATATTCTATGTATTTGTTTTTTCTTTTTCATAAAAACTGGCATTCACTTGGAACTGATATGTTATGATACAATATACAACATTTACTAAACATAGGAAATGAAGTTGGATCGTGTATCAGATTTTACAGTGAAAATTACCAACAACAATTTTACACTATTGTAAAGTGATACACGATACAAGAGATACAACGATACATTACCCATTGTGAATTGCCCAATTGTTTTTTTTATTAACAACTAGGTATTTTAACATTATTTGCTTTAGATGTTGGTGAATTTTTACTCCCTTTATATTAACTCGTAGTGTCTGCTTGTCGAAAAAATTTTGGATCGATTTTAACCACTTTCCCGTGACCCAATCGATCTGAAATTTTGCAGGCAGGCTTGTGGCAATGACAGAAATGATCTAACATATTTTTTTAGTGATGCCAAAACAATGGAAACTTTTAAATTTTTCTACCAGAGTTGATAAAAAAATGTACAAAGGGTTTGTTTTTGTTATATTATTACCATAACGACCACAAAAACAACAAGTCCAGCTATGAAAACAATGCAACATTTAGAATAACAACAAGAACAATATAGAAATATCATGTTTTTCATTTTTTTTTTTACTTTTTCAGAGATTTCCCTGGACCTGTTCCACCGATTTTAATGATTTTTGAAGTAGAAATCTTTCAATGAATTTGGTGAATCATTCTCACTAAAACTGATCACTGTAGCTGCACTATTGAGGGCGTGATCGTGACAAGAACAACATAGAAAATTATTTTTTTTCAAGTCTTTTTCAGTTCTTCATTCAAATCTCGGGCCCTAATCGACCGATTTGGACGATTTTAAATAGCAAACTTCTCAGGATGTTAGTGAATCATTTTTATGTCAACGAGTACCCTAGCTGCCGGATTGATGCCGTCATCGTGATTTCCACAGACGGACAGACGGACATCGCTATATCAACTCCGGTTGTTATAAGGATCACAAATATATAAATTTTATGGGGTCCAAAATTTTTTTTCTAATTATTACAAACGGAATGACAAACTTATATATACCCTCTGCACACTGGAGTGGAGGGTATAACAACTCTACAACAGCAACAATGACAGTCATATGTTTTTCAAATAGGAAAAAACTGTTTATGTGTTAGTTTCGGTCATTCCCCAGTATGCATTGAAATATTATTTCTCCAATGTTGGAGAAAAGTTAAGTTCTTAAATTGATGTCAAATGTAATTCTCAACTTGGGTTGAACAATTTTTCTCCTTGTTTGCTTTCAACTTGACATCAAGTTGAGACTTAACATTTTTTCCAATCTTTGAGAAACATTTTTACTCTCAATTGGATATCCAACACATTTCTCCACTTGAGACCAAACATTTATTCAACTTGAATACGATTTGTGTTAAGTCTGAGATATTATTTAAATATGTCATAAATAATAAATTAAATTAAAAAATGCCAAAAAAGTACAAATAAATCATTGATATATTTTTAATTATTTTTGCTTTTTGTCGAATTTTTCAAAAAATGTACAACTAATTAATTCATTTATTTTTAATTCTAGATTTTAAAAAATGTACATATTACATTTAATGTTAAATATGTACATAGTAATGTTAAATATATAATGAAATTAAATTGAAACATTAAAAAAAGTACATTGTTTTCATTTCTAAAATTAGTATAATATTTTTTAATATGGCAATTCCGTACCTTCCATTTGATACCGATTGGAAATATTTCTTTGCTATCAAGTTGAGAATCACAAATTTCTCAATTTGATAACTATGAAAATCGCCATATAAAAAATGTGCCTTTTAAGTTGAGAAGACTATATTCGAACTATTGAGGGCATTTGAGAATTAACGTTGGAGATTTGAGAAATGTATTTGATCTCAAATGCACCTCAAGTTGATAGCAAACAAAAATGTTTATTGGGACATTTATTGTAGGGTCGTTTGCACACACACAAAAAATAGAAAATAAATTGTCAATAAGCAAAGCAAGTGGCTTCGAAATTCGATGATGCCAGTTAATCATTTTTTGTTCACGCGGAATTTATAATTGGAGGAATTTTTTTCTCGAGAAATGTATTTTCCGTGAGAAAGAAATTCCTTGAGAATATTCATAATTAGGATGAATAACTTTTAATTGGAACTTTTTAGTCGGAATAAATCATAATTCTAGTTATATATTGGTTAATATTTAATTAGAAAAAATATTGTGGTGGCATCTACGCAATTATTGAGGCAGTCACGGAAAAATTAAATGCAAGTCTGTTTTTTTTTAATATAACAAAAATGGATTTTCCCTTTAACAAAATATGGCAGAATTCTTTATAAATGAAATGCAAAATGGAAAATCAATTTTGTGCTAATTCTTAACAAAATTAATAAAATATATATATGTATTATTATATTTATTAATATTTGTAATTTTATTTGACACAATTTCACACACAGTTTTACAGATCAACTGTTTTAATTAGAAAAAATATTGTGGTGGCATCTACGCAATTATTGAGGCAGTCACGGAAAAATTAAATGCAAGTCTGTTTTTTTTAATATAACAAAAATGGATTTTCCCTTTAACAAAATATGACAGAATTCTTTATAAATGAAATGCAAAATGGAAAATCAATTTTGTGCTAATTCTTAACAAAATTAATAATATATATATATATATGTATTATTATATTTATTAATATTTGTAATTTTATTTGACACAATTTCACACACAGTTTTACAGATCAACTGTTTTCAACTGATTTAGAAGTTTTCTGTTTTTGAAACAGTAGTGCCAATTTGTAACATTTTGTGATGTAATGAAAATCGCAGAATAATAAGTTAATACACAATAAAAAATATTAAATTTTTAAGTTTTATATACATATTGCAATAAAAAAAACTTTGGTAAATTTACATTGAAGATAGTCAGAAATGAATGAGAAAAAATATATAGACATTTTAGAAAAGCACATTTAATGTTAAACTTTATGCACAAAATATATGGGTTTTTGTTGTTTCGAATTTAACTGTGGCTCTAAGTGAAAAGTTTTAGACCGATCCTATATTACATCTTGAGGATCCTCACCTAATATTTTCAAATATTTTAAATTCTTTTTAACTCATTTAACCTCATTACGAAAATAGTAAAACAGTAAATATGGAAAATCCACGCACCTCAAAAAATTGTTTTCTATGAAATAAATTAAAGACATTTCATATTATACAATTTTCTTTCAAAAATGTATCAATTATTGCAAATTTGAAATTTGACATATAGTATTTGTACATATATTTGTATAGATTTCGCAGTATGAAAAGAACTATTATTTCTTTATTTAGAATATATGTATGTAAGTATTGCTCGCAAAAAAATGCAACATCATGAATGAAACACATAGACGACTGCTGGCAGCAGCATTTGTAGTCGTATAGTCAGCTACTTGATTTTTCTGAATACGACAGCAACATATAATACAAATGCATTTTTATTTAAATATACAATTACTTTTACTTATTTAAAATGCATTAGTACAACGTAAAAATAAATAAATTAGTTAAACGCCTTTTGATTATTAATGGAATTATAGCCTTTCATTTTGCGATTTTTTTTTTAAACAAAATAAAATATTTCATAGCACTAACTTCTTTTACATATTTTGTTATATTGTCAACACTATTTTTGTTTTGTAGCCAACAAAACACACTTGCAGTTTTTTTTTCTATTTGAAGAACATATGACTGCCATTTTTGATGTTGTACAGTTGTTTTTTTTTTGATTTTGTTTCGTTAACTCTTTTGTATTAAAGCACCTCCAATATATGTATCCATTTTAGTTTGCAAATTCAGTATATTTATAATTTATTACTTACAGCAAAAAATAATAGAAACAATTTTATCAGTTATGCTTACGAAACTATATAAATAGACTTGAAGTTGGCTGCAAAAGCAGTAGCCTGTGTAAAGAACAAGTTAGCGACATGTAACTGTTACGTAACGTGTCAGCCTTTTTTTTCACATGAAAAGTATTGGGACGTTCCGGTTACGTTCGGTAACTGTTTTAAATGATTTTAATGTAAAAAAAAACAACTGACTCGTTACGGTTACGGTTAGAAAACATTGACCTTTTATATGTATTATAATGCTATGAATGCATTTATCTTTATTTTATTTTATTTATATATTCTTTTTTTTTGTATTGTATATTATTATTTTTTATTATTATTACTATTTCATTTAATTATTTTTTTCTTTAAATAAATTAATACATAAAAATTTGTTTTTTAAATTATTGGTGAACTTTTACTCCCTTTATTTACTGCCTTTATATTAACTGGTAGTGTCTGCTTGTCGACAAAATTTTGGATCGATTTTTACCCCCTTTCCCGTGAGCCAATCGATCTGAAATTTTGCATGCAGGCTCGTGGCAATGATAGAAATGATCTAACAAATTTTTTTAGTGATGCCAAAACAATGGAAACTTTTAAAATTTTCTACCAGAGTTCACAAAAAAATGTACAAAGGGTTTGTTTTTATTATATTATTACCACAACGACCACAAAAACAACAAGTCCAGCTATGACAACAATGCAACATTTAGAATAACAACAGGAACAATATGGAAACATCATGTTTTTTATTTTTTTTTTAATTTTTCATAGATTTACCTGGACCTGTTCCACCGATTTTAATGATTTTTGAAGTAGAAATCTTCCCATGAATTTGGTGAATCATTCTCACTAAAAATTATCACCCTAGCTATCCTATTGAGGGCGTGATCGTGACAAGAACAACATAGAAAATTATATTTTTTCAAGACTTTTTTTAGTTCTTCATTCAAATCTCGGGCCCTAATCGACCGATTAGGACGATTTTAAATAGCAAACTTTTCAGGATGTTAATGAATCATTTTTTATGCCAACGAGCACCCTAGCTGCCCGATTGATGCCGTCATCGTGATTTCCACAGACGGACAGACGGACAGACGGACATCGCTATATCAACTCCGGTTGTTATAAGGATCACAAATATATATATTTTATGGGGTCCAAATTTTTTTTTCTAATTATTACAAACGGAATGACAAACTTATATATACCCTCTGCACACTGGAGTGGAGGGTATAAAAACAAGTAAGAGTGTTAAATCGACTATGCCGAATCTTTGATACCCTCCACCTAGGTTTTCTTGCACTATTTGTAACAAATGTAAATAAAATATTTGAAAATGTAAACAATTTGATCAACTTATTACTAAATTATTACAACAAATACTCTGAATTTTCAGCATTTACGTTTAACAATTTTAAAGTCAATAAAAGATAGTAAGCAAAATAGGTTTTTTAATTTGGGATCTTTTCGGAATACTTTTACATGTGTTATATTTTAAAAGCACTAGCGTTAATCAGATTTATTTTTCAGATCTTATTACATCAGTTTGTCATTCCGTTTGTTTTTTAAGCCTAGTTCCGCGAAGCCGAGTGGCTTGTCTGCATATTCTAATATTGGCTATTTTTTTTTTGCAGCGACAGACCAAAGCCTCTGGTGGGAATCGAACCCACGACCCCCCCATGATAGACGAGCACGCTACCTACTCACCTAACGGGGCGCTTATGTGTGAGTTTCATGCAAAAGATTTCTTACTTTTGTCGAATTGTAGAGATTTTTTTTTGCAGATTTTTGTTTTGTAACAATATTTTTCAATTTTAAACTTTAAAAATAAAAATATTTACTACCTTTTTTAAGTCTGACAAGTAAAAAACACTTTTTTGTGCAGTTTACTTGTTTTGTGCATCTTTTTTATACATAACTAAGTAAGTTGTAAATAGAAATAACATTAAAATATTATAAATTTAAACATAATTAATTTTAGAAAAATGTCTGATTCGTTTTTCGATGATGCTGAAAACACATCAAAGATATACAGAAAACAAAGGTTTTACTTAAGTTAGTTGAGAGACGAGAAGCTAATGGGATGGAGCAGGTCAAAGATGACGACTTTAAATGCAGATGCAAGGCTTGTGAAAAAATATTAAATTGTGATTAATCAGATATAAGTATACATGCTAATAACCAATGTCTTAAAAAAATATCTTTTAAAACCAAGAACCAAAATTCTGTTTGCGTTATAAGATCCCATTTGCAAGCCATTTTAATTAATTGTGTAAATTTTAAATGAACATCTATCCATATAAAAGATAAATTATACAGAATTGTAAAAATATTTTTTTTTATTATATCTGTTGGTTTTTTATGTTGCTTTTATGTAATTCTTATGGTATTCTTATCTTATTTTTATATCATTTTTCTTCGTTTTATGTTATTTTTGCATTATTGAAATTGAAAATTTACAAATTAAAAATAAAATTTTATTTTTTGAAAAATTGAAATCAGTAGTGTAGGAAAAAATATAGGGAGAAAAAAGTGGGTGTAGGGAAAAAAGGGATTTTTTTCTTCTTTAGCTTAGAGATTTTTGAAAAATCTCCTGGCATCACTGGTACCTATTCAAAAACAATGTAATATTTCACAAGACAGTGCGACATACATCCGCTTTGTTCAAAAGCTTTCATAATGCATGAAACACATAGACGACTGCGGCTACACAAACACACGACTACAAATGCTGCTGGCTGCAATTGTAGTCAGCTACTTAATTTTTTTGAAAACGATAGCAACATATAACAACAATATAAACAGCTGTTTTTATACAAAAGCATTATATTTCAGTAGTGCCAATTATATTTTTTTTTACATTATTAAAATAGAGAAACATGTATGATTCTATATACACTTGACTTAAATATAGGTACAATTACTTATTTATAATGCATAATTATAACGTAAAAATAAATAAATAAATTTACTAAACCCCTTTTGATTATTAATGGAATTATTATAGCATTTTATTTTGAGATTAATTTTTTCAACAAAATAAAATATTTCATAGCACTAATATCTTTTACATATTTTGTTACATTGTCAACACTATCTGTCGTTTTCAATAAAAATTAAGTAGCTGACTACACGACTACAATTGCAGCCAGCAACATTTGTAGTCGTGTGTTCATGTAGCCGCTGTCGTCTATGTGTTTCATGCATAAGACTATATGAAATTGTTGCTTACTTTTACTCTTTCGTGATTATTTTCTTTTTCGTTCGGCTGTACACATATAAGAAGCCGATTAGAGGTTGGCTTACTGGTGCCACTATGGATATGTATGTGTGTAAACAAAAATATACGATATCCCAGTCATCATTTCGAAGATTGTTTTAACAAAAATCACCTTACTGTGTCTTCTTCGAGCACTTTTGATGATTAAAAACTGATCAATCACATGCGGTATTAGAAAAAGACTAAAAATGATTTTATGATCTTATGCTTAAAAAGTGGTTTATAGAAAAATGACATTAAATACGACTCAAAAATAAGTCTAAACTAATCAGAAAATGGAAAAAAAGGCTCTCAAGAAGAGTCGGGGGTAAGTTAATATTTTCTTCCGAGAAAAGAATATTTTGTGATCGGCAAAAGAGCGCATTTATGACTGTCTTAATAGCACAGAGGAGTCAAAAAAGACTCCACATGCTCATTTATTGCATAAAATGCTTACTGGGATTTTATTCACTATCTGTAGAAACAGGTTTTTTAAGTAAAAAAAAAATCTGCACACAATTTCAATGCTATTTCGTTCACAATGATACGATCACTTTGTTAACTAGCTAGCAGTAAAATAAGAAAATAGTATTATAATACAGCGTATTATAATACAGGCCTCTCAGGGCGAGGCCTGATCATTGCACTTTGATTGAGTTGAGCTCCGCGACTATTCCTAATGAGAATAGCTCGTGCGTACAATTTTTGGTAGTTGGGAATGGCGTTTTGTGTTTTTCTCTTTAAATAAATTAATACATAAATTTTTTTTCTAAATTTACATTTGGGCAATTCACAACAGGTGTTGTATATTGTATGTTGTATTGAAATACACAATACAATCATTTGTTGTGAACACTCAGTTGTATTTTCATATTGTAAAACGCTTTCTTTAGTAATTTTCGATCCAACGAGGAAAGATCGCTTCGTCCCTTCTGCTATTTTGTATAAGAGAAAACACTTGTCAGTGTTTGCTTTTTGGTCGTGAGATATACCCTGGAGTTTTAGTTACGTACCTCTTGCATTTTAATTTATAATGAAAAAAAAAATGTTAAATGTTTTGGTTGGTACTGAAAGAGAAAATACATACTAAAAATATAAACATTAATTTTTATATAAATAAACTTATCGATGTATTTGCGTTATTTGCATTATTTGCCATATTTTATTTTATAATTATTTATGCTGATAATATTCTATGTATTTGTTTTTTCTTTTTCATAAAAACTGGCATTCACTTGGAACTGATATGTTATGATACAATATACAACATTTACTAAACATAGGAAATGAAGTTGGATCGTGTATCAGATTTTACAGTGAAAATTACCAACAACAATTTTACACTATTGTAAAGTGATACACGATACAAGAGATACAACGATACATTACCCATTGTGAATTGCCCAATTGTTTTTTTTATTAACAACTAGGTATTTTAACATTATTTGCTTTAGATGTTGGTGAATTTTTACTCCCTTTATATTAACTCGTAGTGTCTGCTTGTCGAAAAAATTTTGGATCGATTTTAACCACTTTCCCGTGACCCAATCGATCTGAAATTTTGCAGGCAGGCTTGTGGCAATGACAGAAATGATCTAACATATTTTTTTAGTGATGCCAAAACAATGGAAACTTTTAAATTTTTCTACCAGAGTTGATAAAAAAATGTACAAAGGGTTTGTTTTTGTTATATTATTACCATAACGACCACAAAAACAACAAGTCCAGCTATGAAAACAATGCAACATTTAGAATAACAACAAGAACAATATAGAAATATCATGTTTTTCATTTTTTTTTTTACTTTTTCAGAGATTTCCCTGGACCTGTTCCACCGATTTTAATGATTTTTGAAGTAGAAATCTTTCAATGAATTTGGTGAATCATTCTCACTAAAACTGATCACTGTAGCTGCACTATTGAGGGCGTGATCGTGACAAGAACAACATAGAAAATTATTTTTTTTCAAGTCTTTTTCAGTTCTTCATTCAAATCTCGGGCCCTAATCGACCGATTTGGACGATTTTAAATAGCAAACTTCTCAGGATGTTAGTGAATCATTTTTATGTCAACGAGTACCCTAGCTGCCGGATTGATGCCGTCATCGTGATTTCCACAGACGGACAGACGGACATCGCTATATCAACTCCGGTTGTTATAAGGATCACAAATATATAAATTTTATGGGGTCCAAAATTTTTTTTCTAATTATTACAAACGGAATGACAAACTTATATATACCCTCTGCACACTGGAGTGGAGGGTATAACAACTCTACAACAGCAACAATGACAGTCATATGTTTTTCAAATAGGAAAAAACTGTTTATGTGTTAGTTTCGGTCATTCCCCAGTATGCATTGAAATATTATTTCTCCAATGTTGGAGAAAAGTTAAGTTCTTAAATTGATGTCAAATGTAATTCTCAACTTGGGTTGAACAATTTTTCTCCTTGTTTGCTTTCAACTTGACATCAAGTTGAGACTTAACATTTTTTCCAATCTTTGAGAAACATTTTTACTCTCAATTGGATATCCAACACATTTCTCCACTTGAGACCAAACATTTATTCAACTTGAATACGATTTGTGTTAAGTCTGAGATATTATTTAAATATGTCATAAATAATAAATTAAATTAAAAAATGCCAAAAAAGTACAAATAAATCATTGATATATTTTTAATTATTTTTGCTTTTTGTCGAATTTTTCAAAAAATGTACAACTAATTAATTCATTTATTTTTAATTCTAGATTTTAAAAAATGTACATATTACATTTAATGTTAAATATGTACATAGTAATGTTAAATATATAATGAAATTAAATTGAAACATTAAAAAAAGTACATTGTTTTCATTTCTTAAATTAGTATAATATTTTTTAATATGGCAATTCCGTACCTTCCATTTGATACCGATTGGAAATATTTCTTTGCTATCAAGTTGAGAATCACAAATTTCTCAATTTGATAACTATGAAAATCGCCATATAAAAAATGTGCCTTTTAAGTTGAGAAGACTATATTCGAGCTATTGAGGGCATTTGAGAATTAACGTTGGAGATTTGAGAAATGTATTTGATCTCAAATGCACCTCAAGTTGATAGCAAACAAAAATGTTTATTGGGACATTTATTGTAGGGTCGTTTGCACACACACAAAAAATAGAAAATAAATTGTCAATAAGCAAAGCAAGTGGCTTCGAAATTCGATGATGCCAGTTAATCATTTTTTGTTCACGCGGAATTTATAATTGGAGGAATTTTTTTCTCGAGAAATGTATTTTCCGTGAGAAAGAAATTCCTTGAGAATATTCATAATTAGGATGAATAACTTTTAATTGGAACTTTTTAGTCGGAATAAATCATAATTCTAGTTATATATTGGTTAATATTTAATTAGAAAAAATATTGTGGTGGCATCTACGCAATTATTGAGGCAGTCACGGAAAAATTAAATGCAAGTCTGTTTTTTTTTAATATAACAAAAATGGATTTTCCCTTTAACAAAATATGGCAGAATTCTTTATAAATGAAATGCAAAATGGAAAATCAATTTTGTGCTAATTCTTAACAAAATTAATAAAATATATATATGTATTATTATATTTATTAATATTTGTAATTTTATTTGACACAATTTCACACACAGTTTTACAGATCAACTGTTTTAATTAGAAAAAATATTGTGGTGGCATCTACGCAATTATTGAGGCAGTCACGGAAAAATTAAATGCAAGTCTGTTTTTTTTAATATAACAAAAATGGATTTTCCCTTTAACAAAATATGACAGAATTCTTTATAAATGAAATGCAAAATGGAAAATCAATTTTGTGCTAATTCTTAACACAAATATATATATATATATGTATTATTATATTTATTAATATTTGTAATTTTATTTGACACAATTTCACACACAGTTTTACAGATCAACTGTTTTCAACTGATTTAGAAGTTTTCTGTTTTTGAAACAGTAGTGCCAATTTGTAACATTTTGTGATGTAATGAAAATCGCAGAATAATAAGTTAATACACAATAAAAAATATTAAATTTTTAAGTTTTATATACATATTGCAATAAAAAAAACTTTGGTAAATTTACATTGAAGATAGTCAGAAATGAATGAGAAAAAATATATAGACATTTTAGAAAAGCACATTTAATGTTAAACTTTATGCACAAAATATATGGGTTTTTGTTGTTTCGAATTTAACTGTGGCTCTAAGTGAAAAGTTTTAGACCGATCCTATATTACATCTTGAGGATCCTCACCTAATATTTTCAAATATTTTAAATTCTTTTTAACTCATTTAACCTCATTACGAAAATAGTAAAACAGTAAATATGGAAAATCCACGCACCTCAAAAAATTGTTTTCTATGAAATAAATTAAAGACATTTCATATTATACAATTTTCTTTCAAAAATGTATCAATTATTGCAAATTTGAAATTTGACATATAGTATTTGTACATATATTTGTATAGATTTCGCAGTATGAAAAGAACTATTATTTCTTTATTTAGAATATATGTATGTAAGTATTGCTCGCAAAAAAATGCAACATCATGAATGAAACACATAGACGACTGCTGGCAGCAGCATTTGTAGTCGTATAGTCAGCTACTTGATTTTTCTGAATACGACAGCAACATATAATACAAATGCATTTTTATTTAAATATACAATTACTTTTACTTATTTAAAATGCATTAGTACAACGTAAAAATAAATAAATTAGTTTAACGCCTTTTGATTATTAATGGAATTATAGCCTTTCATTTTGCGATTTTTTTTTTAAACAAAATAAAATATTTCATAGCACTAACTTCTTTTACATATTTTGTTATATTGTCAACACTATTTTTGTTTTGTAGCCAACAAAACACACTTGCAGTTTTTTTTTCTATTTGAAGAACATATGACTGCCATTTTTGATGTTGTAGAGTTGTTTTTTTTTTTTGATTTTGTTTCGTTAACTCTTTTGTATTAAAGCACCTCCAATATATGTATCCATTTTAGTTTGCAAATTCAGTATATTTATAATTTATTACTTACAGCAAAAAATAATAGAAACAATTTTATCAGTTATGCTTACGAAACTATATAAATAGACTTGAAGTTGGCTGCAAAAGCAGTAGCCTGTGTAAAGAACAAGTTAGCGACATGTAACTGTTACGTAACGTGTCAGCCTTTTTTTTCACATGAAAAGTATTGGGACGTTCCGGTTACGTTCGGTAACTGTTTTAAATGATTTTAATGTAAAAAAAAACAACTGACTCGTTACGGTTACGGTTAGAAAACATTGACCTTTTATATGTATTATAATGCTATGAATGCATTTATCTTTATTTTATTTTATTTATATATTCTTTTTTTTTGTATTGTATATTATTATTTTTTATTATTATTACTATTTCATTTAATTATTTTTTTCTTTAAATAAATTAATACATAAAAATTTGTTTTTTAAATTATTGGTGAACTTTTACTCCCTTTATTTACTGCCTTTATATTAACTGGTAGTGTCTGCTTGTCGACAAAATTTTGGATCGATTTTTACCCCCTTTCCCGTGAGCCAATCGATCTGAAATTTTGCATGCAGGCTCGTGGCAATGACAGAAATGATCTAACAAATTTTTTTAGTGATGCCAAAACAATGGAAACTTTTAAAATTTTCTACCAGAGTTCACAAAAAAATGTACAAAGGGTTTGTTTTTATTATATTATTACCACAACGACCACAAAAACAACAAGTCCATCTATGACAACAATGCAACATTTAGAATAACAACAGGAACAATATGGAAACATCATGTTTTTCATTTTTTTTTTAATTTTTCATAGATTTACCTGGACCTGTTCCACCGATTTTAATGATTTTTGAAGTAGAAATCTTCCCATGAATTTGGCGAATCATTCTCACTAAAAATTATCACCCTAGCTATCCTATTGAGGGCGTGATCGTGACAAGAACAACATAGAAAATTATATTTTTTCAAGACTTTTTTTAGTTCTTCATTCAAATCTCGGGCCCTAATCGACCGATTAGGACGATTTTAAATAGCAAACTTTTCAGGATGTTAATGAATCATTTTTTATGCCAACGAGCATCCTAGCTGCCCGATTGATGCCGTCATCGTGATTTCCACAGACGGACAGACGGACAGACGGACATCGCTATATCAACTCCGGTTGTTATAAGGATCACAAATATATATATTTTATGGGGTCCAAATTTTTTTTTCTAATTATTACAAACGGAATGACAAACTTATATATACCCTCTGCACACTGGAGTGGAGGGTATAAAAACAAGTAAGAGTGTTAAATCGACTATGCCGAATCTTTGATACCCTCCACCTAGGTTTTCTTGCACTATTTGTAACAAATGTAAATAAAATATTTGAAAATGTAAACAATTTGATCAACTTATTACTAAATTATTACAACAAATACTCTGAATTTTCAGCATTTACGTTTAACAATTTTAAAGTCAATAAAAGATAGTAAGCAAAATAGGTTTTTTAATTTGGGATCTTTTCGGAATACTTTTACATGTGTTATATTTTAAAAGCACTAGCGTTAATCAGATTTATTTTTCAGATCTTATTACATCAGTTTGTCATTCCGTTTGTTTTTTAAGCCTAGTTCCGCGAAGCCGAGTGGCTTGTCTGCATATTCTAATATTGGCTATTTTTTTTTTGCAGCGACAGACCAAAGCCTCTGGTGGGAATCGAACCCACGACCCCCCCATGATAGACGAGCACGCTACCTACTCACCTAACGGGGCGCTTATGTGTGAGTTTCATGCAAAAGATTTCTTACTTTTGTCGAATTGTAGAGATTTTTTTTTGCAGATTTTTGTTTTGTAACAATATTTTTCAATTTTAAACTTTAAAAATAAAAATATTTACTACCTTTTTTAAGTCTGACAAGTAAAAAACACTTTTTTGTGCAGTTTACTTGTTTTGTGCATCTTTTTTATACATAACTAAGTAAGTTGTAAATAGAAATAACATTAAAATATTATAAATTTAAACATAATTAATTTTAGAAAAATGTCTGATTCGTTTTTCGATGATGCTGAAAACACATCAAAGATATACAGAAAACAAAGGTTTTACTTAAGTTAGTTGAGAGACGAGAAGCTAATGGGATGGAGCAGGTCAAAGATGACGACTTTAAATGCAGATGCAAGGCTTGTGAAAAAATATTAAATTGTGATTAATCAGATATAAGTATACATGCTAATAACCAATGTCTTAAAAAAATATCTTTTAAAACCAAGAACCAAAATTCTGTTTGCGTTATAAGATCCCATTTGCAAGCCATTTTAATTAATTGTGTAAATTTTAAATGAACATCTATCCATATAAAAGATAAATTATACAGAATTGTAAAAATATTTTTTTTTATTATATCTGTTGGTTTTTTATGTTGCTTTTATGTAATTCTTATGGTATTCTTATCTTATTTTTATATCATTTTTCTTCGTTTTATGTTATTTTTGCATTATTGAAATTGAAAATTTACAAATTAAAAATAAAATTTTATTTTTTGAAAAATTGAAATCAGTAGTGTAGGAAAAAATATAGGGAGAAAAAAGTGGGTGTAGGGAAAAAAAGGGATTTTTTTCTTCTTTAGCTTAGAGATTTCTGAAAAATCTCCTGGCATCACTGGTACCTATTCAAAAACAATGTAATATTTCACAAGACAGTGCGACATACATCCGCTTTGTTCAAAAGCTTTCATAATGCATGAAACACATAGACGACTGCGGCTACACAAACACACGACTACAAATGCTGCTGGCTGCAATTGTAGTCAGCTACTTAATTTTTTTGAAAACGATAGCAACATATAACAACAATATAAACAGCTGTTTTTATACAAAAGCATTATATTTCAGTAGTGCCAATTATATTTTTTTTTACATTATTAAAATAGAGAAACATGTATGATTCTATATACACTTGACTTAAATATAGGTACAATTACTTATTTATAATGCATAATTATAACGTAAAAATAAATAAATAAATTTACTAAACCCCTTTTGATTATTAATGGAATTATTATAGCATTTTATTTTGAGATTAATTTTTTCAACAAAATAAAATATTTCATAGCACTAATATCTTTTACATATTTTGTTACATTGTCAACACTATCTGTCGTTTTCAATAAAAATTAAGTAGCTGACTACACGACTACAATTGCAGCCAGCAACATTTGTAGTCGTGTGTTCATGTAGCCGCTGTCGTCTATGTGTTTCATGCATAAGACTATATGAAATTGTTGCTTACTTTTACTCTTTCGTGATTATTTTCTTTTTCGTTCGGCTGTACACATATAAGAAGCCGATTAGAGGTTGGCTTACTGGTGCCACTATGGATATGTATGTGTGTAAACAAAAATATACGATATCCCAGTCATCATTTCGAAGATTGTTTTAACAAAAATCACCTTACTGTGTCTTCTTCGAGCACTTTTGATGATTAAAAACTGATTAATCACATGCGGTATTAGAAAAAGACTAAAAATGATTTTATGATCTTATGCTTAAAAAGTGGTTTATAGAAAAATGACATTAAATACGACTCAAAAATAAGTCTAAACTAATCAGAAAATGGAAAAAAAGGCTCTCAAGAAGAGTCGGGGGTAAGTTAATATTTTCTTCCGAGAAAAGAATATTTTGTGATCGGCAAAAGAGCGCATTTATGACTGTCTTAATAGCACAGAGGAGTCAAAAAAGACTCCACATGCTCATTTATTGCATAAAATGCTTACTGGGATTTTATTCACTATCTGTAGAAACAGGTTTTTTAAGTAAAAAAAAAATCTGCACACAATTTCAATGCTATTTCGTTCACAATGATACGATCACTTTGTTAACTAGCTAGCAGTAAAATAAGAAAATAGTATTATAATACAGCGTATTATAATACAGGCCTCTCAGGGCGAGGCCTGATCATTGCACTTTGATTGAGTTGAGCTCCGCGACTATTCCTAATGAGAATAGCTCGTGCGTACAATTTTTGGTAGTTGGGAATGGCGTTTGTGCAAAGAAAAGTATGAACACATGTTTCCCGGGGCGAGGCTTGATCATTGCACTTTGATTGAGCTGAGCTCCGTGATTATTCCTAATGTGAATAATTCGTGCATAAAATTCTTGGTAGTCCGAATGGCGTTTGCCTGCGCCCGACATTAAATAATAAATTTTAAAAATGTATTATAATTAAATATTACAATTTTTTTTGAAAATTTTTCGAGTTTTAGTTTTTTTGACATCTGACAAAAAAAAAATTTTTTTAAGCACCAATTTTGAACAGGGTATATATTTTATGGTTTCACCACTACTTTTGAATGCAAGTATGTACTAAAAGTAGAACCCTTAAAATCATACTTTTTTTGCAAACCCTAAAAATTACAGTATTTTGTATAAATAAAATAATTTATATTTATATTAGTATGTATCAATTTGTAACATTTTGTGATGTTATAAAAATCGCAGAATATTGATATTGATTTTATATAGTTTCTTTTATTAATTAACTTATATATTACACCAAAAAATATTGATATTGGTGCATTTTTGTATTATTACCACAACGACCATAAAAACAACAAGTACAGCCAGCTATGACAAAATAAAAAATTTAGAATAACAGTATAGGAAAACATCATATTTTTTTATATTTTCAGTAATTTCTCGGCACCTATGAAACCTATTGTCACAATTTAAAAACAGAAACCTTCTCATGATGTTAGTGAAACATTCTCACTAGAAACAAGCGCCCTAGCTATCCTATTGAGAAC
This sequence comes from Cordilura impudica, assembly GCA_963682025.1. Taxonomy (NCBI): domain Eukaryota; kingdom Metazoa; phylum Arthropoda; class Insecta; order Diptera; family Scathophagidae; genus Cordilura; species Cordilura impudica. The sequence goes on from OY821521.1 coordinate 111,461,176, forward strand.
GATATCGTGACAAGAACAACATAGGCAAACCATATTTTTCAAGACTTTTTTTACTTCTTCGTTCAATTCTCGGGACCATATGAACCGATTTGGACGATTGTAAATAGCGAACTTCTCAGGATGTTAATGAATCATTTTTTATGCCAACGAGCAACCTAGTTGTCCGATTGAAGCCGTCATCGTGATTTCCACAGACGGACAGACGGACATTGCTATATCAACTCCGCTTGTTATAAGGATCACAAATATATATAATTTATGGGGTCCAGATTTTTTTCTAATTATTACAAACGGAATGACAAACCTATATATACCCTCTGCACACTGGAGTGGAGGATATAAAAAGACTATTTATACCCTATACCACTATGTGGTTTGGGTATAATGACTTTGTGCTGCTGTTTGCAACAACCAAAAATATTTGATCTAGACCCATCTTTAATTATACCGATCGAATCAGAATCACTTTTTGAGTTGATTTAACAATGTCCGTCCGTCCGTCCGTCTGTGTGTCCATGTAAACCTTGTAATCAAACTGCAGGTCGCAAATATGAATATATTTTGACGAAATTTGGTATATAAGCTTTCATCGGCCATGGGATGAACGCTATTGAAACTGGTGAGAATCGGTACATGTTCAGACCTAGCCCCCATACAAATTACCCCTATGAAATCGACATAAATTGCCATAAGATCCAAATTGTCATATAGATCTTACTCAAATTGGGTTTGTATGCGTTCATTACATCCATTAATGAGTAGTCCAAAAATGATCCATTTGGCCCCATATAGACTGCTTCCCGATCTTCACTTAAATCTATTAAAAACAAAAATATTGCACTGATTCTTCTCAAATTTTGTTTGTATATATTTTTGCAAAATACAAGAGACTTTACCAAACATGATCAGGATTGGTCCATTTTTGGACCTAGTCCCCATATAGATATAGCATCCGATATGAACTTTTTCATATCTGCAGCCAAAAAAATTAATAAAAATCCCACTCAAATTTGGTTTTTGCTTATTTTCTATGTCCAGTTAGTTGGGCCTAAGAGATAGGGTTTCTAAACGCATGGTATAGGGTATCGTATAGTCGGTCTAGACCGACTATAATTTTCTTACTTGTTTTAGATTGAAATCGAAATGTAAACGACGTATACGTATACGAAGCAAGAATGCTTCGGATATGTTTGTTTTGTAAAATTACGTAGTTTTGTTGTGGTACACTCGCAAAATATTGATTGTCCTCGGCTGGCCATGCAGTAGCCTACACGATCGGTCCAATTTTTAAGCACATTATCGATTGTGTGCAGCTGTATTTCACCAATGGCTTCACGAATATTGTCCTTTAAAGCGTCAATTGTCTCTGGCTTGTTGGCGTAACACTTATCTTTGAGGGCACTCCACAAATAATAGTCCAACGGTGTCAAATCGCAGCTCCGAGGTGGCCAAACGACATCAGCTCTGCGGCTGATAATGCGATCTTCAAAAGCAGGGCGCAAAACATCGAGTGTAGCTTCGGCTGTGTGGCACGTAGCACCGCACACTGGGAATTTTTGTATGGAGGTGAGGAAAAAAACGATATAGGTCGCAATTTAAGAGATAACTGGATGAAATTTGGAACGTACATTTATATTGGGCCAAGGACGAACCCTATTGAAAATGGTGAAAATCGGTCCATATTTGGACCTAGCGCCCATACAAATTTTTCAGAAAAATTCGCTTAAATTCCACTAGGATCGGTAAATATGTATGAAATTTGGTGCGTGGCGGGATCGGGCTACTGGGAGGGGCACCCCCCATACAAAGTGAATTTTTAACATCATATATCTGGAGTTCTATGATAGCCAAAGCCCTGAAATTTTGTTTTAGATGTCAGAGTATGAATTTAAATAGTCTTGCCAAAAATGGGTGGGATCGGGCCACTGGACAGGCACAAATTTAGTTTTATTCATATAGTAATACACAAAAATAATCAAAATAAATAAAGTTAGAGAAATGTAAATGATTTTTTTAATTTTTAATTTATTATTTATTTTAAATCTATTTTTAATTTATTATTCTAAAAGAGCCTTAACTTCGTCGCTTATAACACTATGCTTTTTCTGGCAAAATGAAGGAGTCAAATGTGAGATCATGGGATCTGATGTTACCATCATTCGGTGCATAATATCTTCGTTGGTGGCAATTCGACTGCATTTTCTGGAGTGTCTAAGGTGATATTTTTTATAGTCTTTGTTACGACTTTGCTGAGCCTCTTCGGATAGTAAGCCTACAGGAAAAATACACTTTTCAATTATATCTTTTCCATGAATCAGAATTTTGTGAAGTGTAGGTGGAATATTGTACCACTCGTACAGTGCAACAAACTCTTTTGCCGCCTCCAGACAAAAATCACCAAATTTTTTTGGATCTACTACCTCGCTGATTGTTATAGCTTCGAGAATTATTGAAAACCTCTTGATTATGTTTTCATCTAGACCCGTGATTTCGGAAACCAAAGCAGGATTAGCAAAGAATCTTCGTGACGTCTTTCCTGAATTTGTCGTACCAGAGCCTTGCTTAACAGTATCAACCTGTATTCCAATTTTCTCTTTAAGTTCACGCTTTATCAAAGATTTTCGGGCTTCTTTTATCGGACGAGTATTTGAGTCGACTCTCCCACGTTTAAATTCAATATTATAAGCTACATGCAAAAGACACTCCATCAGCTTAATACGCGCATGAAGTGGTGACATACCAAATTGCAGTGTTTGTTCATTTACGGGCATAGCTTGAACTTCTTCGATTTTATTCATCTTGGATATTGTGGCTCCACAAATAAAACAAGAAGATGCTGCTGGTGTTTCTGTTGTTTCTGATTGTGCTGTCTTGCCGTCAATCATTGTAAAATATAATTCATGTTTTACTTTAAGGATACGATTATTTACTGTTAACTCAAATTCTTTTAGTTGAGATATCTCCTAATCGACTCTTCTCTTTTCTTCTCGTATAACTTGAGGTGTCTCTTTAACGTATGCAAACTGTAGTGTTCTACAATACTGTGTGGAAGAAGGTTTATTGTTGTTCCATACTAATTTATTTATGTCATCACTTAATGATAATTTAAGTGGTACAACTGATGTCATATATAAATGAGAGTCAGAAATTTGATCATCTGAAAACCTCTGTTGGTATTCGCTTTGACTAGATGCCCCGTCACATCCCCATTTATAGTACATTGTTAGATTTCCGCTTTCAATTTTATTTATTTCCTTTACTGACTTGGTCTCTAGGACTCTTTTAGCAGTATGATCCAACAGATTTTGCAGAGGTACACTGCCTGAACTTTCAGTAACAGAAATTCCTTGAGGATAACTGTTAGTTTTTTTCTTTCGTGAGTTCTTTGTATGGTACGAGTATTTGATACCCTTCATTTTGTAACCAATGCATTAGATACTCGTATTTTTCTTTTGTAAGTTCAAGCTTTGTAAACATCACCAAAGTTTTTAATGTACAAATTTTGTAGTTGGTTTTTGAAATACTAGAATTAAAATCAATTACTTCTTGAGGAAACATAGCACGTACTTCATCCCTTTTGTATCGTTTGGCGCGATCACAGCACTCCTCAAACGATTTGCGTGGCCACCAAGTGCAGAACTGGTAGAACATTCAGCCTCAGTAAACTTCATTGTAAATGTGCCTTCAAGCCAATTTGCATTATTTTTTCAAATCGCGACTTCGCACGATTAGAATCCTGTCATCTTTGTTTGAACTTAGAGTAAAAGGCTTTATATATTCTATCCAAAATTTCACATGCTCTAGTTTCGTTTAAGCCAACGTGCGATTGTTGCAAAAACTGTTTTAGTTTTGTTCTGTCTTCGTTAAACTCCAGAAGCTTCGAGCGTAAAACTCCATGTGAAATAGAAAAACTTTCCATTGTCGTAAAACTCTTGGGCCTTAGTTTCAGTTATAATTAAAAACCTGAGAAAAATCGCATGTACTTTTCTCGTTCGTCGGCACTTGTTGAATGACAAAAATCGATCAATGAACAACTATAAATACTACGTATTTTTCAATATTTTACTGTCAGGTACTTATGAATGGGCGTATATTTCGAAACGTTGCAAAACATGAGCACTAATAAATGTGGGTGCAATTTCTATAAAAAAAATCATACAGGTAGCCAACGGAAAAACACATAATTAAAAATGTGTACTTTCCTTTTTTCATTTGTGTCCACACACATTTATTAGCGTTTATTACTTTGCTACCGGAATCATAAAAATCAAATAACCTTTTGTTTATTCCTTTTTTTTTTAATTCTGAGAATCATAAAAAGTCATCAATGTTTTTTCCAAAGAATTTTGTGGATATCTCGATAAAATTTTTGAAATTCATACCTTCACTTAATTGTGAATAAAAGCGAAACGCGTTCATCGATTTTCATGATTTATGTCTCATTTTGTTCATAGGTTATGCGGCTTTACGTGAAAGTAATATGACTTGACACTTTTTTACCCTTTTAGATTTTTTATCAATTACAAAAAAAAAACTCAATTTTTTATTTATAACTGCGAAACTGTTGCTTATGTAGCAAAACATTATATGAACAGATGAAAGTAATTGTAATTCTTGATTTTTCTAAATTTGTTTCAGCAAAATCCGACTAGTAATTCTCGAGTTATGTTAAACAAAAGAGCCTTATCAGAATTGAGTCCCGAATCAATCAGATGAAAAATGTTGTGCTGTGTAATGCAACAAATTGAAAGGGGGCGCCTAGGGGCTCTTGAAATTGATTAAAAATGTAAAAACAGATGTCAGACAATGTATTAGTAGTGATATCCAACTGAGAGAAAGTAGTTCTAAAATTGCAGGTCCTAATGTTTGGGGAAAAAAGGGATTTTTGTTATATGTTCATAAAAATAAACAAACAAAAAAAACTTAAGTCTCTGCAGAGTTTATTTTTTCATTTTTAGTATACTGAAATATCCTACTTTAAATAAAAAATAAAAAGAAAAACGTTAGCTCACATAATAAAATAATATTCGTTTTCAAATTCTTAGGTTTAAATTAAGTTGGTTCGGTAAAACATACAATTACTGAGTTTGAGACGATATAAAAAAAAACCAGCAGTCAGATCGGAGTAATTCTTTTTGATTTGATTGTACCATTTAGTCTAAAATTTCAAAATATCACTGCATATTGCATGAAGAGTATATTGATAATTGACTTTTTTCCACAAAATCCCCAGTGTGCGCCGTCCTGTTGTAACCAAATATTGCCAAGATCCTCCTCTTCAAGTTTTGTGGACAAAAATTCGTTCAACATGGCCCGATAACGATCGCCATTGACTGTAACGACCACTCCTTGCTCATTTTCGAAGAAAAATGGCCCAATTATGCCTCTGGACCAAAATCCGCAACAAACAGTGACTCGTTTTGGGTGTATCGGCTTTTCAATGTATGCGTGCGGATTTTCTGTGCCCCAAATGTGACAATTTTTTTGTTTACATACCCACCAAAATCAAAATGAGCTTCATCTGAAAAGATGATCTTTTTGGCAAAATCGGCATCTTCTGTAAGTCGATCGCAGGCCCACTTAGCGAAGCAAAAACGCATTGGATGGTCAGTTGGCTTCAACTCCTGAACCAATTGGACTTTGTATGGCGTCATACCAAGGTCTTTATGCAAAATTCGTCTCAATGATGCCTCCGAAATGTTCAATTCTTGAGAACGACGGTGAATTGATGTTGATGGCGCTTCACGCACACTTTCTGCCACAGCAGCAATATTCTCGGGTGTACGCACTGTTTTCGGCTTTTCACGCTTTGGTTTATCGATGAGGATGTCAGTTTCTTTCACTTTTTTCACAAGATAACGAACATACGGAGCTGACAGTGCTTCTCTTCTTCCAAAATCCGTACGCAATTTTCTCACACATTCTGCAACATTACCATGATTTTCAAAGTAATGTCGCAATATTTCCCAGCGTTGTTCAAGCGTATACACAACCATATTCGTTCAGCGGAAGTATAAAACTAATTATCTGTCAAATCAGACATGAGCTAAGTGTTACCATTCACGAAATAAGCACTAGTTGAAAAAAAAAACGTTAGATGGCGGACCCTTTATATTTTACCGTTATTAAAAAATTTATGAATTCTATAATACGTCTTAAGTTTCTTTACTAAATTCCTTTTTTTATTGCATATACAGTTTCAAGAACTTTCAAAAAATTTCTCTAAGTGTAAAGCAATGCTCTCTATCTGCCCATCGCTGCTCTAAATGTAAAAAATTATTCTAAATAATGAACACACTTATTAAGTTCCTAACTGTTTTATTAATTAACTCTTTTGTTATTCCCTTTTAAACCTATTTTATTTTGCTGTAGTATTATTATTGCTGAATTACTTATGTAAATATAAAGAATTAACGGTTCCTCAAATCCTACTCTAATAAGTCTCATTATATTGAATGTATAAATATTTGAGGAGTAATAAATGAACTGTTAAAGTGAACAGGCCAGTGACCGCAACGAAAAATCTGTGTTTAACTTATAAGATTTTAACATGGTGCCGAAACCCTGGAATACTGGCTATTAATCGTGTAAAATTTAACAGTAGTAAAATTTAACAATGTAGAGCGAAAAACAATATAAAATAAAGATTTAATAATTTGATAACATAATAATTTACAAAAATAAATTTTTGAAAATTAATTATAGAATGGAAGCGGTATATCGCGCCACGTGTCGTACGCAAGTTACAAAATGTAACACGATTTCGGATTACTTAAAAACGTTCGATACTATCGGTTTCCGCGATATAAGCGATCCAATTAGCGCGGAGTCTCAATTTGTTGTATAAGTTAAGTTTTCACAACTTTATTTTAACCCTTTAATGCATACCATATCATATATGATATGTTAAATTGAAAAATTTATCTAAATTCTATATGGTAACCTGTCAATAAAACATATGTTAAATAGTGCTGCCTTGTTCATGCAAAATAAGTTACAAAGTCGTTTACTAACACTTATTTGTTTTTTTTATAAAAGTGCCGTTATTTAAAAGTGTGGTTCCTATAATATGTGGTGTTCGTTTATAGTTGTGTCAAACTCTACCTTAAAAAGAGTCAATTATTGTTTGCCCATAGTGAAACTTACTATTTCTTATAAATTTCGAGTATACTTGACAATTTTAAATCTACTTTCGTGAAAACAAAGCGTAAGTGTTGAAATTATTGCTGAATGAATTATATGTATCATATATGATATTTCATGCAACCGATGCCTCAAAACCATCGATATCATATATGATATTAATTTCAAATATGATATTCTATGCATTGGTACGTAATTTTTTTTAGACGATGGCACAGCGGAAAAAACCAAATATATTATCTGACTGTGATATAGAGGCAATTTTAGACGAATGGGATGAAAGCGAGGATGAGTTTGGAAAAGAGAATGATTGCGATGAAGTTTATGACGATACAGAAATTGCTGACATGATCGATTGTGAAGAAGTTTATGGCGATGCTGATATTTCTGACTTGGTCGAAGAAGTCGCAGATGAAAATTCCAACGTTCTCGTTATGGACGAAGAGTTATTTGTGCAGACGGTGTTGCAATTCCATTCACCTCTCCAGAAGATTAATTAAAAGAAATAAAAAAACATTATTCTAAATTAATTTGGAAAAAGTATGAACCAGTAGAGTTTAAAGGAGATACTGCATTATCAGAAGAAATTATGGATTTGGCTACCCCGTACGCCTGTTTTAAATATTTTTTTGATGATGCAATTATTGAAGATATCGTCAGCGAGACAAATTTATACTCATGTCAAAAAAATCCCAATGCAACATTTTCGGTTACAAAGGCTGATATTCAAAAATTTGTTGGAATTTGTATTGCAACATCAATAATTCAAATTCCCAACATTAGAAGGTATTGGAACGAAGTAGATGGTAATACTTTAATCTCAAATTCCATGCCTATAAACAAGTTTGAAAAAATAAAACAATTCCTACATTTCAACGACAATGAGAAAATGGTACCAAGATGTGATTCTGGACATGATCGATTGCATAAGATTCGCCCGCTTCTTCGTAATCTAACAAAACAATTTCAAAAAATTCCATTCGAAGAAAATCTTTGTGTCGATGAACAAATGTGTTCGACAAAGGCTCGCAATTATTTAAAACAATATCTACCAGCTAAACCGCACAAATGGGGCTATAAGCTTTTTGTTTTGTGTGGTGTGTCTGGATTTGCTTACAACTTTGAGATCTACACTGGTCAAGAAAACAGTAATCAAAATCGACTTGCAACTGAAAAAAACTTAGGATCAAGCTGCAATGTTGTAATTAGATTGCTACGTAATGTGCCATCAAATTGTTTTTATAAAGTCTTTTTCGACAACTATTATACATCCATTCCTTTTATCGCTGAATTGTATAAAAAAGGCATATACAGTTTGGGTACTGCAAGAAAAAATCGACTGCCAAATTGCAACTACCAGACGAAAAATATTGGAAACTACAGCCTCGTGGGAGTTCTTATGAGCTTGTTGCTAGTGTAGATGGAATGGATGTCGCCGTAGTTTTGTGAAAGGATACGAAAATTGTAAGCGTTGTATCCAATTTTGTTGGAGAATCGCCCATTCAAGATTCGGAACGCAGAGAAAAATCAAAAGGAAAAGTAGTTGTAAGTTGTCCTGCAATAATAAAAGAGTACAACAAATTTATGGGTGGAGTAGATATGCTGGATTCGCTAATTGGACGATATAAAATTAAATTGCGTTCACGGAAATGGTATGTGAGGGTGTTTTACCATCTTTTGGACATGTCACTTAGCAATTCATGGATACTATACCGGTAATATGAAACAATAACGAATTAAAACCATAATATCTAATATTATTCTATATTTAGCCGAATCGAACAACAAAGAAATAACGATAACAAAAACCTCTTATCGCTGGCGGATTTTAAAATACAGGTAGCAGAAGTGCTGTGTAAAATGGGCGATTTACGAAGAAGCACTGGAAGACCATCGACAGAGATGACAAAAAAAATAAATCTGAAAAGAAAAAAAGCAACTGCGTCTCATATACCTCCACCTGAAATCAGAACAGACTCAGTTTCTCACTGGCCAGAATGGATGGAGAAAAGGATACCTTGTAAAATTCCCGGTTGCAGCAAATTAACTTACATTAAATGTGACAAGTGCAACTTAGCCCTGTGTATTAATAAAGAAACAAATTGTTTCAAAAAATTTCATTTATAAGTAATTAATTATAAAAAAAATAAATTGAATTCTTATTATTTTTAAATTTTTATCAATTCTTTTCCTTGTTTGAAACAGAAACTTTAATGACTATGAATGCACGAATAAAATATAACTGAACTCGAACCTGTTTATTGTACCAGTTGTGTTTTTTCTTACTACACGAGCCACAACACGACTTAAAATATAACTGAACTCGAACCTGTTTATTGTATATGTTCTGTGTTTTTTTTCATTACACGTACCAGAACATGAACTTCAAATAAAGCAACACTCAAAAATGTGTGCTTTATGTGTGATTGAAACAAAAAGTATGTGATACAAAAATGTTCGTGTAAATAACGAAATATTAAAACGAACACAGTCATGGTTGTGTTGGGCACCGAAGAAAATTTAAAAACAAACATAATTGGTATGAAAATAAAAATATGTGTGTGTTGGTCTAAGTTATGTTTGTTTACATACATGTACGAGTTTTTTATTCAGTGTGTGTTTTTTTCTGAACTCTGATTATAATACTATTTTCTTATTTTACTGGTAGCTGGTAAACAAAGTGATCGTATCATTGTGAACGAAATAGAATTGAAATTGTGTGCAGATTTGTTTTACTTAAAAAACCTGTTTCTACAGATAGTGAATAAAATCCCAGTAAGCATTTTATGCCATAAATGATCATGTAGAGTCTTTTTGACTCATATGTGCTATTAAAACAGTCATAAATGCGACCTTTTGCTGATCACAAAATATTCTTTTGTTGGGATTAAATATTACCTTACCCGCGCATCTTCTTGAGAGTCCTTTTTATCCGCTTTTCTGATCAGTTTCGACTCATTTTTGAGCCTTATTTAATGTAATTTTTCTATAAATCACTTTTTAAGAGCAAGCAAAAAGCATTATCTAGTCTTTTTCTAATAGCGCATGTGATTAATCAGTTTTTAATCATCAAAAGTGCTCGAAGAAGACACAGTAAGGTAATTTTTGTTAAAACAATCTTCGAAATGATGACTGGGATATCGTATATTTTTGTTAACACACAAACATATGCATAGCAGCACGAGTAAACGAACTCAAATTGGCTTCTTATATGTATACAGCCGAACAAAAATGAAAATACTCACCAAAGAGTAAAGTAAGCAACAATTTCATTCAGTCTTATGGAAGCTTTTGAACAAAGCAAGTTTACGTCGCGTTGTCTTTTTACATTATTTTTGAATTTTTACATTATTTTTTAATAGGTACTAGTGATGCCAGGAGATTTTTTCAGAAATCTCTACGCTTATGAAAAAAATTCCCTTTTTCCCCACACTACTTTCTTTAAAATTTATTTTTAATTTGTACATTTTCAATTTCAATTATGTAAAAATAACATAAAAACAAAGAAAAAAAATATAAAAAATAAGATAAAAATATCATGAGAATTACATAAGAATAATATAAAAAACATACAGATATTATAAAAAAATATTTTTACAATTCTATATAATTCATCTTTTTGTTATGGTTAGATGTGCATTTAAAATTTACACAATTAAAGGTGTGTTTACACTATGTGTATTTTCTATATGTAAATTCAGTTTTACGATCCATACGTAATTCGGCGTGTGTGTCAAAATTGGCGTTTTACATACAATTCATCATTTTTGCGATCAAACGTACATATGTATTTCCGTATGACATAACCTCTAAATGTAAACAACAGCTGATTTAATTTGTGAATTTACAAAAGGTTATTGTTAAAAATAAAGTAATATATTTTATATATTTTTTAATTGTTAATTAATATTAAACAATTTATTTTTCTTTCAATATTTATCTTTATAATTTACTCTGTTTTTCTTTCGCCACAAGCAGTGTTGTATTTTCATATGGTTGTCATGCCAAAATAGAACCTGCTCTAATTGAAAAATTTACATATGTCTTGCCAAATGTGTTGTACATAAACAATTTTTGAAAGGGTTCACACTATGTGTACGAATTGCACGTGCTAAAACAATAAGAAAAACACAAGCAAAACACATAGTGTGAACGCAGCTTAATTAAAGTGGCTTGCAAATGAGATGTTACAACTCAAACAGAATATTTGTTCTTGGTTTTCAGTGTTTCCGTTTTAGCTTTTTAGTTGCTAGATTTAGCAACTTTTTTTGTCGTTTAGCATCCAAAATTTATCAAAAGATGCTAGATGCTAACTTAGAATCTTTTATTAATAAAAAGTTGCTTTTAGCATCTTTTTTTGATATTTTTTTTTTCATTATTTTTGAATATATAATTTTAATGGTATTGATATGTTTTAATTTCTCAAAGTGTAGTACAGTAATTTTGTGTACTACTCCTTTTAGCACTCTGCTCGTTTCTTTCAACAAATATAACAAAACATTGTGAAATAGAAGAATGTAAACACCAACAACAGTTTTTAATGTTATGATTTTTAGAAATTTCTAATGAATTAATGAATTAGAAAGTCGATTGCCAAAAAATATTATTGTATTAAAAAAATGCCAAAATTTTCAATACAAAACATATTAAATCGGGTAAAAGAACAGATAACCAATATATTAGAACAGTTTAAATTTATATCATCTGAGACAGAAAAAATTCAAATCCAATGGAGTTATATCGCAGAACAAAACTGGGATACAACACTGAATACAACCTCTTTATGGATTGAAAAATTGTATTGGCGAAAATCCATTTTAGGAGTTATCAATATTTGTATTGTCTATATTAGTTTTGTCTTTTTCAAAAGCCGAAGTTGAACGTTTGTTTAGTTTAATGGCTTTAGTTAAAAGCAAACTTCGAACAGAATAAAATCCGAGTTGTTATGTTCTGTAATACGTATAAAAGAAGGATTGAAATTGAAAAATCGGTGCTGTCACACAATATACCGAGCGATGTCGTTGATAAAAGTCGATCGTCAGAAAAATATCAGAGCCAAGAAGAACTTGAAGATGAAGACATTACAGAAATGTTAGATTCCATAAACCAATTATTCTAATATAATCGTATCTTTTGATAATTTAATTTCTGTTATATTTTAAATAAAAAAAAAATCCCTCTAAAATTAAAAATATTTAAGTTTAAAATAAACTCAATTTGATGTTAATAAAAATTTCAGATGAAATCCAAAATAATTTTAATTAAAATTTAAAAAATATAAATCGAAACATATGTTTTATATTAATTTTTCGATTTAAAAACCAAAGAATTTATTAATAAGTATATACAGTGGCTCAATAAAGTAGTCGGAGAAACGGTCATTTATATTTGGTCAAGTATATTTTGCATATTAAACTTAGAATTATGATGGAAAATATTGTTATTTTTTATGTTCTGTTCTTGCCCTTTAAGAAAACAAAACAATTAAACAAATATTTTGTTTTGTTTACAAAAATATTAACAAGAATTTTTCTTAGTGCAAAATAAAGCGCCAAAAAAGTAGTCGGACAGATGGTAACTCTTTTGTTTATTGCAAAACTGACTTGGGTATATCCCGTTATTTTAAGCTGCTGGCATTTGTCAACTTCACTGAAAGCTGCATAATCAAAAAAAAGTTTAAAGAAGATCGTTTCTACGTTATTCCAAATTAAAATTTCTGAAAATGTCAAAACCCAAAGTATACACATCTGAAGAAATCAGAAAAATAATTGTCAAAAACTTTGAAGAAGGGAAAACCGTCCGAGCGATAGGAGACCCAAATTGTTTACAAGCGCGGATGAACGATGGATTGCTCAACAAGTTAAAAAAAAACCCCAAAGTGAGTGCTCCAAAATTGGCTAGTGAAATTTCTCAACGCATAAATAAAGACTGTAACCCAGAAACAGTAAGACTGGTGCTGTGTAGTAATGGTTTTAATGGAAGGGTCGCTCGTAAGAAACCATATATTAATAGTGCTAATAGAACTAAACGCATAAATTTTGCCAAAAAGTATAAAAGTATGGATATTTCGTACTGGAATAAAGTCTTATTTACGGACGAGAGTAAATTTAATTTATTCAGATCAGACGGACAGTCCTATGTATGGAGAAAGCCAAACGAAGAACTTAAAGAAAAAAACCTGAAAGCCACTGTGAAGCATGGAGGCGGCTCCGTGATGGTTTGGGGTTGCATGTCAGCGTCTGGAGTAGGTGAGCTGTGCTTAATAGATGGCATTATGGACCAATCCAAGTATTTGTCCATATTAAAACAAAATTTGGTTCCGAGTGTCGAAAAGTTAGGCATCAAAGACACTTTTCAGTTCTACCAGGATAACGATCCCAAACATAAGGCACATTCTGTACGCATGTGGCTCCTGTATAATTGTCCACATGTGCTCGAAACTCCAGCACAGTCTCCGGACATTAATGTTATGGAACATTTATGGGCACATTTAGAAAACCAGGTAAAAAAATACACGATTTCCAATAAAAAAGACCTCGAAAAGGCAATAAAGGACGAATGGTCGAAAATTGATCCTTCTGTTTGCAGAAACTTAGTAGAATCAATGCCGAGACGATTAGAAGCAGTTATCAAAGCCAAAGGGCTCCCTACTAAGTATTAAGTAGTATTTTTCACAGTTTAAGGGAAATGTAATTAAAGTGTCCGACTACTTTTTTGTTGTAAATTCTTGTAATATAATTGAATTTTGTTATATTTTTTGTTTATAAATGAAATAAAAAAAATTTTTTGGTTGATTATGAAAATTCTGTATTGCGCTGTTTATTTCTATAAAACAAAAATGGTTTGAAACCCCCATTTAATATACACAATATTTAAGTAATAATAATTGTAATGTTTGTCCGATTACTTTATTGAGCCACTGTAATTTTTCAATATAAAGGTAATGAAAATTGAAAAAAAAATTTAGCATCCAGTACGCTTAAGCATCTTTTTTTTTTTGCAATTTAGCATCTTTACAATTTCAAATTATGGCAATACTGTTGGTTTTAAAAGATTTTTTATAACAGTGGTTATAAGCATGTATACTTAGATCTGATTTATCGCATTTTAATATATTTTCAAAAGCCTTGCATTTGCATTTATAGTCGTCACCTTTAACCTGCTCAAGCCATCCATTAGCTTCTCGTCTCTCAACTAACTGAAGCAAAATCTTTATGTTCTGTATTTCTTTGATGTGTTTTCAGCATCATCGAAAAGCGAATCGAACATTTTTCTAAAATTAATTATGTTTCTAGAATTAATTATGTTCAAATTTATAATATTTTAATGTAATGAACAAAAAAGTGTTTTATACTTGTCATTGTTATTAAAGAATCCACATATTTACTTCCTTCATATTATAGAGTTATTACCAGACTTAAAAAGACTTTCAAGTTTAAAATGTAATGGTGCGGCGTTGGTGGAAGATCCGCTTCCGTTTCCCTGAGCCTTTGCTGGTCGCACGTGCTGGCGTAGGGGCCTAGCTCGCCGGATGGGTGGGGTCTTGCCCAGGCCCAGGGAAACCGCACTACAGATTTTCACGTGCGATTTAAAAAAACAACTGTCAAAAACAACGGATGCTAAAAGGATGGACGGCCATACTTACCTGGGGATTGGGGACTAGGTGTTCTGTCCCTTTTGCCCTCCCAACCATGTTACCTCGACTTCATCTTACTTGGAGGTAACCCACTGCAATAATAAGAATTTGGTTTGGTTTGGTTTTCTACATTGGGTTATATAACAAAATTTATTTTATTTCACCTTCATTTTTAAGATGTTCAAAATTTTAAATTATATTTAACAAAATTTTAGATTTAGAAAATTTTTTTACATTTAGAACAATTTTAAATTTAGGGTAATTTTATAATTAGAAAAAAAATTTTATATTTAGAAAATTTTAAATTTCGAAAATTTTGTATTTAGAAAATTTTAATTTTAGCTAAACTTTCTACCTATATAGAAAATTTTATTTTTTAGTAAAATTTTATATTTAATTAATTTTATATTTAGCAAATTTTTATAATTAGCACCATTTTATAATTAGTACAATTTTATATACATATAGCAAAATTTTAAAATTAGTAAAATTTTTAAAATTAATAAAAAATTTTAAACTTAGAAAATATTTATATACCTTACAAAATTTTTATTAGGAAATAATATGTGTATTTTGGATATAAAAAAAATAAATAAACATTTACCACCTTATTGATGGAGTTGTTGGGCCGATGTAGCGCTACCGCCGGACGCCGTGGTTGTTTCTGCACTGTTTGCAGCCATTCCTGGAATTTTGATGATGTTTTGTTCTTTTTTTTTCAGGTTCTGACGATTTTCGTTGAATTATTACAAATTTTAGTTTTGTCAACATTTTTACAATTTAGTTTTAATACATTTTCGGTTAGAGATTTTTTTATTAAATTTTCAGGCTTTTCTTTTTTTTTTTTTTTTTTTAAATACTATTTGTTTTAATATTACACAATAACTTTAGTATTTAATTAAACTTTCTTTTTTAGTTCTATAAAAAAAACAGTTAGCTTTGGTTTATTTTTATATGCCAAACCATTCAAAATTTCCAATAAACGATCACTGCCGCATGACTCACAATTCAAACTTTAATTTTCAACAACCAAAACCTTAATTTCGTTTTAACTTGAGTTGTCTTATATATTTATTGTATTTTTCAATTATTTATTTTTTTAAACATTATTTTCTTTCTTAACATTAGTGTCTTTCTTTTTTTTTTTTAATTTAAATTAACTTAAATTTATTTTTTTTTTTTTGCTCAGAACGCTTTCTTTAGCATAAATAGAAATATTAATGAACACAAAATTTTTTTTATTCACATGTCACTAAATCTGAAGTTTTTTTTATAAAGTTTCTAAAATTAAACTACATTATTTTTTTTTTAACCTTTTCTTTCAGCTTCCAAAATTCAACTCCTTGATTCAAATTTAACTTTATTATATTCAACCTTCTTCTTCGTTCATTCATTATCTCTAGATAAAAACCTGTTTATTAAACAAACAAAATCACCACCAATTCAATGAGAACATTCATATGCATTCATAATATTCTCTAGTATTTATAATAGTCACACTCATATATGACTATGAGAGCAAGTGAGATCAATACAAGAAAATACGTGGTTTGACCAGCATGATTGCATATGAATGTGTTCATGATTTACTTCAACACAATGAAGAGAAAACATACGCCATAAAAAAAAAAACGCCATCAACCTATTACCATATAAGTTGTTGTTTATATGTACATACTTGAACTTGAAAATAATTTCAATATCAAGGTTATTATTTTTTCTTCTTTCTTATTCTGCCTGTACCAGAAATTCTTCTGCTACAGTGCAGAGCAAAAAAGATCACCGTCACAAAACAGATGGTTTTGATTTCCATGAAAGGAAAAATCAACTGAAAACGGTTCGATGGGTTTTTAAGGTTTGCCATTTTTAAAACTTTGCCTTGAGTTTAGGTCTTCTGCATATAAAAAAAAAGAAATCAAAACAGCAGTTTACGCCGTTGGGGTTTTTCAAAACATGGTTCGATATCCATCGCTTAACGGAAAAGATTCCAACACAGAGATTTTTGGTTATTTTTAAAAATTCAGTGTATTGGATTCTTATATCTAACAGAGACCTTAAACCAGCGATTTTTGTTCCTTTCAAAATTCGGTGATTTAAGTTCTCTCATTAAACAATGGACATGGCTCGATATCTATCGTTCAACGGAAAAGATTCCAACACAGAGATTTTTGGTTATTTTAAAAATTCAGTGTATTGGATTCTTATATCTGACAGAGACCTTAAACCAGCGATTTTTGTTCTTTTCAAAATTCGGTGATTTAAGTTCTCTCATTAAACAAGGGACATGGACGCAGAGGTTTTGGGGGACCTTACTAAGTTAAAATCGGTGTTTTGAACTCTCTTATCATAAACAAAAAGACTTTAATGAGAGGTGTAGTTGGCAAAGGGCGTAATACATGACTATCTCCAATATGGTGTTAGGCTATGTTATGAGATAATGAATGAATGAAGATTAGCTTAATGTCAACAATTTCATAATGAATTAAATTTAAATCAATATCAAAAAAGAAAAAGATTTTGGAAAATTAAATCGGATTCTAAAATTTAAATTCGATTCAATACAAAAATTCAATTAGGTTTTAAAATTATATTAGGTTCAAATCGAACCCACGCAAAAGTTTTAAATATGTTACATTTTTTTTTTCAATAAATGTATCCCCAATGTAGTAATCGAAACCAAACCAATTACTTAAAAAAATCCGTAAGTAAGTATGACCATCCATCAAAAAAATAAAAATTTTAAGTTTGAGACTTTAATATTTTTTTCCGAGAGTTTGCTGATATTTCGTGCTATAAAAATTGTTTCGGACAAGTAACCGGTTCATTTAGAACGAAGTTCTTGTATTCCGGGAACAACCTTTAAGTACCATAGCAAATTAGAAAATCCAAAAATAAAATTAAATTTTTGTAGGGTGAACTAAAATTCAAAACCCATCCCAATTTCGGTTAATATAAATAGCGATATACGCATATTTAATCAAAATTCCAGAAATTGAAAGGAGGCATGAATTTAAGAACACATATATAAAAAAATTAGGAATTAGGAACAATTGGTGCCTCCCCGGTGCACAGATGTTAAAAAATTGAGATAAATTATTAAGTTCCTGTTGTAGGCTATAAAAAAAATGGTTAATTTAAACTTGGACTATTAATGTTCAGGCCCCACAGTAGATAAGATATAGGAGAACCAGGAATTTTTCATTTTCGCCACCGTTAGATGGCGCTGTTTGGTTGGTGTCTATACTAACTAACTTGAGGGCAAGACCCGCTAGGGGCTTGCCCGAAAAAAATTTTAGTAGATAAGATATAGGAGAACCAGGAATTTTTCATTTTCGCCACCGTTAGATGGCGCTGTTTGGTTGGTGTCTATAGGAGAACCAGGCTTATAGGAGAACCAGGAATTATTAAATTTTTGCCCCGTTAGATGGCGCAAAGTTGAATAACTTTTTACTATAACATTGAATAACTTTTTACTTTGCTATGTGTAGCGAAGACAGATTAAATTATTTCTAATCAACTGAAAAATACTTTCTAAAATCTCCGTGCGCCTGATACATAAAATGCATGCATATAAAAATTTACCACACAATTGAAAGATTGCAACAAATCGACAGTTTGTAAACAATAAAACAAATAGAAACATATAAAAATTTACCACACAATTACCAAAACACTTGAATCAAACCTAAACATGATTGAAACAAATCGACAGTTTGTAAACAATAAAACCAATAGAAACATAAATGTGGTCACTAATCCAGTAGCCATGTTTGAAAATTTTTATGTATATAACAAAAATCTAGATTAGTGTTTTAACATGATCATAAAATCCTTATAAAAAGGCATAGTTTTGGAAAATGATAAGCCTGGTTAATAAATCATAAATAGATTTGATTAAAATTAAATAAAATAACAGCACTTATTAAAAATACGTTACTTATTGGAAATTGGGTACCTTTTTCCTATGTTATGTGTAGTGAAGACAGATTAAATTATTGTTTATCATTAACCAAAATAATATTAAGGAAAAATAGTTTCATTTCGTTCAGTAGTCAACTACACGGGAAACTATTAATTACAAATTTTGATCGAAATAAAAAAATAAAAAAAATAATTAAAAATGGAAAACATGAATTTTTTTAAGTGCTCGCTCTGCACCATTTTCTATGAGGATGAATCAGAATTCCTCAAACACATGGAAAATAGTTTGGAGTGTATGGAAAACACTCCCAGCGTAGAATGTGTTTACTGCAGTAAATACATACCGGGTGTATCCAACTACGGAAATACCCAACAACCAAATGGGTTTCTGGAATACAGAGGAGTGGATTCCTGAGACACCTGAGACACCACCACCACCACCTCAAAACACATATAATTTTACAGAGGATTGGATTCCTGAGACACCAACACCACCTCAAATCACATTTTAATTTTTAAATATAAGATTATAAATTTAAGTATATATATCCATCTCTTTTTAATAAATATTTATATAAAAAAATATTTTGTTGTTGTTGAATTTATTAAATTTTGGAGTATAAATTACAGAACTTCTTACGATTGATTTACTAGAATCATTAGTAAGTTTGATTGAAGCAGTTCAACACCTAAAAATAAATGGATTTTTTAAACGCATTAAACAACTCGAGAAACAATTCTGGAAAAGGCTTTACAAGATTGGCTAATTTAAAAATCGGATATCCATATACAATAACTGGATGCAAATTAAAGGATACGCAAATTGGTTCTAAAATGACTTTAAATTTGTTAGATGAAGATGGTAATTTCCTATGGATATTTTTACCTAAACGCCTCAGCGAGCTGTTTCCTATGAAGAACCCATTCAAAAAACTGACTGACAATAAAATTGAACAAATAATATATCGTGGTAGAGATGAATCCAAATATAATAGAGCTATTCTTGAGTTTGTGAGCCAAAAAGAAAATAAAGAAAACAAATAAAAGTCTAAATTTAAAATCCATTTTGTTTTATTTAAAACACTCCCAGCGTAGAATGTGTTTAGTTCTTAAGGTTTTATTTTCAATAAAGAAATTAGTATTGTACATTCACTCAACTATTCGAGTTGTTTCTCCATAGATACAAACATTTAGTACCATCAACATCAAATGAAGAATGGAAAATTTTCCAATAGTTTTTGTTGATTTGCAAGGATTTAGGGGAAATTCAAATAATTTCATACCAAAGGAAATTGCTATGGTCTTCAATACTAAAGAGTATTATAATTTCATCATAAAGCCACCCTTTGAATTTAAATATTTATTACCAGAAAAGCAGAAACAAGCAAAATGGTTGACTAAAAATCACCATCATCTACAGTGGGAAGACGGAAATGTATCACTTGAGAGTGTATGTAAATTCATTAACGCAAATATCAATTTTCGCGTTTATGTCAAGGGTTTGGAAAAGAAAAAGTGGCTTGAGGAGATGTTGCAGAAAAATGTATTCAATATTGAAAATATATGTTACCACAATTTAAAGCGTCTCGAAAGAGAATATCCAGATTGCATCCGTTGCAGTTTTCACAACCATGGAACTTGTGCTCTGAAGAATGCTCTTTTACTTCAGAATTTTTTAGCTCCGCCCATAAATGCAAGCTCTTTTGTAAATATAGTACCCTGATTTCCATAACAATATTGAAAATAAACTAATGCTACACCTTATCTGTTAATTTTGTTAAAATTGTTAATTCTTATATACCAGTTTATATTTTTTGGGCAACTTAGTTTAGTTTATCTCCTCAGTTGAAATGGATCATACTTATTGTGAAATAGAAAAACCAAAACTATCTAAAAGGAAACAAGATTATACACTTATCTATCATCTGGAGTACTTACTCAATTTAAAATTAAAATTAAGATGTGGATTTTCTACAAAAAATAATTTTCAACCTCTCCTCTGGATTCATAGCAATAAAACAAATGCTGTTGGCTTTACTAGAGATGAATGGATTCATCTGATGGCATATAAGGAATATATTCAGATGAGACTTGATCAGTACGAATTTATCGATCTATATGAAGAATTGTATCATCCAACATTAAGCAGAATTTGTTGTGAATTTAAAATCAAAAGAGGCGGACATTGTGTATTAGTTATATCACAAAATGGTCATAAGATCAAAATTGATGGTGAATCTTGGAGAAATATTATTCGAGTTGGAATTTTTTTGACGTCATTTCTGTGTTGGAATACAATATTACAGAAACAAATATCTCATTTTTATCGTACCTATTTCATACCCAGATGTGCAGAACTCAATAAAATCAGTATTCAATTATCGGATCTTGAACAATCATACGATAAAGATGTGCAAGTGGACTTGATGCGGCTATGTTTTGAAATTAGTAAAAAAATGCCTGACAAAATAAAATCGGATATTAAAATACATAAGTTATTATTAAGAACTAAAAATAAGTAATAAATAAAGATGAGTAAACAGCAAGTTGTTAATGAAATTCATAAGTCAGTAAGAAAAAATTTTGTTAGACGTAGATTCATACAAAAGGGCTATAATGATACATGGCAAATAGATCTAGTAGAAATGATTCCATTTGCTAAAATGAATAATGGGTATAAGTATCTTTTAACTGGGATAGATACTTTTTCAAAATATGCTTTTGCATATCCAGTTAAATCAAAAAAATCTTTAGAAATTGTTACTGCCATGGTTAAAATGTTTAAACGATTAAAAACAAAACCAAAAAATATACAATCTGATCAAGGGAAAGAATTTTTCAATAAAGATTTTAAATTATTAATGAAAACAAATCATATCAACCATTATCATACATATACCCATTTAAAAGCATCAATATGTGAACGTTTTAATAGAACTTTAAAAACATTAATGTGGAAAATGTTTAGTATGAGAGGAAACTACAAGTGGGTTGATGATATTGACAGTTTAGTTTCACAATACAATAACACCTATCACCGTACAATTAAAAGGAAACCATCTGAAGTTAATAAATCTAATCAAATTCATTTGTTACACACAGTTTATAATTTTCCAAAATCATTCCCGCGTCATAAGTTTAAAAAAGGTGATCATGTTAGAATCAGCAAATATAAGGGAATTTTTTTTAAGGGCTATGAACCAAATTGGTCAACAGAAGTTTTTACTATAGATAAAGTAAGTATTACCAATCCTGTGACATATTTAATTAAAGATTATAGAAATGATATAACACTAGGGTCATTTTATGAATATGAACTACAAAAGGTTAAAAACAAAGATGATTTTCTGATTGAAAAAGTTTTAAAAAGAAGGGGAAAGAAACTCTTTGTCAAATGGTTAGGTTTTGATGAATCTCATAACTCTTGGATAAATAAAAATAAATTATTAAAATAACATATAATATTGAGAAGTATAAAAGGAGAATATGTTGTTAAATTAATTTTAATTGAATAAAATCATTTAAGAAGGTACCATAGAACTGTATTAAGCTAAATGGATCGCATTTTCAAAAATTCTGAAGTCAAGTATGAAAAACTGAAATATTGTAACTACTGTGGTAGCAACGATCACAATGAAGATAGATGTAAGAAAAAAGTGGAAGACAATAAAGTTAATAAATGGCAATGTTCAAAAAAGAATAAATAAATTATATATGAAATAAAACAAATTGTTTCAATGTTTGTTGTTTTTATTTTTATTTAAATAAAAAGTACAATATTTTGTTGGAAATAAAATTAAACTTACAAAACTACATCACTTATTTTATAATGTCCCCAAGCTAATGTATCCACATTATTAGGTAAAACATATCTCTTATCATCCTTATAGTTTAAACTTATTTTATTTACAATTTCCGTATATAATTTATGGGATCTACTGCGAATAACCCTTTGTTCACCATAAAATGTTTTTCTCTCTATTATAGATTCTTGATAATTACGGAGTTCTAATTTTTTGACAACTGATTTTTTACTCCTTCTACTTTTTTAATAGTTTTGGTGTAATTTTCATGATCTCCTACCGTGTAAGCGTATGCTTTTGCTTTCAGACCTGCAAATTCTCTCATAATTTTACCTGAATTTTCGTCTTTCATTAAGCCCAGAACTTTTTTGTTCAAAGACCTAATCCCATAAACATTTTCGGGTTTATATTCTGAAGTGTCAAATTTATCACTATTGTTTTTAATAATTTCGTAAATGTCTTTTTTGGAGGATATAATGAATGAATCAGTGTCCATGTAGATACATTTCAGATTTTTATCTTCTTTAACCAAAAAATTGTAATAAAAATCATACATTAAATATTTTGAGAGTTCTAATACTGTTACACCTATGTATATTGGCTTGTCATGATGTACCTCTAATTTGTTCAATTCTATACCATACAGTCCATTATCAAATACGTCTATACCAGAAAAGTTGGGTTTAGCTATAAGAGCTCTGCACCCTTCGGAATTTCTGCGATTGTCATAATTAGTAACTAATCTCACATCACGACGCTTTTCTACATTTTCCATCGTTTTACCGTATACAGCATTATTCATTAATTTAAAAAAATTCTTTTCAAATTCATTTTTTGATGTTTTACGGTGATTTGTGTTTAAGCTTATATAGGGTTCCAACCAAAAACTTTGTTTGAATTTTAAAATTTTATTAATCTTTACAAGTATTAATCCCTGTTCTAAACACAATAGTAGGTTCTTTATATGAATTTTATAATCTTTTTTATCAATGAGATCAGCTAATAATTTGGGGAGTTTTCCTCCAGGTGGTATTTTATTTTGCGCACAAAATGGAAGATAGTTATGAGAATTATGAATTAAGTTGGGATATTCAAGATCAACTTCTAGAATATATCCGTAAGTAGATTCATCACTATATTCGCTTACTTTGAAATTTTCAACTTCGTCATGAGATAAAAACGAAAAATCTGAAATGGGGAGTTTTTGTGACATGGCCCAACCATACAAGTTATTAGCATCTATATATGCTAAGTAATTTTCGTCTTTAGCAGAATCATATTCATTCATGTACTTATTGTTAGCCTTCGAAAGTCTATAAGTGCACTGCGTAATTCCTCCTCGAATGGAAGTTTTGAGGAATGAATGTATTTCAGGATCACTTATTAATTCCATTTTAACATTTGTATATTTGAGCATAGCATCCCATGACAAAGAAGGAGCGGTAACATAGTTACATGGATCTAAACCGTAAATTTTCTTACAAACTGATCTAAAATTCTCAAAAATATCCGACAAAATAAAAACATCGCTCTTAAGATACAACAACATGTAGTCTTTAAGAGTACGACATTGAAATATATTCCAAACCTTTTTAGCAAAAGTATAGTCTTCCTCAGAACACTCCCTGTCATCTAAATGATTATAAAAATGCTCTCTGTTGGGTAAAGACTGCTCATTCAGTTTTTCAAAACTATCAACATAGTCATACGGGAAAACGCCTTTTCTATTCATAACTTCGAAATGTTCTTGTTTAGGGTATTTCTTTTTGATAAGATATAGGAGAACCAGGAATTTTTCATTTTCGCCACCGTTAAATGGCGCTGTTTGGTTGGTGTCTATACTAACTAACTTGAGGGCAAGACCCGCTAGTTATTGTAAAAATAAGTTCAAGTTTATCGTACCTTTTGTGCCAATTTTCTTTCATAATTTAAGTAGGTATGATATCCATCTTTTTATTACTGAATTAGGTAGTAATCTTTCAGTTATACCATGCAATAAGGAGCTATATATTTCAATGACCAAAAAATTTTTAGACGGGAATAAAATAAAATACACATTAAATTTTATAGATTCGAACAGGTTTTTAAATTCCAGTATAGAAAAGTTGGCAAGCTACTTAAATAAAGAAGATTTTAAGATACTCAAAAAGAAATACCCTAAACAAGAACATTTCGAAGTTATGAATAGAAAAGGCGTTTTCCCGTATGACTATGTTGATAGTTTTGAAAAACTGAATGAGCAGTCTTTACCCAACAGAGAGCATTTTTATAATCATTTAGATGACAGGGAGTGTTCTGAGGAAGACTATACTTTTGCTAAAAAGGTTTGGAATATATTTCAATGTCGTACTCTTAAAGACTACATGTTGTTGTATCTTAAGAGCGATGTTTTTATTTTGTCGGATATTTTTGAGAATTTTAGATCAGTTTTTAAGAAAATTTACGGTTTAGATCCATGTAACTATGTTACCGCTCCTTCTTTGTCATGGGATGCTATGCTCAAATATACAAATGTTAAAATGGAATTAATAAGTGATCCTGAAATACATTCATTCCTCAAAACTTCCATTCGAGGAGGAATTACGCAGTGCACTTATAGACTTTCGAAGGCTAACAATAAGTACATGAATGAATATGATTCTGCTAAAGACGAAAATTACTTAGCATATATAGATGCTAATAACTTGTATGGTTGGGCCATGTCACAAAACTCCCCATTTCAGATTTTTCGTTTTTATCTCATGACGAAGTTGAAAATTTCAAAGTAAGCGAATATAGTGATGAATCTACTTACGGATATATTCTAGAAGTTGATCTTGAATATCCCAACTTAATTCATAATTCTCATAACTATCTTCCATTTTGTGCGCAAAATAAAATACCACCTGGAGGAAAACTCCCCAAATTATTAGCTGATCTCATTGATAAAAAAGATTATAAAATTCATATAAAGAACCTACTATTGTGTTTAGAACAGGGATTAATACTTGTAAAGATTAATAAAATTTTAAAATTCAAACAAAGTTTTTGGTTGGAACCCTATATAAGCTTAAACACAAATCACCGTAAAACATCAAAAAATGAATTTGAAAAGAATTTTTTTAAATTAATGAATAATGCTGTATACGGTAAAACGATGGAAAATGTAGAAAAGCGTCGTGATGTGAGATTAGTTACTAATTATGACAATCGCAGAAATTCCGAAGGGTGCAGAGCTCTTATAGCTAAACCCAACTTTTCTGGTATAGACGTATTTGATAATGGACTGTATGGTATAGAATTGAACAAATTAGAGGTACATCATGACAAGCCAATATACATAGGTGTAACAGTATTAGAACTCTCAAAATATTTAATGTATGATTTTTATTACAATTTTTTGGTTAAAGAAGATAAAAATCTGAAATGTATCTACATGGACACTGATTCATTCATTATATCCTCCAAAAAAGACATTTACGAAATTATTAAAAACAATAGTGATAAATTTGACACTTCAGAATATAAACCCGAAAATGTTTATGGGATTAGGTCTTTGAACAAAAAAGTTCTGGGCTTAATGAAAGACGAAAATTCAGGTAAAATTATGAGAGAATTTGCAGGTCTGAAAGCAAAAGCATACGCTTACACGGTAGGAGATCATGAAAATTACACCAAAACTATTAAAAAAGTAGAAGGAGTAAAAAATCAGTTGTTAAAAAATTAGAACTCCGTAATTATCAAGAATCTATAATAGAGAGAAAAACATTTTATGGTGAACAAAGGGTTATTCGCAGTAGATCCCATAAATTATATACGGAAATTGTAAATAAAATAAGTTTAAACTATAAGGATGATAAGAGATATGTTTTACCTAATAATGTGGATACATTAGCTTGGGGACATTATAAAATAAGTGATGTAGTTTTGTAAGTTTAATTTTATTTCCAACAAAATATTGTACTTTTTATTTAAATAAAAATAAAAACAACAAACATTGAAACAATTTGTTTTATTTCATATATAATTTATTTATTCTTTTTTGAACATTGCCATTTATTAACTTTATTGTCTTCCACTTTTTTCTTACATCTATCTTCATTGTGATCGTTGCTACCACAGTAGTTACAATATTTCAGTTTTTCATACTTGACTTCAGAATTTTTGAAAATGCGATCCATTTAGCTTAATACAGTTCTATGGTACCTTCTTAAATGATTTTATTCAATTAAAATTAATTTAACAACATATTCTCCTTTTATACTTCTCAATACTATATGTTATTTTAATAATTTATTTTTATTTATCCAAGAGTTATGAGATTCATCAAAACCTAACCATTTGACAAAGAGTTTCTTTCCCCTTCTTTTTAAAACTTTTTCAATCAGAAAATCATCTTTGTTTTTAACCTTTTGTAGTTCATATTCATAAAATGACCCTAGTGTTATATCATTTCTATAATCTTTAATTAAATATGTCACAGGATTGGTAATACTTACTTTATCTATAGTAAAAACTTCTGTTGACCAATTTGGTTCATAGCCCTTAAAAAAAATTCCCTTATATTTGCTGATTCTAACATGATCACCTTTTTTAAACTTATGACGCGGGAATGATTTTGGAAAATTATAAACTGTGTGTAACAAATGAATTTGATTAGATTTATTAACTTCAGATGGTTTCCTTTTAATTGTACGGTGATAGGTGTTATTGTATTGTGAAACTAAACTGTCAATATCATCAACCCACTTGTAGTTTCCTCTCATACTAAACATTTTCCACATTAATGTTTTTAAAGTTCTATTAAAACGTTCACATATTGATGCTTTTAAATGGGTATATGTATGATAATGGTTGATATGATTTGTTTTCATTAATAATTTAAAATCTTTATTGAAAAATTCTTTCCCTTGATCAGATTGTATATTTTTTGGTTTTGTTTTTAATCGTTTAAACATTTTAACCATGGCAGTAACAATTTCTAAAGATTTTTTTGATTTAACTGGATATGCAAAAGCATATTTTGAAAAAGTATCTATCCCAGTTAAAAGATACTTATACCCATTATTCATTTTAGCAAATGGAATCGTTTCTAGTAGATCTATTTGCCATGTATCATTATAGCCCTTTTGTATGAATCTACGTCTAACAAAATTTTTTCTTACTGACTTATGAATTTCATTAACAACTTGCTGTTTACTCATCTTTATTTATTACTTATTTTTAGTTCTTAATAATAACTTATGTATTTTAATATCCGATTTTATTTTGTCAGGCATTTTTACTAATTTCAAAACATAGCCGCATCAAGTCCACTTGCACATCTTTATCGTATGATTGTTCAAGATCCGATAATTGAATACTGATTTTATTGAGTTCTGCGCATCTGGGTATGAAATAGGTACGATAAAAATGAGATATTTGTTTCTGTAATATTGTATTCCAACACAGAAATGACGTCAAAAAAATTCCAACTCAAATAATATTTCTCCAAGATTCATCATCAATTTTGATCTTATGACCATTTTGTGATATAACTAATACACAATGTCCGCCTCTTTTGAATTTAAATTCACAACAAATTCTGCTTAATGTTGGATGATCCAATTCTCCATATAGATCGATAAATTCGTACTGATCAAGTCTCATCTGAATATATTCCTTATATGCCATCAGATGAATCCATTCATCTCTAGTAAAGCCAACAGCATTTGTTTTATTGCTATGAATCCAGAGGAGAGGTTGAAAATTATTTTTTGTAGAAAATCCACATCTTAATTTTAATTTTAAATTGAGTAAGTACTCCAGATGATAGATAAGTGTATAATCTTGTTTCCTTTTAGATAGTTTTGGTTTTTCTATTTCACAATAAGTATGATCCATTTCAACTGAGGAGATAAACTAAACTAAGTTGCCCAAAAAATATAAACTGGTATATAAGAATTAACAATTTTAACAAAATTAACAGATAAGGTGTAGCATTAGTTTATTTTCAATATTGTTATGGAAATCAGGGTACTATATTTACAAAAGAGCTTGCATTTATGGGCGGAGCTAAAAAATTCTGAAGTAAAAGAGCATTCTTCAGAGCACAAGTTCCATGGTTGTGAAAACTGCAACGGATGCAATCTGGATATTCTCTTTCGAGACGCTTTAAATTGTGGTAACATATATTTTCAATATTGAATACATTTTTCTGCAACATCTCCTCAAGCCACTTTTTCTTTTCCAAACCCTTGACATAAACGCGAAAATTGATATTTGCGTTAATGAATTTACATACACTCTCAAGTGATACATTTCCGTCTTCCCACTGTAGATGATGGTGATTTTTAGTCAACCATTTTGCTTGTTTCTGCTTTTCTGGTAATAAATATTTAAATTCAAAGGGTGGCTTTATGATGAAATTATAATACTCTTTAGTATTGAAGACCATAGCAATTTCCTTTGGTATGAAATTATTTGAATTTCCCCTAAATCCTTGCAAATCAACAAAAACTATTGGAAAATTTTCCATTCTTCATTTGATGTTGATGGTACTAAATGTTTGTATCTATGGAGAAACAACTCGAATAGTTGAGTGAATGTACAATACTAATTTCTTTATTGAAAATAAAACCTTAAGAACTAAACACATTCTACGCTGGGAGTGTTTTAAATAAAACAAAATGGATTTTAAATTTAGACTTTTATTTGTTTTCTTTATTTTCTTTTTGGCTCACAAACTCAAGAATAGCTCTATTATATTTGGATTCATCTCTACCACGATATATTATTTGTTCAATTTTATTGTCAGTCAGTTTTTTGAATGGGTTCTTCATAGGAAACAGCTCGCTGAGGCGTTTAGGTAAAAATATCCATAGGAAATTACCATCTTCATCTAACAAATTTAAAGTCATTTTAGAACCAATTTGCGTATCCTTTAATTTGCATCCAGTTATTGTATATGGATATCCGATTTTTAAATTAGCCAATCTTGTAAAGCCTTTTCCAGAATTGTTTCTCGAGTTGTTTAATGCGTTTAAAAAATCCATTTATTTTTAGGTGTTGAACTGCTTCAATCAAACTTACTAATGATTCTAGTAAATCAATCGTAAGAAGTTCTGTAATTTATACTCCAAAATTTAATAAATTCAACAACAACAAAATATTTTTTTATATAAATATTTATTAAAAAGAGATGGATATATATACTTAAATTTATAATCTTATATTTAAAAATTAAAATGTGATTTGAGGTGGTGTTGGTGTCTCAGGAATCCAATCCTCTGTAAAATTATATGTGTTTTGAGGTGGTGGTGGTGGTGTCTCAGGTGTCTCAGGAATCCACTCCTCTGTATTCCAGAAACCCATTTGGTTGTTGGGTATTTCCGTAGTTGGATACACCCGGTATGTATTTACTGCAGTAAACACATTCTACGCTGGGAGTGTTTTCCATACACTCCAAACTATTTTCCATGTGTTTGAGGAATTCTGATTCATCCTCATAGAAAATGGTGCAGAGCGAGCACTTAAAAAAATTCATGTTTTCCATTTTTAATTATTTTTTTTATTTTTTTATTTCGATCAAAATTTGTAATTAATAGTTTCCCGTGTAGTTGACTACTGAACGAAATGAAACTATTTTTCCTTAATATTATTTTGGTTAATGATAAACAATAATTTAATCTGTCTTCACTACACATAACATAGGAAAAAGGTACCCAATTTCCAATAAGTAACGTATTTTTAATAAGTGCTGTTATTTTATTTAATTTTAATCAAATCTATTTATGATTTATTAACCAGGCTTATCATTTTCCAAAACTATGCCTTTTTATAAGGATTTTATGATCATGTTAAAACACTAATCTAGATTTTTGTTATATACATAAAAATTTTCAAACATGGCTACTGGATTAGTGACCACATTTATGTTTCTATTGGTTTTATTGTTTACAAACTGTCGATTTGTTTCAATCATGTTTAGTTTTGATTCAAGTGTTTTGGTAATTGTGTGGTAAATTTTTATATGTTTCTATTTGTTTTATTGTTTACAAACTGTCGATTTGTTGCAATCTTTCAATTGTGTGGTAAATTTTTATATGCATGCATTTTATGTATCAGGCGCACGGAGATTTTAGAAAGTATTTTTCAGTTGATTAGAAATAATTTAATCTGTCTTCGCTACACATAGCAAAGTAAAAAGTTATTCAATGTTATAGTAAAAAGTTATTCAACTTTGCGCCATCTAACGGGGCAAAAATTTAATAATTCCTGGTTCTCCTATAAGCCTGGTTCTCCTATAGACACCAACCAAACAGCGCCATCTAACGGTGGCGAAAATGAAAAATTCCTGGTTTTCCTATATCTTATCTACTAAAATTTTTTTCGGGCAAGACCCGCTAGGTTTGTTAGTATAGACACCAACCAAACAGCGCCATCTAACGGTGGCGAAAATGAAAAATTCCTGGTTCTCCTATATCTTATCTACTCCCCACGTTGGGCGCCATTTCTGTAATGGTGCGGCGTTGGTGGAAGATCCGCTTCCGTTTCCCTGAGCCTTTGCTGGTCGCACGTGCTGGCGTAGGGGCCTAGCTCGCCGGATGGGTGGGGTCTTGCTCAGGCCCAGGGAAACCGCACTACAGATTTTCACGTGCGATTTAAAAAAACAACTGTCAAAAACAACGGTTGCTAAAAGGATGGACGGCCATACTTACCTGGGGATTGGGGACTAGGTGTTCTGCGCCTTTTGCCCTCCCAACCATGTTACCTCGACTCCATCTTACTTGGAGGTAACCCACTGCAATAATAAGAATTTGGTTTGGTTTGGTTTGGTTTTCTACATTGGGTTATATAACAAAATTTATTTTATTTCACCTTCATTTTTAAGATGTTCAAAATTTTAAATTATATTTAACAAAATTTTAGATTTAGAAAATTTTTTTACATTTAGAACAATTTTAAATTTAGGGTAATTTTATAATTAGAATAAAAATTTTATATTTAGAAAATTTTAAATTTCGAAAATTTTGTATTTAGAAAATTTTAATTTTAGCTAAACTTTCTACCTATATAGAAAATTTTATTTTTTAGTAAAATTTTATATTTAATTAATTTTATATTTAGCAAATTTTTATAATTAGCACCATTTTATAATTAGTACAATTTTATATACATATAGCAAAATTTTAAAATTAGTAAAATTTTTAAAATTAATAAAAAATTTTAAACTTAGAAAATATTTATATACCTTACAAAATTTTTATTAGGAAATAATATGTGTATTTTGGATATAAAAAGAAAATAAACATTTACCACCTTATTGATGGAGTTGTTGGGCCGATGTAGCGCTACCGCCGGACGCCGTGGTTGTTTCTGCACTGTTTGCAGCCATTCCTGGAATTTTGATGATGTTTTGTTGTTCCTTTTTTTCAGGTTCTGACGATTTTCGTTGAATTATTACAAATTTTAGTTTTGTCAACATTTTTACAATTTAGTTTTAATACATTTTCGGTCAGAGATTTTTTTATTAAATTTTCTGGCTTTTTTTTTTTTTTTTTTTTTAAATACTATTTGTTTTAATATTACACAATAACTTTAGTATTTAATTAAACTTTCTTTTTTAGTTCTATAAAAAAACAGTTAGCTTTGGTTTATATTTATATGCCAAACCATTCAAAATTTCCAATAAACGATCACCGCCGCATGATCTCACAATTCAAACTTTAATTTTCAACAACCAAAACCTTAATTTCGTTTTAACTTGAGTTGTCTTATATATTTATTGTATTTTTCAATTATTTATTTTTTTTATTTATTTCTTTTTTTTTTTTTAATTTAAATTAACTTAAATTTATTTTTTTTTTTTGCTCAGAACGCTTTCTTTAGCATAAATAGAAATATTAATGAACACAAAATTTTGTTTATTCACATGTCACTAAATCTGAAGTTTTTTTTATAAAGTTTCTAAAATTAAACTACATTATTTTTTTTTAACCTTTTCTTTCAGCTTCCAAAATTCAACTCCTTGATTCAAATTTAACTTTATTATATTCAACCTTCTTCTTCGTTCATTCATTATCTCTAGATAAAAACCTGTTTATTAAACAAACAAAATCACCACCAATTCAATGAGAACATTCATATGCATTCATAATATTCTCTAGTATTTATAATAGTCACACTCATATATGACTATGAGAGCAAGTGAGATCAATACAAGAAAATACGTGGTTTGACCAGCATGATTGCATATGAATGTGTTCATGATTTACTTCAACACAATGAAGAGAAAACATACGCCATAAAAAAAAAAACGCCATCAACCTATTACCATATAAGTTGTTGTTTATATGTACATACTTGAACTTGAAAATAATTTCAAGATCAAGGTTATTATTTTTTCTTCTTTCTTATTCTGCCTGTACCAGAAATTCTTCTGCTACAGAAATTCTTCTGCTACAGTGCAGAGCAAAAAAGATCACCGTCACAAAAATTGAAAAAAATTATGCGATATTTAACAAATACATTCAAAATAGTTTTGACTGATTTTTTTGGCAGTTTTAGTTTTGCCTTGTATCAGTAAAATGTTCAGATATTAACTAAAAAAAACAATTTGTTAAATATTTTCATCTTAATTTTCTTAATTAATTTAAAGACACAAAGATAGATTTAATACAATAAAAACAAGTAAGAGTTGAAAGTTGATCTATGCGGACTCACAAATGTGCCCTATACTAATTGGTCTGGAAAATTGAAAAGGATTGTAAAAAATAAAATGCAGCTTTATATTAACAAAATTAAATTAAAAAGAAAATTACAAAATAAACCATTTACCTGGTTAAACTTAATATTGTTTGTAATTATCTGGATAAGGTTAGTATTTAAAATGGGATAAATCAGGAGTCATTGTGCCAATTTATGACCTAAAATATGTAAACACCTCTATAAAATGCTGAAAATTCAGAGCATTTGTTGTAATAATTCAGAAATAGGTTTATCAAAGTGTTTACATATTCAAATATTTTATATACATTTGTTACAAATAGTGCAAGAAGTCCAGATATTGATGTAAACGTAAAACCCAAGTGGAGGGTATCAAAGAGTCGGCATAGCCGAATTTAACACTCTTGCTTGTTTTTAATTCATTACAATCATGATTTATGTCTTCATAAACATTTTTAAATACAATAATTCCTTGTACAGTTTCTTCGACAGAAGGTCTTTCTGAAATTTCTAATTCACATTTTGCTTCTTCAAATTGTAAAATATTTGTAATACATTTATTTTCTAAAATAATTAGGTTTTTCTGTAAATTGTCTTTTATGTTAATATCATAGATTATGTTTGAATTATCTACAAATATTTCATATTGGCTTAAAACTATTGATTTATTTGAAGCATTTGGTAGGGGTTCAAACTTTATTTTGGATAGGATATTAAGGGTTAGGATTATATTGTTGTTTTGGA
Organism: Cordilura impudica; assembly: GCA_963682025.1. Taxonomy (NCBI): domain Eukaryota; kingdom Metazoa; phylum Arthropoda; class Insecta; order Diptera; family Scathophagidae; genus Cordilura; species Cordilura impudica. Next base: position 111,495,109 of record OY821521.1, read on the forward strand.
ATAGTACCGCAATTTTCATATTGCTATAACTGTCAAAGTCGTCTATCAGATCAAGTTCTTTTTGTGTTAGAATGTCGATGGGTATTATGCCCAATTTGCTAGAAAATATAATTTGTCCAACGTCGTCAATGTGGTCACGCAAAAGTGATATACCATTATTGATGCGATATGCTTGTTCAATAAATTGAACTTCGTCCTCTAATGTTTTAATTCTATTTTGTGTCGTTTCTTTATACTCATTAATATAATTCCCTAATTTCTTTTTCGTCGTCATTGTCCTTAGAACCTGCAATGTATTTCAAGCCTTTCCCTAATATGTTAACTAGTCCCCGTTTTGATTTAGAATGTATGTGCAAATTGTTTACTTTTGCGCTTAATAAAATGAAATTTTTATTTATCGTATCCAAAAGGTGTTTGTCCTCAAATATAGTAGCTCTTAATGTGTTCATATTGTCTGAAATCATAAACATTGTTTCTTCGTATAAAGTTAAATTTATAAAGTGCAAGACTTTGTCAAAGTGGCTTATTGTTTTCTGTTCACCAATCTTGGTGGGTATGTATCTATCCATTGTTGTTAGTCAGATCCTGTATGTCGAATTTTTGGGCGTTCGTTACCAGTGCCCATATTAGAATTATAGTGGGGATTTTCATATTTCGCTCTGAAAAAAAGGTATTAACTTATAACAAATGTAAATATATTTTCTTAAGATTGTTTGATATTATTCTTATGCACAACTCTTCCTGACTTGGTTCTAATTGTTGTATTATAATCTTGTGCTACTATTTCCTTCCTGTATCTAGCTGATAATTTGTTACCTATTCTTCTACTTATTTTGACAAAAATCTCGTCTCATTCTGCATATTCCCTGGGCAGAGATCTGCTCTTATTATGGTAAGCAAGGTCGTAAATCTGTTCTTCCGAAAGTTTTTTTATTGTTTCCTCTCTATCTTTTTCTAACATTTTCGGGTCGCTACTCATTCGTCTTCCAAAAAATATTTCCATGGGTCTTTTCCCTGCGACCGTATGTACTGAAAAATTGTATTCTTTTACTGACTTGTCTAATAATTCCTGGAACGATCGGTGTGTTTGTTCATTTTGGATACAACGCATGATTTCCTGTAAAGTAGAATGGAATTGCTCTACCTGTCCATTGGAGCAACTTGTATATGGGGCTGTTCGGAAAATTTGTATTCCAAACTCATTTTCAATCAAGAACTTAATGGAAACTGAATTAAAGGATTTTTCGTTATCCATCACTAAAGTTTCAGGGATGAATTGAAAAAGAATGTCCCTTAAAGGTTGTCGTATATCTTCTGCTGCCTTTGATTTGATCGGTCTTGCCATGGCATATTTGGAAAATTTATCAATGGCTGTAAGTATTAAATCCTTTCCAACCAAAAATATATCTAGGTGAACTATTTGTCCAGGAAATTGTGGTATGGGTGTGGCTTGAATTTGTGGCCTTTCTTTGCATATTATGCATTTTTTATTATACATTTTATTTTTCTTATCATGGAAGGGAAATAGTATCTTTCGAGAATTTGAGCTCGATTTTCTTTACAATTCCTGTGCGCTCTATTGTGAGTTCTTATTATGATACTTTCTTGTTCCTCTTCATTAGTTATATCATCCACTTGGACCTGAGTTAATCTAATTTTATATTTTTCAAAATGTAGTGGGTAAAGTTCCTGTATTTTTCCCATGATACTTTCTTCCGTTTTTATACAATTTATCACTGATGGGTTTAAGTACCTCTTTAATAAAGAAATCAGCTTTTGCTCACAGTAGTCCTGTTCGGTTATAATGTGTCGGTGATAAGTTGGAAAAATTATTTTGAATTGGTATGATGACGCCGCATCTCTGGTTAGAAATATCTGGTTTTTAAATGCATTGATAGGCGTCTCTACGCTATATATTAAATTGTGGGATGAGCTTTCATCCGAATTCGCGGCTACTGATAATGTATTCAATTGTGTTTCTGCTATTCTAGACAAGGCATCAGCTACGACATTTGTCTTACCTGGTTTATAAAACAGTTCGTAATTATATTCTTCAAGTATGGATTTCGACCTTTTCATCTTGCTATTATTATTTTTATTGCTCAGCGCATAAGTTAATGGCTGGTGGACTGTGAATATTTTGACCTTAGCTGATCCATATAAGTAGTTTCTTAATGAATTTAGAGCCCATATTATGGCTAACATTTCTTTTTCGTTGGCGGCATAATGTTCCTCCGCCTTATTTAATGTTCTAGAAATAAAAGATATTGGTCTCCCATTTTGCGACAACACTGCCCCAAGTGCAAAATTGGAAGCATCTGTTACTAACTCGAAGTCCTTATTATAATCTGGGTATGCGAGGATAATGTCTTCGGAAGTAAGTGAGTTCTTTATTTTCCTGAAGGATTCTCTGGCCTCCTCGTCTAAGCAGATCTTTAGCTTCGCGGATTTGTTTTTGGACGTTCGTCCTCCTTCCCCCCTTAAAAGGGATGTCAGGGGTTTAGCGAGCTTAGAGTAGTCCCTAATAAATCTCCTATAATATCCTGACATGCCAAGGAAACTACGAAGTTCCTTAAGATTCTGAGGTTGTGGGAAGTTTTCTATTTCTTTTACCTTCTCCGGATTGGTTTTTATACCTAAGGGTGTAATTATAAATCCTAAAAATTCTACTTCTTTCTTGAAGAAGTTGCATTTGTCCAACTGAACCTTCATGTTGGCTTCTTCTAAAGTTTTAAAAATATTTTTTATATGTTCAAAGTGTTCATCTTCTGATTTACTAAAAATAATGATGTCATCTATATAAACATAGCAACATCTTCCTATATATTCCCGTAGGATATCATCAAAAGCGCGTTGAAAAATAGACGGCGCATTTTTAAGGCCGAATGGTAAACGCGTAAACTCATATTTTCCATTATTTTTACTGAAAGCTGTTTTTTCAATATCGGATTTTTTTAGTGGAATCTGATGAAAACCACTTTTTAGGTCAAGCAATGAAAAGAAATTACTAGTGCCTAATTGCGAGATTACCTCTGAAATCTCGGGGATTGGATATCTATCTGCAATGGTAATTTTATTTAATTTCCTATAGTCTTTTACCATACGATATTGAATCCGGTTTCTTTGAGACTATCCATACTGGCGAATTAAAGGGTGATCTAGATGGTCGTATAATACCATCGTTCAGAAGTTTTTTTACTTGTTTTTCTACTTCAGATTTTAGGGATGCTGGATAGGGATAGAACTTTGTATAAACTGGAGAATAAGTTATAGTTCTAATTTCACCTACAACTTTGGTTGTATATGTGAGCTTTTCATCAGGTTCAGAAAAAAGCCGAGGATGCGCGCTTGCAATGTTTTTCATTTTTTCCTTTTGTTCTGACGATAAATTTTCCTGACTAATGTTTATGGCATTCACACACTGCGTGGGAAGTTGCTTAAGGTTTACTCTGAAACCGTTTTTTATTGTCATTAGATTCTTATCTGTGTAAATGACTGCTCCTATTTCTCTAAGGGTGTCATTCCCTAGGATGCCGTCAAATGTCTTCAATGAAGGCATTAAATAAAATTTCATCTCATTTTCAATTTTAAAGAGTTTTACATATGTGTGTTCACTTATTCTAATGTCACCTACTATAGACTTTGCGTAAAATGGTTCCCTATTTGTTATGCGTTTCTTAACTAATTCGGGCTTAACGTAATTTTTGCTGGAACCTGTGGCGTATTATATGATTCTAGTGCTATATCAGCATTGCCTGTTATTTTGTTCCTTATTATGCTTAATATTCCGTAATACTTAGGTGTTCCCTTAAGTGGTTCATAGATGGCTAATATTCTATCTACACTTTTTTCCAGGAGCTAAATTCACCTGGCTAACCTGAAAATTCTTTTAAGCACTTTACAACATCTGGAATTTTTTCCATATCATTTAAGTTATCTCTATGTCTATCTTCAATTTGCTGATCCCTAACATTGGCTAGATCATTGTTTGGATTAAGGGCGGCCTGAACTACTTGCGGTCCTTGTCGCCTAAGAACGTCCGTGGCGATATTTGAGATTAATGATGTCAATTCGTCTATGCTCAACTGAGCATTTTGAGGAGGAGAACTTTGATTAGGGGTAGGATTTGCTGAAAGGACTGGGGGTCGAATCAAATTATTTGGGTTTGCCATTTTTTTTTTTTTATTATTTTCAATGTATTTTCAAAATAGAAATATTCTAGAGTTATATTTAAAAAATAGGTTTTTGCAAAAGAATCTTATTTTTTCAATAAAAAAATTAATAAATAACAATTGGAATTTTAAAACGGATTCTTATATATATATATTTTTTTTTGTAATTTTTTTAATATTATATATATATATTTTTTTTATATGTTATTAAATTAAGTATTTTTCCTTTTACTTACAAAAATTTAGGGTGAATAATTTGTCTGCTTGATAAATAAATGAATACGTTGTCCGCTTGATGAATAAGTGAATACGTTGTCTGCTTGATAAATTGAATAGGTTGTCTGCTTGAAGAAAAAATTGTCTGCTTGATGAATAAATGAATACGTTGTCTGCTTGATGAAAAAAAAATTTATCTGCATGCAATATAGATGAAAAACAAAATTGCCAGCTTTATAAGTTGCACAGAGTTTTCAGATCTTCACCGACAGTCAAAACTTTGGAACAGTATTTTGTTCTTAAAACAGTTATTTTCTTCCAACACTTTTGAATTTTTTATTATTTTTTTGTTTCATTACACAGAGTCACAAACGTATTTTATTTTTATATTGGAAAGGAGTGTTCTTCCTTTTGTTTTTATTATTTATAGAGTTTTTCTTCTCTATATTATATTTTTACGTGATCCTTACGGATAGGCTGGCACACGATGCCCCCGGTTCGCTTGTCGCTACTACGGAGCCTTGTTCCCGCAAAAAGGATATTGTGTTTTTTTATTTTTATTCGGGCGCCAGTTTTATATTATATCGGACCGACCGAAACTGCTCGGGCGCCGGTTAAGTTTTCACAACTTTATTTTAATTTTTAAAAATAGCTTTAGACACTAAAAGGTCTGAAGCGTTCTTTATTGTTCAAAATCAAATTTACAACTCAACTAAAAATTACAATATACTTAATTTATATTCTACTAATTAATAAGTGGCGTGATATTTATAATTGATTACATTGCAACTATTTAAAATGAACAGTAGAATTGCAAACGCCGATCTTTACTTATTTTATATTTATTGACCTAATTATTGTTATTATTGTTTATTGATTATGTTGCAAATATTAATAACAAAGAAATAAAGAAATACATTAAATTGCAGACGCTGATCCAGCTTTTTGTTTGCGTTGAAATTTTACATTTTTGAGTTCGTTAACTTATATGTTGTTAACTTATATCTTCAAAGATTACGTAACGCACACTCCAATTTAAAAAAAGCTGATGAAGCTATAAGGCCTTTTATAAAAGCGGATGATTTAGCGAAGGAATGTGAGTCTGTTATTGAATATGATGACAGAGCCATCACAGTCATAGCTAAATTGGAACATATTTTGCGGTTACATTTTAATAAGAGCGATCAAAATATAAACGGGGGCGAAGAGCGAAATGTGACATCGGTCCCAGAAGAAAATTCTTATAGCGGTGTAAAACTCAAACCTTTTCAACTAAAAAAGTTTGATGGGAATTTTGAGAAGTGGTTACCATTTTGGGAGCTTTTTAAACGAGCTGTTCACAAAAATAAACAATTGTCGGTAACTGCAAAAATTAATTTTTTGAGTGAGTCGTTAATAGGAAGAGCTGAAGCAACTATTGCAAGATCTGTTGTTGGAAGAATATGGTCATACCGATAAAATTATCGAGAAATTCGTACAAAAATTAATGTGTTTAAAACCAGTGCATTCTACTAGGGACACTCGTGGTCTATGCCAACTTTATAACGAGGTGGTTTCCACTATGAGAACATAGTCATCATTTCAGATTTCATCATCTCAGTACGACATAACGGTTAAATCTATTTTACTAAAAAGCATACCCCCAGCACTGCGTGTGGAGTTTCATAGAAAAGTCGCGAAGGGTAATGCAAGTTCAGTATTAAATTCCAGCGTTGACACTGTATTGGCAAATTTAAATGGTAAAGGGCAAGAAGGAGAACAATTTAAATTCTTACTCAACTTTATTAAAGGCGAATTAGAAGCATTAGAAATGGCTCAATTGTCAGAAAGCGAAAACGAATGCCTGAGGAAAAAGATTTTAAGCCGAAAACCCATACGACAGCCCATACGGCAGCCACTCTACATGTAAGTAATAACACGAGCACTTATTGCGTTTTTTGCAAAAGAAATAATCACTCAACAGCGACATGTAGGAGCAATGTAAGCATCGAAAATAAAAATCAATATTGAGAAGAGAAGGAAGATGTTGCAGATGCACTAAAAAAAATCACAACTCGAAATTTTGTAAGACAATAGACATAAAATGTAGTGAATACAGTGGTCGGCATGTCACATCAATGTGTGAGTGCAAATAGAGAGATGGCAAGAAAAATAATATTCCACAGAAGAGCGAGAATAAAATGTCAACTATATACGTACCGACGTCAACAGGGAGCTCAAGTGAAGCGAGCAGCGCAGCAACCACAACTTTAAAATGTGGAGAAAACGAACAAGGGATATTTTGCAAACAGCGAAAGCAATAATAAGCAACGTCGACGACAACGATCAGGTGTTTTCAAGAATAATCATCGACAACAGTAGCCAGCGAACGTATATCACAGAAAAACTACAAAACAAATTAAAATTGAAAGCAAACGGGGTGGAAGTTATTAATATTGTGGCTTTCGGTAATAAAGAAAAAGAGTGTGAATATAGAAATGTAAAAATAGCATTACGAAGTCAATATGACAATAAAATAATAACAATAAACGCGATTGTGGTACCATCGATTTGTGTTGATACTCTTCCTTGTCCAAAATCAATTAATGAGTTGTCCGATCATATAAAATTAGAACTTGCGTACAATATAATTGTCAAGTATCAATTTACTTATTGGACAAGACCATTATTGGAAATTTAATTCAAGCATCATAGAAAAAATTAATGATAATTTAATGGCAGTCAAAACATTTTTTGGTTCGACAATTTAAGGTCATTATGTAAATAATACTAATCTGCAATATGTGTTAAACGTTATCGAATGCGAAAATGAAGAAGAATCATTTGATTTACAAAATTTTGGAATTTAGAGTCAATCGGCATAAAACAAAATACACCTCATGATAATGAGTTGTGCGAGAAAACAATTCGGGAAATAAAATTTATAAACGGTCGTTACGTTGTAAACTTGCCGTGGAAAGATATCGGGGAACCATTAAACGATAATAAAAACATAGCGGAAAAGCGGTTATTTACTTTAACGAATAAATTATTAAAAAACATTGAAAAACTTTTAGAATATGATAACGAAATTCGAAATTTAATTTATAATGGTGTAGCGGAAAAAATAACTCAAAACCCACAACGAATTTACTATATGCCACATAAACCAGCGTATAGAGAAGACAAAACAACTTCTAAATTGCGTATTGTATTTGACGCCTCATCCAGTGAAATAGGGCATACATCTTTAAACGAACATCTTAGTCCAGTAGACAATTTAGTTGCAGATTTATTAGTAACGCTAATAAGAATTCGGTCTAATAAAATAGCCATTATTGCAGATATAGAAAAGGCTTTTCTACAAATTTCAATAGCTGAAAATGATCGGGACTCTCATCGTTTTCTATGGTATGAAACTACACCAAATATTAATAACCCGATTCCACAAATTGCAGAATTCCGTATGACAAGAGTAACATTTGGTGCCACATCAAGTCCATTCTTATTATCAGCAATAATACAAAATCTTGAGAAATACACAAATAAATTTGGTTCAATATGCAATAATTTAAAGCGATCCTTTTACGTTGATGATTTAATATTGAGCGTAAACAATCACGAAGAGGCTAAATGTACTTTCCAAGCAGCGAAGGAGATAATGAAAGCTGCAAACTTTAATTTACGAAAATGGAACACAAATGATCCGGCGATAGCTGAAATAACCTGCGAGCGTACAGAGATACAACAAAAGGTTTTGGGTATAAACTGGTGCAAAGCGAGTGACACCATTAGTGTTGAAGTCGTGAACAATCTGCCTTACTTACAATCGTTTAGAGCCACCAAGCGAAATGTTATGAAGGCCATGGCAAAGCTGTATGACCCAATGGGATTTCTAGGACCATTTACTGTTAGAATAAAATTAATTGTACAGGCCGTATGGAAAGAGAATACCGAATGGGATCAGCAGTTAAGCGGCGAAATATTGCATAGTTTCTAAGCATGGCAATATGAACTGAGTGACTTATGCGAATTCAATATTCCACGGTGTCTCTCACCCTCCAGCAAATTAATGAAAGAGATTCACATTTTTGCAGACGCTAGTCCAAAAGCATTCGGCGCAGTTGCATACATTCGATGTATAAATGATGGTGGAGTAATAACAACAAATTTAATATATTCAAAGAATAGAGTAAGTCCAATGAAACAGGAAAACAAAGAAATTACTCTCCCCAAATTAGAATTGACGGCAGCATTAATAGCAGCAAGATTGAAACAATTTTTGATAAACGCGTTGGATTTTAAGGTACACTCTACTACTTTATGGAGTGATTCTTCTATAACATTAAGTTGGATAAACGGTCAAGGTAAACAATGTAAACCATATGTCAAAGTGAGAGTAACGGAGATCAATAATTTAACGAATATTTACGATTGGAGACATTGTGATGGTAAAAGTAACCTGCAGACCTACTCACAAGAGGGATAAAAGCCAGGGAATTAATAAAATCTCAATTGTGGAAAATCGGACCTCCATGGTTATCGGAAAGTGAGTGCAATTGGGCGGAAAAAAACGTAAATTCAACAAATTTATTAATCAACACAGATGCTCCTAAAGATGTGGAATGTAATCCTATTGAAATTGACCGGTTTAGTAAGATGTCGAGACTTTTGCGTAATGCAACGTATATATTTCGATTTATACAGCGAATTAAAAAGTCAATATCTAAAGTGACGAACCACAAAATTGAAACCGAAGGCGTACCTGAAGATCTCCAATCCAGCGAACTAAATGAAGCAGAAATTTATTGGATAAAAAACGAACAAAACCTCTACTACTGCGAGGATCTAAAAGCTTTAGAGAAAACCCAAAAATTACCAAAAGAGTCAAAAATATCATCTTTAAACCCCAGCATTATAGATGGAATACTCAAAGCGAATTGTAGACTACTCGAAGGTGAATTTTGTAGCGACGTACGAAATCCAATCATTCTGCCGAAAAATTCACGCTTAAGTCAACTGATAGCATTGTGGAACAAATTCAGGTTAGCAAAAGTTAGGTCGCTTCTGAGAGTGAGGGGGTGAAAATAGAGGTTAAATTAGAAGACCCGTATCGCGGCGTTTGTTTATGTTAGTTCGAATTTTATTTTAATCGACCTTCGAACTTTGCAGTCAAATGCCGATTTTCAGCATATTGTTTATATGGTTTTTTGGCTATAACTCGTCGACTAATTGATATTTTTTCAATCTGTAAAAGCCAAATTATTGCTAGAGACCTGTGCAACAATTAAATTTTTTTAAAAATTGATTTAGAAAACTTTTGTGGTGCTTATGAAGCAAAATGTTGGAAAAAATATTTTTTTTTCATGCTTTTTGAAAATATTTTCCACAAAACTAAGTCTTTTTTGCTTTCTGTTTGATCTATAATATGCTTCTCAGTTTCTTCAATAAATTTTATTTGAAAAGAAAACAATCAATACAAAACTTGCGTTTTCCAGCTTAATAATAACTTACTTCTCATTTTTTATGTACCAATTTTGTTCAGTGTTGGTTTTGAAGAAACATTTAAAAGGAAATTTTAAAAATATGGAAAAAAAATATATTTTTGAAATGTTAGTTATGAAAAGTTTTAAGTAAAAAAAATTAAATAAATTAAATTAATGATTTCACCAGTTGCCGTTTAGCAGGCGGCTGTGGATCAACATCACTGCTCTCTCTAATATCTTGGTCATCGTCATCATCATCAGAAAGGTCGATAGTTTCGTCCAACAGATATTCTGGAATTTCATCTTTGTCTTCCCCTTCTTCCTCTTTTTCCTCGTCTTCCTCTTCTTCAAAAGTGTTTTTATACCACCAACAAATTTCAGCGGGTACTGCATCTGGATATTTCTTTCCTCTGTACCTGAAACGAAAATAGTTTTCAATCGTTAACATGTTTAAATTGTGCACTCTGACAAAGATATTAGAAAAATCTAGGAATTCAAAATATGCACACTCTATAGTTACCTTATTTCAAATGGAAGCGCAGTTTGGTGATAACGTTCGCCTTGCTCATCAGATTCAGTTGGTAACTGTTGAGCGAGTTGATCAAGATGCTGATGCATTTTGCATTTTGTACGACCCCAATTTCATCGAAAGCTGCCAACATGTTTGCAACAGATTGCCTGTAGTTGTCTATGCGTTCTTTACCCAAAAGGCCTTTAGTGACTGCTTTCAATGCGAGCCATGCATTTAATTCTCGGTCTGTCAGAACTTTAATGGTTTTGGGATTTTTAACGCAAATTATCGACTAAGACCATTTTCTTTTCAATTGAAATTTATTGAAGAAACTGAGAAGCATATTATAGATCAAATAGAAAGCAAAAAATACTTAGTTTTGTGGAAAATATTTTCAAAAAGCATGAAAAAAAATCATGTGAGTCCGATCACAAGGGAGATGTGTAAACATCTAATAATTAAAGAAAACATCAACATCATATATTCCAGTGCATAAAAAATAAGTCGATTATGCTGTTTTCTGAAATTCAATTGATGTTTTCTGAAATGCAATTGATGTTTTCTGAAATTCAATTGATGTTTTCTGAAATACAATTAATGTTTTCAGCAATTCAAATGATGCTTTTTGAAATTCTATTGATGTTTTCTGAAATTCTATTTATGTTTTCTGAAATTCAATTGATGTTTTCTGAAATACAATTGATGTTTTCTGAAATACAAATGATGTTTTCTGAAATTCTATTGATGTTTTCTGAAATTCAATTGATGTTTTCTGAAACTCGAATGATGTTTTCTGAAATTATATTGATGTTTTCTGAAATTCTATTTATGTTTTCTGAAATTCAAATGATGTTTTCTGAAACTCGAATGATGTTTTCTGAAATTGTATTGATGTTTTCTGAAATTCTATTTATGTTTTCTGAAATTCAATTGATGATTTCTGAAATACAATTGATGTTTTCTGAAATACAATTGATGTTTTCTGAAATTCTATTGATGTTTTCTGAAATTCAATTGATGTTTTCTGAAACTCGAATGATGTTTTCTGAAATTATATTGATGTTTTCTGAAATTCTATTGATGTTTTCTGAAACTCGAATGATGTTTTCTGAAATTATATTGATGTTTTCTGAAATTCTATTTATGTTTTCTGAAATTCAAATGATGTTTTCTGAAACTCGGATGATGTTTTCTGAAATTATATTGATGTTTTCTGAAATTCTATTTATGTTTTCTGAAATTCTATTTATGTTTTCTGAAATTCAAATAATATTTTCTGAAATACAATTGATGTTTTCTGAAATACAATTGATGTTTTCTGAAATACAATTGATGTTTTCTGAAATTATATTGATGTTTTCTGAAATTCAATTGATGTTTTCTGAAATTTTATTGATGTTTTCTGAAATACAGTTTATGTTTTCTGAAATTCTATTGATGTTTTCTGAAATTGTATTGATGCTTTCTGAAATTCATTGATGATTTCTGAACCTCGAATGATGTTTTCTGAAATTATATTGATGTTTTCTGAAATTCTCTTTATGTTTTCTGAAATTCAAATGATGTTTTTTGAAATTATATTGATGGTTTCTGAAATACAATTGATGTTTTCTGAAATTCTATTGATGCTTTCTGAAATTCAATTGATGATTTATGAAACTCGAATGATGCTTTCTGAAATTATATTGATGTTTTCTGAAATTCAATTTATGTTTTCTGAAATTCAAATGATGTTTTCTGAAATTATATTGATGGTTTCTGAAATACAATTGATGTTTTCTGAAATCATATTGATGTTTTCTGAAATTCTATTTATGTTTTCTGAAATTCAAATGATGTTTTCTGAAATTATATTGATGGTTTCTGAAATAAAATTTATGTTTTCTGAAATTCTATTGATGCTTTCTGAAATTCAGTTGATGTTTTCTGAAACTCGAATGATGTTTTCTGAAATTATATTGATGTTTTCTGAATTTCTATTTATGTTTTCTGAAATTCAAATGATGTTTTCTGAAATTATATTGATGTTTTCTGAAATTCTATTTATGTTTTCTGCAATTCAAATGATGTTTTCTGAGATTATATTGATTGTTTCTGAAATACAATTGATGTTTTCTGAAATTCTATTGATGCTTTCTGAAATTCAATTGATGTTTTCTGAAACTCGAATGATGTTTTCTGAAAATATATTGATGTTTTCTGAAATTCTATTTATGTTTTTTTTAAATTCAAATGATGTTTTCTGAAATTATATTGATGATTTCTGAAATATAATTGATGTTTTCTGAAATTCTATTGATGTTTTCTGAAATTCAATTGATGTTTTCTGAAACTCGAATGATGTTTTCTGAAATTATATTGATGTTTTCTGAAATTCTATTTATGTTTTCTGAAATTCAAGTGATCTTTTCTGAAATTCTATTGATGTTTTCTGAAATTCAATTGATGTTTTCTGAAACTCGAATGATGTTTTCTGAAATTATATTGATGTTTTCTGAAATTCTATTTATGTTTTCTGAAATTCAAATGATGTTTTCTGAAATTCTATTGATGTTTTCTGAAATTCAATTGATGTTTTCTGAAACTCGAATGATGTTTTCTGAAATTATATTGATGTTTTCTGAAATTCTATTTATGTTTTCTGAAATTCAAATGATGTTTTCTGAAACTCGAATGATGTTTTCTGAAATTATATTGATGTTTTCTGAATTTCTATTTATGTTTTCTGAAATTCAATTGATGTTTTCTGAAATACAACTGATGTTTTCTGAAATACAATTGATGTTTTGTGAAATTCTATTTATGTTTTCTGAAATTCTATTTATGTTTTCTGAAACTCAAATGATGTTTTCTGAAATACAATTGATGTTTTCTGAAATACAATTGATGTTTTCTGAAATTCAATTGATGTTTTCTGAAACTCGAATGATGTTTTCTGAAATTATATTGATGTTTTCTGAAATTCTATTTATGTTTTCTGAAATTCAAATGATGTTTTCTGAAACTTGAATGATGTTTTCTGAAATTATATTGATGTTTTCTGAAATTCTATTTATGTTTTCTGAAATTAAATTGATGTTTTCTGAAATACAACTGATGTTTTCTGAAATACAATTGATATTTTCTGAAATTCTATTGATGTTTTCTGAAATTCTATTTATGTTTTCTGAAATTCAAATGATGTTTTCTGAAATACAATTGATGTTTTCTGAAATATAATTGATGTTTTCTGAAATTCTATTGATGTTTTCTGAAATTCAATTGATGTTTTCTGAAACTCGAATGATGTTTTCTGGAATTATATCGATGTTTTCTGAAATTCTATTTATGTTTTCTGAAATTCAAATGATGTTTTCTGAAACTCGAATGATGTTTTCTGAAATTATATTGATGTTTTCTGAAATTCTATTTATGTTTTCTGAAATTCAAATGATGTTTTCTGAAATTATATTGATGGTTTCTGAAATACAATTGATGTTTTCTGAAATTCAAATGATGTTTTCTGAAATTATATTGATGGTTTCTGAAATACAATTGATGTTTTCTGAAATTCTATTGTTGTTTTCTGAAATTCTATTTATGTTTTCTGAAATTCAAATTATGTTTTCTGAAATACAATTGATGTTTTCTGAAATATAATTGATGTTTTCTGAAATTATATTGATGTTTTCTGAAATTCTATTTATGTTTTCTGAAATTCAATTGATGTTTTCTTAAATTATATTGATGGTTTCTGAAATACAATTGATGTTTTCTGAAATTCTATTGATGCATTCTGAAATTCAATTGATGTTTTCTGTAACTCGAATGATGTTTTCTGAAATTATATTGATGTTTGCTGACATTCTATTTATGTTTTCTGAAATTCAAATGATGTTTTCTGAAATTATATTGATGTTTTCTGAAATTCTATTTATGTTTTCTGAAATTCAAATGATGTTTTCTGAAATTATATTGATGGTTTCTGAAATACAATTGATGTTTTCTGAAATTCAATTGATGTTTTCTGAAACTCGAATGATGTTTTCTGAAATTATATTGATGTTTTCTGAAATTCTATTTATGTTTTCTGAAATTCAAATGATGTTTTCTGAAACTCGAATGATGTTTTCTGAAATTATATTGATGTTTTCTGAATTTCTATTTATGTTTTCTGAAATTCAATTGATGTTTTCTGAAATACAACTGATGTTTTCTGAAATACAATTGATGTTTTGTGAAATTCTATTTATGTTTTCTGAAATTCTATTTATGTTTTCTGAAACTCAAATGATGTTTTCTGAAATACAATTGATGTTTTCTGAAATACAATTGATGTTTTCTGAAATTCAATTGATGTTTTCTGAAACTCTAATGATGTTTTCTGAAATTATATTGATGTTTTCTGAAATTCTATTTATGTTTTCTGAAATTCAAATGATGTTTTCTGAAACTTGAATGATGTTTTCTGAAATTATATTGATGTTTTCTGAAATTCTATTTATGTTTTCTGAAATTAAATTGATGTTTTCTGAAATACAACTGATGTTTTCTGAAATACAATTGATATTTTCTGAAATTCTATTGATGTTTTCTGAAATTCTATTTATGTTTTCTGAAATTCAAATGATGTTTTCTGAAATACAATTGATGTTTTCTGAAATATAATTGATGTTTTCTGAAATTCTATTGATGTTTTCTGAAATTCAATTGATGTTTTCTGAAACTCGAATGATGTTTTCTGGAATTATATTGATGTTTTCTGAAATTCTATTTATGTTTTCTGAAATTCAAATGATGTTTTCTGAAACTCGAATGATGTTTTCTGAAATTATATTGATGTTTTCTGAAATTCTATTTATGTTTTCTGAAATTCAAATGATGTTTTCTGAAATTATATTGATGGTTTCTGAAATACAATTGATGTTTTCTGAAATTCAAATGATGTTTTCTGAAATTATATTGATGGTTTCTGAAATACAATTGATGTTTTCTGAAATTCTATTGTTGTTTTCTGAAATTCTATTTATGTTTTCTGAAATTCAAATTATGTTTTCTGAAATACAATTGATGTTTTCTGAAATATAATTGATGTTTTCTGAAATTATATTGATGTTTTCTGAAATTCTATTTATGTTTTCTGAAATTCAATTGATGTTTTCTTAAATTATATTGATGGTTTCTGAAATACAATTGATGTTTTCTGAAATTCTATTGATGCATTCTGAAATTCAATTGATGTTTTCTGTAACTCGAATGATGTTTTCTGAAATTATATTGATGTTTGCTGACATTCTATTTATGTTTTCTGAAATTCAAATGATGTTTTCTGAAATTATATTGATGTTTTCTGAAATTCTATTTATGTTTTCTGAAATTCAAATGATGTTTTCTGAAATTATATTGATGGTTTCTGAAATACAATTGATGTTTTCTGAAATTCTATTGATGTTTTCTGAAATTCAATTGATGTTTTCTGAAACTCGAATGAGTTTTCTGAAATTATATTGATGTTTTCTGAAATTCTATTTATGTTTTTTGAAATTTAAGTGATGTTTTCTGAAATTCTATTGATGTTTTCTGAAATTCAATTGATGTTTTCTGAAACTCGAATGATGTTTTCTGAAATTATATTGATGTTTTCTGAAATTCTATTTATGTTTTCTGAAATTCAAATGATGTTTTCTGAAATTATATTGATGGTTTCTGAAATACAATTGATGTTTTCTGAAATACAATTGATGTTTTTTGAAAGACAATTGGAAAATGTTTAGAAAAGAACATATCATAATTTTTTCACAAATACAATCAGATAAAGTCACACCGATTTACACTTCAGCTCACACCGATGTGTTACGCTGTTTTTGCGATTGTATTGTGAAATAGAAATTTACCCCCCTGCGCGTATAGATGTTTAAACATCAAAAATAATTATATTATGTTGTCTACAGACCAGTGGTGTTATTTGTTTGTTGATTAGATTAAGCTTACTTGGTCACCTTTAAATTTAAAAAACAATTTTGTTTTTGTTGCGCAACGTTTCGACACTTATTTTGTGTCCTCTTCGGGCGACTTTATTTTTATTTTCTTTAAAAAACAAAACAATATTACATTATCACAAACAATACTTAATGTATACTATTTTTTTTTTACCAACACTAACTAATAGAAAAAATATAAAAAATATTATAAAGAATGATACACTAAAAATAGCATCCCGTCCAACCCAACTTTAAACAGACTCTTCAACACAGAAAAAACAAAAACCAATA
Organism: Cordilura impudica; assembly: GCA_963682025.1. Taxonomy (NCBI): domain Eukaryota; kingdom Metazoa; phylum Arthropoda; class Insecta; order Diptera; family Scathophagidae; genus Cordilura; species Cordilura impudica. The sequence continues at coordinate 111,511,724 of OY821521.1, forward strand.
TACAAAAACAACATAGTGTAGTCTACCAACTACAATGTAAAGGCAACAATAACCAACAGTGCAATAAAATATATATAGGACAAACAAAAAGACAATTAGACATTCGAATAAAAGAACATAAACGGTCGATAGAAATAAAAGCAGAAACAACAGCTTTATCACAACACGCGTTAAAAAATAAACACAGCTTCGATTTTGACAACATAAAAATCTTAGAAAAAGAAACAAAAACAAACAAAAGACTGACACTAGAAAGTCTACACATTAAGAATAACATAGAAAAGGCGGTAAATAGAAAAGAAGACTCTGATAATATAAGTAACACTTACAATATAAATTTAAACAAGAAAACAAAAAGATGACGAAAACTAAATAATAATAATATAAGGTATTTATTAAGTTTAAAAAAAAAATAGTATACATTAAGTATTGTTTGTGATAATGTAATATTGTTTTGTTTTTTAAAGAAAATAAAAATAAAGTCGCCCGAAGAGGACACAAAATAAGTGTCGAAACGTTGCGCAACAAAAACAAAATTGTTTTTTATATTTAAAGGTGACCAAGTAAGCTTAATCTAATCAACAAACAAAAATAATTTTTCCATTTTACTTCAAAAGCACCACAAAAATTTTCTAAATAAATTTTTTAAAAAATTTTAATTGTTGCACAGGTCTCTAGCAGATTGAAAAAACAGATTGAAGAAATATGAATTAGTCGACGAGTTATAGCCAAAAAACCATATAAACAATATGTTGAAAAATCGGCATTTGACTGCAAAGTTCGAAGGTCGATTAAAAAAAAATCATGTGAGTCCGATCACAGGGAAGATGTGTAAACATCTAGTAATTAAAAAATTTTTTATGTCATTTTTTAAAATCAAACAGAAAGCGTCATCTATTTATCACTTATAGCAAAAACTGTTTCAGCTAATTCAACAAACCTTTGCTGTAAAACGTTAAAAATATCCCAATATAAACGTATATAAGTGATACATAGATGACGCTTTTAAAAAAGTGGCATAAAAAAACAATGTTATATCATAATTTTTTCACCAATACAATCATAAGTCACACAGCGTTATCTGCTTCAGCTCACACCGATATGAGTTACGCTGTTTTGTGATTGTATTGTGAAATAGAAATTTACCCCCCTGCGCGTATAGATGTTTACACATCAAAAATTCGAACTAACATAAACAAACGCCGCGATACGGGTCTTCTAATTTAGCCTCTATTTTCACCCCTCACTCTCAGAATCGACCTAACTTTTGCTAACCTGAACTTGTTCCACAGTGTAGTGCTAGAAGCTCATCGTAAAACATATCATGGTGGCATATCAGCGGTATTAGCGCACATTCGTAGTAAGTATTGGATATACAGGCGCGGCAACTAATCAAACGAATTTTACAGCGATGTGTTGTGTGCTTACGGTTTCATGGAAAAGGCGCAATGGAACCCTGGACAACGTTACCAGCCAAAAGAGTAATCACAAGCCGATTCGGCATCGATTTCGCAGGGCCACTCACGTTATATCTGAGGATAGCAGCAGCGACAGAAAGGTATATGCTTTTTACATGTGCAGCTATACGAGCGGTTCACTTAGAATTGGATTTTGACATGAGTACAAAAAGTTGCATAAATGCACTTTGAAGATTCGTTTCAAGAAGAGGTACACCATCAACAATAATATCTGATAATGCGAAAACCTTCAAAAGGGTTGATTTGGAACTCAGAAAACTGGAGCAACTATTAAAATCAAGTGACGTACAAATTATGGCAGCCCACAAAAATATTTCGTGGAAATTTATACCAGAACGAGCGGCTTGGTGGGGCGGATTTTGGGAACGTCTTGTTAGAAGTGTTAAAAACTGTTTAAAAGCGGCTATTGGAAAAGTGAAATTACATATTGATGACCTTACAACCTTACTATCAGAAGTTGAAAGCGTAGTAAACGCCAGAACTCTAACATATGTATGTTACCAGCGATCATAACGATTTGGAGCCTTTAACTCCCTCTCATTTTAAAACTAATTGTAAATGTATCTTATTTCCCACAGATATCCAAACCGATGGATCAGCGATAGCACAAGCATGGTCATTGCGACAAAACATGATTAAAAATTACTTGAAGCGTTGGCGTACTGAATACTTATGTCAGCTAAGATCAATACACCATAACAAAATCGATTTTGCTAAAAGTGTTAAAGTTGGTGACGTTGTTCTACTACATGAAGATAATAAGCCTAGATTGTTATGGCGAATAGCAGTGGTTCAACACACATATCAAGGTAGAGATGGTCGCGTTCGAGCGTGTAACATCCGACTTCAAAATCAGCAAACCTTGAAAAGACCCATACAGCTTCTGTACCCCCTAGAGATATCAGCTGCCGGGGCGGAGGATGTAAAAAATGATCCTAAATAATGAACACACTTATTAAATTCCCAACTGTTTTATTAATTAACTTTTTTGTTATTCCCTTTTAAACCTATTGATGTGTAAACATCTATACGCGCAGGGGGGTAAATTTCTATTTCACAATACAATCACAAAAACAGCGTAACTCATATCGGTGTGAGCTGAAGCAGATAACGCTGTGTGACTTATGATTGTATCGGTGAAAAAATTATGATATGTTCCTTTCTAAACATTTTCCAATTGTCTTTCAAAAAACATCAATTGTATTTTAGAAACCATCAATATAATTTCAGAAAACATCATTTGAATTTCAGAAAACATAAATAGAATTTCAGAAAACATCAATATAATTTCAGAAAACATCATTCGAGTTTCAGAAAACATCAATTGAATTTCAGAAAGCATCAATAGAATTTCAGAAAACATCAATTGTATTTCAGAAACCATCAATATAATTTCAGAAAACATCTTTTGAATTTCAGAAAACATAAATAGAATTTCAGAAAACATCAATATAATTTCAGAAAACATCATTTGAATTTCAGAAAACATAAATAGAATTTCAGAAAACATCAATATAATTTCAGAAAACATCATTCGAGTTTCAGAAAACATCAATTGAATTTCAGAAAGCATCAATAGAATTTCAGAAAACATCAATATAATTTTAGAAAACATCATTCGAGTTTCAGAAAACATCAATTGAATTTCAGAAAACATAAATAGAATTTCAGAAAACATCAATATAATTTCAGAAAACATCAATTGTATTTCAGAAACCATCAATATAATTTCAGCAAACATCATTTTAATTTCAGAAAACATAAATAGAATTTCAGAAAACATCAATATCATTTCAGAAAACATCAAATGTATTTCAGAAACCATCAATATAATTTCAGAAAACATCAATTGTATTTCAGACAACATCAATAGAATTTCAGAAAACATAAACTGTATTTCAGAAAACATCAATAAAATTTCAGAAAACATAAACTGAATTTCAGAAATCATCAATATAATTTCAGAAAACATCAATTGTATTTCAGAAAACATCAATTGTATTTCAGAAAACAGCATTTGAATTTTAGAAAACATAAATAGAATTTCAGAAAACATCAATTGTATTTCAGAATCCATCAATATAATTTCAGAAAACATCTTTTGAATTTCAGAAAACATAAATAGAATTTCAGAAAACATCAATATCATTTCAGAAAACATCAATTGTATTTCAGAAACCATCAGTATAATTTCAGAAAATATCTTTTGAATTTCAGAAAACATAAATAGAATTTCAGAAAACATCAATATAATTTCAGAAAACATCATTTGAATTTCAGAAAGCATAAATAGAATTTCAGAAAACATCAATATAATTTCAGAAAACATCATTCGAGTTTCAGAAAACATCAATTGAATTTCAGAAAGCATCAATAGAATTTCAGAAAACATCAATATAAATTTAGAAAACATCATTCAAGTTTCAGAAAACATCAATTGAATTTCAGAAAACATAAATAGAATTTCAGAAAACATCAATATAATTTCAGAAAACATCAATTGTATTTCAGAAACCATCAATATAATTTCAGAAAACATCAATTGTATTTCAGAAAACATCAATTGAATTTCAGAAAACATAAATAGAATTTCAGAAAACATCAATATAATTTCAGAAAACATCAATTGTATTTCAGAAACCATCAATATAATTTCTGAAAACATCAATTGTATTTCAGAAAACATCAATAGAATTTCAGAAAACATAAACTGTATTTCAGAAAAAATCAATAAAATATCAGAAAACATAAATTGAATTTCAGAAAACATCAATATAATTTCAGAAAACATCAACTGTATTTCAGAAAACATCAATATAATTTCTGAAAACATCAATTGTATTTCAGAAAACATCAATAGAATTTCAGAAAACATAAACTGTATTTCAGAAAACATCAATAGAATTTCAGAAAACATAAATTGAATTTCAGAAAACATCAATATAATTTCAGAAAACATCAATTGTATTTCAGAAAACATCAATTGTATTTCAGAAAACAGCATTTGAATTTCAGAAAACATAAATAGAATTTCAGAAAACATCAATTGTATTTCAGAATCCATCAATATAATTTCAGAAAATATCATTTGAATTTCAGAAAACGTAAATAGAATTTCAGAAAACATCTTTTGAATTTCAGAAAACATAAATAGAATTTCAGAAAACACCAATATAATTTCAGAAAACATCATTTGAATTTCAGAAAACATAATAGAATTTCAGAAAACATCAATATAATATCAGAAAACATCATTCGAGTTTCAGAAAACATCAATTGAATTTCAGAAAGCATCAATATAATTTCAGAAAACATCAATATAATTTTAGAAAACATCATTTGAATTTCAGAAACCATAATAGAATTTCAGAAAACATCAATATAATTTTAGAAAACTTCATTCGAGTTTCAGAAAACATCAATTGTATTTCAGAAACCATCAATATAATTTCAGAAAACATCAATTGTATTTCAGAAAACATCTTTTGAATTTTAGAAAACATAAATAGAATTTCAGAAAACACCAATATAATTTCAGAAAACATCTTTTGAATTTCAGAAAACATAAATAGAATTTCAGAAAACATCAATATAATTTCAGAAAACATCAATTGTATTTCAGAAACCATCAATATAATTTCAGCAAACATCATTTGAATTTCAGAAAACATAAATAGAATTTCAGAAAACATCAATATAATTTCAGAAAACATCAATTGTATTTCAGAAACCATCAATATAATTTCAGAAAACATCAATTGTATTTCAGAAAACATCAATAGAATTTCAGAAAACATAAACTGTATTTCAGAAAACATCAATAAAATTTCAGAAAACATAAATCGAATTTCAGAAAACATCAATATAATTTCAGAAAACATCAATTGTATTTCAGAAAACATCAATTGTATTTCAGAAAACAGCATTTGAATTTCAGAAAACATAAATAGAATTTCAGAAAACATCAATTGTATTTCAGAATCCATCAATATAATTTCAGAAAACATCATTTGAATTTCAGAAAACATAAATAGAATTTCAGAAAACATCAATATAATTTCAGAAAACATCATTCGAGTTTCAGAAAACATCATTTGAATTTCAGAAAACATAAATAGAATTTCAGAAAACATCAATATAATTTCAGAAAACATCATTCGAATTTCAGAAAACATCAATTCAATTTCAGAAAACATCAATAGAATTTCAGAAAACATCAATATAATTTCAGAAAACATCATTCGAGTTTCAGAAAACATCATTTGAATTTCAGAAAACATAAATAGAATTTCAGAAAACATCAATATAATTTCAGAAAACATCATTCGAGTTTCAGAAAACATCAATTGAATTTCAGAAAACATCAATAGAATTTCAGAAAACATCAATTGTATTTCAGAAAACATCAATTGTATTTCAGAAAACATCATTTGAATTTCAGAAAATATAAATAGAATTTCAGAAAACATAATAGAATTTCAGAAAACATCAATATAATATCAGAAAACATCATTCGAGTTTCAGAAAACATCAATTGAATTTCAGAAATCATCAATAGAATTTCAGAAAACATCAATATAATTTTAGAAAACATCATTTGAATTTCAGAAAACATAATAGAATTTCAGAAAACATCAATATAATTTCAGAAAACATCATTCGAGTTTCAGAAAACATCAATTGTATTTCAGAAACCATCAATATAATTTCAGAAAACATCAATGGTATTTCAGAAAACATCTTTTGAATTTCAGAAAACATAAATAGAATTTCAGAAAACACCAATATAATTTCAGAAAACATCTTTTGAATTTCAGAAAACATAAATAGAATTTCAGAAAACATCAATATAATTTCAGAAAACATCAATTGTATTTCAGAAACCATCAATATAATTTCAGCAAACATCATTTGATTTTCAGAAAACATAAATAGAATTTCAGAAAACATCAATATAATTTCAGAAAACATCAATTGTATTTCAGAAACCATCAATATAATTTCAGAAAACATCAATTGTATTTCAGAAAACATCAATAGAATTTCAGAAAACATAAACTGTATTTCAGAAAACATCAATAAAATTTCAGAAAACATAAATCGAATTTCAGAAAACATCAATATAATTTCAGAAAACATCAATTGTATTTCAGAAAACATCAATTGTATTTCAGAAAACAGCATTTGAATTTCAGAAAACATAAATAGAATTTCAGAAAACATCAATTGTATTTCAGAATCCATCAATATAATTTCAGAAAACATCATTTGAATTTCAGAAAACATAAATAGAATTTCAGAAAACATCAATATAATTTCAGAAAACATCATTCGAGTTTCAGAAAACATCATTTGAATTTCAGAAAACATAAATAGAATTTCAGAAAACATCAATATAATTTCAGAAAACATCATTCGAGTTTCAGAAAACATCAATTCAATTTCAGAAAACATCAATAGAATTTCAGAAAACATCAATTGTATTTCAGAAAACATCAATTGTATTTCAGAAAACATCATTTGAATTTCAGAAAATATAAATAGAATTTCAGAAAACATCAATAGAATTTCAGAAAACATCAATTGTATTTCAGAAAACATCAATTGTATTTCAGAAAACATCGATTGAATTTCAGAAAACATAAATAGAATTTCAGAAAACATCAATATAATTTCAGAAAACATCATTCGGGTTTCAGAAAACATCATTTGAATTTCAGAAAACATAATTAGAATTTCAGAAAACATCAATATAATTTCAGAAAACATCATTCAAGTTTCAGAAAACATCAATTGAATTTCAGATAACATCAATAGAATTTCAGAACACATCAATTGTATTTCAGAAAACATCAATTGTATTTCAGAAAACATCATTTAAATTTCAAAAAAGATAATTAGAATTTCAGAAAACATCAATTGAATTTCAAAAAGCATTATTTGAATTGCTGAGAACATTAATTGTATTCCAGAAAACTTCAATAGAATTTCAAAAAGCATCATTTGAATTGCTGAAAACATTAATTGTATTTCAGAAAACATCAATTGAATTTCAGAAAACATCAATTGCATTTCAGAAAACGTCAATTGAATTTCAGAAAACAGCATAATCGACTTATTTTTTATGCACTGGAAAATATGATGATGTTTTCTTTAATTATTATATGTTTACACATCTCCCTTGTGATCGGACTCACATGGTTTTTTTTTATTTTGCTGTAGTATTATTATTGCTGAATTACTTATGTAAATATAAAGAATTAACGGTTCCTCAAATCCTACTCTAATAAGTCTCATTATATTGAATGTATAAATATTTGAGGAGTAATAAATGAACTGTTAAAGTGAACAGGCCAGTGACCGAAAAATCTTAACTTATAAGATTTTTAACACTAAATGTAAACAACAGCTGATCTAATTTGTGAATTTAAAAAAATTTGTTCTTATTTTTTAATTGTTAATTAATATTAAACAATTTATTTTTCTTTCAATATTAATCTTTATAATTTACTCTGTTTTTCTTTCGCCACAAGCAGTGTTGTATTTTCACATGTTTGCCATGCCAAAATAGAACCTGTTCTAATTGAAAAATGTACGTGTGACTTTCCTCATGTATTGTACATATGTATCACACGATGTTTACAAATTTTGCTGTTGGAAAATTTGACAGTAGATATGTGAAAAGCACATCGTGTGATAGTGCGTTTACAAATATATATTGTAGTGTGTACATGGACATTGTGGAATGAAAACAATTATAACAAACAGACTACGTGGTGTGTGCATGGACATGGTGTAGAAATGTAAACGCTAATATTATTAATATTATTAGACATATAACTTCGCATAGTCGAATAGAGCATAAAAAAGTATGAAGACGTATATATTTTTGCGAAATTGCAAAAAAGTTTCCACACCAAACGCAATTACTTTTTTATCAGAACTGCTTAAAAACGAAGTTTTGAACAAGTTTTTTCATATGACCAGATATTTATATAACTAGTGTTCCAAGACCCTTTTAATGGCCCTAAGGGAAGTACCCCACCCACCCCATAAACAATTTTTTTCAGAAAAGATGTTTCAATATAAAAAAATTTTTAAAAGAAATAGCAAGTTATTTCAAAACTCGCGTATTGAAATTATAATATGATCTTATAGCCATTTCTTTTATCATTCAATTTAGAAATTGAAATAAATAGTTTTTTTATAAAAATGTTTAAGAAAAGTGCTAAGGTATTGAAAAAAATTGTAAAACGTGGAAAAAAATTTAGCTAACAATATGCAATGAATAAAAAATGTGGACATTGTTTAGCTATTGAGGAAGTTCAACGGAGCAACATCTGCGCAGTACGTGCAATTAAAATTGTGCAAGACATTTTACCATTGTGCAAACATCAAATACTTTAAACTTAAAATTTGTTTCATTTAACAATTGAAAATATTTTAAAATAAAAATATTAAAAAAATCTGTATATATGTATAAGTAAAAGCAAATAACCTTAAACCACCAACTAACTCTATATGTATATATAAAATTCATTTTCTGTTTGTTTGACTGCTATACAAATTTTGATTTTTCAACGGATTTCTCTGAAATTTGGACAACTGATTTCTGTACTCCAGGGAAGGTCGCCATATGCTTCTTACCGGCCACGCTTACGTTTACGCCCACCTTTTTCATACAATTCATTTTCTGTTTTTAGGTATATTTGTTCGCTATACAAATTATTATTTTTCAACGGGTTTCTATTAAATTGGGCACACACGACCTCTACAGGGAAGGTCGCGATATGCTTTTTACTAGCCACGCCTGCTTTTGCGCCCACTTTTTATATAAAATTAATTTCTGTTTTTTGGTATACTTGTTCGCTATACAAATTTTTTATTTCAACGTATTTCACTGAAATTTGGTACAAAAGATATCTCTACTCCAGGGAAGGTCGCCATATGTTTTTTACTGGCCACGCATACTTTTGAACCAGCTTTTTTAAAATTGTTTAATAGTTTCGCTCGAATTTACTGCACATTATTCTCATATCCGAGGCAAGGTCGTCATATATTTTTATCGGCCACGCGCACTTTTTTATACCCTCCACTCCAGTGTGCAGAGGGTATATATAAGTTTGTCATTCCGTTTGTTTTAATTAGAAAAAAAAAATCTGGACCCCATAAAATATATATATTTGTGATCCTTATAACAAGCGAAGTTGTTATAGCGATGTCCGTCTGTCCGTCTGTGGAAATCACGATGACGGCTTCAATCAGGTAGCTAGGGTGCTCGTTGGTATAAAAAATGATTCACTAACATCCTGAGAAGTTTGCTATTTAAAAACGTCCAAATCGATTAATCTGATCCCGAGAATTGAGCGAAGAAGTAAAATAAGTCCTGAGAAAATATGATTTGAATATGTGTTCTTGTGATAACGCCCTCAATAGGATAGCTAGGGTGCTCGTTTTTAGTGAGAATGATTCACTAATATCATGAGAAGGCTTCTGTTTTTAAATCATGACAATAGGTTTCATAGGTGCCGAGAAATCACTGAAAAGGTAAAAAAAAAATATGACGTTTTCCTAAATTTTGTATTTTGTCATAGCTGTGCATGTTATTTTTGTGGTCGTTGTGTTAATAATATAAAAATTCATCAATATCAATAATTTTTGGTGTAATATTTAAGTTAATTAATTAATGAAACAAACTATATAAAATCAATATCAATATTCTGCGATTTTTATAACATCACAAAATGTTAAAAATTGATACATACTACTGTTGCCAATATCAAAATACTATAAATAATATTCATATATTCTGTATATGTATATCCACAATAAGCGCATATTAAAATAAATCGGTATTTTATTTTATTTATACAAAATTCTGAAATTTTTAGAGTTGCAAAAATAGTATGGTTTTAAGAGTTGTATTTTTAGTACATGTATAAACCCTGCATACTTGCATTCAAAAGTAGGAGGTAGGTAAACCATAAAAAAATTGGTGTTTCGAAAAATACTATTTTTTGTCAGATGTTAAAAAAAGACGTTAAACAATAAATTTTTAAAATTTGTTATTTAATGTCGCGAACGGAGGCAAACGCCATTCCCAAAATTTTGTTTCAAGAGTTATCCACATTAAGAATAACCTCGGAGCTCAGCTCAATCAATGTGCAATGATCGAGCCTTGCCCTGGGAAACATGCATTTATGCTTTTCTTAACACAAACGCCATTCCCAACTACCAAAAATTTTAGACACGAGCTATTCACATTATGAATAGTCGCGGAGCTCAACTCAATCAAAGTGCAATGATGAAGCTTCGCCCTGGGAAACATATATTCATGCTTTTCTTAGCACAAACCGAACTTCTTATGGCACATTAAAAATAAACTAATTGAGAAGTACAATTCATCATTACGCTGTACTATAATACTATTTTCTTATTTTACTGGTAGCTAGTAAACAAAGTGATCGTATCATTGTGAACGAAATAGAATTGAAATTGTGTGCAGATTTGTTTTACATAAAAAACCTGTTTCTACAGATAGTGAATAATATCCCAGTAAGCATTTTATGCAATAAATGATCATGTAGAGCCTTTTTGACTCATATGTGCTATTAAAACAGTCATAAATGCGCCCTTTTGCTGATCACAAAATATTCTTTTGTTGGGATTAAATATTACCTTACCCGCGAATCTTCTTGAGAGGCCTTTTTATCCGCTTTTCTGATCAGTTTCGACTCATTTTTGAGTCTTATTTAATGTAATTAATCAGTTTTTAATCATCAAAAGTGCTCGAAGAAGACACAGTAAGGTAATTTTTGTTAAAACAATCTTCGAAATGATGACTGGGATATCGTATGTTTTTGTTAACACACAAACATATTCATAGCAGCACGAGTATACCGAACTCTAATCTGCTTCTTATATGTATACAGCAGAACAAAAACGAAAATACTCACCAAAGAGTAAAGGCCTAGTTAGCCACACGTAACCTTAACCAAACGTGTCAGCTGTTTTTTTCTGTTACATGAAAAAGCATTTAGAGCAATTACCGAACTCAACTGTCATGTAACCGGAACGTCCCAATCTGTTGAAAATAGATTTTTGCTACGTTTGTACGTGACATTTGTGAACAGCTGATAAAGTTTGGTTAATTTTATACAGCAACATGCTGGTTCGTTTTTTACGTTCTATAATTGCACTAAATGCCAACGTTACATTTACGGTACAGATACATCTTAACAACGTGTGGCTAACTAGGCCTTAAAGTAAGCAACAATTTTATTCAGCAGTGTTGCCACTTTAGCATTTTAGTTGCTAGATTTGGCAACTTTTTTTTGTCGTCTAGCATCCTAAATTTATGAAAAGATGCTAGATGCTTAGCATCTTTTATTAATAAAAAGTTGCTTTTAGCATCTTTTTTTTTGATTTTTTTTCATTATTTTTGTATATGCGATTTCAATTTTAATTTATAAACACCAACAACAGATTTTAATGAATTAAAAAGTCGATTGCCAAAAAATATTATTGGATTAAAAAAATGCCAAAATTTTGAATACAAAACACATTAAACCGGATAAAAGAACCGATAACCAATATGTTAGAAGAGTTTAAGTTTAGATCATCTGAAACAGAAAAAATTCAAATCCAATGGAGTTACATCACAGAACAATATTGGGATACAACACTGAATACAACCTTTTTAAGGATTGAAGTTAACAAAAATTCTATTGCCGAAAATCCATTTAAAGAGTTATCAACATTTGTATTGTCTTTATTAGTTTTGTCTTTCTCAAAAGCCGAAGATGAACGTTTGTTTTGTTTAATGGCGTTAGTTAAAAGTAAACTTTGAACAGAATAAAATCCGAGTTTTTATGTTCTGTAATACGTATAAAAGGTTTGAAATTGAAAAATAGGTGCTGTTACACTTACAATATACCGAGCGATGTCGTTGATAAAAGTTGATCGTCAAAAAATATCAGAGCCAAGAAGAACTTGAAGATGAAGACACCACAGAAATATTAGATTCCATAAACCAATTATTGTAATATAATCGTATCTTTTGATAATGTAAATTCTGTTATATTTGAAATTAAAAAAATCCCTCTAAAATTCAAAATATTTAATTTAAAATTAAAAAAACTCAATTTGATGTTAAAAAAAATTACAGATGAAATCCAAAAAAATTTTAATTCAAATTTAAAAAATATAAATCGAAACTTATGTTTTATATTAATTTTTCGATTTAAAAACCAAAGAATTTATTAATAGGTATTTAATTTTTCAATAAAAAGGCAATGAAATTTGAAAAATAATTTAGCATCTTTTTTTTGACTCCAGTACGTTTTAGCATCTTTCTTTTTGCAATTTAGCATCTTTACAATTTCAAATTATGGCAACACTGTCATTCAGTCTTATGGAAGCTTTTGAGCAAAGCAAGTCCCTACAAGAACAGTGACGGTCATTTGACCGGTGATATGACCGTCACTACTACGTTCATCGCGTAGAACAAAGTTTCTATCATTTTATTAAGGCAAATATGCCAAACCTGACCGAAACTTTTGTGTACATGCGATTTTGCATCTTACTCTAACCTATGAAAGTATGTAAACCATATAATAAATATATATCTGAACTGCTCACTCTACCGCTGTTTAGTAGTCAACGATGATAGCTATTTATATCATCGTTGACCGGTCACATTTGATGGATATATACATCATCATTGCCCGGTCACGCTTGATTATAATGAAACACGACTTATTTTTTTTTATTTATTTATTTTATTTAAAATCAAATTCAAAATAAACATTAAATATCAAAAACACAACAATATCACTAATTCCGAAACGTGGTGATAACTTTGAGACAATGTTGAAACAGGACAATGGGCTTAACTTAAAACAGATATTTAAACAACTTTTCACTCGAAACATCCCCAAACTCAATAGAAATTTCCGTTAATGGGCCTTAGTGCAATCAGTAGTTTCTTAAAGAAAACAATTTATTATAACACTTACATATATATCAACAATTTATATTAAAGCTTACCTTTTGAGTGTTGTGAATTAACAATTTCGGCCAAACCTGATACAATTCATTTGGAAAATTGATGAGTAAATGATGTATCCATTCAAATACTGCTACCTTTGTTTGTACAGAACGGTGTGAGAGATATTGTGATAATACCTCCATAAATCAATTTGTTCTATATTCTGAGATCTTTGTTCTTTTGAAGAAACTAATTTCATTTCATATTATCAACTTCATATTCCAGACACTATATTCCAGAATGGCATAAATTAAAACATTCAAATATTAAAACAAACTCCCATATCCATGTTACGGCAACAGGCTGAAAGATAGATATAAGGATTAGTGTAAAATACTGCAAGGAAGATTTACTTCGAAATCCAGGATATAACATATTGTCGCACAATATAATTCTTTACACAAATGCGTTTCCTAAGAGGTATAAAAGCTTCTAGATTGAAAATTTGTGAAGATTCTACAGCAATATCTTTAAGTAAACGATCCAACAGGAATAGGCCACAAGACGCCAACAAAAAATAAATCGTGGAAGGGTATAATGGAGGGACGTGTCACCACAATTGAGAATGGCACTTGTGACGGTGATCTTTTTTGCTCTGCACTGTAGCAAAAGAATTTCTGGTACAGGCAGAATAAGAAAGAAGAAAAAATAATAACCTTGATCTTGAAATTATTTTCAAGTTCAAGTATGTACAAGTAAACAACACCTTATATGGTAATAGGTTGATGGCATTTTTTTTTTTTAGCAAACTGATTTATGGCGTGTTTTTTCTCTTCATTGTGTTGAAGTAAATCATGAACTCATTCATATGCAATCATGCTGGTCAAACCACGTATTTCCTTGTATTGATCTCACTTGCTCTCATAGTCATATATGAGTGGGCGTGTTATAAATACTAGAGAATATTATGAATGCATATGAATGTTCTCAATGAATTGGTGGTGATTTTGTTTGTTTAATAAACAGGTTTTTATCTGCAGAGGAATGAATGAAGATGAGAAGGTTTAGTATAATAAAGTTTAATTTAAATCGGGAGTTGAAGTTTTGTTTTTGAAAAGAAAGGTTGAAGAAAAACCTTAAAATTTAAAATTAATAAAATGTAGTTTTTAAGACTTGAATTTTGTTTGTTGAAACGTAAAGGTTGAGGAAAAACCTCTATTACATTAAATAATAATTTTAAGAAATTTTTAAGAAAAAATTAGTGTAGTAAAATAAAGTAATGTAAAGTTAAAATTAAAGATAAGACATAGTGTAATCAAATAAAGTTAATTTTGAGAAAAGTATTAATGTTCTAAGACTTAAGAAATTTAAAATTTAAAACTTAAAAGATTAAAAAAATTGATTAAAGTTTGAATTGTGAGATCATGCGGCGGTGATCGTTTATTGGAAATTTTGAATTGTTTGGCATATAAAAATAAACCAAAGCTAACTGTTTTTTTTATAGAACTAAAAAGAAAGTTTAATTAAATACTAAAGTTATGGTGCAATATTAAAACAAATAGTATTTAAAACAAAAAAAAAAACTAAAATATTTTTACTGTGAAAAGATTACAAAATAGTCAGGTGGCGTCTTAAATTACAAAAGAAATTGTGGAAGAACCTTTTTTAAAGAAACTAAAAATCAAATTATATTTAAGAACTTAAATACTGTCAAGAAAAGAAAAGAAGGTTTAAAAAAATAAATAGTTGAAAAATAATATAAAATTATAAAACAACACAAGTTGATTAAACAAATTTTGTATGGAAATCAGCAACAATATCGTTATTAATGCAGCTATGGCCGATTTTTTAATGGCATATTGAGAGACACAACCACGGCAGCTTCATCAGTACAACCACAAGGCGGTAAATTTTTTTAAAATACAAATAATTTTCCAAATTAAAATTTTTTTACACACATATAAAAATTTTCTTTGTTTAAAATTTTCCTTATTACATTTAAGAATGTTACTAGATTAATAAAATTTTGCTATATATAAAATTTGGTTAAAATATAAAATTTTTACTAACTATAAAATTTTCGATTATAAAAATTTTCTTTTATTGTAAAATTAAACTAAAATAAAATATTTCGAAATGTGAATTTTCTAAATGTAAAATTGTCTAAGTATAAAGTTTAAACAAAAATTTTTCTAATGCTAAAATTAACCTAAAATTAAATAGTGCTAAAAGTCAACTTTTGTTAAAACTAAAAATTTCATAAATCAAAATAATTTTCCTAAATATGAATAAAATTAAGCTAAATTTAAAAATTCTCCTAAAATTAAAATTATGCTATACGTTAAAATTTTTCTAAAATATAAAAAAAAATTAAATAAGTTTTGCTAAACTTAATTTAAAATAACCTTAAAATGAAGGTTCAAAAAAACTTGTTAAACCCAATGTAGAAAACCAAACCAAACCTAATCTTTTCATTGCAGTGGGTTACCTCCAATTAAGATGGAGTCGAGGTAACATGGTAGGGAGGGCAAAAGGGGCAGAACACCTCGTCCCCAATCCCAAGGTAAGTATGGCCATCCGTCCCATTTAGCGTCCGTTTTGTTGACAGTTGTTTTCTTTTAAATCGCACGTGAAAATCTGTAGTGCGGTTTCCCTGGGCCTGAGCAAGACCCCACCCATCCGGCGAGCTAGGCCCCCACGCCAGCACGTGCGACCAGCAAAGGCTCAGGGAAACAGGAAGCGGATCTTCCACCAACGCCGCACCATTACACACTAACGAATTCACTGACATATTTTGAAGAATCCTAAAGAAACAACAAAAATTAACTTGAATTTTTAATTTAATTAATTACTTACCTTTCTTAAACCTTAACAAAAACAACTCTACAACAGCAACAATGACAGTCATATGTTTTTAATAGAAAAAAACTGCAAGTGTGTTTGTACAAAAATTGTTTATGTGTAAGTTTCAGTCATTCATTTCTTGTAGGGAGTCTATGTCGCGTTGTCTTGTGAATTTTTACATTGGTTTTTAATAGGTACTAGTGATGCCAGGAGATTTTTTCAGAAATCTCTACGCTTATGAAAAAAATTCCCTTTTTCCCTACACCCACTTTTTCCCCTACACTACTTTTTTTAAAATTTATTTTTAATTTGTACATTTTCAATTTCAATTATGTAAAAATAACATAAAAACAAAGAAAAATAAATATAAAAAATAAGATAAAAATATCATGAGAATTACATAAGAATAATATAAAAAACATACAGATATTATAAAAAAAATATTTTTACAATTCTGTATAATTCATCTTTTTGATATGGCTAGATGTGCATTTAAAATTTACACAATTAATTAAAATGGCTTGCAAATGAGATGTTATAACTCAAACAGAATATTTGTTCTTGGTTTTCAGTGTTGCCGTTTTAGCTTTTTAGTTGCTAGAATTAGCAACTTTTTTTTGTCGTTTAGCATCCAAAATTTACCAAAAGATGCTAGATGCTAACTTAGAATCTTTTATTAATAAAAAGTTGCTTTTAGCATTTTTTTTTTGATATTTTTTTTTTCATTATTTTAAATATATAATTTTAATGGTATTGATATGTTTTAATTTCTGAAAGTGTAGTACAGTAATTTTGTGTACTACTCCTTTTACCACTCTGCTCGTTTCTTTCAACAAATATAACGAAACATTTTGAAATAGAAGAATATAAACACCAACAACAATTTTTAATGAATTAGAAAGTCGATTGCCAAAAAATTATATTGTATTAAAAAAATGCCAAAATTTTCAATATAAAACACATTAAATCGGGTAAAACAACAGATAACCAATATATTAGAAGAGTTTAAATTTATATCATCTGAAACAGAAAAAATTCAAATCCAATGGGGTTATATCACAGAACAAAACTGGGATATAACACTGAATACAACCTCTTTATGGATTGAAAAATTCTATTGGCGAAAATCAATTTAAGGAGTTATCAATATTTGTATTGTCTATATTAGTTTTGTCTTTCTCAAAAGCCGAAGTTGAACGTTTGTTTAGTTAAATGGCTTTAGTTAAAAGCAAACTTCGAACAGAATAAAATCCGAGTTGTTATGTTCTGTAATACGTATAAAAGAAGGATTGAAATTGAAAAATCGGTGCTGTCACACTTACAATATACCGAGCGATGTCGTTGATAAAAGTCGATCGTCAGAAAAATATCAGAGCCAAGAAGAACTTGAAGATGAAGACATCACAGAAATGTTAGATTCCATAAACCAATTATTCTAATATAATCCGTATCTTTTGATAATGTAATTTCTGTTATATTTTAAATAAAAAAAAAATCCCTCTAAAATTAAAAATATTTAATTTAAGTTTAAAATAAACTGAATTTGATGTTAAAAAAAATTTCAGATGAAAGCCAAAATAATTTTAATTAAAATTTAAAAAATATAAATCGAAGCATATGTTTTATATTAATTTTTCGATTTATTTAAAAACCAAAGAATTTTTTAATAAGTATACAATTTTTCAATATAAAGGTAATGAAATTTGAAAAAAAATTTTGCATCTTTTTTCAGACTCCAGTACGTTTAAGGATTCTTTTTTGCAATTTAGCATCTTTACAATTTCAAATTATGGCAATACTGTTGGTTTTAAAAGATTTTTTATAACAGTGGTTGTAAGCATGTATACTTAGATCTGATTTATCGCATTTTATTATTTTCAAAAGCCCTGCATCTGCATTAATAGTCGTCACCTTTGACCTGCTCCAGCCATCCATTAGCTTCTCGTCTCTCAACTAACTGAAGCAAAATCTTTATTTTCTGTATTTTTTTATGAGTTTTCAGCATCATCGAAAAACGAATCGGACATTTTTCTAAAATTAATTATGTTTCTAAAATTAATTATGTTAAAATTTATAATATTTTAATGTAATGCACAAAAAAGTGTTTTATACATGTCATTGTTATTAAAGAGCCACATATTCACTTCCTTCATATTATAGAGTTATTACCAGACTTAAAAAAGACTTTAAAGTTTAAAATTGAAAAAAAATAATGCGATATTTAACAAATACATTCAAAATAGTTTTGACTGAAATTTTTGGCAGTTTTAGTTTTGCCTTGTATCAGTAAAATGTTCAGATATTAACTAAAAAAAAAAAAAACAATTTGTTAAATATTTTCATCTTAATTATCTTAATTAATTTAAAGACACAAAGATAGATTTAATACAATAAAAACAAGTAAGAGTTGAAAGTGGATCTATGCGGACTCACAAATGTGCCCTATACTAATAGTTCTGGAAAATTGAAAAGGATTGTAAAAAATAAAATGTAAGAATTTAAATTAAAAAGAAAATTACAAAATAAACCATTTACCTGGTTAAACTTAATATTATTTGTAATTATCTGGATCAGGTTAGTATTTAAAATGGGATAAATCGGTAGTCATTGTGCCAATTTATGACCTAAAATATGTAGACACCTCTATAAAATGCTGAAAATTCAGAGCATTTGTTGTAATAATTCAGTAATAGGTTTATCTAAGTGTTTACATATTCAAATATTTTATATATGTACATTTGTTACAAATAGTGAAAGAAGTCCAGATATTAATGTAAACGTAAACCCAGGTGGAGGGTATCACTCTTACTTGTTTTAACTTTCTATATACGCTTTTAGTGTTTGTTATACATACATATTTAATTTTTCAATGGATTTCCCTAAAACTTTGTGTAAAAAACTCTTTACTTACTACTCTAGAGTTTACACCATTATTATATAAATATTTCATATCAAACTATGAACAATATTCCCATCTTACCTTTTTTACTATATGAGTTGTAACACCCCAAAATTATTGCAGATTTATGTCATGGGTGAATAGATACAGGTTGACTACCTCTGTAGGATTACTCCGATGAGGTTACATCACACAAATATTTCCATCCCCCTTTTTAAATACATTGGAAAACAAAATATTACATTTATTACCACCGCGCCTATTGACTACATTGAAAGCAACCTATGACAAATATTTCCATTTCATCTTTTTCACTATATAAATGAGTTGTAAAGGTGGAAAAGAACTACATATTTGCAATTGTGACTTGCACATGAAAGCGTACAGCGCATACACATGCACATAAAAGCTCCATGCTTTTACGCATACATTTTTGATAAATTAAAGTTATTTCAATTGAACCATGACTCCTAAAAAGCGTAGTTATACAAATGCAAAAAGGCTTAAGCTAAACATAAATCTAGAGACCACCGATTAGACCCAAACACCCAACAACGTCTTGAAAAAGTCTGGCCACATCCGGTATGTAAAGACGTCAAAAGTTTGAGTGCGCTTCTTGTTAAACTTAAAAATTAAGTTTCGTTATAAATACAGTGTTTTTATTTAACTAAAGCTTTTAACTATAATTGAGAAGGGCTGCGTTTTGTGTAGCAATTGCAGTATGCCACTAAAATCACGATTGAGTATAAGAACAAAGAGTGTTATTTGTGGTCATTGTTAAACGCAAGTGCTAGATGATGATGATTCATTTCAATGCGATGCTTGTGAGAGAACTCTCCACTCTCTATGTACAAAGCGTGACAAAAAACAATACGAAAAATTCATAAAAATACATCTCTTGAATATAGGTCTCCTTGTTGTGAAAATAGTAATCATGTCGCCATAGAAGCAAAACTAAAGCAGCTCGATCAACAAGCGTGCGAAGTTAGCGCCCCATTTTTGGAAATACAATTTTTTGAAAATTGTTCTGAATTGTTCTAGGATTGTTCTACAATGTTCCAAAACAATGAGTTTCTAAAATGTAATTTGTACCGGTAAATCGAAAAAAAAAATGAATTTTCAACTTTGCCCCCCACTTTTGAAAAAAAAATAGTGGCAGTTGTTCTAGTTGTTCTAAACATTGTCCAAAATACTTAGATATGTCGCAAACCATAACGTATTTTGTATATTTTTGTTTTTGTTTGTTTGTGATTTTTGTATTTTTTTTTGTGATTTTGGTATATTTTATGTTTTTTTTTGTGTTTTTTTTTTGTAATAACTATATATATTTTACATTCTGGTGCCATTCAAGATACCTTGTATGAAAGAAATTTTGGAATCTGTACGTTAACTTTTGTGTTGCATAAAAATATTGATATCGTTTAATAACGTTATATATATATATATATATAGCGGCCATAACAAATTTGTTCCATTCTGATTTGTCCGATGCAAGTGTTTTTAACTCGTTCCAGCTCTTATCTTTATTGGCCGGTGCAATTTCGATCTGGCGGCGCCAGGTGTGTGATGGTCTTCCTATTCTACGGCTTCCTTGCGGGTTCCATTCTATAGCTTGTCTTGTGACATCGTCAAAGGGCTTTCGTAAAGTATGCCCTAGCCAGCGCCATTTTCGTTTGCAGATCTCGCCGTGTACGGGGATTTAGGAGGTTTGGATCCAAGCCTTTCATTGGATATCGTAGCTGGCCAGAATATTTTTAAAATTCTCCACAGGCAGCGATTTATGAAAACCTATAACGAGTTAACATCCTTCTGCGCTGCATTCCATGACTCACATCCATAGAGAAGAGATGATTTTATGCAGGAATTAAATATGTTAAGCTTGGTTCTTTTCGAAATATGTGTTGATCGCCATATGGGGCTTAAAATGCCAAATGTATGCTTGCCAACTTTTATTCGGTTTCTTGCGTCGTCTGCAGAGCCACCTGTTGTAGTCAGAAGACTTCCGAGATAGCAGAACGTTGATACGTCTTCAAGATTCTTCTCGTCTATTGCGAATGTTCTGTTGTTAGAAACATTAATTCTCATTGATTTTGTTTTGGAAATATTTATTTTTAACCCAGCCTTGGCTGCCTCAGTTTGTACTGCATTGATCTTGGCCTCCATATCATTGAAGTTGTGGGAAAGTAGACATATGTCGTCGGCATAGTCGAGATCTTCTAGCCTTCTGTTGAATCCCCAAGTTATTCCTCTCTGTTCACTCGAGGCTCTTCTCATTATATTGTTCAGAACGATATTAAAAAGTAGGGGCGACAGAACACAGCCTTGTCTCACACCAGTTTTAATTGTGAATAAGTCACTAATACAGCCATCATTAAGAATTAGACAGTCTGCGTTGTGATATAGGGCTTTCACAATATCAATTATTTTTGTTGGGGTGCCTTTGCATGCTAGCGTACTCCATATGGCTGAATGGGAAAGCGTGTCGAATGCTTTCTCGAAATCGATGAATATCAGGTAAAGTGGCGTCCTCCACTTAACAGATTGCTCAATTATTATCCGTAAACTGTTGACATGGTCAATACATGATTTACGGGGACGGAAGCCAGCCTGGTCATTGCGGAGAAGCGGATCGAATGCGAGTGTTAGCCTTTTATTGATGACTTGGGATATTATCTTGTTTGCTATATTGATAAGGGTTATGCCACGCCAAATTTTGCATTGTGACAGGTCTCATTTTTTTTGGTATATTAATAATAAGTCCTTCCTTTAAGTCATCGCACAGTGAGTTTGTTACCCAAAGATTTTTTATAATATGGTAAATAAACTTAGCGCTAATTTCGGGTGATGCTTTTAACAGTTCACGAGATAAATTATCCGGTCCAGGAGCTTTGTTATTTTTCAGGGACACTACGGCATTAATAATTTCGGGAGTTTCTGGGTAGTCTGTGGATATGTTGTCCCTAGCACTGTGTTGAGTGCAATCGCATAGGTTGTGGCCAGTGTTCGACGTGTTCGCTAGCATCGAGGAGTAGTGCTCTACCCATACATCCATCTGGTCTCTTTTTCCTGTGACTAAATCTCCATTACTGCTTTTAAGTGGTTTGTTAGTAGCAAACGATTTTTGGGTTAGTTTTTTTTTTATCAATTCTGTATAAATCTTTTGTTCTATGGATTGCTGCTGCTGCTTCGGCTTCTTTGGCAAGATCATTAATCCATTTACGCTTATCTTGGCGGGCACTTTTTTGACACTCTTGTGTAGCCGAAGATATATTGAGCGCAGATTTGCCTTTTCATTGCGAGTTCTAGCGGTGTTCAATAAGCCCTTAGTGTCTCTTCTTTCGGAAATGAAGTTCCAAGTATTATCAGAGATCCATTGTTTTCTTTTATTTTCTTTTTAGCCTAAATGTTCGTCGCCTGCGTTAATGAAACAGATTTTAGTAGTATTCCAATTATTCACTGTATTATTTGGAATCGTTTGAAGGGAAGCGTTGAGAGAATCTATGTAGTTGTATTTGGTTGTTGGGTTCTTCAAATTATCGACGTTATACTTTCTTTGGGCTTTATCTATTCCTCTGATGGCTGCTACTTTTAGACGAATTTAATAACGTTGATATCGCGGGAAAAATGTTTTTCGTTCTCATTTGCGTACGTTACGGTGTGGTAACTATGTGTTTAATGCTTAGAATTTGACTGGTTGATCATATTGTATTCGGGTTAAATGAAAATACTTCTTCTTTCTAGTAATTTTTATTTTCTTTTATTTGTTCTGATGAAGACCAAAATTATACTGTATCTAAAATTAAATTATCTGCTACTTATATACTAAATTTACCAACTAGAATTCTACAAAATAATTCTCTTAAATTCTCTCTTAAAACTAATAGTGCTACAGCAGCATAGTGATTGACTCTGGTAAATTACTTCATGACAAACATATGTGCAACACTTGCATTAAACGATTAATGGGTGGTCAAACACAAAATCATGTCAAGTACGGTAATTCAAATACACAAAACATACGTTTCCATATTTACTTTGTGTTACCGGCACCCTTGAGAATGAAATCCGAAACCCTTTTATTTATTGTTATTTTGGGTTTGTTTATACCACACACATTCATTGATCGCATTGCTTACAGTGAAAACACGTGCACTAACAATTGTGCTGTTCTTGGTTAACATATGTATGTCAAGTGGTTCTAAATTAAATAGTTCTTATTACCAAAGTGAAAATGCTCTATGCTCAGCATTCATGCACTCTGTGAATGCCCTATAGTATGCATACATTACACCACCGCCCTCAAGAGGAATCATACAATTTCTATACAAAAATGAGAAATTGTAGGATTACTGTAGTATCAAGTGTGTGCATACTGTATGCTTGGTTATATATGTGTTTTAACATTTACAAAATTTCTTCGTTTATTTACTATCATTATTATTAAGCTTTATTTTCTAATTTTATGTTCTAGTGAGTAATATTGTTATCGTTTAATTGGTTTTAGTTATTGTTAGCACTTAATAATAATTCTTGTAGTAGTTTCATACATGTTTACTTAGCTTAGTTTGTATTTCTTGGATATTATAAATTCTTATATTAATTATTATGCATATACATTTTTTTTTTTTTTATTATATTTTAATTTTATGCTATATTTCTTTTTTTTTTTTTTTTTTTTTTTTTTGTAACACTATAATGTCATTAACAATTAAACAGTAATTTATAAATATTTTATTAATGAGTTCATTAACAATTTTTACAACAACTTATACTTTAACTTTATTAACTTATTGGCACTACTTATTCATAGTTGTTATTGAAAAAAATTTCTTATTTTGTAATATTAATTACAATATAGCTACAGTGTAACGTTTTGTTTATATTAATTATACCTCTTCAGTAAATTCTTATGGTAAACCTTAATGTTATTTCTTATTTTTACCGAGATGTTTAAATCATCTATTTCTACTACGCTATAAGGACCTCTATATGGCGCCTCGTTTTTCTTTCTATTCTCTACTCTAACTAATACTAAATCACCTACATTTAACATTATACTATTTGTCTTCTTGTCTGATTCTATCTGTCTGTTTTCTTTTACTCTTACAGTCATACGTTTGGCATTGTCTAACGAATATTTCAGTCTGGTTTTCAATTCATTCGCATAATTATCAAAATTGTATACCTTGGGATGATTCCGGATTTCATCACCTGGTAAATTTGGTAATTTTCCAAATATCAACTCAAACGGAGTGTATTACTTTACAATTGTTAAGTATTGATATCTTAAAATTAACATCTGTTCATACTAGAATTATTGTTATTATATATTATATTTCTTTTACATAATTATTCTTAGAATTATGTATTGAACACAAAATTTATTTCATTCCATTGTAATTTTCACCTTAAAACTTTATCATTAATATTCAATGCAATACAAATGTAAGTTTATTTTACCAATTCATTCTATAATCGATGTATGTTAATATTTCTATCAATTCAACTTATATATTCATTTCATCGATTTATTTTAATCTTTTTTTTCTGTTCATTTTAAATATTTATTTCATCAATTTATTTTATTTTTCGTTAATTTTAAATATTAATTTCATCAATTTATTTTAATATTTTTATCAATTCATTTGCCTGTGGTCAATGATAAGGTAGTTATTGATTTCATCAATTATATGTTGCCTGGTGTAATCTTAAGATTCTGTCTAGTTCCGAGGATTACTAATCATGTTATTTAATCTTCTTATTGTTACTTGCTTCTATTTTCTCTTCCATTATTTCTCTATTCTTGGGGCTTATTCTCATACCATATATATTCATTTCTTATACTTCATATATTCATCTCATAATAGATATCAGCTTCTTCACATCGAAATCTAGTTTCGCAGAATTATCACTGTATCTCGCTAGCCTATTTATTCAATAATTATATCAGGCACGTAGTTTCTCCATAGTCGAACCTAGTTTCGATGGATTATCACCACGTCCTATGTGCGCAATATTCTTCCTTTCATTCCCCATTTTTATCTTCCAATTATCAAGTTATCTCCATTTATTTATTTCCTATTCATATATTTGCTCCTAGCATCACTTACCGATGTACATGCACACATCTTGAAGTGATCAATTCCAACAGGTGCTGTTTCATCTTATCCTCATTTTATGCTATTTCATTCTGTCAGTCTTCACCAGTATTCATTCCTACTATTTGAAATACTATTCTCAATTCCACCCTTATCATTGCCTAAACATACAATATGTTGATGCCATTACAATCTATTTTGTTATTAATAAGTTTTATATATTCCTTTTTTCTACTCATCAATTCCATTGGATTAATTAACATATTACAATTGTTAAAAAAATGTCATAATTATTTTTCTGACACACAAATACAGTATTCTATTATAGTCCTAATTACCTTTCCTATATGTAATAGAAACTTCTTACTTTATTCCCTATATATTATTTTTCCTTTTTATAATAATAATGTATTAATCTTTTTTTTATATATATGTATAAGATACTAATAATTAATTTTTACATCTTTCTTTCTTAATTTTTTTTTTAAAGATTTATTATTTAAAATATGTATTTATTCTTTGTGCTCTTAAGCCTACAAATTTTTTTCTGTCTTATCCCCAAATTTGCTATAAATATTTCGAGCTCTTCTCTCGCACCGTTAAATATCGGTATGAGTTTTGAAATTGCTGCTAAATCAGTCGTGTTTAATATGTTATTCGCCATTGTATTGTCTAATTTAGTTGTCTCTATTTTCTTGAGTATATTCTCAAGTTTTTCTTTCCTCTCCATGTAAAATATAACTCTTCTATAAATTCCCAGCAGTTTTTATTTGCGCAAAAGCACTTAAATAAAAACTGTTACTTTTTGCTTTATATTACCTTATAATAAAAAAAAATGTACTGCAGATGTGACGTGGTGTTGGTCACTAAAGATGATGTGGTGTTGGTGACTGAAGGATCAGGATTGTTGATAGGATGTGGTGTTGGTCATTAAAGATGATGTGGTGTTGGTGACTGAAGGATCATAATTGTTGACAGGATGTGGTGTTGGTCATTAAAGATGATGTGGTGTTGGTGACTGAAGGATCAGAATTGTTGACAGGATGTACAGGTTGTCCTAAGGATCGCCATGTGGTAAATGTGGCCATGTCCTAATGATTGAGGATTTCAGGATCAGGTTCGGTCTCAGGATCGCCATGTGGTAGATGTCCTAAGGATTGAGGATTTCAGGATCAGGTTCGGTCTCAGGATCGCCATGTGGTATTGTATTCGGGTTAAATGAAAATACTTCTTCTTTCTAGTAATTTTTATTTTCTTTTATTTGTTCTGATGAAGACCAAAATTATACTGTATCTAAAATTAAATTATCTGCTACTTATACACTAAATTTACCAACTAGAATTCTACAAAATAATTCTCTTAAATTCTCTCTTAAAACTAATAGTGATACAGCAGCATAGTGATTGAGTATATAAAAAGATTTGTATATAAAAAAAAAAAAACAATAAATGTGGTAACTATGTGTTTAATGCTTAGAATTTGACTGGTTGATCATATTGTATTCGGGTTAAATGAAAATACTTCTTCTTTCTAGTAATTTTTACTAGAAAAAATTTGAAATAGCTAGACGACAGTGGGAAACAGGGAGTCTAACAGAAAAACCTGAGATACTAACTGTAGGTCCCAAACCACTATATAGGAACAACATAATAAAAGAACCGGTATACCCAATATTTCCAGTACAGCAGACTAAGGTAATAGTAAAAAATTATAAAGGAGAAAGGAAGTTAAAGCTGACAATATTAGAAGAAAGGATAAGAGCAATACAGAAAGAAATCGACAATAAGGTTTTACCTGATAGCGAGAGGGAATCCTTGGTTGTAAAGAAAATCGGGTTAGAAAAAGAGTTTTCAACGGTACTAGAAGAAATAAGAGTACATAACAAAGCTAGAAGAAAAGCAAGAAAAATAAACAAAACAAATGGGAAATACTCAAAATAAAGTTAAAGAGGTCATCACTGCGACAGCCAGCGCACCTCCTGCAATTAGCGTCAGCGCGGAAATATTTATATTGGTATGCGTTTTATTCACGCTTAACGTGTTAATTAAGTACTTAAGAAATTACGTGAAAAAACAAATAAATAGACATGTTTTAAAGAACAATATAAACAACATTGTATAAAAAAAAAAAAAAAAAAAAATTGTATGATAGTAATAGTAATGGTAAAGGTAAAAGTATTATTAAGAATTATGAAAAAAATATAAAATGTAAATTTATACTTAAGATCAATTACAATATGTATTCAAAATAAAAAGAAATTTTATAAAGTAATATATTTCATCGGCAAAACTTTTTCATGGATAACATATATAGGCAAATAGAAGCATTAAACACATAGTTACCACATGGCCCTATAGTATGCATACATTACAACGGTTTGCGACATATCAATTTTTGAACACTGTTTAGAAGAACCTAGAATAGGCTTGCCAGATGGTACAAATCCGATTGGATTGTCCAGTTATTTTGCTCTTGTCCAGTTATCCAGTCAAAATGAAATTTGTCCAGTTTTTCCGCCGTCGTCAATTTTTTTTTTCTCGGAAAAAATATTTTGACTGAATTAATTATTGTTCGCTTCGAAATATTGCACAAAGTAATAAAAATGTCGTTTGCATTTTTGAATGTTACTCAACAAATTCATAGTACTAGTCCGTTAAAATGTGTACTACACATCACTGGTAGCTTTAAAAAGACATCAGCTGGTTGTTTGCGTAGTCTCAGCACTATTACCGCCTTTAAATCGATTAATTGCAATTAATCGACAATGTGTGCTCATCACTGGCAAAAACATAAACAAATCAGTCGGCAGGACGGAAACAATTTTTGGGTAAGAATTAAATAATTTATTATGTATTGAAAATTATTTTAAGTTAAATATTATCAGGTTGTAATCGATGGCGACGGAGAGCGAAGAAGAAGCGATTCCCAGTAGAAGAAGATACACTAGTTTTTGCGACAAATGGATGACTGATCGATTATTTTCGAAGTGGGTTGTAAAAAAAGATGAACATACTGCTTTTTGCAAATTGTGCCAAATGGAATTCCCCATTAAATATGAAGGATCGCAAATGTTATTGAAGCATACAAAAACACAAAGACATACCAAAATTGAATTTGCACATAAAGTGTCGCAGAGTATTTCCAATTTTATTACCCCAAAGCAATTTAAAGAAGAAGAACTAGTTTCCAGAGCTGAGGTGGCTAGTGTATATAAGTTATAATAGTTTAGACTGCCAATTAAAGCTTAGTTCTACAATATATTGCGACAGCAAGATTGCTGCAAAAATGTCATGCGGACGAACTAAAGGTGCAGCGATCGTAAGAAACGTACTATCCCATATGTACAAGAAAATATTTCAAAGGAGTTAAATGAATGCAGTTTTTTTTTCGGTAAGCAGCGATGCCTCCAATATTGGAAATGTTAAAACTTTTCCCCATGCTGTCCAGTATTTTGACGCTGAAAAAGGAATTCAGAAGAAACTTTTAGATTTTTATGAAGACCCTAAGGAACAACATACAGATATTTTTGAAAAAATTATTGCAATAACTAAGGAACACTCTTTAAGTGTCGAAAAAATTTCGGCTTACAGTGCTGATAATGCAAATGTCAGTTATGGTGTCCATAAATCTGTTTTTAAAAAACTTCAGCACATAAACCCCCGTATTGTAAAAGCCACATAATCAATAACTGTATTAAGTACAGCCTCAATTCTATGTCTGTAGATATCGAAAATATTGTTATCAAAGCATATGATGCAAGAATTTAATGTAGCCACATTAAGTTTAAAAGTGATTCAAGTACAATCACTGATATACACACTATAATGTGTAAACTTTTGAATAGCTTGAAGAGTCGTATCAAAGATGAGTTTTACGGCAGTAAAACTACTTCCATTAATAAACACCTTTCAATTGAGGACCGAAATTTCTTCAAATCAGAAGCAAACACTTTTTTGGAATCTGCTGTGATTTATTTTAAAATGATTCACTCCACAACCAAATGTCAGCATTAAATTTAAAGGATACCCTCATCTCATGGAACGATTTATCTGAACTACCAAAGAAAATAAAACTTGATAATCAAATTAATATAGATAAGTTATATATAGACTATTGTTGCCTCCGAGAGGTTTTTGGCCAATTGCCAAAAGATAGCTCGAATGATAAAATATGGTCATATTTTTTTAAAAAGTGTGACAAAAATATTCACAAAGATTTATTTGACTCAATATCTTTCGTATTTTCAATACCAATCAGTAACGCTTTTTGTGAAAGAGTATTTAGAGTTTTGGACAATTTATTTTCAAAAGAAAGAGAGCGAATGAATGTTGATCTCATCAAAGCATAAGTTATGATAAGAATTAACAGCGATGAAAATTGTGATAATTTTTACAATTTTTTATTGAAACCTGAAGCTTTGCAGTTAGTAAAATCTGTTGCAAAAAATACCAAATACATGTGGCAAAAGAAATAATTTTCCAGATGTAATTATTTATGTACTACATAAAACCAAGACTTGATTTTGTGCTAGAAAGGCTGAATTATTTATTTTTGTTTTGTTATTCCAAATGGTATATGACTTTTTTACGTGATAAAGACTGATAGTATTCACTTATGTTTTTTCGTTCTTTATGTAGTTTTAAAAAATAAATAAACTACTCTTGTTACAAAGATCAATTCTTACACATGTTCATTTGTTTTTTATAAAATCTGAAATCAACGGTACAGAAAATGTGGTTTAACTGAATATACTTCAAAAATGACCCATATATACATGTATGATTTGCGATTTTTGTCATTTTGTACGACAAAACCGAAAAGACATATGATTATAAAACTTAAAAAAATGTCAAGTTTTTTTTTCGAAAAATCTGGCTAAATCCAGTTATTTTATTGGAATGTCCAGTTAAACGCCAATTTAGATCTGGCAAGCCTAACCTAGAACAAAGCTTCAAATTCGTTTTTTTCGATTTACCAGTACAAATTACATATTAGAAAATCATTGTTTTGGAACATTGTAGAACACTCCTGAAAAATTCAGAACAACCTTCAAAAAATTTTATTTCCCAAAATTGATCAGCTGGATGAAATAACAACAGCTCTGTTCGTTTACGTGATAATTTGTAATAATTTGTACAAATTATCACAAAATTTACTGGATCATGTTCGTTTACTTCAAAAACCTAGTAAAAGAGAACAAATGAGAGCGTAAAGTGACAGTTCTTTTTTGCTAGTTTTTATTGCATATATTTTTGCCAGTAAGAATTAGCAAGCAAGAAAAAACATGTTTGAAAAACATATGATTGAATTTTATGGTAAATATAGCAAAAATACTACAATTCAATTTTTGTGCAAAAATTTTAAATAATAATTCTGAGGTAATTAACGATAGAAGTAAGTAAAAAAATTCACATAACCAGGTTTCATTAATTTTAATATATTAAAACCGGTTCCTGCAAAAAAAAAAATGTGTATTTGCCAATTTCTTTCATAATAAATTTTTATTTTCAAAAACAATAGGTAATGATATTAGTTTGAATGAATATTTTTACATGGCAAATAAAATAAGTTCTTCTAATTAATGTATATTTCTTTTTTTAATTTAGAGTTTCACTTCTTCTTCACTTTCATATGTATTTTATATCAGCTGTTTCTATGATCTTGCAAATTCTTACAAATTGCTGTTCGTTTACTATTTCGGATTTCTATGTTTTTGAAAACTATTTTTTCCTACGCTCTGAAATTTCAGTTTTTTCTTGTTTTTACTGGGAAAGTAAACAAACAGAGCTAACATCAATGCAATTTGTGTACAAATAATATGACAGTATACTGAAGCGAGTTGTTGCTAATAAGGAAAAAATTAAGTGCTTCCAATAAAAAAAGCCATATTGCGTGAAGAAGTTTGTTGTTTAAAAGCATCTGTTAAACTTTTAAATGACGGAAGAGTTAGAAATGATTGAATTATAAATGGTATTTTTGTCGATACTAAAGAAACAAATGCGATTGATGTTGTGGTAGAAATTGTTGAGTTAGTTGGTGTAAATATTGTTGCGGATCAGGTTGAAGAAACAGATATTCTACATAATAACAAAAATAAATCTAACAATAAAAACGCCTCGAACAAGAAATCAATTGTTATCAAATTTGCTAAAAAGATTTACAAAGATAATTCATGGCTGGAAAATCTAAACTAAAAGAGGATGATATGCTGAAGAACGTTTTTGTTAACGATTTCTTGTGTAAGGAGACTATGGAGCTATTGAATTATGCAAGAACTGTTAAAGATATGGGTTATAAATATGCTTATGTCAAAGGAAGTAAAATTTTTGTTAAAAAAGATGATAAGTCTCCGGCAATTTTCATAAGATCGATAGGTGATGTCAATAAAATTTTATTGAAGTCATCACAGGGAGGTTCATCGACGTCCGAAAGAGGACATTTAGCTTCTGTGAGGAGGATGTTGCTTTTATGTTGCCAAATTGAGTATTAAATTTTGTTCTTAAAATATTTGTATTAATTTTACAATTTTTTATTAAATGAATAGTTTAAAATTTTTTTAATCTTAAATCATATAATGATGTTATTTCTAAAATAAATTAAAATTTTTTTTAATATAATTATTGTCAACGTAAGAAGTGTTTCGTCATTAACCAAATTCAATAAATTTGAATCGGTTTTAAGTCAGTTGTATAAGCTTCGTGATATAATTGCCGCTCAGGAAACATGGTTCAGTAAAGGTAACATTAATTTGAATTCAATTCCTGGCTATTGTTCAGTTCATTGTTGTCGAGAAGATGGTTAAGGTGGTACTTCGATTTATTTAGCTGACACATTGAAATATAACGTGAGAATCAATCGAAGTGAAGATTTGTTGAACCTAATAACAGTTGAATTACCGAATGTAGTGATCAATAATAAACCTGTGTGTGTGACATCTCTATACAGATCGCAGAAATGTGCATTTCAACAATTGTATACTCCATGATATTGCTAATGGTTCATCTTTAGTTCTGGGAGATTTTAACGTTGACATGTTATCAGGAGGTAATAGTAGCCTTCTTTTGCAGAATCTTTTTTCTGAATTTGGATTGCATATATACAATAACTTAGTTACAAGGCCATTGAGTGCACATCTATTGACTGTGTTTTTGGTAGTCTGAATCCAAGTATCTCTGTTTTTTCAATTGAAAATAAACTTACAGACTACAATATAATAAGTTGCACACTAATGAGAATATCACAAAAACGTGGTACAAGTTTGACTACCTAAAATTTGGAAATTTTTTGACAGAAATTCAAATCATATCGTGGTTAATGATAGTCCATCTCAGTGCTGTAAAGATTTGATAGATGTAATGGCTACAGCATCATCCCAGTGTTTATCTTATACTACGACGTCGACAAATATTCGCACTAAAATTACACCATGGATTACAAAAAACTTGTTTTCACTAATTCAACTAAATGAAAAACTGTTCAAGACTAGGAGGAAAAAGAAAAACGATAAATACATTTCTGAACGACTGAAAGGAATCAGTAAAGTTATCAAAACTAGTAATAGAAACTTAAGGAATAATTATTATACAAACAATATATCGTGATTTAAGGGTGATGTTAAAAAAACATGGAAGTTCCTTAATAACGTCCTTGAAAGAAAATCTGAAGCTCCTCATGAAATATTGACTCTAGATGGCCAAGTATTATGTACCGATTTTCCTTAAAAGCTGTAAATAAACATTTACATTTTTTGAATGGGTCATTGTGCCCCATGAAGAACAATAGGATTTTTCCGTCTATTAAAATAGTTGTTTACATATTGTCCTATATTATGTAAACAACGACAGTTTAAAGTTTTTTTGTTTTTTATATTAACATTCAATATATTCCCAGACGATGACATTCGAAGAATGTCGAAATATTGGATAATAAATAATTCTTCTTCCCCCGAATTGAACTTTGAACTCAAAGGTGCAAGACTTAGAGTTAATAGACTTGGTTAATTTTTTCACCATGCATGTTTTACACTATGTGCCACAATAAGCCGTTCAAATTGTAGTTAAATATACAGAATTTCCAAAAAGTTAAACTTGGACCTCAAAGGTGCACGTGATAGAGTAATCCGTTTTGGCTCAAACTTTCAGCATGTGCTTTTTAAATCAAGTGGCAATAATATGCTCACATATCTTGAAAATTCCCGCAAAAAATTTTGCCCATATATTTGTTCGACGATATATACATATATGGGGCGCTGCATGTTAAGTGACCTAACTTTTGCAATCGATGTCTTCCGATCGGCATGAAATTTGCAGGTTAGTTCTATTGGAACTTGCGTTGAAGTTATTCCAGATGAAGACAAAAGTAATTCTGAGAATGATGACAGAACTGTTGATGGTGATGGTGATTCCAACTTTTCAATGGAAGGTATAAGTTGAAAGAATGAGTGTCAAAACCAATATTATAAGGATGCAGTAGAAGCTCTTGAACAAATAAAAGAGAGCTGAAAAAATTCAACTTCTGACGCTTGCTCCATCGACTTGGAGTTGTGCAAAAATAATGACTGAGTTTGGAACGTCTCAACGAAAAACAAAAATTGTTAAGAAGACAAAAGTAATTCTGAGAATGATGGCAGAACTGTTGATGGTGATGGTGATTCCAACTTTTCAATGGAAGGTATAAGTTGAAAGAATGAGTGTCAAAACCAATATCATAAGGATGCAGTAGAAGTTCTTGAACAAATAAAAGAGAGCTGAAAAAATGCAACTTCTGACGCTTGCTCCATCGACATGGAGTTGTGCAAAAATAATGGCTGAGTTTGGAACGTCTTAACGAAAAACAAAAATTGTTAAAAAAAAAAATTGGTTGCTGAGCATGAGATTCTCACACTCCCAAAGAAAAAGAAGTTAAATCTTTAGATTGCGAAACTGAAGCTCTAGTAACTCTGTTTTATGAGCGAGATAATATGAGTTCCTGATGCCAGGGATAAAAGAGTCGGTGTCTGTACGAATCGATGGCAAGAAATTTCAAATGCCGAAGAGAATGAAGGAGTTATTTGCAACATTCCAATCAGAACACGAGGATGTCAAAGTTGGCTTCACAGAATTTACCCAGCTGAGGCCAAAACATTGCGTTTTGGCAGGAAGCAGCGAAACTCACACAGTATGAGTTTGCATTTACCATGAAAATGTTATCCTGATGTTGAAGGAAATAGACTTAAAGTACTTAAGACTTACTTTGAGACATTCCAAACTCAGTCATTATTTTTGCACAACTCCATGCCGATGGAGCAAGCGTGCGAAGTTGAATTCTTTCAGCTCTACCCTGTGACCTTTTGTATTTCTCTTTTATTTGTTCAAGAACTTCTACTGCATCCTCATGATATTGGTTTTGACACTCATTCTTTGAACTTATACCTTACACTGAAAAGTTGCAATCACCATCACCATCAACAGTTCTGTCATCATTCTCAGAATTACTTTTGTCTTCATCTGGAATAACTTCAACGCAAGGCTCATTACTATTCAAATCCGGTAATTCTTTCAACTTTACGAGCTCTGTCCTGCATTGATCCAGCAAATAAAGGCGATAAATAAGCTGGATGAAAGACTGGGTATTTAAAAATTTACAAAACTTAAATACTTCATATAAATGGATCTAATGTGATAAAGATTAAATTTTATTAAATTATTTATCTTTTTATTTTTATTATTATTATTATTACTATATATTAATTTAATTATTATTACAAATAAATGAAATAAAAATTTTTTTCAACATTTCAACATTTCAATAGAAAAAAAGTGATATTTTTCCTGGGGTAAACATATTGTGGGTATTACAGTATCGAGGGTATCAAATTTTAGTTAGGTATGTTAAATACCGTCGGAAAAGTTAATTTGTCTAGTTTCTCAGTATAAGATTTATTTGTAAGGTTTTAGAAACACTTACAAATAGGAAAAAATTAAAAATTTGAAAAACCGCTGTCTTGAGTTACAAAACATTTATTTTGATAGATATCCCACTCGCATCCCACTAAGCGACCAAAAAGCTCTTAAAGGAAAAAAGGGTCCTTTTTTCAAAAAAGTCATAAAAATTTTTGATTTAGCAAAAACCAAAGTAAAAAAATTTTTTTTTTCAAAAGATTGAAGAAATATCTATCTAAACTGCTTGAGACAAATTTGGCCAAAATGTCAAATTTTGACCCTCTCTAACGTAGAGAGTTCTTGACCGATGTTGTTGAAAAATTGTGTCTAAACTACTATCCAATAGGACTAACCATAAAAAATCATATATACATATATATATTAAAACGTGAAGGAAAATTTTCTAATGCCTTTTTAGGCAAAATGCTGGGTTGTGAAAATTGGGACAGTTATAGTTCATATGGAGAAGTGCGGAATGATAAAATTTATGTATAACATATCTTAAAAGTATATTAAATTAATTAAAATAAAATATTTATAATAATTCGTTACACCCTGTATGAAATGCGGCTGATTTCAATGTAATGCGACTGATTTCAATATGTCAATGTCAACCAAAAGTAGTAAAATATGCGGTTAATTTAAATCTGTCAATGTAAAACCAAACCAAAACACAAAACGCGGTCGATTTAAATTTGTCAATATCAAACACATATGTATATTGTCTTATTAGAATCTAATAATTAGAATTTGCGCTTTACAAGTTTATGAAATATACACCTTTCTGTAAAACTTACATTGTATATTTTGGAAAAATATCTTATATTTGTTTTAGTGTATTACAGCTTCCTAAAAAGAAAATTGTATAGAATCGCTTTGGTGGTCCCAAAAGAGAAAACATACACCTTGCTGTAAATACATATATTGAAAATCAATTGATGTTTCCTGAAATACTATTGACTCCTTTTGAAAATAAATTGATGTGTTCTGAAATACAATTGATTCTTTTTGAAAATCAATTGTATTTTCTTAAATATTATTTCTGAAAATCAATTGATATTATTAGAAATACAATTGCCTACTTTTGAAAATCAATTGATGTTTTCTGAAATAAAATTGAATATTTCTGAAAATCTATAGATGTTTGCTGAAATACAAATGACTATTTTTGAAAATCAATTGATGTTTTCTGAAATATAATAGTCTATTTCTAAAAATCAATTGATGTGTTCTGAAATACAACTGAAATTTTCTGAAAATCTATTGATGTTTTCTGAAATACAATTGGAAAAGATGTAGACAGGGTTTAATAAAAAAAACTAAATAGACTCACTTTTAAGAAACCACCAATAGAAGAATAAGTCACTGTGGGAGTATGAGCAAATGCCTGCTTGTAAAAAAATACATGTAATGGAATTACTGAAACCAAAATTAGACACGTTTTCACTTTTGGAAACACTAAATCGGTTCCATACAATTTTCTTTTTAGCAAGCTGTAATACACCAACAGAAATACATATAAAATATTTGTGTAAAATAATCATTGTACCTGATTATTTTACACAAATATTTTATATGTACCGGTACATTGTACATTGTACATTGTACCGGTACAATGATTATTTTACACAAATATTTTATATGTATTTCTGTTGGTGTATTACAGCTTGCTAAAAAGAAAATTGTATGGAACCGATTTAGTGTTTCCAAAAGTGAAAACGTGTCTAATTTTGGTTTCAGTAATTCCATTACATGTATTTTTTTACAAGCAGGCATTTGCTCCTACTCCCACAGTGACTTATTCTTGGTTTCTATTGGTGGTTTCTTAAAAGTGAGTCTATTTAGTTTTTTTTATTAAACCCTGTCTACAGGGTTTCTTTTCCAATTGTATTTCAGAAAACATC
The DNA here is from genome assembly GCA_963682025.1 of Cordilura impudica. NCBI lineage: Eukaryota > Metazoa > Arthropoda > Insecta > Diptera > Scathophagidae > Cordilura > Cordilura impudica. The sequence goes on from OY821521.1 coordinate 111,548,856, forward strand.
AATAGATTTTCAGAAAATTTCAGTTGTATTTCAGAACACATCAATTGATTTTTAGAAATAGACTATTATATTTCAGAAAACATCAATTGATTTTCAAAAATAGTCATTTGTATTTCAGCAAACATCTATAGATTTTCAGAAATATTCAATTTTATTTCAGAAAACATCAATTGATTTTCAAAAGTAGGCAATTGTATTTCTAATAATATCAATTGATTTACAGAAATAATATTTAAGAAAATACAATTGATTTTCAAAAAGAATCAATTGTATTTCAGAACACATCAATTTATTTTCAAAAGGAGTCAATAGTATTTCAGGAAACATCAATTGATTTTCAATATATTTACACCTGTTGAAATAAAATTCTTAAGTTAAGTTTACGGTTTCTGTTGGTGGTTTGTGGTTTCTAAAAAGTAAGTTTATTCGATTTTTTTATTAAACCCTGTCTATACCTTTTCCAACTGTATTTCAGAAAACATCAATAGAATTTCAGAAGTTTTCGGTTCTTTCAGAACACATAAATTGATTTTCAGAAAATGTCTATTGTATTTCAGAAAATATCTACTGATTTTCAATATGAGTCAATTCTATTTCAAAAAACATCAATTATTTTCTGAAACAGTCAATTCTATTTTAGAAATATTCTATTGATTTTTAAAAATAAGTAATTGAATTTCAGAAAACATCAATTGATTTTCAGAAATAGACAACTGTATTTCAGAAATCATCGATTGATTTTCAAAAAGATACAATTGTAGTACAAAAAACATCAATTGATTATCAGAAATAGACAATTGTGTTACAGAAAACAACAATTGATATTCAAAAAGAGTTAATTGTTTTTCTGAAAAAACAATTGATATTCGAAAGGAACAACTGCACATTTTCAGAAACAGTCAATTGTATTTCAGAAAACATCAATTGATTTTTATTTATTTATTAACTAACACTCAGGGGATGCCCCCTACAGATGCAGTGCATTGTGTTGGTCTCAGGAAAATAGGTTATGGGAAGGAGGAAAGAGCGAGTAGTGTTTGTGGATATTTGACTTAAATTTTATTAGATTATAACTGTCAGGAAATACCTCTGCGGGAACTTTATTCCACATACGGCTAGTTCGACTGATAAACGAATTCTATCCGTAATGCGTTGTGCGGTCAACTGGACAATAGACTACAAACGGATGTAAACTACGAGAGAAGCGGAAAGAGCGAACCGAAACTCGGCCACTTGGAATAAGTTAGCTAATTTCAGAAGAACATTTCCCATGGTAGTATCTATAGAACAGTGCTACACAACCCACATTCCGACGATGTTCCAATGAGTCAATAGAGTTGGATACCCTACTGTCATTGATGAGCATCATCCTGTGCACACGGTCCAGTAGCTCCAAAATAGACTTTGAAGCTCCTGTCCATATATGGGAGTTGTACTCCATTTTCGTTTGGATGTAAGTGGTATAGATTTCAAGGAGATCAGAGGGAGTGAAGTAATTTTTGCACCGTTTTAGAAAACCAAGACACTTGAATGCTTCTTTCGACACTTGAAAAACATGCTCGTTCCAACGAACATCACATTGAATTCTCATGCCTGTAACATCAAGAGTATCCGACTCCTCAATACCTATACCACCCATATATACAGATGACATTGTTGAATCCATGGCCCTATGGGTCAACGTACAAAATTGAGTCTTCAGCGCATTAAAATCAACCCTATTCGCTTTACCCCACTCGGAGATTGTTAACAGGTCTTGATTGAGTGTGTCATTCATTGTCCGCCTTTTGCCCCTAACCTCCAAGTGGCTTGGCCTACAATTAAAGGAAAATGAATGACAAATGCTGTTGTTATCAGCGAAAGAGTATATAGAGTTAAAAGTTTGACCAAGAGGGTCGTTCAGAAAGATATGGAAAAGAGACGGAACCTTGGAGTACCCCTGAATTAAGCTGAAACTCATTAGATGAGACCCCATTAATAACAACAAGTATTGTTCGATCTTTGAGAAAACTCGATATAAATATAGAGAAGTCAATACCGACCAATAAGCCTTGATATCAATGCACCATGCCACATACGATCGAATGCCTAGAACTAACAGGTCTCCCGTGGAACGATTTCTACGGAAGCCATACTGTCGATCATTAAGAAGTGAGTTGGCCTCTAGGTAGTTCAAAAGATGGAAATTGATCATGCTCTCCATCACCTTTGAGAGCGCAGAGCAGATTGCAATTGGACGGTAATTTTCAGGGTTATTAGCCGCACCCTTTTTCGGGATTGATTGAACATTAGGAACCTTCCAGCAAGAGGGAAAAACTCCCGCACGGTACGAAAGGCTGAAAAGGTTAGCCAATGGACTGGCAAGCGTCGAAGAGCACTTTTTCAGCACCAGAGCTGGTATACCATCTGGTCCCGGAGACTTATTAATGTTGAGATCCGAAAGAACCTTTTTAACTGCACGTGCTCGGAAGAATATTTTAGGCATAGTACAAGATATCTTTCGAGATCGGGCAGTGGTTGATCGCTATCCGGCAAAAATTCATTTTTTGAAAAAGTTCAGCTAAAATGTTAGCCTTATCAACCGGGTCAGTGAATATTCGGTCATTCATTGTAAGAGTTGGGATAGCAGAACTAGCATTATTCTCTACTCTTTTAACAAATGACCAAAAGCTCTTGCTGCACCGAGGAGCAGAAAGAACTTCAGCACGAAGACGCTGATCGTGAAGAAACTTTTCACGCCTTAGTACTTTAGCACATTCGTTTCTCGCCTGTTTGCGTAGCAGTTCAGTGACGGAATTTTTATTTTCACGCCAAAGTCTGAATGCTTCCTCTCTGGATCTGACTGCATCTCTGCAAGTCTGGTTAAACCAAGATTTTTGATTTGGTTTAGCCGAAATGTACTTTGATGGAATGAATAATCTCATACCAAGCACTATTATTTTTTCCACCATTATCAGGAATATCAATTTATTTCCGAAAACATTAATTGATATTCAAAAAAAGTCAATTGCATTTCAGAAAACATCAATTCATATTCAAAGGAGGCAATAGTATTACAGAAACCATCAACTGACTTTCAGAAATAGTGAATTGTATTACAAAAAGCTTCTATTGGTTTTCAGAGATAGACGACTAAGTATCAGAAAACATCAATTGATTTTCAGAAATAGTCAATTTTTAATCAGAAATCATCAAATGATTTTCCGAAATGGTCAATTGTAGTTCAGAAAATATCATTTGGTTTTCAAAAGGAGCCAAATGTTTTTCAAAAAATATCAACTGATTTTCAGAATTAGTCAATTGTATTTCAGAAAACATCAATTGATTTCGGAAAACATCAATTGATTTTCTGAAATAGTTAATTGTTTTTCAGGACATCAATTGATTTCCAAAAGGAGTTAATTGCATTTTACAAAACATCAATTGATTTTCCGAAAAAGGCAGTTGTATTTCAGAAAACATCAATTGATTTTCAAAAAGGGTTAATTGCATTTCAGAAAACATCGATTGATTTTCAGAAATAGTCAATTTTATTTCAGAAATCATCTAGTAGTAGTAGTGTGTTTATCTGTGTCCTAACTCACGATGTTCGATGCACGATGAGCTTCCATTTGTCACCGCTAGTGGTGTCGCTGCGCCGCGGTCGTTTCCTAGTTAGAAACTCACAAACCTTTTCCTACAGTTTTCATTCACAATAATATCTTTTCATGCACAATAATATGGTTTGTATCACCCTGTTTAGCAAACTCACAAACCTTTTCATACAGTTTTTATTCACAATAATATCTTTTCAAGCACAATAATATGTTTTGCATCAACACTATAGCAAAACTCACAATATAAATCACAAAAGTTTAGCCACATTCACCTTCTCTAACAAACAAAAAGCCATAGAGTTGAAAACCTGAGGCTTTTTCGTTTAGCTACATTATGTATTGTATAACAATTTATAGGTAGCACTCTAATAATCTTTATTTATAATTTGTTTCTTAATCCCATTGAACTTATAATTTATATGTTTAAGTTTTTAGTTGTTTGCTATGGATAATACAAAATTCAGGATGAATGAAATAGAAAACAACAGATGAAGAGGCTTTCGTTGAATTTTTTGTCATATTACCAAATTTTAATTTTTTTAGCACATCCACAAGACTTTTTAGATCTAGCATCGCTATTGATTACGTTAAATTTTACAAAATTTAATATATATAATAGAAATTAATGGTCTGATAGCATATGTATAGGGTTAAATATAATAAATGAAAAATTATTTTATTTTTTTGGGTATTTGAGCTGTTTTATTATTACATCGTACCAAATCTTTTTATATTTTCAAATATTAACGATTATGAAACGATTTTTCGTATATCAGTTTTAATATCAATTATTTTTTATCTTAGAGTTTTATCTTCACATATATACATTTTCTTTATATTTTACCTTTTATATTTTTTTTTAAACTACTTTATCATTACTTGTTTTAAGAACAAAACAAGTAAGAGTGTTAAATTCGGCTGTGCCGAATCTTTGATACCCTCCACCTCGGTTTGTTAAACTTAATACCAAATTATTTCAGCAAATTCTTTGGGTTGGTTTTCTTCTTTTCTATTATTTCGGATTTATTTCGGTGTTTGCTTTTTGGTCATCGTGGTTGCTGATCGGCATGCATTTTGGTTATATACCTATATGCATGCGTTTCCGGTTATATGACATAACTTCTCGTTTAATTTAGTTTTTGCTAATTAAATAGCTCGCCCTAACCTCCATTGCAAAGGTAATGGTTGTGTAGAGTGGCTATATGCATTAAATCGTGCTAATTGGAGATGGCTGTATAGTTTCTTTTAACTGGCCAAATATTTCTTCATTGTGGCCATATAGGTTGGATGGAGTAACAAAATAATAACCAAAAAAAAGCTCTCTCAACTTTTTTTTAAAATATTGCCATATTTTGAAAACATAGAGAATAAATTTATAATAATAAATAATCAAATTAGGGATGAAAAACGCAAAAAACGAAAAGTCCCAAACATTTTAAATAAAATAATTTAATGTTATCTTTATTTTCTGAAAAACTGAAAAACCCATTGTGAATTGCCCAATTGTTTTTTTTTATTAACAACTAGGTATTTTAGCATTATTTGCTTTAGATGTTGGTGAATTTTTACTCCCTTTATATTAACTCGTAGTGTCTGCTTGTCGAAAAAATTTTGGATCGATTTTAACCACTTTCCCGTGACCCAATCGATCTGAAATTTTGCAGGCAGGCTTGTGGCAATGACAGAAATGATCTAACATATTTTTTTAGTGATGCCAAAACAATGGAAACTTTAAAATTTTTCTACCAGAGTTGATAAAAAAATGTACAAAGGGTTTGTTTTTGTTATATTATTACCATAACGACCATAAAAACAACAAGTCCAGCTATGAAAACAATGCAACATTTAGAATAACAACAAGAACAATATAGAAATATCATGTTTTTCATTTTTTTTTTAATTTTTTAGAGATTTCCCTGGACCTGTTCCACCGATTTTAATGATTTTTTAAGTAGAAATCTTTCCATGAATTTGGTGAATCATTCTCACTAAAAATGATCACTGTAGCTGCACTATTGAGGGCGTGATCGTGACAAGAACAACATAGAAAATTATTTTTTTTTCAAGACTTTTTTAGTTCTTCATTCAAATCTCGGGCCCTAATCGACCGATTTGGACGATTTTAAATAGCAAACTTCTCAGGATGTTAGTGAATCATTCTTATGTCAACGAGTACCCTAGCTGCCGGATTGATGCCGTCATCGTGATTTCCACAGACGGACAGACGGACATCGCTATATCAACTCCGGTTGTTATAAGGATCACAAATATATAAATTTTATGGGGTCCAAAAATTTTTTTTCTAATTATTACAAACGGAATGACAAACTTATATATACCCTCTGCACACTGGAGTGGAGGGTATAACAACTCTACAACAGCAACAATGACAGTCATATGTTTTTCAAATAGGAAAAAACTGTTTATGTGTTAGTTTCGGTCATTCCCCAGTATGCATTGAAATATTAAGTTCTTAAATTGATGTCAAATGTAATTCTCAACTTGGGTTGAACAATTTTTCTCCTTGTTTGCTTTCAACTTGACATCAAGTTGAGACTTAACATTTTTTCCAATCTTTGAGAAACATTTTTACTCTCAATTGGATATCCAACACTTTTCTCCACTTGAGACCAAACATTTTTTCAACTTGAATACGATTTTTGTTAAGTCTGAGATATTATTTAAATATGTCATAAATAATAAATTAAATTAAAAAATGCCAAAAAAGTACAAATAAATCATTGATATATTTTTAATTATTTCTGCTTTTTGTCGAATTTTTCAAAAAATGTACAACTAATTAATTCATTTATTTTTAATTCTAGATTTTAAAAAATGTACATAATATGTACATTTAATGTTAAATATGTACATAGTAATGTTAAATATATAATGAAATTAAATTGAAACATTAAAAAAAGTACATTGTTTTCATTTCTAAAATTAGTATAATATGGCAATTCCGTACCTTCCATTTGATACCGATTGGAAATATTTCTTTGCTATCAAGTTGAGAATCACAAATTTCTCAATTTGATAACTATGAAAATCGCCATATAAAAAATGTGCCTTTTAAGTTGAGAAGACTATATTCGAACTATTGAGGGCATTTGAGAATTAACGTTGGAGATTTGAGAAATGTATTTGATCTCAAATGCACCTCAAGTTGATAGCAAACAAAAATGTTTATTGGGACATTTATTGTAGGGTCGTTTGCACACACACAAAAAATAGAAAATAAATTGTCAATAAGCAAAGCAAGTGGCTTCGAAATTCGATGATGCCAGTTAATCATTTTTTGTTCACGCGGAATTTATAATTGGAGGAATTTTTTTCTCGAGAAATGTATTTTCCGTGAGAAAGAAATTCCTTGAGAATATTCATAATTGGGATGAATAACTTTTAATTGGAACTTTTTAGTCAGAATAAATCATAATTCTAGTTAGATATTGGTTAATATTTAATTAGAAAAAATATTGTGGTGGCATCTACGCAATTATTGAGGCAGTCACGGAAAAATTAAATGCAAGTCTGTTTTTTTTAATATAACAAAAATGGATTTTCCCTTTAACAAAATATGGCAGAATTCTTTATAAATGAAATGCAAAATGGAAAATCAATTTTGTGCTAATTCTTAACAAAATTAATAAAATATATATATGTATTATTAATTTATTAATATTTGTAATTTTATTTGACACAATTTCACACACAGTTTTACAGATCAACTGTTTTAATTAGAAAAAATATTGTGGTGGCATCTACGCAATTATTGAGGCAGTCACGGAAAAATTAAATGCAAGTCTGTTTTTTTTAATATAACAAAAATGGATTTTCCCTTTAACAAAATATGGCAGAATTCTTTAAAAATGAAATGCAAAATGGAAAATCAATTTTGTGCTAATTCTTAACAAAATTAATAAAATATATATATATATGTATTATTATATTTATTAATATTTGTAATTTTATTTGACACAATTTCACACACAGTTTTACAGATCAACTGTTTTCAACTGATTTAGAAGTTTTCTGTTTTTGAAACAGTAGTGCCAATTTGTAACATTTTGTGATGTAATGAAAATCGCAGAATAATAAGTTAATACACAATAAAATATATTAAATTTTTAAGTTTTATATACATATTGCAATAAAAAAAACTTTGGTAAATTTACATTGAAGATGGTCAGAAATGAATGAGAAAAAATATATAGACATTTTAGAAAAGCACATTTAATGTTAAACTTTATGCACAAAATATATGGGTTTTTGTTGTTTCGAATTTAACTGTGGCTCTAAGTGAAAAGTTTTAGACCGATCGTATATTACATCTTGAGGATCCTCACCTAATATTTTCAAATATTTTAAATTCTTTTTAACTCATTTAACCTCATTACGAAAATAGTAAAACAGTAAATATAGAAAATCCACGCACCTCAAAAAATTGTTTTCTATGAAATAAATTAAAGACATTTCATATTATACAATTTTCTTTCAAAAATGTATCAATTATTGCAAATTTGAAATTTGACATATAGTATTTGTACATATATTTGTATAGATTTCGCAGTATGAAAAGAACTATTATTTCTTTATTTAGAATATATGTAAGTATTGCTCGCAAAAAAATGCAACATCATGAATGAAACACATAGACGACTGCTGGCAGCAGCATTTGTAGTCGTATAGTCAGCTACTTGATTTTTCTGAATACGACAGCAACATATAATACAAATGCATTTTTATTTAAATATACAATTACTTTTACTTATTTAAAATGCATTAGTACAACGTAAAAATAAATAAATTAGTTTAACGCCTTTTGATTATTAATGGAATTATAGCCTTTCATTTTGCGATTTTTTTTTTTAAACAAAATAAAATATTTCATAGCACTAACTTCTTTTACATATTTTGTTATATTGTCAACACTATTTTTGTTTTGTAGCCAACAAAACACACTTGCAGTTTTTTTTTCTATTTGAAGAACATATGACTGCCATTGTTGATGTTGTAGAGTTGTTTTTTTTTTTTTGATTTTGTTTCGTTAACTCTTTTGTATTAAAGCACCTCCAATATATGTATCCATTTTAGTTTGCAAATTCAGTATATTTATAATTTATTACTTACAGCAAAAAATAATAGAAACAATTTTATCAGTTATGCTTACGAAACTATATAAATAGACTTGAAGTTGGCTGCAAAAGCAGTAGCCTGTGTAAAGAACAAGTTAGCGACATGTAACTGTTACGTAACGTGTCAGCCTTTTTTTCACATGAAAAGTATTGGGACGTTCCGGTTACGTTCGGTAACTGTTTTAAATGATTTTCATGTAAAAAAAAACAACTGACTCGTTACGGTTACGGTTAGAAAACATTGACCTTTTATATGTATTATAATGCTATGAATGCATTTATCTTTATTTTATTTTATTTATATATTCTTTTTTTTTGTATTGTATATTTTTTTTTTTTATTATTACTATTTCATTTAATTATTTTTTTCTTTAAATAAATTAACACATAAAAATTTGTTTTTTAAATTATTGGTGAACTTTTACTCCCTTTATTTACTGCCTTTATATTAACTGGTAGTGTCTGCTTGTCGACAAAATTTTGGATCGATTTTTAGCCCCTTTCCCGTGAGCCAATCGATCTGAAATTTTGCATGCAGGCTCGTGGCAATGACAGAAATGATCTAACAAATTTTTTTAGTGATGCCAAAACAATGGAAACTTTTAAAATTTTCTACCAGAGTTCACAAAAAAATGTACAAAGGGTTTGTTTTTATTATATTATTACCACAACGACCACAAAAACAACAAGTCCAGCTATGACAACAATGCAACATTTAGAATAACAACAGGAACAATATGGAAACATCATGTTTTTCATTTTTTTTTTAATTTTTCATAGATTTACCTGGACCTGTTCCACCGATTTTGATGATTTTTGAAGTAGAAATCTTCCCATGAATTTGGTGAATCATTCTCACTAAAAATTATGACCCTAGCTATCCTATTGAGGGCGTGATCGTGACAAGAACAACTTAGAAAATTATATTTTTTCAAGACTTTTTTTAGTTCTTCATTCAAATCTCGGGCCCTAATCGACCGATTTGGACGATTTTAAATAGCAAACTTTTCAGGATGTTAATGAATCATTTTTTATACCAACGAGCACCCTAGCTGCCCGATTGATGCCGTCATCGTGATTTCCACAGACGGACAGACGGACAGACGGACAGACGGACAGACGGACAGACGGACATCGCTATATCAACTCCGGTTGTTATAAGGATCACAAATATATATATTTTATGGGGTCCAAATTTTTTTTTCTAATTATTACAAACGGAATGACAAACTTATATATACCCTCTGCACACTGGAGTGGAGGGTATAATAACATTTTCAGGAAATACATCCGTCTATAAATTTGTTTCATTATTGTAAGCTTCTGATATATGTGGAGATAAACAAAACCTAAAGCTTTTTGACGAGATTTTTTACCACCATTTATTTTAAGCTTCTGAAAGCATTACCATGTTCAGAAACCTTTTTCAACTAATAATTTGTTATACCCTATACCACTATGTGGTTTGGGTATAATGAATTTGTGCTGCTGTTTGTAACTACCAAAAATATTTGACCTAGACACATGTTTTATTATACCGATCGACTCCGAATCACTTTCTGAGTCGATTTAGCGATGTCCGTCCGCCTGTGTGTCCATGTAAACCTTATCATCAAACTACAGGTCGCAAATATGAATATAGTTTGATGAAATTTGGTATATAAGCTTTTGAAGTTGAAAAATTGAAATTGGTAAAATTCGGTCCATATTCAGACCAAGTCCCCATTAGATCTCAGTCAAATTGGGTTTGTATGTGTTTATTATATCCATTAATCAGTTGTCCAAAAATAATCCCTATAGGACAATTCTTAGTCATAGGCCCCATATAGAGCTGCTTCCCGATCTTCACTTAAATCTATTAAAAAAAAATATTGCACAGATTTTTCTCAAATTTGGTTTGTATATATTTTTACAAAATATAACCGATATGAACTTTTTTGATATCTGCAACCAAAAAAATTAATAACAATGCCATTCAAATTTTGTTTATGCTTATTTTCTGTATCCAATTAGTTGGACCAAAGAGATAGGGTCTCTAAACCATGGTATAGGGTATCGTATAGTCGGTCTAGACCGACTATAATTTTCTACATCTTTTCCAATTGTATTTCAGAAAACATCAATAGATTTTCAGAAAATTTCAGTTGTATTTCAGAACACATCAATTGATTTTTAGAAATAGACTATTATATTTCAGAAAACATCAATTGATTTTCAAAAATAGTCATTTGTATTTCAGCAAACATCTATAGATTTTCAGAAATATTCAATTTTATTTCAGAAAACATCAATTGATTTTCAAAAGTAGGCAATTGTATTTCTAATAATATCAATTGATTTACAGAAATAATATTTAAGAAAATACAATTGATTTTCAAAAAGAATCAATTGTATTTCAGAACACATCAATTTATTTTCAAAAGGAGTCAATAGTATTTCAGGAAACATCAATTGATTTTCAATATATTTACACCTGTTGAAATAAAATTCTTAAGTTAAGTTTACGGTTTCTGTTGGTGGTTTGTGGTTTCTAAAAAGTAAGTTTATTCGATTTTTTTATTAAACCCTGTCTATACCTTTTCCAACTGTATTTCAGAAAACATCAATAGAATTTCAGAAGTTTTCGGTTCTTTCAGAACACATAAATTGATTTTCAGAAAATGTCTATTGTATTTCAGAAAATATCTACTGATTTTCAATATGAGTCAATTCTATTTCAAAAAACATCAATTATTTTCTGAAACAGTCAATTCTATTTTAGAAATATTCTATTGATTTTTAAAAATAAGTAATTGAATTTCAGAAAACATCAATTGATTTTCAGAAATAGACAACTGTATTTCAGAAATCATCGATTGATTTTCAAAAAGATACAATTGTAGTACAAAAAACATCAATTGATTATCAGAAATAGACAATTGTGTTACAGAAAACAACAATTGATATTCAAAAAGAGTTAATTGTTTTTCTGAAAAAACAATTGATATTCGAAAGGAACAACTGCACATTTTCAGAAACAGTCAATTGTATTTCAGAAAACATCAATTGATTTTTATTTATTTATTAACTAACACTCAGGGGATGCCCCCTACAGATGCAGTGCATTGTGTTGGTCTCAGGAAAATAGGTTATGGGAAGGAGGAAAGAGCGAGTAGTGTTTGTGGATATTTGACTTAAATTTTATTAGATTATAACTGTCAGGAAATACCTCTGCGGGAACTTTATTCCACATACGGCTAGTTCGACTGATAAACGAATTCTATCCGTAATGCGTTGTGCGGTCAACTGGACAATAGACTACAAACGGATGTAAACTACGAGAGAAGCGGAAAGAGCGAACCGAAACTCGGCCACTTGGAATAAGTTAGCTAATTTCAGAAGAACATTTCCCATGGTAGTATCTATAGAACAGTGCTACACAACCCACATTCCGACGATGTTCCAATGAGTCAATAGAGTTGGATACCCTACTGTCATTGATGAGCATCATCCTGTGCACACGGTCCAGTAGCTCCAAAATAGACTTTGAAGCTCCTGTCCATATATGGGAGTTGTACTCCATTTTCGTTTGGATGTAAGTGGTATAGATTTCAAGGAGATCAGAGGGAGTGAAGTAATTTTTGCACCGTTTTAGAAAACCAAGACACTTGAATGCTTCTTTCGACACTTGAAAAACATGCTCGTTCCAACGAACATCACATTGAATTCTCATGCCTGTAACATCAAGAGTATCCGACTCCTCAATACCTATACCACCCATATATACAGATGACATTGTTGAATCCATGGCCCTATGGGTCAACGTACAAAATTGAGTCTTCAGCGCATTAAAATCAACCCTATTCGCTTTACCCCACTCGGAGATTGTTAACAGGTCTTGATTGAGTGTGTCATTCATTGTCCGCCTTTTGCCCCTAACCTCCAAGTGGCTTGGCCTACAATTAAAGGAAAATGAATGACAAATGCTGTTGTTATCAGCGAAAGAGTATATAGAGTTAAAAGTTTGACCAAGAGGGTCGTTCAGAAAGATATGGAAAAGAGACGGAACCTTGGAGTACCCCTGAATTAAGCTGAAACTCATTAGATGAGACCCCATTAATAACAACAAGTATTGTTCGATCTTTGAGAAAACTCGATATAAATATAGAGAAGTCAATACCGACCAATAAGCCTTGATATCAATGCACCATGCCACATACGATCGAATGCCTAGAACTAACAGGTCTCCCGTGGAACGATTTCTACGGAAGCCATACTGTCGATCATTAAGAAGTGAGTTGGCCTCTAGGTAGTTCAAAAGATGGAAATTGATCATGCTCTCCATCACCTTTGAGAGCGCAGAGCAGATTGCAATTGGACGGTAATTTTCAGGGTTATTAGCCGCACCCTTTTTCGGGATTGATTGAACATTAGGAACCTTCCAGCAAGAGGGAAAAACTCCCGCACGGTACGAAAGGCTGAAAAGGTTAGCCAATGGACTGGCAAGCGTCGAAGAGCACTTTTTCAGCACCAGAGCTGGTATACCATCTGGTCCCGGAGACTTATTAATGTTGAGATCCGAAAGAACCTTTTTAACTGCACGTGCTCGGAAGAATATTTTAGGCATAGTACAAGATATCTTTCGAGATCGGGCAGTGGTTGATCGCTATCCGGCAAAAATTCATTTTTTGAAAAAGTTCAGCTAAAATGTTAGCCTTATCAACCGGGTCAGTGAATATTCGGTCATTCATTGTAAGAGTTGGGATAGCAGAACTAGCATTATTCTCTACTCTTTTAACAAATGACCAAAAGCTCTTGCTGCACCGAGGAGCAGAAAGAACTTCAGCACGAAGACGCTGATCGTGAAGAAACTTTTCACGCCTTAGTACTTTAGCACATTCGTTTCTCGCCTGTTTGCGTAGCAGTTCAGTGACGGAATTTTTATTTTCACGCCAAAGTCTGAATGCTTCCTCTCTGGATCTGACTGCATCTCTGCAAGTCTGGTTAAACCAAGATTTTTGATTTGGTTTAGCCGAAATGTACTTTGATGGAATGAATAATCTCATACCAAGCACTATTATTTTTTCCACCATTATCAGGAATATCAATTTATTTCCGAAAACATTAATTGATATTCAAAAAAAGTCAATTGCATTTCAGAAAACATCAATTCATATTCAAAGGAGGCAATAGTATTACAGAAACCATCAACTGACTTTCAGAAATAGTGAATTGTATTACAAAAAGCTTCTATTGGTTTTCAGAGATAGACGACTAAGTATCAGAAAACATCAATTGATTTTCAGAAATAGTCAATTTTTAATCAGAAATCATCAAATGATTTTCCGAAATGGTCAATTGTAGTTCAGAAAATATCATTTGGTTTTCAAAAGGAGCCAAATGTTTTTCAAAAAATATCAACTGATTTTCAGAATTAGTCAATTGTATTTCAGAAAACATCAATTGATTTCGGAAAACATCAATTGATTTTCTGAAATAGTTAATTGTTTTTCAGGACATCAATTGATTTCCAAAAGGAGTTAATTGCATTTTACAAAACATCAATTGATTTTCCGAAAAAGGCAGTTGTATTTCAGAAAACATCAATTGATTTTCAAAAAGGGTTAATTGCATTTCAGAAAACATCGATTGATTTTCAGAAATAGTCAATTTTATTTCAGAAATCATCTAGTAGTAGTAGTGTGTTTATCTGTGTCCTAACTCACGATGTTCGATGCACGATGAGCTTCCATTTGTCACCGCTAGAGGTGTCGCAGCGCCGCGGTCGTTTCCTAGTTAGAAACTCACAAACCTTTTCCTACAGTTTTCATTCACAATAATATCTTTTCATGCACAATAATATGGTTTGTATCACCCTGTTTAGCAAACTCACAAACCTTTTCATACAGTTTTTATTCACAATAATATCTTTTCAAGCACAATAATATGTTTTGCATCAACACTATAGCAAAACTCACAATATAAATCACAAAAGTTTAGCCACATTCACCTTCTCTAACAAACAAAAAGCCATAGAGTTGAAAACCTGAGGCTTTTTCGTTTAGCTACATTATGTATTGTATAACAATTTATAGGTAGCACTCTAATAATCTTTATTTATAATTTGTTTCTTAATCCCATTGAACTTATAATTTATATGTTTAAGTTTTTAGTTGTTTGCTATGGATAATACAAAATTCAGGATGAATGAAATAGAAAACAACAGATGAAGAGGCTTTCGTTGAATTTTTTGTCATATTACCAAATTTTAATTTTTTTAGCACATCCACAAGACTTTTTAGATCTAGCATCGCTATTGATTACGTTAAATTTTACAAAATTTAATATATATAATAGAAATTAATGGTCTGATAGCATATGTATAGGGTTAAATATAATAAATGAAAAAATTATTTTATTTTTTTGGGTATTTGAGCTGTTTTATTATTACATCGTACCAAATCTTTTTATATTTTCAAATATTAACGATTATGAAACGATTTTTCGTATATCAGTTTTAATATCAATTATTTTTTATCTTAGAGTTTTATCTTCACATATATACATTTTCTTTATATTTTACCTTTTATATTTTTTTTTAAACTACTTTATCATTACTTGTTTTAAGAACAAAATAACATTTTCAGGAAATACATCCGTCTATAAATTTGTTTCATTATTGTAAGCTTCTGATATATGTGGAGATAAACAAAACCTAAAGCTTTTTGACGAGATTTTTTACCACCATTTATTTTAAGCTTCTGAAAGCATTACCATGTTCAGAAACCTTTTTCAACTAATAATTTGTTATACCCTATACCACTATGTGGTTTGGGTATAATGAATTTGTGCTGCTGTTTGTAACTACCAAAAATATTTGACCTAGACACATGTTTTATTATACCGATCGACTCCGAATCACTTTCTGAGTCGATTTAGCGATGTCCGTCCGCCTGTGTGTCCATGTAAACCTTATCATCAAACTACAGGTCGCAAATATGAATATAGTTTGATGAAATTTGGTATATAAGCTTTTGAAGTTGAAAAATTGAAATTGGTAAAATTCGGTCCATATTCAGACCAAGTCCCCATTAGATCTCAGTCAAATTGGGTTTGTATGTGTTTATTATATCCATTAATCAGTTGTCCAAAAATAATCCCTATAGGACAATTCTTAGTCATAGGCCCCATATAGAGCTGCTTCCCGATCTTCACTTAAATCTATTAAAAAAAAATATTGCACAGATTTTTCTCAAATTTGGTTTGTATATATTTTTACAAAATATAACCGATATGAACTTTTTTGATATCTGCAACCAAAAAAATTAATAACAATGCCATTCAAATTTTGTTTATGCTTATTTTCTGTATCCAATTAGTTGGACCAAAGAGATAGGGTCTCTAAACCATGGTATAGGGTATCGTATAGTCGGTCTAGACCGACTATAATTTTCTTACTTGTTTATTATATGCTTTTTATAAGATCATGTGGCTTTTTTTTTGTAAGCTCTACATGTTTTTTTTTTAAATATATCTGTGGTCATAAGCATTAACCGCCAAAATCGAAAATCATGCTTTTGAGAAAAATAACTTTTTATATACATAAATGCAACGGGGCTTTATTACGACTTAGGTCAGAATGTTTTCATTAATAACTTTTTAATAAATAGTGCCAGATAAATGGGGATTTCACGTATATATAAACGTTTTTAGTAGAACATAATAGCAAGGATAACCCAAATCGTCGAATACCATACTTTCGAGAAAAATTACTTTTTATATAAATGTAATGGTTCTTCATTACGACTTAGGTCAGAGTGTTTTCATTAATAACTTTTTATTAAACAGTGTCAGAGAAATGGGGATTTCACGTAAATATAAAGCATTTTTAGTAGAAAATGATAGCATACGTAACTCAAATTGTTCTTAAGTCGACTTAGGCGGTTATCGCTTGTGACCACAGATATTATAACGAAACTCACAAACCGAAACCATACTTACAGTTGTTTACTAACACAAACATATGTTAGTTCACGCACATTTGTTTTATCATTTACATATATACAAACATATAAGGTTTTTTAGCTATTTTTTTATTTTCAAGTTTCTTTCAGTAAGTTCCTATAGTTCCTTTTCATTTCCAATATATTTTAGCTTCTTATTAAGTAAAAATTTATCCATTTTTAATGTTTAGGATCTTAATTTAAATATCACTTTTCAGACTTTAATATTTATTTACTAAATTTGTTATTACATCACACCAAATCTTTATATTTTTTTTCAAATATTAACGATATTCAAACAATGTTTTTATATTAAAGTTTTAATATGTATTACTTTTTAGAGTTTTCTCTTAATTTTCTGAAAAAAATTGATGTAATAACTAGAATCGTTTATAAAATTATATGATTTTATTAAATGTACAAATAATTCAAAGAAGAAACTTTAAACAGCGCACTAACATGAAGCCACGTTTCTATGCTTTCTTGTATTTTTATTTTTTATACCCTCCACTCCAGTGTGCAGAGCCTATATATAAGTTAGTCATTCCGTTTGTAATAATTAGAAAAAAAATTCTGCACCCCATAAAATATATGTATATAATTGTGATCCTTATAACAAGCGGAGTTGATACTGATGTTCGTCTGTCCATCTGCGGAAATCACGAATTCAATCGGTCAGCTAGGGTGCTCGTTTGCAGAAAAAATGATTCATTAGTATCCTGAGAAGTTTGCTGTTTAAAATCGTCCAAATCGGTTGATTAGATCCAGAGGGTTGAATGAAGAAGTAAAAAAAAAGTCTTGAAGAAATATGATTTGTCTATTTTGTTCCTGTCACGAGCACGCCGTCAAGAGGATAGCTATGGTTCTCATTTTTAGTGAGAATCATTCATCAAGATGATGGGAAGGTGTCTGTTTCTAAAAGCATCAAAATCGGTGGAACAGGTCCCGAGAAATCACTGATAAATTAAAAAAATGAAAAATATGATTTTACTATATTGTTCTTGTTGTTATTCTAAATTGTGTATTTTTGCCATATCTGTACTTGTTGTTTTTGTACTCGTTGTGGTTATAATATAAGAATTCACCAACATCAAAATCAAATAATGCTGAACTACCTAGTTATTAACAAAAAAAGTAATGAATACTTTAATACTTAATTTCATTATGTATTAATTTATTTAAAGAAAGACACAACAATATCTTTTGATTTTTTGCGTGTAATATTTACATATACATACATACAGATATTAAATAAATAAAAAAAACATATATATAATCAATATCAATATTTTGCGATTTTTATAACATCGCAAAATGTTACAAATTCATACATGCTACTGTTGCAAATATCGAAATTCTCTGATTGTTGAACTATCGTGACGTGTAATATAGATGCTCCGCCTAACACCCTTTGTGCGAAGTGTTTTAATTCTGCAAAAAAAGGATTTTATTGCTTGCCATATTTGTAGAGCAAAGTGTCATTTAATTTGTGCAAATGTTGATGCCATATTAGGTGAAGTGTTTATTAAAAATAAAAACATTGTATTTAATTGTAATGACTGTTTGAATGTTACTTCAAATTTGCTTTCGCACATCTCTTCGTTGTCTAATGAAGTAAGAGATCTTAAGCTATTGCTGAATTCATCTGTAAATCAAGAAATACAAGAGCTAAAAAATCAATTCTCAGAGTTTACTAAATGTTGTGAGAGTTTCAAACTGCCAAAAAACCAACAAAAATCAAAAACCAATACTGCTTTGCCTTATTCTGATGTGTGTGGAGATGTAGTTGTTGGTGCTGTACAAAGTTCAAGTACACACTTAAAACTGCATCAAATATTCAAAATATGTGTGATGATGGTGTTGTTGTTGCTGAACATGGTTCAAGTTCACCAAATAATCAAAATATGTCTTCTGCTTTATCTGTTTCTTCATTTGCTGCTGTTGTGTCTAATGTAAGAGAGAATGATGCTTACATGTGTGTTGGCAACACGCAACCTGAACATAATAAGTCTGATTGGGTTAATGTTCACAGGCGTAGACGTGGGAGGGGGCCTGTGGTAGTTGGGGTGAATAGTTCTGATGAGCTGGATGTTGTCATCCAAAAGAAATGGGTGCATATATCTTCATTCAAGCCAACCGTTGCTGCTGAACAGATTATAGAGTATGTTGGTAAAAAAACTGAAATTGGCAGCCAGCATATGGAGTGCTATAAATTAGTAAAGAAAGATGCTGACTTAAAGGAGCTAAAACGAGTCAACTTTAAACTTGGTATATCCCCTTGTTTCTACAATGAAATTGTTAACCCTGCTATTTGGCCGACAGATATAAGGGTGCGTTCGTTCGTAAATTTTCCAAAGAAAATAACCCCGGAAGACAAGCGTTAGTTTGTGGTAAATCCAGTATTAAATTATATTACCAAAATTTATCTGGAATGCGTACGAAGTCAAATTTAATCTATGATTTTTCTTCTCAATGTGAGTTCGATGTGATTGTGTTGGTTGAAACATGGCTGAATTCCGATTTTGCTGATGCTGAATTTTTTAATCTAAAACTCTACAACGTGTATCGTAAGGATAGAAACGGACTGCTTACTGGTCATTGCAGAGGTGGTGGTGTACTGATTGCTGTTAGATGTGAGTTTAGCTCTTCTTTATATTCTATTGACAACAAAATTGGTTTGCTTGATCAATTGTTCGTATCTGTTTCTGGTTTTAATGAATTTTTTTTCGTTTGTGTCTCATATATTCCGCCAGAAAGCCCTGATGAATTATATGAGGCCCATGTAGCTAATTTAGTACTTTTAGATGCGAATTTGGCTGTTAACTCTCGTATCTGTGTTTTGGGTGATTTTAACCTAAAAAATGTTTTGTGGTCGCAAATTGGTGATAGCTATGAGCTGTTACCTAGCTATGTGAATAAAGTAAAAGAAATTAATTTTATCGATAGTTTAATAAGTTTGAGTTTAGTTCAAATTAATCATATCTGTAATAAATTAAATCGCTTTTTGGATTTAATATTTGTTCCTCATGATTGTAAGTTTTCACTATATGAGAGTGTATTGCCAATTTCTCCATCTAATTTACATCATTTTCCCTTAGTTATAGAAATTAATTCTTACAAGTTTTTAAAAAATTCTCTATGTTCAAATTCCGTTAACTTTAATTTTAACCGTTGTAATTTTGATGTGCTTAATTCAATACTTAGTAGTGTTGACTGGACAACGATTTATTTGGGCCAAGTAACATCATCTCGTTATGATAAATTTTTAAATATCGTTTTGGATATTTGTAATGCAAATGTCCCTCTTAAAAGATCAAAGCCATATAAGTTTCCGTGGTATACTAGGGGTCTAAAAAAGCTTAAAAATCTGCGAAACAAGTTTCATAAACGTTTTATCATATCTGGTAGTTCAATAGACAATGACAAGTTCATTTATTATCAAAGAGAATTCAATTTTCTAAATAAATTTTTATATAAACAATTTATTTTACAGAAAGAATGTGATATTAAATCTAATCCTAAATCATTCTGGTCTTATGTTAAGTCTAAAAAGCAAGTTTCAGATATTCCAACTATTATAAAATATGGTGGCTCTGTTTCTAAGTCAAGTAGTGATGTTGTAAATATGTTTGCCAATTTTTTTAGCTCAAATTTTGATTCTTCAGTGATCCATACAGCTAGATACTCAAATTCATTTGATATGCTAGACATTGGTATCGTAGAAGTCTTTGTGGATGATGTTTATAATGGTATTCTGCAGTTAAAAAATAATTTTAAATTAGATTCGGATGGTTTATGTTCCTATTTTTTGAAAATGTGTGCTTTTCCTATCGCAGTTGCACTTAAGTATATTTTTAATTTATCATTAAAAGAAGGAATTTTCATTGATAGGTGGAAATCAGCGACTATTACTCCAGTTTTTAAAGGTGGTAGTAAAGATGAAGTTACTAGTTATAGGCCGATATGTAAGTTATCGTGTGTTTCCAAAGTTTTTGAACATGTGATTTTTAAGAAATTATTTTTCCTTTCAAAATCTATTATATCTCCTTATCAGCATGGATTCTTTTCTGGTAGGTCTACTACGACCAACTTAACTGTTTTCAGTGAGTATTGCATATCTGCATTGGAGCACGGTAGTCAAGTTGATGTTGTTTATACTGACTTTTCTAAAGCCTTTGACAAGGTTTCTCATAGTATTCTTTATTATAAGTTGCAAGCAATTGGATTGCATTCTAATTTTCTAAATTGGATAGGATCATACTTATCTAATAGAATTTGTAGAGTGTTAGTTGATGAACAAAGTAAAAAACTAGCGATATCTTTTGTTCACTCAAAATATATTCTCAGGCTCTAAGTTTGACGCGAATAAAATGTGCATCTATTTCTTCCGGCTTAAAAGCTACAGCCATTTGAAGTTAACTGGAATGTCACACTAAAAGAGATGTGGTAACCTTTTCAAAATCCTGTACATGTTTCCCTCTAACATATCATAGGTGAAAAATCAAAGAGGACTCTAAGCAAATATTTATATAAAAAATTACATTTCTAGTTGTTTTGGACGCAAAAATTCGAGACTGGAACGTCACAAAAAAAAAGACTGGAACAACACATAA
Organism: Cordilura impudica; assembly: GCA_963682025.1. NCBI lineage: Eukaryota > Metazoa > Arthropoda > Insecta > Diptera > Scathophagidae > Cordilura > Cordilura impudica. The sequence continues at coordinate 111,570,182 of OY821521.1, forward strand.
AGTTCTCTGGCTTAGCAGCCAATGTGAATAAATAAAACACTCAAATTTACTTAAAAAAGAAAATAAATGGTTTATTTTTTTATTGGTTCTAAAAACCTTTCATGTAAAAGATCACTTCATGTTTGATTATACTATTCAGTAGGTACGTAAATTCTTTCAAAAACAGTCTTAAGTGAACTTATTTCTCATAAAATTATAAATAACAAATGAAATGAAAATAGTAATAGAAAGAGATATAAAAATAAATAGAAAACAAAATAGTAGGTCAATAATTAATTGTATCCTTCAAGAGAAATGCCATACGTAGCTACATAATTATGTTTTCATCAATGATTGGAATTTGCTGTGCATTCGAGTTCTCACGCACAGTTTTAAATCATAAATATCAGCGGTTTTTAAATCATTGTTTATTGTCTCGAAGTCGTTATCAGTCACTTCCTCGACTATAATTTGCGATAATGTGCGATTAAATGCTTGAACAAACTGAGATGAATTATTTACGATGCAGTCGCGAGCTCTGATGTGCTTCCGAACGATAGTTTTAACTGTCGCACCAATCCCATCAATGCACCCTTTACCAAGCGAAGTAGCGAAGTAATTCCAGATTATTTTAACATGGAATCTTTCTTGAAGAACTGGAATAACAGCGGCGATAAACTTGTTCTTAAGTTGTGAAGACGGACCATCACTCCAAATCTTTAAAATAGTCACAGATTTTGGCAAGTCTATTAATAGCTTAACTAAATAGGGCACAATTGTTAGTTTTGTATGGCTTAAATTATCCGAAATCATTACTTTTGATCGGAAATGTTCATTATGGTAAAGAGCGCTCGTAAATAGGGTAAGCTGCCGCTGATTCCATTGCGCACTTTGCACTTAATCCTGCATTTCGCATACAAAGTTTTCGGCAAAGTCGATTTGAAGCACTGCTTCAGATTGGAAGGCGGTACTTTCTGCTCTTGGCCGATCAAAAGTTCTGAACTTGTTTGACTATGAACGTTTGATATAGCTGTGACGCAGGAAGTGTGGCGCAATTGGTGTTAAGTGTGAAATCAGATTTACCAACTTACCATTTTCTACGTGCTTTTCAATTCGGTTCGTTTTGGTATTTTTTTCCATATCATCTATTTTGCATCGCGATTTAAATGAAAAGGATCAACTCCAAGCACATTTTTTAGCGCAGGAACAGTAATTCCAGAACAATTAGAGCATTTGCCGAACCAACAATTAACCTCGGGTTCTATACACAAAAATTTGTTTACGAAACCTTGATCGTAATCGGGCACAGTTAGAACATATTTATGTAAAGCTGACACTGCTTCTTTAAAATTGGCATGGTAGATGCACAAACATAAGTGCTTTGGCAGATCACCAATAATTATAATATTTGGTGGCCGGTTTTCTTTAAAAAATGTCAAGACACATGAGTCTGTGCAAAGAAAAAGTAAATATTGTTTAACACAATTGATATGTGCTTGCACTTACGGTTGTACTAACCTTTTCCAATGTTGTTCCTATCCTGTATCCTATCTTATCCGAATAATCCATAAAGTCAATGTCATGGGTCTAGTGGGCTCACCTGGTCTAGACAAATATTTCTTAACATCCTTGACTTTTGGCGATGTTACGGACACATCGTCCCGTTCAAAAAATTGTCGAATGTCGCTAAACAATTCGGGGTTTTTATATGATACGATTGGAACTTTAGGCTTTACAGTTTTCAGCAATTGGCTTCGATGCTCCATATCATTATCAAAATTGCTTTTTTTCGCGGGAGTGCTGTCTTTGCTTTTGTTACTGCCTTTTTAAGAGCAGACTTCGTTTTGAAGGCTTCATTTGCCTCATTTAGATCGACAATTTTATTTATTTTATTTGCTCTATATTTTTGTGTTCTCCCTCTGCCGTCGTTCTCGCTGTTTATCAGCTTTACGCTTTTTGTATTCTTCGTATTTGCCTGTGGCTTTTAATTTTTCTAGGTAATTATGATTTTTCTAAGCTTTGCTCAGGTTTGGCTGTAAGAATTTTGATGGATTTAATAATTAAGTAACACATGTGTTTTTCTAATGAAAAAGACTGGAACATCACTATATTTTGATGGCTAATTACATTAATATCGTCAATATTTTTCCCGCTTTTTATATTTATTCTAATTCTTATCAAAAAACACGTCAAAGAAATTTAATTTTTGCAACGTCTATATGCGTTAGACTTTGCTTAAAAAAACTTTTTATAAACAAGAAACTTGAACGTCACAAGAAAATTTGGGATTCAAATCAAAGCCATCGAAAATGGTTCCAAATAATATTTTCACGTCAATTTTAAATTAAATCTGTTAAACACATTATTATTTCATAAAACGATTGAAAACTTTTTAAAAAAGTTTTGATTTAATCAATTATTATTACCTTTTTAGCTGGTGCGATATTATCACTCATTTCTAATACGAACGGTAAACTACAACTTAATGCTCAAATATTTCGATATTGTAATAGTTCACAAATGTACTCTCTGTGTTTTGAGAGAATTCCCCTTTTCCGCGGCCTTGGCCATATGTATTTTTTTCTCATGCAACTTAATTAAGCTCTTTAAAATTTAAATAAAAAAAATATTTTTTATTTTTTATCACTCTTTATTTTTTACAAAGCACTTCTCGTGTTTAAGTCTAACTTAGAACTAACTAATTGTTGAGAAGCAAGAAGCATATATTTTAGTTTTCTGCTAACGTTTCATTAACGTAATTCATTTGTGGGAACTTAAAAATGAGTTTTGAATTGCAATAAAACAAATTCCGCAGATACCTGATGTCAGCATAAAAATGTTTTGCGCGTGTGAAAATATGTTGCGTTATGATTTTTTTTATTAAGGGATGGTATGCCATATCTTAACTCCTCCCCCTGTAAGATCAATCGTTCCGATTGTTAAAATGCTGGAAGATCATTAACGCTACAGAATCGTTGATGGATTCCTGTGAAGAGTGCTCTTCGCTAATAGAAACCTCTGGTTTGGTTTCTTTATTGACCTTTGTTATCACGTTAATATCCGAATTGGATTTTGTTCTACTTGTGTAGGTTATTAGGCAGACGCCTAATATCCCTTTGGTGGATATGAAGTTTATTTCATCGATATTATCAATTTGTAACTTCTTCATCATTTCCAAAGATAGAACCTCTTCAACTAATAATTTATTAGATGATAGCTGTAGCACAGCTGGAAGGGGTTTCAAAGATGATAGTTCCTTTGAAATAAAAGTTCTATTTTCGATAATAATTGTTTCGTTATGAAACAGAATAAGATATGTTCCAGACAAATTATACGTTTCATTTTCAGATATTTCCACAGTTCCGTTAAATTGATTCAGAAAAATAGTTCCCTGATAAAGTTCCTGTACAGAAGGTACGTGCTAATTATTTATAAAGGTACAATTGTGATTCTTGCTTTTCAATAAAGATGGTATACAATTTTATTCACTTATGTCTATTAAATGTTCAGTTTTACAAATACATAATTCATTAAATTTATTACAATCTTTTTCAATTTTAAAAATTTTATTCGTACATCTGATAATATTCTCTGAAATAATTTTTATAATTTTGTCATTCTGCTTTACAGGCTTAATCAATAATTCCTCACATTTTGTTTGATCAATGGCTGGCAAGTTAATTATGTAAATTAATGATGAATGATCAGTAGCTATCCTTATCGTAGCGAATCCTAACGCCTCTTCTAAATTACTATAAGGAAACTCTTCAAGATCCAAAAATTCTTCAGCCTCATTAATCTCTTTTTCCGAAAGTATAAACGAATTTATTACTCCCATTTTCCCCCATTGTAAAGCGTATTCTATATTCATTACCTCAGTTTTAATAATATCTATCATATTCCTAATCGAATCTTCCATTGTCCTTTGGACTTCTCCCAATGATTGGAGTGTTTTCAAAATTTTATTTGTATTACTGGTGACTAGGTTAACTCTTTCAACTGTGCTTTTATTAATTAATCTTTGTCTCTCGTTATTCATCAGTAGTCCGTTTATCTTGTCCACTACAATTTTGTGGTCTTCATGATCCGGTGAACCAACTATCCATTTCCAAGCGGTTCCTATAATGTCAATCGAACGTTTAGTTCTTTGTCGTAGTCTCTTTAACTGATGTTTAAGTTGGTCGATGTCATGAAGTAGGAATGGTAGTATTGTACTGTTCTTCAATATTTTGTCCTTTATTTCATTATTCAAATTGTCGACAGACCGTTCGTATTTGTCCAATTCCAAAACATGGATGAGTTTAAAATTTCCATTCTGTAGTCTTGCTTGTCCTTGATGGAGCGATATAAGTTGTATAGTTCGTATAGTCCAATATTTGAACTTCCGCTTTGGAAATTTCGAAAAGTACAAAAAGTGCCGTCAGAAGATTCATGTTCTGCAAAAAATAAACTATCTTTAATATTCAGGTTCCTAAATTATCCTTATGAATTATTATATCTCGAAACTTAATCTTTACTTTACTACCTAAGTCTTCCTTAATCTTTTGTTTCTTAAATCTTGGTAATAATTTATTCCTTTGTCCTATAATTTTTTCATATACGATGTCGCCCGGTTGATAGGTCTTCACCTGGCTAACATTATTTCTTAATAAAATTTTCTCTTGAGCTTTCTTCAATAATCCCTCTAAATTGTGTGGTACCTTATTAAAAAGAATATACGCCGGTTTACTCTGTGTCACCGAATGGATTGTTTGGTTATATTTCTGAGCCGCCCTATAGAAAATTTCCATATCATCTAATAAGTGAAATTCCTCCTTGATACATCTAGCTATCTCTATAACTGTAGAATGAACTCTTTCGACCTGACCATTGGTTGTGCTATGACGTGGTGTACAGTAATATAATTGAATTCCTAATCGTTGCATAAGAGATTTAAATTGAACAGTTAAAAAACCTGGTTCGTTATCGAGCGTAATCTTCCTCGCGTTTGGGAAACCTTGTAATACATTCAACACTTTTTCTCCTAGGTTAGTCTTATCCTCAATATACTTCATGACTAAAAATTTGGAATAAGCATCGATGCAAGTTATGAACTTTAAACCTTCACCATAAAAAATATCTATGTTCAAATATTCCCCCTCCTTGTTGGGAATCGGAGCCTCTCCGATTGGTACTTTTTGGGGATGTCGATTATATTTACTCCTATTGCAGATATCACAATGTCTAATGTATTCCTTAAAGTTATCTGTCATTTTTGGCCAATAGTACTGCTTATATACCTGCTTGTAATTTTCTCTTCGATGAGCTCGGGAATGAGTATTCTGTATAATGTTCTGTTGGTCATCAATATTTATAATATCTATGGGAAATATTTTAGTGTATACAAATTTATTCGTAAAAACATCTTTTACAGTCTCTTTAAAATCATAAAGATCCTCCTGCGTGCAATGTACTGCAGTAACCAAATTCGGCTGAATAAATTCCAGAAGGATGGTCTTGAGATTTGCTCTAGTGACATATTCTATAATATGTCTAGTTCTTCCAAAATTTACTACCATTTCATGTATCGTAAATCTAGCTTTACTCAGCAATATTTGTTGTTTGAATTCATTGAGAGGTTTAGAGATTTCGGGAATGTTAAAGTTATCACTACTTTCAGCGGAATGCTGAGTATCACGCAAAGACTCCTCGTCCGAAATGTTGTTCAGGTATTGACGCGAAAGAGCATCAGCTACCACGTTGGTAAATAAATCATCTTTGGTGAAAATTCCTCTATAAAAGAGCGCCATCTTTTAATTTTCGCATTGGGGTTTCGTGTAGAAAGCGCAAATGTCAAAGGTTGATGATCCGTATGAATCTCAAGACTCGAATTGCCATATAAATAATTCCTCAAATTTTTCAATGCCCAAACAATGGCGTAAAGTTCCTTTTCATTAGTGGCGTAATTTTGTTCAGTCGAGCTTAATGTCCTCGATATAAATGAGATAGGTTTGCCCTCTTGACTGAGAACAGTGCCCACTGCTTCATTGGAGGCATCAGTAGTAAGTACAAATTTCTTATCAAAATCTGGTTGGACTAGTTCAATTTGTTGGGATAACAATTTCTTTTGTTTCTCAAAAGTAAGAACACCGTGTTCATCTATATTTATCTCTATTTTCTTTGACATATGTTGTGATACCTTTCCATTATCCCCTTACAAATGTTTTGTAAGTGGTTTGGCTATTTTTGCGTAATCTTTTATAAACTTCCGATAATATCCTATCATTCCAAGGAAGCTCCGAAGTTGTCTTAAAGTTCTGGGCAAAGGATAGTTACGTATGGTTTCAACTGTTCTTGGGTCAGTTTTAATTACGTTGTAAGCTACCACGTAGCCCAAAAATTCGACTTCTTTCTCGTAAAATTTAGATTTTCCAACGAAATCTTCATATTGGATTCCCTAAGTTTATCAATAATTAGTTTCATATGTTCATAATGTTCTTTTAATATTCTCGAATAGACAATTATATCATCTATATAAACATGACATATTTTTCCTATATATTCGCGTAAAATATAATTAATAGCTCGTTGGAAAATACTCGGACTGTTTTTAAGGCCGATGGGTAATCTAATAAATTCATATTTTCCGTTGTTGACGGAAAACGCGGTTTTCTCAACGTCCTGTTCTTTCATGAGAATCTGGTGGAATCCAGATTCCAAATCTATTGTAGAAAAATACTTTGCCGTTCCTAGATTGGATAATATCACATTGCAATCAGGAATTGGATATTTATCAGATATTGTTTGTTCATTTAGTTTTTTGTAATCGATAACCATACGCATTTTTGGCGTACCGTTATCATTCGTTCCCTTTTTCGGAACAACCCATATGGGGGAGTTGTAAGGGCTTTTGCTCGGACGGATTATCTGGTCCTCTAATAATCGTTTCACCTCACTGTTTACGAAGTTATTCGCAGAAAGTGGATAAGGATATTGCTTGCTCCATATAGGCGCTTCGGCAATTGTTCGAATTTCTGCTTTAATATCCGTCCTAAAAGGTAAATTCATATTTATATTCGAATGTAATTCTTCTATATTTTCGATAATGTTTTTTCTCAATGATCCTTCATTTTCATTACTCAAATCAACAACTTCCTCATTGTTCATTTTATTCAAAGCATTTTCTTTAAAATGCTCATTATTCTCATTATTCTCATCACTTTCTAATATTTTCTTACTGCCACAAATTGAATCTTTTGACTCAAAATTTACAATTTTCTCGCAGTATTTTCCGCAATTTTCACTCTTTAAAATTTAAAATTATGTTGGCTTTCCTCATAAAATTATAACCTATAAGGATGTCCGTTTCCAGATTCGGTATTTCATAAAATCGTTCCGTAAATCCAAAGATACTTGCTTCATAAAAGTCTTCAATGATGGTAAAACCATTAATGGTTCTCACCCTCTTCTTAATAACTAGTTCCTTTCTGTTCGTGAGAACTCCAGGACTACAATAGCAGCTTGTAGCACCGCTATCAATTAGAGTTCTAAATCTTCCTCCTGTTGATGCTGTCCTAATGATGTAGGGCAGCCCGGTTCTTGTTCTAAAAAAGATTCCTCGTTAATGTTATTAATCCTCTGGGTCTTATTTTGAGGCTGGTGGCTTACTTGGCCACTGCTATTAAATTGACGTTTTATACCACGTTGAAAATTATTGTGAAATCGTCTTGGTTGGAAGCGCTGAAAATTATTATTATTATTATTGAAGGGTCTTCCCTGTCCAAAATTACCATTATTGTTATTATTAAAATTTTATTGCGGTTTAGCTACTACATTCAACGAACTACAAGTTCCATTGGCTCCGGTTTTCGTTCCAACTGGCGATTATCAACTTAATTAAAATACTGGTCCCTCTGACCACGATTGGGAAAACGTAGAGTGTTTTGACCTCTGTTATTATGATTAAAATTTGGTTTGTTAAAATGAAGTGCGAAATTGGCACGAACTTTGTTAGTCTCCAGCTCCTGAGCCTTAGCCAGCGTATCTGGTAAGCTATTTGGAGCAACGGAGAACAAAATGTCGGCTAACGGGGGATTTAGTCCCGTCATAAATACCCTAAGTGCGTATTGTCTGTTTCTAGCATTTAACTCCTTAGTCAAGGCGGAATTCGTTCCGGGGGTCATAATTGTTTTGTTAATCAAATCCGTTAACTTCTTATTCACCTCATTGTAGTAACTCATTATAGATATGGATCCTTGTCGCATCACGCTCAGTTCCTGCTCGATCAGATGCGAGGGCCTTTTGTCGGCGTACGCGAAATCTAGACGGCTAATAATAGCGTCGAAGTTAAGGACAGTCCCGTGATTGGTTAGCGTGTCGTTCGCGTCCGTCAGTAATCTTATTTCGGAGTATCGTTAAAGCTGAATAATACCGTTTACTACCCCTCACATACAGGTTCATAGAGTGTGTAGCGGCCTCACGCCAGCTAATGTAAGAGTGTTTGCCGTCAAAAGTTGGCATCGATTTGATGATATCTAACGGTTCATCACATCGTATTGTTATGTTTATCTTTTCCTCCTCAAACTCACCTACTGTGTCGCCTATAGTTAATTTGACTAAATCCCTACTCAATTCCTCTATTTTGGCTAAAAGTGGTCCTGTCTGGGCTTCTACTAAAGCCTCAACCTGGTCTGCAGTTGCCATTTTATTTATTATATTAGTGCCTAGAGACCCGAACAAATGCGATAAATTATCAATATCAGAATCCAGATTGGATAGGTTTTATATTTTTGCTTATAACACAAAGACAGAATGATTTAAGATTTAGGTAACATAAATTTATTTCAGGTAATATTAATTCAGGAATTCAACCATAAAATATTTTCAAAAAATTTTTATCTTAATTGTTGTTTAGACAAAATGTACTTTTCACAAAACTTTTTAATACAACTAGTAAAAACAGATACAATAATAATAAAAAAATCTTACATAAATATCTGGAACCTCCTGTGATAGCTATTGTTGTTCTTGTTATTGTTGTCACTGTTGATTGCTTTATGGCTGACCCGGATTCCCTAATCGTTCCGGGGTGTTGCTGCCTTGGAGTGGGCAGTTTTTATATTCCAATAGTTGACAATCTTAATGCTTACTTATTTTCGCCAAATTCCAAACGTATCTGTTTGTTAGCTGCTGTTTTTTTTTTTTTTTTTAATATTATAGTTGTTAGATTAACTAAACAATTTTTCTAAAATGTTCGTTTCACATAAAGTTTATTTTTATATTTTGAGTCACTTGGTTTGTTTTATAAAAAATGTTATAGTGGTTAGATTATTCAAACATTCTTTAAGAATTTTTTTTTTTTTAAATGAATAAGGTTAAGTTTTTTTTTTTATTAAAAATGTTTATTATTTCCCTTTTTTCCGATTTTTTTGCTTTTTGTTATTCTTTTGCTCTTTTCTCCTTTAATTAGGATACCTGATTTTTTGTTGGCAGATACGCTATCGAGTCCTTACTTTGCCTTTTCAGAATTTATTATACCCTCCACTCCAGTGTGCAGAGGGTATATATAAGTTTGTCATTTCATTTGTAATAATTAGAAAAAAAATTTTGGACTCCATAAAACATATATATTTGTGATCCTTATAACAACGGGAGTTGATATAGCGATGTCCGTCTGTCCGTCTGTCCGTCTGTGGAAATCACGATGACGGCATCAATCGGGCAGCTAGGGTGCTCGTTGACATAAAAAATGATTCACTGACATCCTGAAAAGTTTGCTGTTTAGAATCGTACAAATCGGTCGATTAAGGCCCGAGATTTGAATGAAGAACTAAAAAAAGTCTTGAAAAAATACAATTTTCTATGTTGTTCTTGTCACGATCACGCCCTCAATAGTGCAGCTACAGTGATTATTTTTAGTGAGAATGATTCACCAAATTCATGAGAAGATTCCTATTTAAAAAATCATTAAAATCGGTGGAACAGGTCCAGGGAAATCTCTGAAAAATAAAAAAAAAAAATGAAAAATATGATGTTTCTATATTGTTCTTGTTGTTATTCTAAATGTTGTGTTGTTGTCATAGCTGATTTTTGTTGTTTTTGTGGTCGTTGTGGTATTAATATAATAAAAACTAACCCCTTGTACATTTTTTTATTAACTCTGGTAGAAAATTTTAAAAGTTTCCATTGTTTTGGCATCACTAAAAATATTTGTTAGATCATTTCTGTTATTACCACGAGCCTGATTGCAAAATTTCAGATCGAATGGGTCACGGGAAAGGGAGTAAAAATTCACCAGCATCTAAAGCAAATAATGCTAAAATACTTAGTTGTTAATAAAAAAAAAACAATGTAAATTTAGCAAAAAAAAATTTTATGTATAAATTTATTTAAAGAGAAAAACACAAAAATACTGTTTGATATTGTATTTTTTGTGTGTAATATTTACATATATACATATATTTATATATATACATACATGAACATATTAAATAATACAAATAATATACATATATTATATACATGTATATCCATAACAACTGCATGTTAGAAATAAATCGGTATATTATTTTATTTACATAAAATTCTGCAATATTTTGTTGTGGGGAAAATACATTTCTTTTACATTAAAAGAGTGTCACTTCATTTTGCTCAGCGTGACTATGCCACAGTAGATGGCGCCACAATTTTTGTTTGTTCTAATTAGCTTTGCAATAGTTATTTCTATTTTAACATGAATGTTAATATTTTCAACTGGATATCATACAGAACAATGTTAAGAGTATACACGGGCTGGTCTTTAATTTCATACGTATTTTCATTATTCTTTTACAAATATGAACATAAGTTTGGCATATTAACTTTTTGTTGTCTTTACAAAATAGAGTTACCGAGTTCATCAATGAGTTTTTTGCTTTCAAAACAGTTCTACATAGTTATATAGAATTATTATTCTGCTTTACCTACAAAATATCTGATTGCGATTACATCTAATTTTTAAAAATTGTTTATAATTACTAAAGCATTATTATTCACATAAATACAAAATTGCACTTTTTAAATTTTCCATTCAAATTTAAGAAAATATCAATTCTAAAAACTAGAATTAAAAATTTCCAATTATAAATTACAATTAATTGAATTTCAGAAAATCATATCAAAACGTCGGAAATTATAATTTTAAATTTAGAAGACATAAATTGCATCTTTATTCGTTAAACACAAATTGAAATTCCAAAAAAAAAAAACACCAAATACCTGTGTTTACATTTAAAAAATTTTTACATTTAAAAAAATATTGACATTCAGGAGAAATTAATAGCTTTTCAGTACCGCGATTCAGTAAGTTCTTTTAACGATAGTCGAATCGTTAAAAAAAAGAAAATAGCAAAATTATCAGTAAAATTTTTAAACGATATTCGCTATTGTTAAAGTCAGCTGTTGTTGTTATCTAAACGACAACCATTTTTGTGTTGTTTATTCAATCGATAAAAACTTAAATTTTTAGGTTGAAATGTCGTCATACATAAATAAAAATCATAAAATAGTGAAAATATTTTGCTTTAATTAAAAAACTTTTTTATATAAATAAAAAAATTAAATAACATATTCAATTCATTATTTCATTTTCAAATAAATACACAGAAATATTAGTAAAAAAATAAAGATATTAAACATAAACATAAAATCATCCTGTCAAACACGAAGTAATTTGTTTTTTTCCATTCTTCTTTGTGTTTTTCGCTTATTTTGACAGAGATGCCACTCGTTTACAATTTAAATAAATAGAAAAATAGATTTGTCGACTGTCGTTAAGATGTATGTACTTAGTGAATCACTTAATCCTTAGTGCAAACAACAATAGCTGTCGATATATTTTGCGATTGTCGGATCGTTGAAATTTACAGAATCATACTACAGAAAACATTAATTTTAATTCAATGAATTTTAGAAAACGTCAAATGATATTTAAGAATTGCGAACATAAAAACTGTTACATAAATAAACGCAATTTAATGAGAATGAATGAATTTTAGAAAACGTCAAATGATATTTAAGAATTGCGAACATAAAAACTGTTACATAAATAAACGCAATTTAATGAGAATGTTATTTATATAGAAATTTTCACAATTTTTTTGGATGAAAATTTGAAGTTTTTCTGAAAATAAAGATAACAAATTATTTTATTTAAAGTGTTTGGGACATTTGGTTTTTTGCGTTTGGCATCCCTAATTTGAATATTTATTATTATAAATTTATTCTCTATGTTTTCGAAATATGGAAATCTTTTGATAAAAATGTTGAGAGAGCTTTTTTTTGGTTATTATTTGTTACTCCATCCGACCTACATGGCCGCAATGAAAAAATATTTCGCCAGTTAAAAGAAACTATACAGCCATCTCCAATTAGCACGATTTAATGCATATAGCCATCCTACACAACCATTACCTTTGCAAAGGAGGTTAGGGCGAGCTATTTAATTAGCAAAAACTAAATTAAAAGAGAAGTTATGTCATATAACCGGAAACGCATGTATATAGGTATATAACCAAAATGCATGCCGATCAGCAACCACGATGACAGAAAACCAAACACCGAAATAAATCCGAAATAATAGAAAAGACGAAAACCAACCCAAAGAATTTGCTGAAATAATTTGGTATTAAGTTTAACAAATTATTTAGTTTTTCATTTACATTTATTATCAAGACTCAAACCGAGGTGGAGGGTATCAAAGATTCGGCACAGCCGAATTTAACACTCTTACTTGTTTTTCGATAACGTATCCAGGTTGAATCCCCACTTAATTAAGTTCTTTGAAATTTAAATAAAAAAAATATTTTTTATTTTTTATCACTCTTTATTTTTTACAAAGCACTTCTCGTGTTTAAGTCTAACTTAGAACTAACTAATTGTTGAGAAGCAAGAAGCATATATTTTAGTTTTCTGCTAACGTTTCATTAACGTAATTCATTTGTGGGAACTTAAAAATGAGTTTTGAATTGCAATAAAACAAATTCCGCAGACACCTGATGTCAACATAAAAATGTTTTGCGCGTGTGAGAATATGTTGCGTTATGATTTTTTTTTATTAAGGGATGGTATGCCATATCTTAACTTGCATTTATTTATTGGATCTTCACATAGTGAACTAACAATAATTATTCAAATCTTAGAACTAACACTTAACTTATTAAATACGGCCAGTGCCAGAAAAAATTCGAAATAAATAAATATTCATCGGCTTAGATAACCTCAAACATTTATTATAAGATCTGCAGTCTCTCTCCTTCTTTGGCGTTGGTGGATGCGATTGTTGAGAAGGTCACGTGCTAACGGGTTAGGGTGAGTTTCTAGTTTTTTCAAGTAGCTTGAACAGTTTTTCGACTTTAACTAGGGGTACATTTAATTCTGTATGCAATAGTGAGTTTCTCACATACCATGGGGGCGCGGGTAATCAACTTTAGGATCTTATTTTGGCATCTTTGTATTTTCTCTATTAGAAGCTGTATACCGTAGCTCCAAATGGGTTTCATGATTGAATTATATATCAATATTATCAATATCAATTAGCCACGTAAGTTGAACTAATGTTAATTTTATTTGTGTTAATTTTGATTCTATGTGTTTGTTTCAAGTAAGGCGGCGGTCAAGATGAAGTCCCAAATATTTTACATCAAAATGTTGCGGTATTTGCTGATTGTTTATTCGGATTTGAGGGCATGTTTTTCGTCTGAGCGTAAAAGTAACGTGAATACATTTTTGTTCATTTATTCTTATTTTCCACCTGTGTAAGATGCTGTTGAGGGGTCCTCGTGAATACTCAAAATTGCCGTGTCATCTGCAAAGGTTAAAGTAATCGTGTTTTCATTATTTGGCATGGCCGCTGTATAAAGGATGTATAGGAACGGGACCAGAATACTGCCCTGTGGAACACCAGCTTTTATATTCTGAGGGGGACTCTAAAGTTGCTCTCCTTTATTGAGAATTTCCTGTTATTTATGTAGCTTTCCATAAGTTTATTAACGTTGGGGACAGCAGCGTTTTAATTCTATAGAGTAGACCCTCGTGCCAAACCTTATTGAAAGCTTGCGAAACGTCAATAAAGAGAGCAGAGCAGTACCTTTTTTCTTCAAAGCCTTTTCTTATAGCGCTTATTAACCTATGGACTTGCTCAATGGTGCTGTGTCTTCGCCTAAATCCAAAATGATGTGGTGGGATGACGTTATTTTCATCTACAGCTACAGTAAGCTTATTTACTAGTATTTTCTCGAACAATTTTGACAGATTTGACAATAAACTTATTGGCCTGTACGAATCGACCTTTGTGTGATCTTTACCTGGCTTGGGTACCATGGTAATGATCGAAACCTATTATATTCTGAGGGATAATATTCAAGGCGTAATATAGCGTTATATATAAAAAGAATTATTGTCAATGCTATTCTGGGTAATTCCTAAAGCATTTTATTACCGATCCCGTCGATCCCCGATGCTGTTTTAGGGTTAAGATCAGAAATGGCCTTTTCAACCTCTCTAATCTCAAATCGAAGTGACACGGCACTGTGCTGGTTTATTACTGGTGGTAACTCATTTATTGAACTCGTAGTTATATTCGGAGTAAAAACTTTTTTCAAATGTTCTACAAATAGACTACCTTTTTCTATATCATTTCTAGCCCAGCCTGCATTTTGCATTCTTAATGTTGGTTGACATACAACGGGTCTTTTAAGATTTTTTGTAGCTCGCCATAGCAAGTAATCAGTTCTTGAAGTCGGATCTAATTTTTCGAGATATCTGTTTAATTTATCGTGTCACTGGGTTTCAAGTAACTTTCTTAAATTTGATGTACATGCTTTCAATTGTTGCTTAAGTTGTGGAGATCTGTACAGTTGCCACTCTCTTCGAATTCTTCTTTTTCATTAAATAGCCGCTCGACATCTACCGAGCAAGTTCTATACTGCCCTCTGTGTCTGGGGGTTTCGCAGCAAGTTGAGAAGATATTTTTAGGTTTTCAAAGTTAACCATAGCCAGGTCAATATCATCTGGTGTTATTAGTGGTAGCCTATCCGTACAATGGGTACTGAGAAACTTTCTATACTTTAACCAATCTATAATACTTGCTGGAGCTAAATTGGCATTCGGAGGCAAAATTTCTCGGGGGTTAGAAATAGTAACAACAACTGGTGTGTGATCTGATGAGAGTTCCAATGAGGATTCAGCATTTATAATTTCCTAACAATGTTCTTCGTTACTCCAAAATCGATTAGATCGGGAATCTTTTGTCTATCTGTCGGCCAGTATGTTGGTTCTCCGCTTGAGATAACATCTAGGCCCATATTAGAAATTGTGCCCAACAAAACACGGCCTTTCGGTGAGATTAAACGTGACCCCCAGAATGTATGTTTGCAATGTAATCGCCAGCAGCAATAAAACGAGGGCCAAGTGATTCAAAAATCTTTTGTATTGACTTTCCGTTATAGAAAATCTTGGTGGAGAGTATATTGATGAGATAACTAAATTGTTATCATATTCCTTAAAGCAGATTGTAGTAGCTTGAAGGTAATCTTCACAATGATCACGCATTATATGATGCCTCAGTCGAGAGTTAATAAGAATGGCTGAGCCACCACATGCTCTGCCTCTAGGATTTTTTGTATCATACAAAATATGTCCACGTAATGAGAATTGACTCCTAGAAGTCAAATGAGTTTCAGAGACAAGCAATACATCAATTTGCTTGTCTTTTAGGAAATGGGCGAGTTCTTCTTTATTTTGGCTTAAGCCGTTTGCGTTACAGTAACATATTTTTCAGTTCATGGTTTATTTAACAAAGCTTGCAATATCATAGATTGCATCTTCATCATCTATATATTGACATAAATTTTTCATGGTGTTATTATGGTAGAGAAGTACATATATTTCAACCAAGAATCACTACATATGAATTAATTTTTATAATGATATTAAAGTTTGACTTCAAGCATGATGTGCAGTAGCAAATACCCATTGTAAAGTACGGAATATGCAACAGTTTTTTCTCTTAATTTTAGGAGAGATTGATGGTAAAAATAACATCCTAAAGAAACTGCTGGTGGAACAAATATAAAAAATCTACTAAAAACAAAACAGAAAAATAGAGAACTTAAAATATAATACAAGAGATCAGAATTGAAAAATATATTTGTTTACTGTCTTTTATTGTTTTTAATATATTCAAAGATTGTTTTTTAATAATTATTAACTGTACCGAATAAAAATACTACTATGTTTGATGTTGGATTTCCCTAAAACACTTTGTACCAGGGGCCTTTTCTAATACTGGTAAGTGACAAAAAAGTATTTTATAGTTTTTATTTTTTCGAAAAAAATAAAAGATTAATTTTTATGGTGTTGAGAAAATATTGGAAACCTTTACCAGTTCTGTGATATAAGTCGTTAAGTTTAAAACTGTGATTTTTTTTATATTTATTTTGGTTATTTATTTTTATTAATTTATTTAATTTTATTAAATTGGTGTCGTGATGTCCAGTTTTTTATCTTTAAATTTATTAAATAATAATAACCTGACAATATAAGTTTGGATTAATCAAATTAATAATAAAAAAATTTTTATACACTCCTGATGAAGTTGAAAAACCGTCAACAAAACGTAGAGTGGAGATGAAATAAATTTTGTTTTAATTTATTTTATTTAAAACTTATAAGCTGACCATCATAGCCCAAAAGAAGTAACATAAACTCAAGATAACTGGTCATAAAACAATTTAATGAAAACTTTTTAGTTTCAATATGGGTATCCATAATTTTTATACCCTCCATACCAATGTGCAGAGGGTATATATAAGTTGTCATTCGGTTTGTAATCAATGGAAAAAAATCTGGATTCCATAAAATATACATATATGTATATTCGTAATCCTTATACCAAGCGGAGTTGATATAGTGATGTCGTTCTTTCCGTCTGTGGATATCACGATCACGCTCTCCCTGATCAGGTTGCTATTGTAAATTGTCAAATCGGTTTAGTAAACTTGAAAAAATATTATTTTTCTATGCTGCTCTTGTTATAGTTGGTCTTCAAAATGTTTATACCCTTCACACAACTGTGCAGAGGGTATATATCAGTTTGTCATATCGTTCTTTATCTTTATAACAACTCCAGTCGACATAGCGATTTCCATCTGTCAATCCGTCCATCTGTCTGTCTCTCTGTTGAAATCTCGTTCATTCATAAAAAACCTTTTACCTGGTTAAATAGTATTGTTTGTCATTATCGGGATCAGGTTAGTATTTAAAATGGGATAAATCGGGCATCATTGTGCCAACATATGACTTAAAATATGGAGACACCTCTAAAAAATGCTGAAAATTGAGAGTATTTGTTGTAATAATGTAGCATTAAGTTTATCAAATTGTGTACTTTTTCAAATATTTTGTGTACATTTGTTACAAAAAATGCAAATATTAAGGTAAACGTAAAACCTAGGTGGAGGGTATCAAAGATTCGACATAGCCGAATTTAACACTCTTGTTTTTCAAATAAAAATGACACATCTGGCAGCAATAGTTGTAAAAATGTCTGACTTTGAAACAGTTAATACATGATAAAAATGCTTATGTGCGAAAAAAGTATTTGTTATTGTATTTATGTACTATTGCATGAGCAACATAGTGCTAGTGATACAAGAACACACATAACACATAAGCTCATGTGTCCGAACGATTTAAAACTAAACAATAACAACAACATTAAAATATGCATCAAGCTGAAAAATTTTGGTAGTATTCTCCCTTCAGCTAACCACCACCATACATTGACTTTATTGTTGTTGTGGTTGACAATGTTCCCAAACCAATTTTGACATATTTCCCCATTTTAAAAGTTGATATAGCAGGATTCTTAATAGCTAAATAAATAAGATAAGATAAATAAGATATGTATTACTAATTTCTCAAAAAATAAACATCGTCATACAATTTTTATTCATAGTCCTCTTATATTCACTTGAACTTATCTTGAGACGGTCATCGCGATCGGTCACCCGATATGAACTTAAACAAATTTTCATACAAAAAATTTACTATTTGAATGAATTTCCCGAAATTTATCCGATTGGCCCAGTATCCGATTCTATACAATGATTAAACGTCATTGTGTAATGAAATATACGAGTAAATCATAATTTTCGGTGTAAATCCCAATAACTGGCAACACTAGCATTTGTTGCTTAACACACGCAATCAGTCCCACACAGCCAGCCAGCATTTGTGCGAAATTTTCTAACATTATTATATCTCAGTTACGTTCTAACAGAATCAACAGATAGATACACTCATGGCGCAGTGACAAAATAATGTATAAATCTTAAGAAAAGAGAATACAATTCATGTATACCTGTCAGTGAATGTGTGTTTGTTGGCAAACCTGTATCGATGTTATCAGTATAATGTTTCGTGCTGTTAATAGCTACGAGTTTTATTCGATTAATTTCGATGAATTCTTCGCATTCAGTCTTAAGTTTGATACGACTCGACAACGTTTGACGTTTGCTGTTCGTTCGGTTGTAACGTCTTTATCTCAAAAACGGGGTCGGTAGTCGATTGCTTCAACTTGACTGCTCACAACATAACTTTGTAGGTACAGGTCGGTCTCTTTCTGTTTGAGAACGCCTAACGTAGTCTTAGATTAAGTTTATTGTGCTAGCGGTGGCTGTTAATTACACAGTTATGCGTTTGTATTTTCAGTTCTTGTGATGCGCTATGTGGTTTGAATCGAATCGACTCGGGGATTGTAGTATAAACAAACAGCTGGCATACGAGTATCTGTTGATTCTAATCGTTAAGGTTAAATATGTATATGGTAAAAAGAAAGTGAAAAAAAATAAAAAAAAAATCGCACAAGTATAAAAATTGTCGTTCTACATACTCGTAGTACATACATAAATACCAAAATAACAAACTTTGAAGTTCTAGTACAGCGCGTAATAATATTTTTACGATTTTTATAAATAAAATCGACGTCATTAAACAATAAATAAAAGAAAATAAAAAAATTAAAGTCGCACAAAAACAAAAATATAACCCACAAAAATATTAAACCTCCCAACGACTCCATATTAAGTAGGTATACACATAAAAGTACATACCTTTCTGTGAATATGTACATCCATATATACATATGTAAATAAGTACGTATCATCAATTTAAACAAAAATGCTTGAAATACATATAAACATACTAAGTAGGTTGTTGTTTAATTATTGAGCCTGGTCATTTCATTGAACTGCCAAATTTCATGACATTTGCATTAGCAAGTATATTAACAATCTTAAATCTGTTTATTTTATTAAAATCTCAGTTAACAATGAGTCGATCAATAAAAATTTATATGCCACCTTAATGCAATTGTAAAAAAATTAACAATTACCCATGGTGAAAAACAACAGACCACCATCTCCATTGTCAGTAGCTGAATCCATGATAAGTATGTTTCTCGGTATATTTCAAGGTTGGAAACGATACCAATACCGGTAAATAACAATTTTTTAGTACGTTCATCGATACCTAAAGCTTTATTCATAATTTAATTTTATCGGTATTAATTATGAGTATGTAAGGGGAGTCAATATCCTCAATTGGAGGAAAGAGAATGCCAGAACAAATCCAGAATAATAGAATATGAAATTTCTAAAGTACTTCTGGGTGTACCAGCTACATATATAAGTGCGGATAGATTGTTCGCAATGATGAAATTTATCATGAACCCAAGCCGAAATATGTTAAATGATCCCGTTTAAAGTTGTAATACGATCTAGCGAAGATTTGTTGTAAGATATATCAAAAAGACAAAGATGAAAACTACTAGAATTATTGCAAAATATTGCACTTCTAGCAGTTTTATCTCTTGTCTAAATCTAAGTCTTGTTTAAGAAAATTAAAAATATATAAAAATAGCTAAACACAGAATTATGTTCATTTAAATTGTAAAATAACTTTAAATTATTAAGGGTTTTCACTCTTGGTGTTATATTTACAACCCTGTTATAGTTACAACGATTTTATACTACAAAGCGTGAATGTCTTTTCCATGTATGTATATTGTATTGTGTATTGTAAATTAATGAACCAGCTGATTTTTGTTTTGTTTTCAGTCAATTTGAAAACTAAAAATATCAAAAAGCATTTGAAGATTAGAAAAATGCCAAATATGCTGAATTTGCCATCGATCCATATTTATTATTTATTTATTTATTATTTTGATCCATTTTTTTATTATTTATTTAATAGTGACAACAAAATGAAAAATAAAATTAAACAATTGTTTTGGTAGCTCAACGATCTGCTGTTTTAGTCTTGTAAATGTTTAGTCTTGTTAATGTTCTATACATTTTATCCTTGTACTTTAACCACAGCGTAGAAAATTTTCATTTCATACATTTTGTTGTTGCGGTGTTGTAAATATTAGCACTTTTACTATATCTAAAACATTTACAGGGGTTACAAGGGTACTTTACTACCAAGAGTGAAAACACTTATTTAAATCTGTTTGTTCGTACTAAATGGCTCGCAAACCAAGCTCGTAGTAACCAAAAAAAACCGTAAAATATATCACTGTTCCAGTAAAAATGGCAAAATTGTTGTTTGTTTGGTGAAGAATGACACTTTCCGGGAAATTTTTGCTTTCAAATTGTTTTTAGTAATCATTTTTATATTAAATTTTGTATTTAATATATACTATATATATTATTTTACACGACGCAATATAAATCTCGCAATGTGCCTCTTTCTCTTAAGCTCTTGTATTTTTTCCGCTACTTATGGCATTTATCCTTGCGCTTTCTGGAGTATAAATGGCATTTAATTCCTCAATTGAGATGAAAATGATATTAGTAAGAAAATAAACTTACATATTGCTTTATAAAAAATTTCGAAGTAAAAAATACTGTATACTCTTTATTCGCATAGTTCTTTATATGGGTTTCAACGTACTAAAACTTAAGCAAATAATACTTGGTCGCATAATTTTTAGAAATATTGTCGTACATATGTATATTCATGGAAGAGCCGATCTATGAAATTCAGCTTGGCACATTATGGAAAAGTTATTTCAAAACAATAAAAGTTATCAGCAATGTGGGACTCTGTTTTAAATCACATAACTGTACATGTAAACATATAATCATTAACCCTCAACTTACGCATCCGAAATATAAGAAGCGAGTAATCACAGAAAGAACTTTCTAAGCAGGTGGTCTTAAAAAGATCATTTAATCTTGTTTGAATCAATCACGCTCATTATAAGAAATTGGTACAAACGAGTATTGTTCCTAAAAATTTATATTCACAGTAAGGCTCGATAATTAGCAAACAACCCATGATTATTTATACCTTATTCCTGTATTCAGCTTCTTTTCATTGTGTGTATTTAAGTAATTCATAATAATAAATGTCTTGTGTTATTGTTGTTACTCTCCGTGCTATCGTCTATATGAATTCATTTAAAATAAAAATACAAAAATATAAATTGTGTTAATTTAATGAAATAAAATAGAAAAAGAGAATATTAAATTAAGTACAAAGAGGGCGACCAAAAAATAGCTGCAGCACATAATCATACAACAAATCAAGTTGTCCTCTACTTCATTGATGTTACATG
Organism: Cordilura impudica; assembly: GCA_963682025.1. Taxonomy (NCBI): domain Eukaryota; kingdom Metazoa; phylum Arthropoda; class Insecta; order Diptera; family Scathophagidae; genus Cordilura; species Cordilura impudica. The sequence goes on from OY821521.1 coordinate 111,591,801, forward strand.
CCAAACATCACAAACACAATATGTACAATCTTATAATTTAATTTAATATTATTTTATAATAGTTTTTGCAGAGTTAAATAAAAATGTTTAAGTGAATAACAAAGACAATATCATGTTAAATATTTGAAATATATAAAAAATTTACTATTTACTTAAATAATTCGAGCGACACACCACATTTATTACAAAAATAACTTACTGCAAAAATATTATTGGGAACCCAGCGGATCAAAAACATAACACAAGGTAGGAAAGTCAAACAAAATATTAACGGTCTACTACACTTTATGGAAGAGCTTATAACTGGACTCTGCCTGGACACTTAATGAATAAATAGCTTAACGAAATCTTGGTTGCCTTAATAAAAATCTACCAGTAGTCTCAAAAAGTTGTGCAATTTAAAAAAGGAAAAATTTAAAACGTATTACTTCTGACATACAGTGAGTGACAATACAATGGAAACTTTTAACTTGAACGGTCAATACCAAAAAAATTGGATCATAATATTAAAAACTTATTAACTTAAAAATTTGTTTTATTTTTTTTAAAAAAATATTAAGGGCTTATCTTTAGAAAAAATAAAACTTGAAAGTATTCATTTGCATGCTGTTGACAAATCAATGGAAACCTTTACTATACAATAATTGAAAACTTTCCCTCTATTCTTGGTTCCAATATTTTGTTGGGTACCCATTATTTATTTTTATGGTACTGCTTCATAACACCAACACCCAGGCACGGAGACAATTAAATTGTTGATGATATCTATAGAAATTTTATCCCACTCTGAATTTGCTGCCTCTATTAGATCTGTCTTGTTTGTGTAATTTCGTGGCCGTATTTTTCGATCCGATAGAATTTCTATGGGATTGAGGTCTGGTGATTGGGCTGGAAATTCCAAAACACTTATTGCATAAGGTTGTAGCCTTTCGATTAGAACTTTAGAGGTGTGTTTTGAGTCATTCCGGGCCAGGGGCATATTTTGGGTCTAGTCTTTTTTCCTTTGGTCGTCGAACAAACGTTCTTTCATGATTACCTCTTAAATTAAACTTTGACGCATCTGAAATGAGAACAGTATTCTAATTCCGTTTTGATCAGTTCATGTGTTCTTTAGCAAAATTTATGTGAGCCAGACGATTTTTCTCTGATATCAGTGGTTTCTTCACAGAACGACAACAACCACATTTTTTGTTTCAGATTGTTGATGTCCTCTTTTGCTACTAAATTGTGCTGTCTTTGACTCGTTTTAATTTTTGAAATTATGGATTCTTTCATAGAATATTTCTCACAAATTTTCTTTTGCTGAAGACCACCAGTAAAATCATTTATTATTCTGCCATTATTTTATAATAATTAATTATAAGATTAAAACATTTAAAAATACAGTTGTATTTAAAAAAACAGTTGAAATTTAAATAACGGTTATGATTTTGTACATTTTCTTCCATACCATCTTCTATTTTTATTGTTTTAATCAACTACGGTAAAAGTTTACATTGTTTTGTCATCACTAAAAAATTGTTTTTTTTTTTGTAACAAATTTATTATCGTTCGACAGAGAACACTCCAAACAGTAATTTCGCAAAAAAGATACAATTTTAGGACTTAAATTACTAAAAAACGAAATTGCCAAATTTAGAATTATGTAAAAGTTTCCAATGTATTGTCTCCTACTGTGGAACAATGTCCAAAATTAAAATAAATTCTTTATACCCACGAATTTTACTGTATCCTACATCAGATGAATTATACCTCACCTCATTAGCGAATCATTCAGTATAAGGTCGTTCTCGTTTTTTCTTTTTAAATATGATTTAAATTGAATAATCTAAATGAAATTTACTCTATTCATTAATTTAGCATTATTTTTTCGCAATCCTGGGAAATCCAGAACCTTTTTTGTATTTTGTTTGAAATTTTTTTTTTACTTAGGGCAAAGAAAAAGTTTGAGGCTACCTAAAATCATATTTTTCTTATACGGTTTTATTAAAAATGTTCTTGTAATGTTAGAAAATTTTAAATGGAATACTCATTGTTTAGATTCCCATTAGTTTAGTCAAAAGTATGTAAACTCATTTCCTGCCACTACTTTAGAAACGTTGCAATTTTAAAACTATTACCGTTTGCTTCTGTTGGCCCCATTGAGGTAATTTGAAAGTTAAAGAATTTTCCGAAAATAGAAAATTCGAAAAATATAAGAAAATCTCTATATTTATATTAAAAATATATATATTACTAAGTGTTGATGTTTATTGCAATTTTAAATTATAAATATGGTATTTATTCGATTTTTCGAACACTTGCATTAGGTCTGTCAAACAGAAAAAAACTTCACCATATTGCCAGGAATAATATCGCTCCTTACAATTTGCAACTTTGGCTTCAAAATGGCACAACATTGTTTTCTTTAAATGTCTACAATGATTTCTAGATAAATGAAGTGCCTCCTTTTGTAGTTTTTCCGTTAAAAATATTCAAAATTGTTATTCGAAAAATCGAACTTTTCAACTGTTTTGTTTTTTACCAAACAAACTATCTACTGCTTATGGTTACTGATTAGTGTGGGTGAATCAACCCGAAACAGCTATATGAAATATGATATGATTAAAGATAAATTTTATGAAGCAAATGTGTTATTTTTTTTTTTTACTTTAATTAAGCATTTAATATTGAGCATGAATAATTTATAATTCAATGATTAGTTAATAAATATCGAAAATAAATTTTTTTTATATATTTGAAAAACTGTATAATTCTCAGGTTTTTTTTGCCCCACGCACAGTGGCTGAAAATCGTTTTTCATTGGCCAAAATTCTGTAACTTTTGAACCGATCAAAATTTCATGAATATTGATTGAGTACTTTTTATGGAATTCTAGTTCAAAGTTGAACTTTATTTTTTTATTTATTAAAAAAATGTCACATTTGGATTTTAATACTAATTATAAGCATTTTTTGTAATAATGGGATTTTTTTTTATAATGTTTACACTGAACAAATTTTTACGCAAAAAAAAATTAGTTTTGCTGTTAAATTTGCAAATTTGTTTACACTCAAAGAAAACTTATACTTAAAAAGATGTTAGTAATATTATCTAAAAGTCTTGCTATTACTATAGAAATTTTTATAATTTTTTGCTGTTAAGTTTGTTAATTTTAGCACAATAAATCTGCTGAACATAAGCGCAATGATTCTGATTTTGGTATGAAAATAAGGGTTTTTATTTTTTGAATCTTTCTTACTTATCAAAACATTTCATACATATGTGGTGAATTCAAATTTGATTGGCCTACAGTATTTCGTATTTTGTTTGCGTTGTACTAGTCGAAGGCTCTGAATCTTCCAAAATCTTTTTCAATCGCAATGGTACAAATGATACCATGAACATATCTGAGTCCGAAATATTTTCACATACTACTTGTTTGTATTGTTTTTGTCCCGAAGAACCATAACATCCCCATTTACAAAAAAGAATTAACTTTGTGTTTTCATATTTCTTTAACTCATTTCCTTTTATTGATTGTAGCAAACGTTCGGCTGTGTGATCAAGTAGAGATTGTAGTTGTACCTCTGCCGAAATTGGTGTGATTGTAATAGTGTCCTTGGATGGCAAACAGTCCATTTTAGCAGCGGTTATGTAATGATATGTTGGATACATATTTGAGCATTTTTCAATCGCACGCAATCTGAGCTGAATAAATTGCTGTTTTGTTAATTTCAAATAAAGAAATAATGCTAATGCGTCCTCATTTGTGAACTGCTTTGCATTGCTCAGAGTTGGTATACTTTTATGAATCCGTTTTGTTCCCATTGGACTAGCTTTAACAACTTTTATTTTTTGAATCTTTCTTACTTATCAAAACATTTCATACATATGTGGTGAATTCAAATTTGATTGGCCTACAGTATTTCGTATTTTGTTTGCGTTGTACTAGTCGAAGGCTCTGAATCTTCCAAAATCTTTTTCAATCGCAATGGTACAAATGATACCATGAACATATCTGAGTCCGAAATATTTTCACATACTACTTGTTTGTATTGTTTTTGTCCCGAAGAACCATAACATCCCCATTTACAAAAAAGAATTAACTTTGTGTTTTCATATTTCTTTAACTCATTTCCTTTTATTGATTGTAGCAAACGTTCGGCTGTGTGATCAAGTAGAGATTCTAGTTGTACCTCTGCCCAAACAGGTGTGATTGTAGTAGTGTCCTTTGATGGAAAACAGTCCATTTTAGCAGCGGTTATGTAATGATATGCTGGATACATATTTGAGCATTTTTCAATCGCACGCAATCTGAGCTGAATAAATTGCTGTTTTGTTAATTTCAAATACAGAAATAATGCTAATGCGTCCTCATTTGTGAACTGCTTTGCATCGCTCAGAGTTGGTATACTTTTATGAATCCGTTTTGTTCCCATTGGACTAGCTTTAACAACTTTTGCAATGATATCCACTTTTGTCAATTGTTTCTGTGATCGTAATTGATGCAGGAAAGATTCCTTTAGATGTTTACATCCAATTTCATCGTTAACATCTTTAAGTTTCCGCCTCTTAGATCTATCGCTAATTGAAAAATTTACATATGACTTTACACATGGATTTTACATAAGCAATGTTTGAAAGGGTTCACACCATGTGTACAAATTGTATGTGCTAAAAACATAAGAAAAACACAAGCAAAGCACATAGTATGAACGCAGCATAACCAGTTTGTACTTTTTATATAAAACTTTTGTTTACTGTAGCTTACTTGTTTTGTTAGTGCGTTGACGAAATTAGATAATTGCTTTTGTATTTCAGTGCTACACGAACTTTAATTTTATTTTAACGTAACTATGAACATCTTCTAAACTACTCTTCGGCCAGTTCTTAATAACTGAAACTCTCCATATTTTTCTGAATATTTTTATTTGCGATAGTTATTGCTGAAATATATTATAGCAATTGCGTTTTTATTCAAATGTCACTTTCTTATAAGCTATCATATGTTTCTAGGTAAAATAAAATTGTAAGAAAATGGCGCTAGTGCATTACTAGGTAAAATAATATATTAAAAAACCCACTATACAAATGAATTACCTCTGTGTGTTTTCTTTATTACTTGCATTAGTGCAATGCTAGGTAAATAAAAAGGTATAAAAAAGGTATGATAATAAAAATACCCATGTTAGAAATGAATTACATCCTCTGTGTATTGACATTCTTACTGACAAATATATCAAAAGGGTGGTGTATTTTGTAAGCAGATATCATTCCTTGCGATAGAACAAATAATGACTATAAAAAATTCGTAAAGCATATATTTAACACACCATTGTATACTTATAGGGCTGTTTAAATTGCCGTAATTTGAAATTTTTCTGAGTAATTTGATTAAAATGAAAAAAGTGTTTTAACCACGGATCGTCACGGGTGGTATACGTTTCTTGTTCCCTTTTGCTCCTAAAGACTACAATCCTACCAACCTTGTAAAAAGGACCGCAGGTCATTAACGACGATAACTTGAGAGTAGTAACCACTTATTTTTGATAAAGAAACAAAAAAAAAAAAAAATCAAAATAAGTACAATATAAAAAGTCAAAATAAGTACAATATATCTATAATATTAAAGGATAGGCGATTTCTTGTGACCGATGTTTTGTTCTACCGGTTTATTCCGATTTTGACCAAACATATATTTTTTGAAAGGTATTTCTTTTTAGCCGTTTTGCAGATTTGCAGATTTATTTTTAGATTTTTTAATTTTTTCCTTTATTTTGAGTAAATTGCATTCAAAGTTGCTATTAACATATAGCATTCGTGTGTTAGGTTATAAATTAATACATTTCTTACCATATATTTTTTTAGTCATCCGAGTCATTCTTCAAAACGGATTTTTTTTGGAAAAATATATAAGGTATGTATTTCGACTAACACGAAAAACATTTGGCTGATCCACAAAGTGTTGTATTTTTCGCATTTGTCGTATGTCGTACAATTTTACAACAGTTGTAAAAACGTATTTTTTTATACATACGTATGTATGTGCATTAGGGTGGCTCTTAATAAAAAAGTGTTCAAACTTTCAGCCTCACCCCCTTGAAATATGCGAATAGCAAAAAAACTGAGAAATACAATGTTTTGTATCAATGAAAAAAAATTAGAGGTGCCTCAACGCGACTGAAAATTTCAAGTGGGGAAAATATGATTTTTTTTTAGATTTTACGAAAATTTCGTTCTATAGTTTAATTTTTTCGACAAGTTGTTATATGAATCGATATCAGTATATAACTTCAAAATCGAATAAAACTCGCCAAGAAATAACAAATGACCCTGACCACTTCTGTGCCAAAACTCTAGGTCATGAAATATGATGAACATTTTTTCAACATTAACAAATTGATTAAATCCATAAATATGTTTTGGTCTCTATACCTATAAGTACTCAGATATGAAGTATTGTTTAATTAACATGTTGTTAACATATTGCGAAATGAGACCAAAGATGTAAAATTTTTTTGATAAAATTTTGAAAATTCCTTTTTTAAGTTTTAAAAAATTTTCTTAAACAAAATTTGAAAAAATGTTAAACATATCTTAGAGATTAACTGTGTGAGTTTTTAAGTAAATTCTTTTGCTAGAATTTTTTTTAGAAAGAATTTTTTTTTTTTGCGGATTTCGAGAAAAATTAGTTTTTTGTGAAATATTCAGTAAATGTACTCCTTCTAAATAATTTGTATCAAAAATTTATCAGTTTTCTACTTTTAAATGCTATATTTTATCTTAATATCCTAGCGTTTCGGAAAAAAATATAACGACATCATTAACCCTTTTGGACTTGGGGTCGCATATTACCCCAAGCTAATGAAAGACAATTTATTAAAAAAAATCAAATATTTTGTCAGCGCTGTTGAATTTTTAGATTGATGCTTAAAATATAATAACCAAATGTGCAAGTCTTACACGGTAACAATTTGGAATAAATCGAACAAGCTTTAAGATATTCCTTGCCGATGCCAAACTTTGAATTTTGGCACATTAAAAAAAATTAAATGTTCTAGAAAACAAGATGAAACCCTTATTATGGGTTGGGAAATAAAATTGTTCTATATTTTACCGATTTTTATGATTTGATGATGATGATGATTTTATAATTTGACGTCATTAACCCATTTGGACTTGGCGCCCCAAATGAACTCAAGCTAGTATAGGCCGATTAAGTCAAAAAATTCACATATTTTCCAACTACTGCTGAATTTTGGATCATTTTAACCCTAGGAGCACATAAGGGTAAGTTTACATAAAATATAGCACAATTGTATTTCCCAACCCATAGTAAGGGTTTCATCAGTTTACTCGAACAATTAATTTTTTTAAATATGCCAAAATTTAAAGTTTGGCCTAGGCAAGGAATGGGTTAACGTGGGTCGATTTATTCCATATTTTTAGCATGGAAGACTTGCGGTCACATGCGACCCCAAGTCCAAAAGAGTTACTGGGGTCATATTATTTTTTTCAGATAAATATAACATTTAAAAGTAGAAAACTGATAAATTTTTGATACTAAGTATTTAGAATAAGTACATTTACTGAATATATCACAAAAATCAATTTTTTTTCCAAATCCGCAAAAATTAGTCCTTATAAAAAAAATTCTGGAAGAGGAATTTACTTAAAAATTCAAACAGTTAATCTCTGACATATAGCTAAGAAAACTTTACAAATTTTATTAAATAAAATTTTTTAAAACTTAAAAAAGGAGTTTTCAAAATTTTATCAAAAAAATTTTCCATTTTTGATCTCATTTCACAACGTGTTAATAAAACAATGCTTTATACCAATACAAAATTATGGATTTAATAAATTTGTTAAAGTAGAAAAAATGTTCATCACATTTCATGAGTTTTTTGGCACAAAAGTGGTCTGGGGCATTTTTATTTCTTGTTGAGTTTTTATTCGATTTTGAAGCTATATAGCTTCGTGAAAAGATAATTTAGTACCGACATCGATTCATGTAATAACTTGTCGAAAAAAAAAAAATAAATAAATAGAACGAAATTTTTAGTAAAATCTGAAAAAAAGTCATATTTTCCCCATATAAACACACTTGAAATTTTCAGTCGCGTTGAGGCAACTCTAAATTTTTTTTGATTGTCCCAAAACTTTATATTTCTCAGTTTTTTTTTGCTATTCGAATATTTCTAGGGGGTGAGACTTTAAATTCGAACACTTTTTTCCCCTCCATATAATGAAGGGCCACCCTAATATTTTCTTTTGATACCTACATATGTTTTTTAAATGATGAATGTTGAGATATTTTTTATATACTTTTAAAAAAATAAACAAAAAATCAAACACAAGTAACAAAATGAATCATTTTCTATAACCCTTTAAAATATATAGTGTTTAAATGTTCTTAGTTAACAACCATAAGCGAAATGTATATTTGAATAAGAAGCACTCTTTATGGTGGGCGGGATTTCAAAGTTGACAATATTGTTGGCTGTCATCGCTAAAAGTACCAATCGGATCAAAGCAAAATGTATATCATCGGATAGGTGTTTGAAATAAAGAGTAATTTGTCGACAGTTAACTCATTGCGGACCAATTTAGTTGTGATGACGATATTCAAATAAATAATGCTAATTCTCAGAATTTGCGCTCTATGAAATCAATATAGATATCAAGCTTTCATTTTATTAATCAAACTTTTATATTTTTATTTTATTATACTTTCGGTAATAGTAATAGTTCAACTGTTAATTTATTCTGTGATATTTAATTTTCTTATTTATTTTTTCATTTATCAGCCCTGTTCTTGAAACGTTGTTAATTGAATAAGAGTGAATTTAAAATCACATGAAATTGAAATTTTGGGTTTCTTGGAACCACTTTTTTTATTTATTTAATGGAAACATATGTTTGAGTTAAGAACCATATGTTTGAGTTAAGAACATATGTTATCTAGAAACCGAGGTGCCATATGGTTCTTTATTCGGTTTCACAAAAAACTTTGAAGTATTTTGTGCATGTTTTTTCTTAAGTTTATAGAAAAAGTATAAAGAAAAATATTTTCTTTTAAAATAACAACTTATTTGTTCATTTAATTGTTTTTGTTCTTCAATTTCATTCAATTAAAAATGACTTTTCTATTTTTAAAAAGTTAGGCATCACCAAAAAAAATTTCGATATTCAAATAAATTGGATTTGACTGGCATCACTACTGTTTCGAACATATGCAAAAAATAAAATTATATGATTTGATGAAAAAATTTATTTTAATTCCTTTATTTGCAATAATTAGTACATAAAGAATCTATGTTATAAATGAAAAAATTATAATGGAAAATAAATTGTGTACATAAAAAGTTTTTATTATAGTTATAGAACAGCATCATCGCAAAAAGTGTGTTTTATTAACATCGACCACTTATTACGAGTTTTTTTTTTAAATCAGCGCAAAATGTGGACGTTTTTTAAAATCATTTTTTTTCATAAAATTAATGTCTAATTTTTTAAAATAATGACAAGGTTCAAAATATGTTAGAGTTTAAATATCAATTAGTTTTTATTTATCTCTTAAGACCTGCTTAGTAGAAAAAAGGGCATTTGTTTTGATATCACAAAGCCTTTTCTATGTGAATTAAAACGAGAAAAAATATTCTTATTGAAATTAGAGAACAGCAAAAAACTCGTAGATTTAAGAATTTTTTCATTTACGAGTTTTTTTTTGTGATAGTGGTTTCAAGAAGAGGGGTGTATATATTTTAAAAATTTTTGTTTTATGATGTGTAAAACTTGTGTTTATAAAAAATTAGATGTGAAATTTGATTATATATTTAGCAAAGAAAGAAATCGTTGCAGAAGTTGGAAAATCCCAACGAAACGTAGGGATTTATTTTGCGTATACAGCAAAACATAACACGAACCATGATCCTAAAAGAAGACACTGACAAAATAAACAACTGTTACAGAGTTGCAATAAATTGAATAAAAAAATACTTAATAGTGCGTTTACATCTAAGGAAAATCTAGTAGTTTTTAGTTGCAATCTATTTCAAAATCTATACTGTTTGCATCTATCTTTTTCGACATTTTGTGAGATTTTGTTTCCACAACAATAAACAGTTGATTAAAATAAATCATATGAACTAGAAATACAAAAATGTTCAAAACAATAGGAAAATGGAAATATGGATTTTATTATTATATTATGCATCAAGAATGAAAGAAGCACAAGCTGAAATAGAAATTTTGCCAAAAAAAAAACACATCAGCATTTGTTAAATGTATTGTTTGAATAACAAAACCAAATGCATTTTGCACAATTATTATATAGCGGATCAGAATGGGCGCATATACATAACTATAAAAAATTATAACTTTTCAATTACTAAATATTTTTTTTATTAACAATTAATATTTTATTTCCTTTTTATTCACCTTTTTAAATGTCAATTTTTCAGTCACTGCGTTGTAATTTTCTACTACAATATTAAAAAAACACAGTAGTATCATTTGGTAGTGCCCAAGTTTGACAAGATTTTATGAGATTTTGCTAAAATCTAGTAACGAGCGAGATATTGTTTTGTATGGGAAATCTAGTAAAAATGAACTAGATTGTGCCCGATATCTCGTATGTACTAGATTTTGCTTAGTTGTAAACGCACTATAAGCTGTATTGTTGAAAATATTGTCTTATATTAAATGTTTTTTGTATAAAATTATATGATTTTTTAATGTGAAAAATAATACTCATGTTATTGTAAGTCAATATTATTTTATAGTGTATGAATTTTGTAATAACTTTATGTTTCCTTTTATTAAAAAAAGACAAAAAACCTTGAAAAAGTCAACAAACCATTGACGAAACGTCGGTTAAATATGTAATTAATTGGTTTTATTTACATTAAAACGTTATACCTTATTAGCTTAAATTACCTTAAAAGCCCGTCAGAAATTTAATTTCTGAATATTCATTATATAATACGAAAAGTTCGATATATATAAAAACCTTAAATTATTTTCTGAAATATAGTAATGAGTGCCGATTGCTGAAGTTTCCATGTTAGAATATTGCGAGAGCTTTCGTCGCATATTGGCCAAATATTTAAATTTTTTGTCGCTCTTTGATAAATTTTTGTTTCTTTCCGAATATGATCGATAGCCAATATATTTTAAAAATTAGAAAATAAAAGATTAACATTTTGACCAATTTTTTAATTAATTTCTTTATTTCTTAATTTCTTTTTTCATCAAAATTGTGATCAAATACATAAAATATAACTTGATTTGGCATTAATACATTGGATAAATATTTAGATGCGATTAGTTGTTTTAGAATAATGCTGTGCCCAACAACATACGACAAATACAACGTAAAGGAAACATTTTTCGAAAATAAAGTTGTAGTGAAACAATAGAAACTAGCAGATTCCAGCGCTCGAAATTCGAGTGCAATATCCAGGTAGCTTTATTTTTCAACTTAGCCAATTCACAAACCAATACTTTTATGTTTTATTATTATTGTGAATTGAATTGTGACACATTACCAAATTTAATAAAACACACATAGCATATGTATAATTTTATGTATGTGTTAGTAGCAACTTTAAATATAATGTACTCAAAATAAAGGAAAAAATTTTAAAATCTGTAAATATACAAAACGGCGAAAAAGAAATACCTTTCAAATAATATACGTTTGGTTAAAATCGGGATAAAACGGTAGAACAAAACATCGGTCACAAGAAATCGCCTAGCCTATTAATATTATAGATATGGGATATAGTGAAAATAATTAATGATAAAAAAATCAACAGTAAATATTTATGATTTCTAGAAAATATCATAAAATTTCGTTTACATGAACTAAGTAAATAGTATTTACAATCAAATATTTCTGTTAACATTTTATTTAAAAAAAAATAAGAATATAGATGCGAAGGCGGTCCCAGAAGAACCCGACCTGACAAAGAAAACACAACAAATTTCGGAAAATGTTTTTTATTTCTCAACATAATATGCTTTTAGCTCAATACACTTTTCCCAGCGATATTCAATAGCTTCGATACCCTGTTTATAGTAAAAACTTTCTAGCTTCTTAAAATAGCCATCAACTGCAGACTTTACCTATTCATTGTTGGCAAATCTTTTGCCACCAAGCCAGAAAATAATTCGAGGAAGCTAAATTGACAAATAAGGTGTGTGATGAAGCAATGCGAACTTTAATTCATGGATTTTTGCTTTCGCAATAGTGGATGTGTGAACTGGTGCATTGTTTTGATAAAACAATACTTTATTTTTCGCCAATTGCGGCATTTTCATCTTAATTTCATCAGTTAAACGCTGCAGTAAATAAGCATTATACTCGCCGTTGATTGTGTTTCCTTTTTGAAGACTATCAAAAATATTATCCCAAATTTTATTTTTTGACTATTCCTTTGTCGCAGGTGTGATGTGGTGGACACATGTTTCATCTGGGCAATTCCACGGTAACAAACGTATCAATTGGTACACAAAATACCCTACATGCATGGACTTTATGAACTAAAAGGACTCTACTTCTATATAATGCAATTAAATTTTGAAAATTTCATCAAGCAATATCACAAATGAAAATTATTTTTATATATACCTTCATAAAAATTACAAATTTTCTGAAATTATATATGCAAAAAGTTTAATTGTAATTTATTTCAAATAACAAAAGAATGATAATTATATATGACTTTACAAGATTTTTATGAATTTAAAAAAATCGAGGTAAATTGTCTATTTATGTAAACACCTGTTGTAACGGAAATATCGGAAGAAGTAATGGACGTATCAGTTCTAAATTTATTGAACTTTTTTTGTGTTAAAGTTTTAAAATAACAATCACAGATCATTTCAAGTAAACAGAAACAGTTATACTTATATACATATGTAAAGTTATGTTCAAATGACAGTCTTTCCCTGCTGTCGAATGAAGGCTCTGGAAGTAACAATAATATTTCTAGTTCACTGATTATTGAAACATCATTACTAGATCAACTCCACCTTTTTTGAGAAACTTCACTGATATATTGGCATTTGAAGAATCAAAAACCTCAGCGACTGGCCCAACGAAGTGATTAGATTTTTTCTTTTCAGATTGCAAAGCAACTAAAACCCATATCGCAAATGTAACAAGCTCTGGATTCTATGTGGTTTCCACTTCTTGTTTTATGGTTTCAGATTTTTCCAGTTTTAAAATTGAAATTTGTCATTGGATGGCTGTTTGACACAACAGAATACTTGATACAGTACTTGCCTTCAGCATTGATGCAATGTACTGAATGGGTTGAAGGTATTTCTTGAATGCCATTCCATCTCTCTTCAAGTTTATTAATTATTGCAAGAATGTTCGACTTTGGAAAAAGAAAGAATAAAAAACTTGCCAGATGACAACTGTAAAAATTGCATCTTGATCATTTGTCCAATGTGCACTTTGCACTTCATCTTGGTTGCATCAAAACCCTTGTTGGATCTTCTTTAATGAAATCTTTTAACTTTGCGTGATATTCTGCTTGTTTATCTTTAACGTAACAGAGAAATAAGAATTTGGGCAAAAACTTCTTTAAGATATCAATGCCATCATTTACCGTACCGTCCCGTTGATAGCATTTCATTTGCTCAATGATATTATCTTCATTCAGAATGTCATCAGTGTCTTCATTTGTAGAAGATTCACTAAACTCATGCTGAAAAGTCTGTAAATCTGCACAAGTAGGACAGTTATTAGCCATGCATTGATAACTTACAATGTCTCACATTAACCTCTCTTTAACGTGTCGTGCTTTCTCGGGAAATGCAATCTTTGCAGATCTCAAACATTTTCGAATAAGGTCTTCATTTGCTTGTATCTGACATACACACACATTGCTGGTCTTATGTTATAAAAATTTAATTTTGACAATCTTATCTTCACAGTTGGATTGCTTTTTTTACATAGTTCATGTGCTTCAGAGATTGTTATATACATGTATTTCTTTTGAATTTTGCAGTTTCTGACCATCCTTTCTGATTATCATGTAATCTTTTCTCCCGGAAGCCTCCTGTGAAATACCAACATTTTCATAAAAAGTGTTAACGAAAGTTATGGTTTCTGGGGATATACCATTAGGTCTGGCTGTACGGGAAGGCTTAGTATGTGTTTGAATTTCTAATCACGTCATGTGAGCTAATTTCTCAATCACATTTAATTTCTCGGCAAGGCTGTTGGATGAAACAACTTTCTTTACTGATTTTCTAATCACTTGCGGACTATGCTTTGAAGAACAATTTGTTGATGGCCTATGACTAAACAAAACGCCATCTACTGGTAAGAAGTGGCAATTATCTGAACCAATCAAAAATAAGCTTTAAAACAGAATGTTAAACTGCAATGATCAAGCATTTTAATTGGCTACAACATGAAATGTGATGAGAGATTGAATAGGATATATCCGTTATTGATGGGGAAATGATACATATGTTACCACCTATTATAATTTTTGATGTGTAAACATCTATGCGATCAGGGGGTAAAAATCACAAACTTCCCTTACGGAAGCGGAACTATTTACGGAAATGGAAGCTACAATTATACAACTGCAACCATCAAGTATGACAAACATAGCACTTGCTTGCTATACACATGTAGATAGCGCTTACTGCTTGAATAGATGTTTTTATTCACAAACCACAATGATTTCCAGAATTGCACCAAAATATTTCGGTATTTTGTTTAGTTTTATTTGAGTTCTAAAGAAAACCGCGTCTTTACTCTATTTGGAAATGTTTCTTCTGTTTTTTTCTTTTTTCAATATAGTAATATTGACACAATTATATGTTGACAACTTTCATTAATAAACATTTTTAGTAGTTATTACTATTTTTCATAATAAAACAAAATTTTTTTTAAATAATACAGTAATACAATAAATCTATAATATTAATAGCCTAGGCAAAAGTAAGTGTTTGGAGATAAAATGAAGGCACACTTTATTGGAAGTGTTTGGAGACAAAATGAAGTGTAAGGAGATTAAATCAGGGAGCGAATAGCGTTATAAAAACGTTTTTTTCTAAAACGGGCCTAATTTCGGTATTCCGGTATATAGAATGTTGCTATTTTATTAAACATTTATTTTTATAAAAAATTATAATTAATTTTCTCAATCATTTAAAGTTATTCGTAACACTACAACTTATTATATATATATTTAACAATTATCACTGCATTTAAAATTATTTTTAATAAATAAATAAAATAATAAACACATGTAACCGGTAGTAGAGTTTAAAAAGGTTTTTAGTAAAATCACGTGATTTCACACTTTACAAATATCTGGGGTCTAATCGTCGCATTCATTATCGAAATTTTTCAATCGAAATTATTTTTTTATTTTCCCAAATAATATACAAAGCGAAATTTAACTCTGTCACAGATAGCAAGTTATTATCCATAGTTAATAGTAAAAGTGGAACGAGGTCTGACGATTGTCAGTCTTCTTTAAATAATAAACCAAAATATGCAATTTCGACTGATTTTATTCGATATTGAATGCGACGATTTGCCCCTTGCATATTTTTTTATGATACGATTTTCCTATGCGTTTTCTTATTTGGAAAACGTTCTTATATTTTGCAGTATGGCAGTATTTTTTTACTAAAATTAGTAAAGCCACAAACCTTTAGTGGCAAGTCAAAAAACAGCTCTGTCGAAAAAGTTTTAACGACTCTGTTTTAGTTGAAGCTGCAGCCATTTCATTTTGACAAGCCTATGAAGTTTTTTTTATTGTCATCATTATTGTTTTGGATCGCAGTTGCTATTCCGTTTTTGTCTTCATTTTTCTATACTTAAAACAAAAACACAGAGAACTGATAAACATTCCATATTTCTGTATGGACAAAAAATCATATGTGAACATTTTTTTAATACAGACGATGGAAACATCAATTCTGTTTGTTTATTGAATATATTAGTACATACTAAAGAACTATATGTGGAAGAAAATAAATTTTATATTCAGCTATAAAATTTGCAAAAATTTATAAAAATTTCTATATTTTTATATTAGTTTATAAAATACTTAAAATTTTCATTATCATTATTATTTATAAAATTTTTTAAATTGAATATATTAGTACATATTAAACAAATATATGCGGAAGAAAATAAATTTTATATTCAGCTATAAAATTTTCAAAAATTTATAAAAATTTATACATTTTTATATTAGTTTATAAAATTCTTAAAATTTCAATTATCAGTATTCATTATTATTAATAAAATTCTTAAAATTTTCATTATCTTAAATGTTCTCCATTTTTGTCTTTTATTTTCTTTAGTCCGATATACAAAACAACATTACAGCACTGCTCTCAATTAAATAATAGAGCAAAAACAGAAAACATTGATACAGCCGTGGAACATTCAGGTTGGAAACATAAAATATCAAAATAATTTGATTTTTGACGAACCAAAATTGAAACATAAATTTGGACATGAAACATTACTACACACGATGGATCATTAAGGGAAACATGCCGGTCATTTGTATGGGGACTAGGTCTGAACATGGACCGATTCTCACCAATTTCAATAGCGTTCAGCACAACGTTAATAAAAAATGCTTTAATTTTTAGATGTTTACACATCTTCCTTGTGATCGGACTCACATGATATTTTTTTTTTGTTGGGTTACTAGTTACTATATCAATCTGTTGTTATTAAAAATGGAAAAATGAGTAGATGAATTAAGTTGAATAATGATTACAGGAAGTGAAATATTAAGTAGTTTTAGTATCGGACGTATCAATATTTAATGGTGTTTTCAAGTAATCCGTTATATTATTTAATAACACAGGAATATGCTTTAGTTACTCTTTAAATACACTTTAAGCATTGGGCTTATGTAAAAAATAGCCACTATTGTTGTAAGGCCATTAGCCTTTTATATATCACATTTTTGAATTAAGGTCATATTTACAGTAGTATACATATTTTTTTATGCCCGTTACATATCAAGCAAATTTTTGCACAAAATGCCAATATTGAGCACAATTTTTACTTTTCAATAAGCTATAGATTCTAAGGTTTCAGAAAACATGCATATTTTTAAAATTATTTAACTTGCATTTTTATCTACTTTGGCTTACTTCCAAATGGAATTGCCCATCTATGGTTTCGAATCGATGCCAAATCTCGGCTTTATTGCGGTGAATTTATTTATTAACTATATAATAATAAATTAATATATAATTAGTGACTTTTGAGCATTAGCTACTAAGGCCATCAGATCATGTTTGATTGAATATTAGTATTAATTTTAAAATTCATGTTTAGGAAAGCAATTCATAGATAATCAAAGATATGTTATAATATGCAATTTTTTTTTATATATGTATATAAGAAAAGGATTAGACAGTTTTATATATATTCAGTTCTCTTAAAAGTTTTATGAGGCTATTAATATTGTCTTCTGTAACTTCTGCAAGTATGTTAGCTAAACTATAATTATGGTTATTGCAAATAGATATTATAGGAATACAATTATTGACAATATGATTTATTCTTAAAGTGGATCAATGGCAGAAAATACATTGAGGAGCTGGTTTCTTTTCCATAAGGTGTTGATGTGTGCAAAAGGCAATGACCTAGTCTCATTCTAATGTATTTTTGTAGTTGTACTCTTGGAGTGTTAGTTGGGTATAAAGGTGCTATTCCATCTGTGTTATATTGTTTGTAAAAGTGCCCGTAAATATTCCAAGAAAGTTTTTGTTTGTTGGAGAAATTAATTCCGATTACTGTATGTATTAATTTTTTTTTTTGGGTTGCGCTCATTATTAATGGAAGGTTGAGGGCTTCTTTGGCAATTTCATCTGCTTTTTCATTTCCTTTAATGTTTGAGTATACACATAAGTTTTATTTTATCAGGGAAACGAATTGGATTGTCCCTTATTTCGCTGATTATATCTTCTGAATTTGAAAAATTTTATATTGCTGTAACGTTAGATTTTGAGTCCGTACAAATGATGTATTTTGATCTTTGTTTTTTTGCCCATAGGATAGCGTTTAATATCCCTTCTGCTTCTGCATAAAAATTGAGTTGATTTCGTTGATAATGCCGTATTTGACAGTATTGTAGTTGTTGTCTATCACAGCATAAGAGACACCAATGTTGGATTTGGAACCGTCGGTATAACAAATTTTCCTTTTACTTTTATTATATTGCTCCTTTATCATATGAAAGTGAGCAATATATGTATCAATAGATGTTGTTTGTTTTGGAAAACTCATCATTGAATCAATAATGCTGTCTTCAGGCAGTAGCCATGGTGGACGTAAGCAATTATATTTCATTTTTGGTTTAGGGTCAATATTAAATAAACGAATATAATCTATCATGCGTTGAACGGCAGACTTCAACTATTTGTTACTAATTGATTTGAAGTTATAATGCAGTATCCCTTTTTAGCCGGTAATAGTAGTTTTGTTATTAATTTGGCTGTATTTAGCTCAATCAGTTTGTCAAGGGAAAGTAGTCCCGTTTCAGTTAGTAAATTTTGAATTGGTGTTGATTTAAAAGCTCCGAGTGCGAATCTTGCAACTGCGTGATATGTTCATTGGATTTTGCTTAAATCTATCTTTGCGGCGTGTCCATAAATGGGACGATTTTATAATATTAATTATCGTATTTGGATGCGAATTTGAATTGAGATATGATATATATTTTATTAGATTTAATCTTTTTTCCAGTGAATTTTTGAGATAGGTTACATGTTTTTTCCAATTATATTTTTGGTCGAAAATCAAACCCAAAATTTTCATTTCTTCTACTAGGTTAATTATATGTGTTTGTATGATTACACTGTGGAACAAATTCAGTTCTTGTTGTTTTTATTTGGCCAAGTGTTAATTATGTGGTTTAAAGTTTCCTTTATTAAGCTATTTGGGACTATTGTTGTTGATGTAAATAAAACAAATTAATTACATATTTTTCCCGACGTTTCGTCGATTTTTTGTCGACTTTTTCAAGGGAATTCGTCTATTTAATAAATAAAGCATAACATTAATACAAATTCAATACAAAAACAATTAAAACTTATAATAATCTGGGATTATATCACATTTAAATAAATTTTAATTAATTTTCGAACTAACAAAAACATAAAGCATAAATTTGAACATTTATTACAACACGGTTTAGTTTAATATCACAGTTTAAATTATTTGTATCGTAATGCAACGCTGTAGCTGGCGTTTATATTATTTGTGTCTTCTTTGTGGTTCATTGTTTTGTGTATTTGTTGCTGAATACGAAGGCTCTCTATTGTATATCGTTTTCTCTCAGTACTTTCAATGTCTAACACTTTTACATTGTCAAAATTTGGTTTGTGAGAAGTGTTCATGATGTGTTGAGCTAGTGCCGTGGATTCTTTTTGTTTTAAAATGTCTGTTTTGTGTTCGTTAATTCTGGTTTCTAAATTTCTTTTAGTAGTGCCTATATAAATTAAATTGCAGTTTTCATTATCTGTTCCATCACATCCAATTTCGTAAACAACATTGCATTGTTGTTCTTTCCTTATTGGTGCTTTTACTTTAGAGAAAATCGTACTTAATGTTTTGTTTGCTTTGTAAGCAAAACATATGTTTTCTGATTTTATTATTGTCCTTATATTCTTGTTGTCCGTAATCCCAGGGATGTATTTAATACTGTAAAATTTTTTTCTGGTATCTTCTGTATTATTATTAGTGTTCTTATTATTTTTAATTTTCCTGCTAACATCGTCAATTAAATTACTGATTAATTTTTTTGGGAAACTGTTGTTGACTAGAATTTCTATAATTTTTTTAATGTTTTTTGTGTGAAACTGTTTGTCGCTGATATTTAGTACCCGAAAAATTAGATTTTTTGCTGTGTTAATGATTTGTGATCTTGGTTGTGTTGAGTTAAAGTTGATGATTCTCCCTGACGCAGTTTCCTTGGAGAACCAGTCAATTGTTATTGTACTATTATTTCGGAATAGTTTAGTATCCAAGAAAGTGATTTCATTTTTTGCTTCCATTTCGATGGTAAACTGAATTTTCTGATGATACTTATTAAGGGTGTTAAGGATTTTATCTTTATCATCAATATTTATGATTGCCAGGATATCATCTACATATTTTACTATGTATTTAATATATATATTTTCTCTTTTTAATTCTGAAATTACTTCTACGATTAAATTGTCTAGAATAATATCTGCAATGGTTGGGGAAAGTGGGTTACCCATTGGCATTCCATATACTTGATTGTAAATTTTTTCGCCATACATAAAATAATTATTGTCTACAAGACAAAATTGTAGAATTTTTAGAAATTTTGACCTAGGAATTTGTGTGTGTTCTTTAATTATTGACCATTTTTCCATTATGTTCTTTATTCCTAAATGTACAGGAATATTGGTAAATAAAGAAATAACATCGAACGACACCATTACTTCCCCCTGGGCTAAGCTGATGCTTTTAATTTGTTCAATCATCTGAGTTGAGTTTTTAATGTTGTAATTTTCGGATACAATATGTTTTAAAATTTGTCCTACATGCTTTGACAATTCATAACATGGAACCTGGACCGAGGAGACTATTCAGGTTAGCAAAAGTTAGGTCGATTCTGAGAGTGAGGGGTGAAAATAGAGGCTAAATTAGAAGATCCGTATCGCGGCGTTTGTTTATGTTAGTTCGATTTTTTTTTTTAATCGACCTTCGAACTTTGCAGTCAAATGCCGATTTTCAGCATATTGTTAATATGGTTTTTTTGGCTATAACTCGTCGAATAATTGATATTTTTTCAATCCGTAAAAGCCAAATTATTGCTAGAGACCTGTGCAACAATTTTGCTTATGAAGCAAAATGTTGGAAAAATTATTTTTTTCATTCTTTTTGAAAATATTTTCCACAAATCTAAGTCTTTTTTGCTTTCTGTTTGATCTATAATATGCTTCTCAGTTTTTTCAATAAATTTCATTTGAAAAGAAAACAATCATAATACAAAAGTTGCGTTTTCCAGCTTAATATTAATTTACTTCTCATTTTTTATGTACCAATTTTGTTCAGTGTTGGTTTTGAAGAAACATTAAAAAAGAAATTATAAAAATATGGAAAAAAATATATTTTTGAAATGTTAGTTATGAAAAGTTTTAAGTAAAAAACTTAAATAAATTAAATTAATGATTTGGCCAGTTGCCGTTTAGCAGGCGGCTGTGGTCATCGTCATCATCATCAGAAAGGTCGATAATTTCGTCCAACAGATATTCTGGAATTTCATCTTTGTCTTCCCCTTCTTCCTCTTTTTCCTCGTCTTCCTTTTCTTCAAAGGTGTTTTTATACCACCAACAAATTTCAGCGAGCATCTGGAGATTTCTTTCCTCTGTACCTGAAACGAAAATAGTTTTCAATCGTTAACATGTTTAAATTGTGCACTCTGACAAAGATATTAGAAAAATCTAGGAATTCAAAATAGGCACACTCTATAGTTACCTTATTTCAAATGGAAGCGCAGTTTGGTGATAACGTTCGCCTTGCTCATCAGATTCAGTTGGCAACTGTTGAGCGAGTTGATCAAGATGCTGATGCAAGAAATGAATTTTGTACGACATATTAACCCCAATCTCATCGAAAGCTGCCAACTTGTTTGCAACAGATTGCCTGTAGTTGTCTTTGCGTTCTTTACCCAAAAGTCCTTTAATGACTGCTTGCAATGCGAGCCATGCATTAATTCTCGGTCTGTCAGAACTTGGTCAAAATCTTGACGACTCATTAGTTTCCGTATGTCGGGACCATTAACAACCCCTTCCTGAATTTTGGCGTTACATTGTCTTGGGAAAATGTCTTTTAAGCGGTTGAATACTGCTGGTCTTTTTGCGATACATTTCAAAAAATTTTTAGCAATGCCAAGTTTAATGTGGAGTAACGGCAACAAAATTTTCATTTCAGGAACAAGACTTTCGTGTAGCCTATTGTCTTTAGGCCATTTCCGTCCAATGCGACTATTCCAGTTATGCTGTTTGTACTGGTTTCTTCCGTTAATACCTTCTCCGTATCTTGAATCCCAATCGCACAAAAAACACGGATATTTTGGATGGCCAGATGCTGTTAAGCCTGTAATCAATGAAACTATTTTGGGGTCGCAGCAAATGCGCCACTGGTGTTCGTTATATTTACGGTGACCATATTTTTAAAATGAAAATACAGAACATTTTTTTTCCATTCAGGAAACGTTTATTTTGTCAATAAATCAAAAAAAAAAAAACAGAAAAGTCTTCATGTCTAGATATGAACTGCACAACTTCATACTTAGTAATAATCAAAAAAAAAAAAGAAAACATAAAAAATTCAACATACGATAATAATAAAAACAATTTAAAGCAAGTTTTATTTAGATGTATTACAATCTTTGGTTTTATACGTATTTCTCAGCGGAAGATATTTTTTTGATTAAATTATTATTTTTTAAATACGCTTTAAATTCTAAGCAACTTAAGTTATAATTACATTTTGTAATTAAAATTGATTTCATTGTGTCTACTTTCATTTGTGTTTTTTCGCTTGTCCAAATATTATTTAACAATGAAAAAACCGTTTCAGTTGGAGCATTAGATCCTGTCAAACCCAAGCTAAAATGCACAATTTTGTAAATATTTTTAAAAGATATATCATTTTCTCCAAAATATTTAAAGATTTCTATCCATCTTTCCTCTACACATATTTCTTTCTCTTCCCATTCTTTGATCTTTTCCGAAACAAACAATTCACTATCTTCTATATTTAGATCATTCCTTTTTTCCAAAATAAATGAAAAACATTTTTCAACTTCATCCCATAAGGGTGCTCTACGAAGGAGAATGCATTTTAAAACCTGAACCTCCACGAATGCGGTGTCCCACTGGCTTAGGTAGTCAAGACAATTAGTATAAAAAATTTTTATATGCGATTGATATTCATGTAAATCAATGTGACATTTTTGGTCCAGTGCAACAATCGATTTTTTGAATTCAAAGGGAACAAAATTTTCTTCTTTACATGCTATGATTTTGTTTTTGAGCTCGTTTATGAGGAAAGCGGTTTCTACCATTGAAATTTTCTGTGATTCAATTTTTAAAATATAATTGTGAAAAACAGAAGCTTGGCAATGCCCAAATTGAAGCCAAATTTCAGCACAAGGATTATTAAAAAAATCTTTTAAAACAGTTGGACACCTTGGTTGTGCTAAAAAGTATTTTTGAAGAGGCTTAAAAAGTTTCAAAATTCTTTCTACTGCTGGCTTCAGAGTAAGCCATCTCGTTTTGCTAAAACCCATTAGTTTACAATATTCCATATTTACACTTTCACAAAGCTCTTTAAATTCTACCACGCGGACTGTATAAATATAAAAAAATGAATATATTTTTACGACAACCATTTCAATGTCGATTGGAAGGCATTCCACACAAGATAGGACACAATTATTTATTATATGGGCAGCACAGTTTACACCAATTAATGTCTTACCAATAGACTGTTGAACTTTTGTGAAAAGATTATTTTTACCCCGCCTGGCTGCACCGCCAAAATTACAGTTTCTACTTTCATTTGTGTTTTTTCGCTTGTCCAAATATTATTTATCAATGAAAAACCCTTTCAGTTGGAGCATTAGATCCTGGCAAACACAAGCTAAACTGCACAATTTTGTAAATATTTTTAAAAGATGCTAGCAATTTGCTTTTCAAGTCAGATTTGTTCAACAAATTCAGAATATATTTACTTAAAATATCAGACGTTTCTCCATTCAGTTCATCAACTTCTAGAATTTTTACTTGCACTCCTTTTTGCAGTGTGAAATATCGTACAAGAATCGGGCACACTTTTCTACTTCCGTGGTTTGAGCAGTCAGAAAATATTGAAACAAAGTGTACAGTTTTCAAATCCTCTTCCAATTCTTTTATGGCGTTGAGTGCTAACACATTGCAAACAATAGATTCGCATTTAGTTCGGGCACATGAATATTTTTCATCAAAACAATTTTTAATAAGTTTAGAGCGAAAGAGTGGCTGTGTTGAATCGTGTGGTACGCCCATGTTCCTTCGTTAATGCATGTAATTTTGCTATCATCATCAAACGTTTTAGATGAGTAGAATGAAGTCAATTTTTTTTTTATTACATAATGCAGAAAGATCCATGCGTTTGAGCTTTACACTTTTCAAATGCTGCTGAATATCTAATCTGCCGCCATTTCCTATGGAAAAAACTGACAAACACTTGACACATTTTACGACACTGGAGTCTGTTGTTTCTATTATGCATTTGAACTCCTTTTGCAGCGCTACATTGAACAAACCTTTACTTCTGGGCGCCATGAATCTAATAAAATAACACACAAAATAATAATTCTCAGAATAATTTAAATTTTATTGCAACTAATTTACCTGCTTTGCTACGTACACAACAGGAATGTTAAAATCACATTTATTCACGGTGATATAGAGCTGTCCTTTTCTTACCTTCAGATTCCGTAAATATATTAAACACACCTGATGGCAAGTTTTGTGAAGCGTTGCCAGTTTTATTTTTATAATATAAATAGATATATATATTTTTTGCAATGTATCATCACGAAATCAAGTTTAGGTGAACTGTTAATAAAATTTTCATTATACAGGACAAAAGAGAACATTAAAAAAAACAGTACATTTTGTAAGAATTAATTTTTACAGTACAGAGCATTGAAATACAGTACTGTTCTGTAAAATACAGTACGTATGGTCACCGTAGTTATATTTGACTACTTCCAGAATGTGTTTCAAATTATCGAAATTTTCACTAGTGTCAGTGCTATACGAAATCGGAACAGAAGGCATTCTATTTGTCTTGTGCAAAAGCACAACTTTTAAGCTGATTAGTGAACTATCGATGAATAAACGCCAATCATCTTTTTTATAGGTTAACCCTATCGTCTCCATTAACTTTTCAATATCGTTGCAATAAGCGAAATTTTTTGCATCATTCACATTGAAGAACTTTTCTAACTCTTTTTGGCGTTTTCGATATGCTGTTACTTTGGTATCTTTCGCCAGCAAATTATTTCCTTTCAAAAATGAAGCCAGTAGTTCTGATTTTTTCTGAGTCAAACACAAATTTGCAACAATTCCATCCAATTGGATTTGTGTGACTAGGATTGGGTCCTTTGATGTTTCATAGGAAGTATTTACCTTCACCAGGGTCGTATTCTGAGAAGAAATCCATGGATGTAGCAGCGGCGGTTGTAGTACTGATATCTGTTTCGAAGATCAATATGTTGGTACTGGAACGAATTCTGAGTGCGGTAATGGTAATTGGACACATGGCACTGCTATATAAGTTTTATTCTTTGCTTTCCTTCTATTCAAAGTTTTATGGTACTTGATACATCCATAGCAATTTTCTTCTTGATGCAGGCTGTTGTCTAACCACATCATTGGTATACCAAAAGGCATAGCCTTCTTCTTTTCACTTTTCCATTGCATAAGAGTTGAATAGCAATTAAAGCAAACTTTTTTAGGGGCATAGTTTACGTCAGTGATAAACTCTTGCGAGAAATATTGTTTATAGGCTTCCAAAAAAAATCACTCGCATTGCCACATTTTTCATCGCTTGCTATGAAACGTCCACAAACATTACAAAAATGGTCCATTTTACATATTGGTTCCGACATTTTTAATACAATATATATTATACAATGTTTTTTTATGAAACCGATGCACTTAACTTAAATCAGTCACAAAATGAAATAAGTTCCAAAAAAATTAATAGCGAATTTTATCACGACCGAGCGAAAATTAAAATACATCAGCTTCGGCTGAGTTTCGAGTCTTAACTGAATCTTCATTTTTGAAATTAGTTCGCTTGTACGAAATAAAAAAAATCGCTACCTGTGCGGTGGTTGAAAACAAAAAGTTGTTTTACTAATTCCTAATTCTTGGAAATTCCCTTTTTAATTACTTCTACCTAAATCGCTATTTATTCAATGGTTTTGGGATTTTTAACGCAAATTTTCGACTAAGACCATTTTCTTTTCAAATGAAATTTATTGAAGAAACTGAGAAGCATATTATAGATCAAACAGAAAGCAAAAAAGACTTAGTTTTGTGGAAAATATTTTCAAAAAGCATAAAAAAATAATTTTACCAACATTTTGCTTCATAAGCACCACAAAAATTTTCTAAATTAATTTTTTTTAAAAATTTTTATTGTTGCACAGGTCTCTAGCCTTAATTTGGCTTTTACAGATTGAAAAAATATCAATCAGTCGACGAGTTATAGCCAAAAAACCATATACACAATGTGCTGAAAATCGGCATTTGACTGCAAAGTTCGAAGGTCGATTTAAAAAAAAAAAATTCGAACTAACATAAACAAACGCCGCGATACGGGTCTTCTAATTTAGAATCTATTTTCACCCCTCACTCTCAGAATCGTCCTAACTTTTGCTAACCTGAATTTGTTCCACAGTGTTATGTTGGTTTTATACATTCTCTTTTATGGCAGAAGTGGATAACTTTAGTCTTATCAAAAGATATTTTAGCTCCATATTCGTCACACCAATTTTTATACCCTCCACTCCAGTGTGCAGAGGGTATATATAAGATTGTCATTCCGTTTGTAATAATTAGAAAAAAAATTTTGGACCCCATAAAAAATATATATTTGTGATCCTCATAACAACCGGAGTTGATATAGCGATGTCCGTCTGTCCGTCTGTGGAAATCACGATGGCGGCATCAATCGGGCAGCTAGGGTGCTCGTTGACATAAAACATGATTCACTAACATCCTGAAAAGTTTGCTATTTAAAATCGTCCAAATCGGTCGATTAGGGCCCGTGATTTGAATGAAGAACTAAAAAAAGTCTTCAAAAAATATAATTTTCTATGTTGTTCTTGTCACGATCACGCCCTGAATAGTGCAGCTACAGTGATCATTTTTAGTGAGAATGATTCACCAAATTCATGAGAAGATTCCTATTAAAATCGGTGGAACAGGTCCAGGGAAATCTCTGAAAAAGTAAAAAAAAAATGAAAAATATGATGTTTCTATATTGTTCTTTTTTTTATTCTACGTGTTGTGTTGTTGTCATAGCTGGACTTGTTGTTTTTGTGATCGTTGTGGTAATAATATAATAAAAACTAACCCTTTGTACATTTTTTTTATTAACTCTGGTAGAAAAATTTAAAAGTTTCCATTGTTTTGGCATCACTCTAAAAATTTGTTAGATCATTTCTGTTATTACCGCGAGCCTGCCTGCAAACTTTCAGATCGCATGGTTCACGGGAAATTGGTTAAAATCGATCCAAAATTTTTTCGACAAGCAGACACTACGAGTTAATATAAAGGGAGTAAAAATTCACCAACATCTAAAGCAAATAATGCTAAAATACCTAGTTGTTAATAAAAAAAAAAACAATGTAAATATAGCAAAAAAAATTTTATGTATAATACAAATAATATACATATATTATATATGTACATATATCCATAACAACTGCATGTTAGAAATAAGTCGGTATATTATTTTATTTACATAAAATTCTGCAATATTTTGTTGTGGGGAAAATACATTTCTTTTGCATTAACAGAGTGTCACTTCATTTTGCTCAGCGTGACTATGCCACAGTAGATGGCGCCACAATTTTTGTTTGTTCTAATTAGCTTTGCAATAGTTATTTCTATTTTAACATGAATGTTAATATTTTCAACTGGATATCAACAGAACAATGTTAAGAGTATACATGGGCTGGTCTTTTATTTCATACGTATTTTCATTATTCTTTTACAAATATGAACATAAGTTTGGCATATTAACTTTTTGTTGTCTTTACAAAATAGAGTTACCGAGTTCATCAATGATTTTTTTGCTTTCAAAACAGTTCTACATAGTTATATAGAATTATTATTCTGCTTTACCTACAAAATATCTGATTGTGATTACATCTAATTTTTAAAAATTGTTTATAATTACTAAATCATTATTATTCACATAAATACAAAATTGCACTTTTTATACTCTCCACTCCAGTGTGCAGAGGGTATATATAAGTTTGTCATTCCGTTTGTAATAATTAGAAAAAAAAATTCTGGACCCCATAAAATATATATATTTGTGATCCTTATAACAAGCGAAGTTGATGTAGCGATGTCCGTCTGTGGAAATCACGATGACGGCTTCAATCGGATAGCTAGGGTGCTCCTTGGTATAAAAAATGATTCACTAACATCCTGAGAAGTTTGCTATTTAAAATCGTCCAAATCGGTTAATCTG
The DNA here is from genome assembly GCA_963682025.1 of Cordilura impudica. Classification (NCBI taxonomy): domain Eukaryota; kingdom Metazoa; phylum Arthropoda; class Insecta; order Diptera; family Scathophagidae; genus Cordilura; species Cordilura impudica. The sequence goes on from OY821521.1 coordinate 111,620,104, forward strand.
GTCCCGAGAATTGAGCGAAGAATTAAAAAGTCATGAGAAAATATGATTTGAATATGTGTTCTTGTGATAACGCCCTCAATAGGGCAGATAGGGCGCTTGTTTTTAGTGAGAATGATTCACTAACATCTTGAGAAGGTTCCTGTTTTTAAATCATGACAATAGGTTTCATAGGTGCCGAGAAATCACTGAAAAGGTAAAAAAAATATGACGTTTTCCTATATTGTTTTCCTAAATTTTGTATTTTGTCATAGCTGTGCATGTTGTTTTTGTGGTCGTTGTGTTAATAAGATAAAAATTCATCAATATCAATATTTTTTGGTGTAATATTTAAGTTAATTAATTAATAAAAGAAACTATATAAAATCAATATCAATATTCTGCGATTTTTATAACATCACAAAATGTTACAAATTGATACATACTACTGTTGCCAATATCAAAATACTATAAATAATAATCATATATTCTGTATATGTATATCCATAATAAGCGCATATTAAAATAAATCGGTATTTTATTTTATTTTTACAAAATTCTGAAATTTTTAGAGTTGAAAAAATAGTATGGTTTTAAGAGTTGTATTTTTAGTACATGTATAAACCCTGCAGCATACTTGCTTTCAAAAGTAGTAGGTAGGTAAGCCATAAAATATTTATTTACCCTGTAAAAAAAATTGTTGTTTAGAAAAATACTATTTTTTGTCAGATGTTAATTACAATAAATTTTTAAACTTTGTTATTTAATGTCGGAACGGAGGCAAACGCCATTTCTAAAATTTTGTTTCAACAGTTATCCACATTAAGAATAACCGCGGAGCTCAGCTCAATCAATGTGCAATGATCGAGCCTTGCCCTGGGAAACATGCGTTTATGCCTTTCTTAACACAAACGCCATTCCCAACTACCAAAAATTTTTGACACGAGCTATTCACATTATGAATAGCCGCGGAGCTCAACTCAATCATAGTGCAATGATGAAGCTTCGCCCTGGGAAACATATATTCATGCTTTTCTTAGCACAAACCGAACTTCTTATGGCACATTAAAAATAAACTAATTGAGAAGTACAATTCATCATTACGCTGTATTATAATACTATTTTCTTATTTTACTAGTAGCTAGTAAACAAAGTGACCGTGTCATTGTGAACGAAATAGAATTGAAATTGTATGCAGATTTGTTTTACTTAAAAAACCTGTTTCTACAAATAGTGAATAAAATCCCAGTAAGCATTTTATGCAATAAATGATCATGTAGAGTCTTTTTGACTCATATGTGCTATTAAAACAGTTATAAATGCGCCCTTTTGCTGATCACAAAATATTCTTTTGTTGGGATTAAATATTACCTTACCCGCTCTTGAGAGTCCTTTTTATCCGCTTTTCTAATCAGTTTCGACTCATTTTTGAGTCTTATTTAATGTAATTTTTCTCTAAATCACTTTCTAAGAGAAAGCAAAAATCATTATCTAGTCTTTGTCTAATAGCGCATGTGATTAAGCAGTTTTTAATCATCAAAAGTGCTCGAAGAAGACACAGTAAGGTAATTTTTGTTAAAACAATCTTCGAAATGATGACTGGGATATCGTATATTTTTGTTAACACACAAACATATGCATAGCAGCACGAGTAAACCGAACTCAAATTGGCTTCTTATATGTATACAGCCGAACAAAAATGAAAATACTCACCAAAGAGTAAAGTAAGCAACAATTTCATTCAGTCTTATGGAAGCTTTTGAACAAAGCAAGTCTATGTCGCGTTGTCTTGTGAATTTTTACATTGTTTTTTAATAGGTACTAGTGATGCCAGGAGATTTTTTCAGAAATCTCTACGCTTATAAAAAAAATTCCCTTTTTTCCCTACACTACTTTTTTTAAAATTTATTTTTAATTTGTACATTTTGAATTTCAATTATGTAAAAATAAAAAATATAAAAAATAAGATAAAAATATCATGAGAATTACATAAGAATAATATAAAAAACATACAGATATAAAGAAAATATTTTGCAATTCTGTTTAATTCATCTTTTTGATATGGTTAGATGTGCATTTAAAATTTACACAATTAAAGGTGTGTATTTTCCATATGTAAATTCAGTTTTACGATCCATACGTAATTCGGCGTGTGTGTCAAAATTGGCGTTTTACATACAATTCATCATTTTTGCGATCAAACGTACATATGTATTTCCGTATGATATAACCTCTAAATGTAAACAACAGCTGATTTAATTTGTGAATTTACAAAAAGTTATTGTTAAAAATAAAGTAATATATTTTTTAATTGTTAATTAATATTAAACAATTTATTTTTCTTTCAATATTTAGCTTTATAATTTACTCTGTTTTTCTTTCGCCACAAGCAGTATTGTATTTTAATATGGTTGTCATGCCAAAATAGAACCTGCTCTAATTGAAAAATTTACATATGTTTTGCCAAATGTGTTGTACATAAACAGTTTTTGAAAGGGTGCACACTACGTGTACAAATTGCACGTGCTAAAACAATAAGAAAAACACAAGCAAAACACATAGTGTGAACGCAGCTTAATTAAAATGGCTTGCAAATGAGATGTTACAACTCAAACAGAATATTTGTTCTTGGTTTTCAGTGTTGCCGTTTTAGCTTTTTAGTTGCTAGATTTAGCAACTTTTTTTGTCGTTTAGCATCCAAAATTTATCAAAAGATGCTAGATGCTAACTTAGAATCTTTTATTAATAAAAAGTTGCTTTTAGCATCTTTTTTTGATATTGTTTTTTCATAATTTTTGAATATATAATTTTAATGGTATTGATATGTTTTTATTTCTCAAAGTGTAGTACAGCAATTTTGTGTACTACTCCTTTTACCACACTGCTCGTTTCTTTCAACAAATATAACAAAACATTTTGAAATAGAAGAATGTAAACACCAACAACAGTTTTTAATGAATTTGAAAGTCGATTGCCAAAAAATATTATTGTATTAAAAAAATGCCAAAATTTTCAATACAAAACACATTAAATCAGGTAAAAGAACAGATAACCAATATATTAGAAGAGTTTAAATTTATATCATCTGAAACAGAAAAAATTCAAATCCAATGGAGTTATATCAAAGAACAAAACTGGGATACAACACTGAATACAACCTCTTTATGGATTAAAAAATTCTATTGGCGAAAATCCATTTTAGGAGTTATCAATATTTGTATTGTCTATATTAGTTTTGTCTTTCTCAAAAGCCGAAGTTGAACGTTTGTTTAGTTTAATGGCTTTAGTTAAAAGCAAACTTCGAACAGAATAAAATCCGAGTTGTTATGTTCTGTAATACGTATAAAAGAAGGATTGAAATTGAAAAATCGGTGCTGTCACACTTACAATATACCGATGTCGTTGATAAGAGTCGATCGTCAGAAAAATATCAGAGCCAAGAAGAACTTGAAGATGAAGACATCACAGAAATGTTAGATTCCATAAACCAATTATTCTAATATAATCGTATCTTTTGATAATGTAATTTCTGTTATATTTTAAATAAAAAAAAAATCCCTCTAAAATTAATAATATTTAATTTAAGTTTAAAATAAACTCAATTTGATGTTAATAAAAATTTCAGATGAAATCCAAAATAATTTTAATTAAAATTTAAAAAATATAAATCGAAACATATGTTTTATATTAATTTTTCGATTTAAAAACCAAAGAATTTATTAATAAGTATATAATTTTTCAGTATAAAGGTAATGAAATTTGAAAAAAGAATTTAGCATCCAGTACGTTTAAGCATCTTTTTTTTGCAATTTAGCATCTTTACAATTTCAAATTATGGCAATACTGTTGGTTTTAAAAGATTTTTTATAGCAGTGGTTATAAGCATGTATACTTAGATCTGATTTATGTTCTGTATTTCTTTGATATGTTTTCAGCATCATCGAAAAACGAATCGGACATTTTTCTAAAATTAATTATGTTTCGAAAATTAATTATGTTCAAATTTATAATATTTTAATGTAATGCACAAAAAAGTGTTTTTTTATACTTGTCATTGTTATTAAAGAATCCACATATTTACTTCCTTCATATTATAGAGTTATTACCAGACTTAAAAAGACTTTTAAGTTTAAAATTGAAAAAAATTATGCGATATTTAACAAATACAATCAAAATAGTTTTGACTGAAATTTTTGGCAGTTTTAGTTTTGTCTTGTATCAGTAAAATGTTCACATATTAACTAAAAAAAAATAGTTTGTTAAATATTTTCATCTTAATTATCTTAATTAATTTAAAGACACAAAGATAGATTTAATACAATAAAAAGAAGTAAGAGTTGAAAGTTGATCTATGCGGACTCACAAATGTGCCCTATACTAATAGGTCTGGAAAATTGAAAAGGTTTGTAAAAAATAAAATGCACCTTTATATTAAAAAATTTAAATTAAAAAGAAAATTACAAAATAAACCATTTACCTAATTAATTATCTGGATCAGGTTAGTATTTAAAATGGGATAAATCGGGAGTCATTGTGCCAATTTATGACCTAATATATGTAGACACCTCTATAAAATGCTGAAAATTCAGAGCATTTGTTGTAATAATTCAGTAATAGGTTTATCAAAGTGTTTACATACTCAAATATTTTATATACATTTGTTACAAATAGTGCAAGAAGTCCAGATATTAATGTAAACGTAAAACCCAGGTGGAGGGTATCAAAGATTCGGCATAGCCGAATTTAACACTCTTACTTGTTAAATTTTCCATTCAAATTTAAGAAAATATCAATTCTAAAAACTAGAATTAAAAATTTCCAATTATAAATTACAATTAATTGAATTTCAGAAAATCATATCAAAACGTCGGAAATTATAATTTTAAATTTAGAAGACATCAATTGCATCTTTAATATATAAATTTTATTCGTTAAACACAAATTGAAATTCCAAAAAAAAAAAAACACCAAATACCTGTGTTTACATTTAAAAAAATTTTACATTTAAAAAAATATTGACATTCAGGAGAAATTAATAGCTTTTCAGTACCGCGATTCAGTAAGTTCTTTTAACGATAGTCGAATCGTTAAAAAAAAGAAAATAGCAAAATTATCAGTAAAATTTTTAAACGATATTCGCTATTGTTAAAGTCAGCTGTTGTTGTTATCTAAACGACAACCATTTTTGTGTTGTTTATTCAATCGATAAAAACTTAAATTTTTAGGTTGAAATGTCGTCATACATAAATAAAAATCATAAAATAGTGAAAATATTTTGCTTTAATTAAAAAACTTTTTTATATAAATAAAAAAATTAAATAACATATTCAATTCATTATTTCATTTTCAAATAAATACACAGAAATATTAGTAAAAAAATAAAGATATTAAACATAAACATAAAATCATCCTGTCAAACACGAAGTAATTTGTTTTTTTCCATTCTTCTTTGTGTTTTTCGCTTATTTTGACAGAGATGCCACTCGTTTACAATTTAAATAAATAGAAAAATAGATTTGTCGACTGTCGTTAAGATGTATGTACTTAGTGAATCACTTAATCCTTAGTGCAAACAACAATAGCTGTCGATATATTTTGCGATTGTCGGATCGTTGAAATTTACAGAATCACACTACAGAAAACATTAATTTAAATTCAATGAATTTTAGAAAACGTCAAATGATATTTAAGAATTGCGAACATAAAAACTGTTACATAAATAAACGCAATTTGATGAGAATGTTATTTTTTATATATAAATTTTCAAAGTTTTTTTTGGATGAAAATTTGAAGTTTTTCAAATTATTTCAAATTATTGTATTTAAAATGTTTAGGACATTTGGTTTTTTGCGTTTGGCATCCCTAATTTGAATATTTATTATTACAAATTTATTCTCTATGTTTTCCAAATATGGCAATATTTTAATAAAAAAATTGAGAGTTTTTTTTTTTTTTGTTATTATTTTGTTACTCCATCCGACCTATATGGCCGTAATGAAGAAATATTTGGCCAGTTAAAAGAAACTATACAGCCATCTCCAATTAGCACGATTTAATGCATATAGCCATCCTACACAACCATTACCTTTGCAATGGAGGTTAGGGCGAGCTATTTAATTAGCAAAAACTAAATTAAACGAGAAGTTATGTCATATAACCGGAAACGCATGCATATAGGTATATAACCTAAATGCATGCCGATCAGCAACCACGATGACCAAAAAGCAAACACCGAAATAAATCCGAAATAATAGAAAAGACGAAAACCAACCCAAAGAATTTGCTGAAATAATTTGGTATTAAGTTTAACAAATTGTTTACTTTTTCATTTACATTTATTATCAAGACTCAAACCGGGTGAAGGGTATCAAAGATTCGGCACAGCCGAATTTAACACTCTTACTTGTTTAAATATTAGATTGGTCAGTAGAATGTTTATGTTTTATTATTATGCATAAATCATCTGCGTACTATAGTGATTGAACGTTGGGTGTTTGAGAAGTAGAGAATTGATTTTTTCATATGCAATCTGGAATAGAATGACTGAAATAGGTGATCCTCGTGGGATACCATTATCAAACGGTAGAACTGGTGAGAATAATTTGTTAACCCGTACTCTAAATTTTCTATTTATTAAAAATCCGTAGATAAATTTAAGCATTGTAAAACCGATGCGCCATTCTTTAAGCTGTGTAATTATACAATGAACTCCAATTCTATCAAATGATTTTTCAAAATCTGTTGAAATGATTGATATATGGTTTCTGGTGGATAATGCTTTTGTAATTTGTTGGTCCAGAAATAGAAGTGCGTCATTGGTGCCTTTACGTTGTCTAAAAGCAACTTGTTTTGGGTGTATAAGCTTGTTTTTTGTACATATGTAGGTACCAAGCTAGTCTTTTAGCGATTATTTTTTCTAGCAGTTTAATTACGCAAGAAAACAGAGAAATTGGTCTGTAGCTATTAACTTTGTATTTTCTTTACCAGGTTTTAAAATTGGTATTATATTCGAAATTTTCCAATCTTGCGGTATGTTTCCAGAAACAAATATGTTGTTAAAAATTGCTAGCAAGAATTCTTTTCCTGTATTTGACATACTTTTTAACATAGGGTAATTGATTTTATCGAATCCTGGAGTTTTTCCTTTTAAGGAATTCAGTGCTGAGTTCATTTCCATAATGGTAATGTTTCAATCTATGAATTTTTTGTTGACATTTTACTATTTATGAAAGATTGGCTGAAGTTTGAATTACTACTTTGGAAACACCACTCTTTGCCGAGGATAGTGGCTATTTGATGTGGTTCGGTATAATCATTGTTCTGGTGTTCTATACAACGTATTTCATGTGAATTAAATTTTCCATATAATATGCATAATGTTTGGGTGGAAGAGTTTGGATTTATACTGGATGTTAACTCGTTGTAACTGTAAATAAGGCATTAGCTCTACGATACTCAATTTTATTTTCAGTAGAAGGATTGTTCTTAAATAAATACCAGGCTTTTTGTTTATTATTTCTTAAAATTGATAAGTTTTTGTTCCACCAGTGGACTTTTTTCTTTTATGTATTATTAGTATTTTTGGGAATTTTCTCGTTTGCTGAAGCTATAATAATTTTTTTAAATGTTGCAGCATCTCTATTGTTATTATTTGTTATATTGATATTATTGATTTTAGAATGAACTAAATTTGAAAATTTAGGCCAGTTCGCCATATCGGTTTTAAATCTGGTGAATTTGTTTGATGTGTTATACATATTGGGGTTCTTGTTGTAAGTGATGTATATGGGATAGTGATCACTACCATGGAGTTGAGAGTCAACTTGCCATGTTATAAAATGAATTAAGACTGCTGAAGCCAGAGAAATGTCGACATGGGTAAATGTTGAGTGTGTTGAGTAGTGTGTGGGTTTACCATTATTCAAGATAACTAAATTTGATTGCTGGTAGAATTGTTCTATTAATTTTCCTCGAGCATTGGTATTATCTGAACCCCAAATGGTGCTATGGGCATTTAAGTCCCCTACGATTAAGGTTGTTGAGTCAACGTAGCTGTATAAAGTGTTTAAGTTTATCATCGAGATATTTTGAAATATATATGGAAATTATATTGATTTTTATTTCTGCTTCAATTTTTACTCCTACTGAGTAAAAACTTGTATTTGGATAGTAAGGCTGTGTTGTATGGATATTTTAGCTAATATTGCTGTACCTCCTTTTGCTCGAGTAGAGTTACAATTGTTTGTGTAGAATTCGTAGTTACTTATGTTTATTGAGTTAGATTTGAGTTGTGTTTCTTGTAAAGTTATCACATCTATAAACCTACTATTTATTATTAATTGAAGTTCATGTAAATTATTGTAGTATCCGTTAATATTCCATTGGATAATAGTTAGTACCATAAGATAAAAAAAAAATTAATATATGTAAGTAGGTATTTTCTAGTATGATTAAACATTGATTTTAGAGTGTATCCATATTGCTTGCTGGTTTAGTATTGTTGATAGATTTATTATTGTCATATGTTTTGTTGTTTAGTTTGTTTTGTTCTTTATTGTGAGAATATATTTTTAAGAGTTGATCTGCTGTTGCTTTATAAGAGTTAATTTGGTCTGAAAAAATTGTTGTGTTGTTGTTTGTTGTATTATTCGTATTAGAGTTTTTATTTATGTTTTGGGATTCTGTTTCTATATTTCTTATTTCAATTGCTTGTTTTTTTAGTTGGGTTATTCTTTTTTGCGTTTTTCGATTGCTTCTTCTAGCTTTTCGGTTGGAATTTCGTTTATTGTTGGAATATTTTTTCATTTGATTTTTGAGTGGCTTCATTATATGAGCAGTTGTTGGTTATTTTAATATTAATAATCTGTTGTCTTTTTTTAATACTTGGACAATCTCTATTGAGAGCACGATGTTGGTGTTTACAATTTACACACTCTATTTTTGCGCATAGTTCTGGATCATGGATGCTGGAGGAACAAACTTCACATTTTGGTTCCGATTTGCAGTGTTTTTTAGTATGCCCTAATACGAAACAGTTTTTACATTGTATTGACTGAGGGATATAAGGGTTAACTTTACAGTTTATGAATCCAATTTTTATCTCGGATGGTACTGTATATCGATCAAAGAATAAAATATGTAAACAAGTGTTATTCAATTGGCCGTCAATAAATTTTTGACCTTTTGACATTCAATTACTCCTTGGTCTTGTATGCCTTCTGTTATCTCTTTTTCTGTTAAATTCTTTAATAGTGGTGCAAAAAACAACTCCTTTTGTAATATTAAGACTAGGGTGAAGCATAGTTGTTACTGTACATACTCCATTCAGTTTTTAAAAATTTTTTTGAACGTTATTTTTCTGGTTTTTCTTTTGTTACACCTTCTAAGGCTTTTGTTAGTAGGAAGATGTTGAAGTCTTCTAGTGTTTTATCTGTTATATTACTTTTAATTAGTATATATTTTGGGTTATAATTTTTTGATTTTGGAGTAGTGTTTAGATTGGGAAAATCCTGCACGTTATTAATATCCAGTTTGCAGTTGGTCTCCGTTTTCGAGTTGGGTCTGGATCCGGATCCAGGAGGGCAAAATAGTTGCCCCCAGTTTTGGAGGTCATTGTCGAGGTAAAAAGATTATCGCTATTAACGTTTTAGAGGAACTATTTTATAAATGCCCTTAAAAAATAAATAAACTTATGTATGGTGAGTGTTTATTAAAGAGAGTATTTATAGAAAGTCAACTACTTTATTACAAAACGTCTTTATTCAATGAGCGCACTTTAAAAAAAAAGTATTGCGGTGAAACATCGCTAAACACTCTATTAAAACCTCATCATGACGCTGTTTTTGTTCTATTGTGAGCAAATGTGACAGCTTTCTCATCTCATAATTTTTGGTCAATATGGGATACATAGCACTTTTTGAAATGCCTAGCTAGCTCATGCATCATCAGCCGACGATCATGCAATACCATTTTGTGGGTTTTCTTAAGCGTTTCTGGCGTGGCCACCTTAAATGTTCGACCACTACCGTGTTCGTCTTGGCACGTAGGCTTCGTTTAAACTGTGCCATCAAACATTTTATAGTTCCAAGCGAAGGAGCGACTCGCTCATAGTAGAATTTAGCTCAGCTTTAATATTGGTTAGACTGACACCTTTCAAATGAAATTATTGAATTACATAGCGGTGACCAATTTTTCATTGTTCACTAAGATCGTGTACTTTTGATGGCTCCATATATTAGAGTGCCTTCAGTTGTGTGAGACCACCTCGAGGCCTATACATATTTTACGAAGATTCCGCAAATATTTTGCCGATCGCTTTAACCGCTAGTGCACTGAACCCTTTTAACAAATTTCCAAAAATTGGTATTTTTTATGAATAAAGAAAAAATGGAGGTAGATTCTGCCGAATATTTTTTTGGTTTTAAAACAAATTAATGAATTCTTCAATTATGAATCAAAAAATTATGAAAAGCTACCCACAGGCTTGAGACAACAGTATTTTCGTGTTATTATACCCTCCACCCTAATTTGAAGATGGTATATATAAGTTTGTTATTCCGTTTGTAATAATTAGAAAAAAAATTCGGGGCCCCAAAAAATATATATATATTTGTAATCCCTATAACAAGCGGAGTTGATATAGCGATGTCCGAAATCACGATGACAACTTCAATCGGGCAGCTAGGGTGCTCATTGGTATAAAGAATGATTCAATAATATTCTGAGAAGTTTGGTATTTAAAATCGTCCAAATCGGTTGATTAGGGCCCGAGATTTGAATGAAGAACTAAAAAATATATTGAAAAATATGATTTTCTATGTTGTTCTTGTTCTGGGTGATCATTTTTAGTGAGAATGATTCACCAAGATCTATTTAAGAAATCATTAAAATCGGTGGAACAGGTCTAGGGGAAATCTCTGAAAAATAAAAAAAAAAAAATGAAAAATATGATGTTTCTATATTCTTCTTGTTGTTATTCTAAATGTTGTATTGTTGTCATAGCTGGACTTGTTGTTTCTGTGGTTGTTGTGGTAATAATATAATAAAAACTAACCCTTTGTACATTTTTATACTCTCCACTCCAGTGTGCAGAGGGTATATATAAGTTTGTCATTCCGTTTGTAATAATTAGAAAAAAAATCTGGACCCCATAAAATATATATATTTGTGATCCTTATAACAAGCGGAGTTGATATAGCGATGTCCGTCTGTCCGGCTGTCCGTCTGTCCGTCTGTGGAAATCACGATGACGGCTTCAATCGGGCAACTAGGTTGATCGTTGGTATAAAAAATGATTCAGTAACATCCTGAAAAGTTTGCTATTTAAAATCGTCCAAATCGGTTTATCTGGTCCCCAGGAATTGAACGATGGAGTAAAAAAAGTCTTGAAAAAATATGATTTGACTATGTTGTTCTTGTCACGATAACGTTCTCAATAGGACAGCTAGGGACCTTGTTGTTAGTGAGAATGATACACCAACATCACGAGAAGGTTTCTGTTTTTTAAATCGTGACAATAGCTTTCATAGGTGCCGAGAAATCACTGAAAAGGTAAAAAAAAATATGATGTTTTCCTATATTGTTATTCTAAATTTTGTATTTTGTCACAGCTGTACTTGTTGTTTTTATGGTCTTTGTGGTAGTAATATAAAAATACACCAATATCAACATTTTATGGTGTAATATTTAAGTTAATTAATTAATAGAAGAAACTATATAAAATCAATATCAATATTCTGCGATTTTTATAAGATCACAAAATATTACAAATTGATACATACAGACTACTGTTGCAAATATCAAAATACTATAAATAACATTCATATATTCTGTATATGTATTTCGATAATAAGCGCATATTAAAAATAATAAAATATAAATTATTTTATTTATACAAAATATTGCAATTTTTAGGGTTGCAAAAAATAGTATGATTTTAAGGGTTCTACTTTTAGTACATACTTGCATTCAAAAGTAGTATTGAAACCATAAAATTCTACCCTGTTAAAAATTGGTGTTTAAAAAAAAAATTTTTTTCTTAGATCATAATAATATAATGTCAATAATATTTAATTATAATACATTTTTAAAATTTATTATTTAATGTTTGGCGCAGGCAAACACCATTCCCGGACTACCGAGAATTTAATACACGATTTATTCCGCATTAGGAATAATCGCGGAGCTCAGCTCAATCAAAGTGCAATGATTAAGCCTCGCTCTGGGAAACAAGTGTTCTTGCTTCCCTTTGCACAAACGTCATTCCCAACTACCAAAAATTGTAGGCACGAGCTATCCACATCAGGAATAGTCGCGGGCTCAACTCAATCAAAGTGCAATGATTAAGCTTCGCCCTGGGAAGCATATATTCATTCATTTCTTAGCACAAACCGAACTTCTTATGGCACATTAAAAATAAACTAATTGAGAAGTACAATTCATCATTACGCTGTATTATAATACTATATTCTTATTTTACTACTAGCTAGTAAAGAAAGTGATCGTATCATTGTTAACGAAATAGAATTGAAATTGTGTGCAGATTTGTTTTACTTAAAAAACTGTTTCTATAGATAGTGAATAAAATCCCAGTAAACAATTATGCAATAATGATCATGTGGAGTCTTTTTTGACTCCTCTGTGCTATTAAAACAGTCATAAATGCGCTCTTTTGCTGATCACAAAATATTCTTTTGTTGGGAGGAAATATTACCTTACCCCCGACTCATCTTGAGAACCTTTTTTATCCAATTTTCTGATTAATTTCGACTTATTTTTGAGTCATATTTAATGTAATTTTTCTATAAATCACTTTTTAAGCGTAAGCAAAAATCATTTCTTAATCTTTTTCTAATACCGCATGTGATTAATCAGTTTTTAATCATCAAAAGTGCTCGAAGAAGACACAGTAAGATGATTTTTGTTAAAACAATCTTCGAAATGATTACTGGGATATCGTATATTTTTGTTTACACACACATATACATAATGGCACCAGTTAGCCGAACTCTCTCATGAAACACATAGACGACAGCGGCTACACAACTACAGCCTGTCAAAAATAAAATACACACGTTTATATGAAAACGATTATTTTGACACCAACACAGCTACACGACTACATGACCACTTTTGCTGCTGTAGTCAACATAGGCTAATTTCTGTTTTTGTTGGCTACAAAATAAAAATAGTGTTGACAATATAACAAAATATGTAAAAGATATTAGTGCTATGAAATATTTTATTTTGTTGAAAAAATTAATCGCAAAATGAAATGCTATAATAATTCTATTAATAAGTAAATTTATTTATTTATTTTTACGTTATAATAATGCATTATAAATAAGTAATATATTTAAGACAATTTTATATAGAATCATACATGTTTTTCTATTTTAATAAAGTTAAAAAAAAATATAATTGGCACTACTGAAATAAAAATGATTTTGTATAAAAACAGCTGTTTATATTGTTGTTATATGTTGCTGTCGTTTTCAAAAAAATTATGTAGTTGACTACACGACTACAATTGTAGCCAGTAGCATTTGTATCCGTGTGTTTGTGTAGCCTCTGTCGTCTATGTGTTTCATGCATAAGTAACAATTTCATGAAAGCTTTCTTATGAAAGCTTTTGAACAAAACAGATATACGTCGCATTGTTTTGTGAAATCTTACATTGTTTTTTAATAGGTACCAGTGATGCCAAGAGATTTTTAGAGAAATCTCTACGCTAATGAAAAAAAATCCCTTTTTTTCCCTACACCCACTTTTTTCTCTCTACATTTTTCCCTACACTACTTTTTTCAATTTTTCAAAAAAAAAATTATTTTTAATTTGTTCATTTTCAATTTCAATAATGCAAAAATAACATAAAAACTAAAAAAATATCATAAAAAATAAGATAAGAATATCATTAGAATTACATAAAAACAATATAAAAAATCAACAGATATTATAAAAAAAATATTTTTACTATTCTGTATAATTCATCTTTTATATGGCTAGATGTGCATTTAAAATTTACACAATTAATTAAAATGGCTTGCAAATGGGATCTTATAACGTAAACAGAATTTTGGTTGTTGGTTTTAAAAGATATTTTTTTAAGACATTGGTTATTAGCATGTATACTTAGATCTGATTTATCGCAATTTGCATCTGTATTTAAAGTCGTCATCTTTGACCTGTTCTATCCCATTAGCTTCTCGTCTCTCAACTAACTTGAGTAAAACCTTTGTTTTCTGTATTTCTTTGATGTGTTTTCAGCATCATCGAAAAACGAATCGGACATTTTTCTAAAATCAATTATGTTTGCATATATAATATTTTAATATTCTTTTTATTTACAAACTTTTTTTACATATGTACTGTTCCTTTTTTTATCCATATCAAATTCCTCATGTCTGTCAAAATTGTCTTTTACATACGATTCATAATTTTTGCTATCACACGTGCATATGTATTTCCGTATGACATAACCTCTAAGTGTAAACAACAGCTGATTTAATTTGTGAATTTACAAAAATTTATTGTTAAAAAAAAGGTTATATATTTTTTAATTGTTAATACTAAACAATTTATTTTTCTTTCAATATTAATCTTTAAAATTTACTCTGTTTTTCTTTCGCCACAAGCAATGTTGTATTTTCATGTTTGTCATGCAAAAATAGAACCTGTTCTAATTGAAAAATGTACATGTGACTTTCTTCATGTATTGTATATAAACAATGTTTCATATGTATCACACGATGTGTACAACTTTTGTTGTGGGAAAATTTGACAGTACATATGTAAAAAACACATCATGTAATAGCACCTTTAATATAATCGAAGAGATCTACAAAGATGGCGTACTTATGTATGTATTAAAAAAAATGCACAAAACAAGTAAACTGCACAAAAGTGTTTTTTACTTGTCATTCTTATTAAAGAAGCCACGTATTTACTATCTCCATATTATAGAGTTATTACCAGATTTAAAAAAGATAGATATTTTTATACCCTATACCACTATGTGGTTTGGGTATAATGACTTTGTGC
The DNA here is from genome assembly GCA_963682025.1 of Cordilura impudica. Taxonomy (NCBI): domain Eukaryota; kingdom Metazoa; phylum Arthropoda; class Insecta; order Diptera; family Scathophagidae; genus Cordilura; species Cordilura impudica. The sequence goes on from OY821521.1 coordinate 111,635,119, forward strand.
TGCTGTTTGTAACAACCAAAAATATTTGACCTAGACCCATCTTTAATTATACCGATCGAATCAGAATCACTTTCTGAGTTGATTTAACAATGTCCGTCCGTCCGTCCGTCCGTCCGTCCGTCCGTCTGTGTGTCCATGTAAAGCTTGTAATCAAACTGCAGGTCGCAAATATGAATATATTTTGATGAAATTTGGTATATAAGCTTTTATCGGCCATGGGATGAACGCTATTGAAATTGGTGAGAATCGGTCTATGTTCAGACCTAGCCCCCATACAAATTACCCATATGAAATCGACATAAATTGCCATAAGATCCAAATTGTCATATAGATCTTACTCAAATTGGGTTTGTATGCGTTCATTACATCCACTAATGAGTAGTCCAAAAATGATCCCTTTGACCCCATATAGAGCTTCTTCCCGATCTTCAGTTAAATCTATTAAAAAACAAAAATATTGCACTGATTCTTCTCAAATTCTGTTTGTACATATTTTTGCAAAATACAAGAGACTTTACCAAACATGATCAGGATCGGTCCATTTTTGGACCTAGCCCCTTTATAGATATAGCATCCGATATGAACTTTTTTATATCTGCAGCCAAAAAAATTAATAAAAATCCCACTCAAATTTGGTCTTTGCTTATTTTCTATGTCCAGTTAGTTGGGCCTAAGAGATAGGGTTTCTAAACGCATGGTATAGGGTATCGTATAGTCGGTCTAGACCGACTATAATTTTCTTACTTGTTAATTTTAAAGTTTAAAATTGAAACGTATATAATATTAAGTTGTTAAAAAAAAATTTTCAAAAAATCCCTACAATTCGACAAAAGTAAGAAATCTTTTGCATTAAACACATAGACGCAAATCCATTTATCGATGCGTTACAAATGGAATGTCATAATAAGATCGAAAAAATAAAACTAGTATTCCGAAAAAGATCCGAAATTTAAAAATATATTTTGTTTAATATCTTCTATTGACTTTAAAATTGTTAAACGTAAATGCTGAAAATTCAGAGTATTTGTTGTAATAAATTACTAAATTGATCAAATTGTTTACATTTTCAAATATTTTATCTAAATTTGTTACAAATAGTGCAAGAAAACCTAGGTGGAGGGTATCAAAGATTCGGCATAGCCGAATTTTACACTCCTACTTGTTTTTTATCAACTCTGGTAGAAAAACTTTAAAGTTTCCATTGTTTTGGCATCATTGAAACAATATGTAAGATCATTTTTGTCATCGCCACGAGCCTGCTTGCAAGGTTTCAGATCAATTGGGTCACGGGAAAGGGGTTAAAAATCGATCCAAAATTTTGTCGACAAGCAGAGAAGCAGACACTACGAGTTAATATAAAGGGAGTAAAAATTCACCAACATCTAAAGCAAATAATGCCAAACTACCTAGTTGTTAATAAAAAACAATGTAAATTTACAAAAAAAAAATTATGTATTAATTTATTTACAGAAAAACACAACAACAACTTTTGATGTTGAATTTTTTGTGTGTAATATTTATATAATAAATATCAATATTCTTGGATTTTTATAACACGGTGTCTCGACTAGCTGTAATTCATGGTCTTGTTCATGTTCAAGTCAGAGAAATATAATAACGTCAAAACGCGAAGTGGGCAAATTATGACTAAACAATTCATTTCCAAAATGTCTTTGAACTGTAAACACTTAAATTTGTGTCCAATTTCCTCCAACGCTTTTCTTTTTAAATCCGTTTTTATAGTTTTCGCTTTTGTAGTTCCATAAACACTAATATTCCCGATACATATTAATGCAGTTATTAATTTGGCTTTTATTTGATTTAAGTTGCGCCATTTTAAAATACTTAAACGTCGAATGAAACTTCAAATTAATGGCAGGGCTTATGACAGAATTTCTGTCATTTCAACATTAACGCTCTCCACTAGCCATTGACTTGTTCATTGCCATGAATTATAGCTAGTCGAGACACCATGTAACATCGCAACTTTTGCAAATATCAAAATACTCTAAATAATATATATATATAATATAATATACATATACATGAAAAGCATTTAGAACATTACTGAACGTAACCGGAAAGTCCCAACGCTTTACATGTAACTAAAAAACGCTCACACTGTAACCGTTACGTGTGGTTAACTAGGCCTTAAGTTAGTTCTATCATTATTGCTTGCTGCCACTAATGATGAATTATATTACCCTGTTAAAAACGTAATGCAAATATACTGGATTACTGTAAAATTGCAATTAAAGTTTTAACTTGTTAAATGTATTATTATGATTTATTTCTTGAAATGCGCATATAAAGTTTGCGCATTGGAAGTTTGTTAATTATAGATCATAAATATTATTAAAATAATACTAATGATAATAAATGTTAACCGTTTCCCCAAAAATATATGATGAACTCGGTAACTCTATTTTTTAAACACATCAAGAAGTTAATATGGCATACTTACGGTCATATTTGTAAAAGAATTATGGAAAAACGTATGATTTTTGTTTATTATTAAAAAAAGTAATATTTATTTATTAGCTAAAAAAAGTAATATAAAATACATTGATATTGATTTTGTAGTATTTTGGTGTTGAATTTTGTGTGTGTAATATTTACATATACATACATACATATATTAAATAATAAAATAATATACTTATATTCTATATATGTTAAGCTATAATAACCGCATGTTAGAAATAAATTGGTATATTATTTATTTATATAAAATTCTGCAATATTTTGTTTAAGGGAAAATACATTTCTTTTGCATTAACAAATAGAGTGTCACTTCATTTTGCGCAGTGTGACTACGCCACAGTAGATGGCGCCACATGAATGTCAAGAGTTCTACATAGTTACATAAAATTATTATTCTGCTTTAACTACAAAATATCTGATTGCGATTACATATAATATTTAAAAATTGTTTATAATTACTAAAGCATTATTTTTCACATAAATACAAAATTGCACCTTTTAAATTTTCCATTCAAATTTAAGAAAATATCAATTCTAAAAACTGGAATTCAGATTTCCAATTATAAATTAGAAAATATAAATTGAATTTCAGAAAATCATATTAAAACGTCGGAAATAATAACTTCAAATTTAGTAGACATAAATTGCATTTTAAAATATAAATTTTATTCTTTAAACACAAATTGAAATTCAAAAAACATCAAATATGTTTTCATTTAAAAATGTTTACATTTAAAAACAAGTAAGAGTGTTAAATTCGGCTGTGCCGAATCTAATCTAATAATAAATGTAAACAAAATATTTGAAAAAGTAAGCAATTTGTTAAACTTAATGCCAAATTATTTCAGCAAATTCTTTGGTTTGATTTGGATTTTTGTTTATTCCAAGAGTTGGTGTATAGAGTTCTCTCACGTTAGTAATTCGCGCTCCAGCGAGGAAAGATCGTTTTCGTCTTTTCTATTATTTCGGATAAAAGAAAACACGTTTCGGTGTTTGCTTTTTGGTCATCGTGGTTGCTGATCGGCATGCATTTAGGTTATACACCTATATGCATGTGTTTTCGGTTATATGACATAATTAGTTAATTAATTTAGTTTAAGTTTTTGCAAATTAAGTAGCTTGCCCTAACCTCCATTGCGAGGGTAATGGTTGTGTAGGGTGGCTATACGCATTAAATCGTTATAATTGGAGATGGCTGTATGGTTTCTTTTAACTGGCCAAATAATTCTTCATTGCGGCCGTATAGGTCGGATCGAGTAAAAAAATAATAACCAAGAAAAAGCTTTCTCAATTTTTTTGTTAAAATATTGCCATATTTGGAAAATAAATTTTTTTTTTTACATACTAAAAGGAAGTTTTCACTATTTACACAATACAATACAAAATCTAACCCAGTCATGCCAACTTTTGATTTTGGATTAAATTATGTTAATAAAATATATTTTCATTTATTGACTCCAAATACTACTACCTGGGAATTGTTGTCGAACTTCAATGTTTTGGGTTTTACCTTGCCTTCCATGAAGTCTAATTTTAAAATCATTATGAACACTGGTTCAAATTAGGGATGCCAAACGCAAAAAACCAGATGTCCCAAAAATTTTAAAGAAGATAATTTGTTATCTTTATTTTCAGAAAAATTTCAAATTTTCATCCACAAAAATTGTGAAAAATAATATACATATAAATAACATTCTCATCAAATTGCGCTTTATTTATGTAATAATTTTTATGTTCACAATTCTTAAATATCATTTGAGGTTTTCTAAACTTAATTGAATATAAATTAATGTTTTCTTATCCTGAACTGCTATTAATGTCTCCTGAATCACAATATTTTTTTCAATTTCAGTTGATTATTTAAATGTAAACGTATTTGGTATTTTCTGAATTCCAATTTGTGTTTAAAGAATAAAATTTATATTGTAAAAATTCAATTGATGTCTTCTAAATATGATTTTAATATGATTTTCTGAAATTCAATTAATATTTTCTAATTTATAATTAGAAAACCGAATTCCAGTTTTTAGAATTGATATTTTCTTAAATTTGAATTGAAAATTTAAAAGGTGCAATTCTGACTTTATGTGAATAATAACGTTTTGGTAATTATAAACAATTTTCAAAAATTATATGTAACCGCAATCAGATATTTTGTAAATAAAGCAGAAGAATAAATTTATATAACTATATAAAGCAAAAAACTCATTGCTTCTTCTTTACTCAGCTCTGTATATACTTTTAACATTGTTGTGTTTGATATTTAATTGAAAATGTTGACAATCATGTTAAAATAGAGATAACGATTGCAAAACTAATTAGAACAAAAATTGCGGCGCCATCTACTGTGGCATAGCAACACTGAGAAAACTGAAGTGACACTCTGTTTGTTAATACAAAAGAAATGTGTTTTCCCTAAAGGTGCTATTACACGATGTGTTTTTTACATACGTACTGTCACTTTTTTTATCCATATGAAATTCCGCATGTTTGTCAAAATTGTCTTTTACATACGATTCATAATTTTTGCTATCACACGTGCATATGTCTTTCCGTATGACATAACCTCTAAATGTAAACAACAGCTGATTTAATTTGTGAATTTACAAACATTTATTGTTAAAAAAAGTTATATATTTTTTAATTGGTAATTAATATTAAACAATTTATTTTTCTTTCAATATTAATCTTTATAATTTACTCTGTTTTTCTTTCGCCACAAGCAGTGTTGTATTTTCATATGTTTGTCATGCAAAAATAGAACCTGTTCTAATTGAAAAATGTACTTGTGACTTTCCTCATGTATTGTACATAAACAATGTTTCATATGTATCACATGATGTGTACAACTTTTGTTGTGGGAAAATTTGACAGTACATATGTAAAAAACACATCATGTAATAGCACCTTAAAACTAAATAAATATTGGAAAATTTTATATAAAAATAATATACCGATTTATTTCTAACATGCGGTTATTACGAATATATGTACATACATGTATAGAATATATGTATATTTTTTGTTATTTAATATATGTATGTATGTACATTAGGGTGGGCCTTAATAAAAAAAATGTTCAAGCTCTCGGTCTCACCCCTAGAAATATGCGAATAGCAAAAAAACTGAGAAATACAAAGCTTTGGGCCAATCAAAAAATATTTGGTCGTGCCTCAACGCGATTGAAAATTTCAAGTGTGTTTATATGGGGAAAATATGACTTTTTTTCAGATTCTACGAAAATTTCGATCTATAGTTTACTTTTTCCGGCAAGTTGTTATATAATTCGGGATCAATATTAAATTATCTTTCAAAAAGCTATAAAGCTTCAAAATCGAATAAAACCTTGCCAAGAAATAGCAAATGCCCCAGACCACTTTTGTGCTAAAAAAACTAGCTCATGAAATTTAATGGCATTTTTTTCAACTTTGAGAAATTAATTAAAGTCATAAGTTCTTTTTGGTCTCTATACTTATAAGTACTGAGATATGAAGTATTCTTTTATTACCACGCTGTTAACCTATTGTGCATTGAGACCGAAAATGGGAAATTTTTTTGATAAAATTTTGAAAACTCCTTTTTCAAGTTTTAAAAAATTTTCTTAAACAAAATTTAAAAAATTGGATCTAAAACTTTAAGGTTAAATACATGTTGCAGATTAACTGTGTGAATTTTTAAGTAAATCCTAATGCCAGAATTTTTTTGACAAGGATTTTATTTTTGGGGATTTCAAGAGAAATGGGATTTTAGAAAAATATTCTGTAAATGTACTCTTTCTAAATACTTTGTATCAAAAATTATTCACTTTTCTACTTTTAAATGTTATATATGGATTATTTTGATCCCAGGAGCACTGAAGGGTTAAATAAATAAAAATTTATCGAATTATTTTTCTTAAATTCTAAATAGTGGTTTCATCGAGTTTAATAGAAAACCAGTTTTCGGTAATTTTTATTTCAAAATATCTTAAAATCCAAAGTTGACCTTGGCAAATAATGGGTTAACGTTCTCGAATTTATCCCAAATTTTAGAATGGAAGGTCTATACATTTGGTTATTATATTTCCAGCGTCGCATCTAAAATTTCAACAGCACTTACAAAACATTTGAATTTTTTGAATAAATTGTCTTTTATTAGCTTGGGTTCATATGTGACCCCAATTCCAAAAGGGTTAATGGGGTCGTGTTACTTTTTTCCTAAACCCTAGGCTATTAAGATAAAATATAACAAACTTGATTGTTATTTCGACCTTTTTGTTGTAATTTTTAGATAAAAATAGTTAAGCTTGAGGCCATTGGTTCTTATAATTCAATTCTTCATTTCATCCAATACTTCGCTATCAATTAGATAGCATCTTCAGGAATCTAAATTCATATATATAACATAAAAACATTTTAACATAATGTAACTCAAAGAACAATAATAACAAAACTTACGAGTAACAATAATTAACTTAATACATGTACGTCATAACGTTTATACATTCAATATTGCACTAAATAAATTTTTTGTTTATGATGTGACGAGAGCTGTGAGCGCACTTGTCGGTGTCGGTTTTCGGTTCTCTCTCGGTATGTTTATAATATGTAACATTTCAAGTGTGTATCGTTTATTATATTTATCCTCTCTTTGTTAAATCTCTACGTCATCCAAGTTTGGTAAATGTTTGTATTCTGCCCAATGGGCCATAAGTGCCGTTTTTTTGTGTCAATAATTAATTTCTATTTCTTAGATCCGATCTGTGTCCTGATAGTCTTGTTATACCCTATACCACTATGTGGTTTGGGTATAATGACTTTGTGCTGCTGTTTGTAACAACCAAAAATATTTGACCCAGACCCATCTTTAATTATACCGATCGAATCAGAATCACTTTTTGAGTTGATTTAACAATGTCCGTCCGTCCGTCCGTCCGTCCGTCTGTGTGTCCATGTAAACCTTGTAATCAAACTGCAGGTCGCAAATATGAATATATTTCGATGAAATTTGGTATATGACCTTTTATTAGCCATGGGATCAACGCTATTGAAATTGGTGAGAATCGGTCCATGTTCAGACCTAGCCCCCATACAAATTACCCTTATGAAATCGACATAAATTGCCATAAGATCCAAATTGTCATATAGATCTTACTCAAATTGGGTTTATATGCGTTCATTACATCCACTAATGAGTAGTCCAAAAATGCTCCCTTTGGCCCCATATAGAGCTGCTTCCCGATATTCAATTAAATCTATTAAAAAACAAAAATATTGCACTGATTCTTCTCAAATTTTGTTTGTATATGTTTTTGCAAAATACAAGAGACGTTACCAACCATGGTCAGGATCGGTCCATTTTTGGACCTAGTCCCCATATAGATATAGCATCCGATATGAACTTTTTCAAAAATTTTTCAAATTTGGTTTTTGCTTATTTTCTATGTCCAGTTAGTTGGGCCTAAGAGATAGGGTTTCTAAACGCATGGTATAGGGTATCGTATAGTCGGTCTAGACCGACTATAATTTTCTTACTTGTTATACCCTATACCACTATGTGGTTTGGGTATAATGACTTTGTGCTGCTGTTTGTAACAACCAATAATATTTGACCTACACCCATCTTTAATTATACCGATCGAATCAGAATCACTATCTGATTCGATTAAACGATGTCCGTCCGTCCGTCCGTCCGTCTGTGTGTCCATGTAAAGCTTGTAATCAAACTGCAGGTCGCAAATATGAAAATATTTTGATGAAATTTGGTATTTGATCTTTAATCGGCCATGGGATGAACGCTATTGAAATTGGTGAGAATCGGTCCATGTTCAGACCTAGCCCCCATACAAATGACCCCTATGAAATCGACATAAATTGCCATAAGATCCAAATTGTCATATAGATCTTACTCAAATTGGGTTTGTATGCGTTTATTACATCCATTAATGAGTAGTCTAAAAATGATCCCTGGGACAACTGTTAGTCATAGGCCCCACATAGAGCTGCTTCCCGATCTTCACTTAAATCTATCAAAAAACAAAAATATTGCACTGATTCTTCTCAAATTTTGTTTGTATATATTTTTGCAAGATACAAGAGACTTTACCTAACATGGTCAGGATCGGTCCATTTTTGGGCCTAGTCCCCATATAGGTATAGCATCAGATATGAACTTTTTCATATCTGCAGCCGAAAAAATTAATAAAAATCCCACTCAAATTTGGTTTATGCTTATTTTCTATATCCACTTAGTTGGGCCTAAGAGATAGGGTCTCTAAACGCATGGTATAGGGTATCATATAGTCGGTCTCGACCGACTATAATTTTCTTACTTGTTTTTAATTTGTTTTTTGTTGTCCCAACATATACTTGTTTGCATATGTTGTTCTTGTCACCAGCGCAGTTTATTTTATAAATTACGTTGGAATTTTCCATTTTTTCGTGTTTACTTTTTGTATTCGAAAACAGTTGTCTTAATGTGTTTGTGGTCGTTGGTGCCACTTTAAATTTTTGGGTGTTATATAATTTTGATTTTGATATTCTTTCCGAAATTATTGGTACATATGTCATCGATTTGTATATATTTGATGTTTCACCTCGTCTAGTTGTCCGGTTTTGCTGGTTTTTAAAAAGGCTATTAATAATTTTTGTAGGAAAAGCATTTCTCTTAAGTATTTCCTTTAGTTTAAATATGTTCTTTCTATGAAAATCTGGATCGCTACTAGAAAGTACTGTTTTTAATAAGTTGTTGGCCGTATTCATAATAATACTTTTTGGTTGGCATGAGTAGAAATTAATTATTCTTCCAGATGATAATAATACTTTTTGGTTGGCATGAGTAGAAATTAATTATTCTTCCAGATGATGTGGGTTTCTGATACCAGTCTATTTTAATTTTTCCATCCTTCCTTATAACTAACGTATCCAGGTATGGTAGTTTTCCCTTATCCTCCTCTTCAGCCGTAAATTTAATTTGTCCGCGAAAACTGTTCAACTGGTCTAACGTCTTTTTTATTGCACTTGTTTTTACAATCACAAAAAGGTCGTCAACATATTTGGTTAGAAGTCTTGGTTTTTCCTCCATTTTATCCATACAGGTTTTTAAAAGATCCTCCATAACAATATCTGCTACGATGGGTGATGCTGGTGATCCCATAGGTAGACCTTTGTGTTGTGTGTATAATTTATCTTTATATTTAAAATACCGTGAGTCTTTGGGTATTGTTGTGTGCTTTTTTATTTCCTCCCATTTATCCTTAATTACATTGATTGCGTATTCTACTGGTATACATGGGAATAAGGATATTACGATATTATGTTTCGTAATCATATATATTACTATTATTAATCTTATTCCTAAATTGCACAGCATCCCTTATATTATATTCTGAATCTTCCGTATGCTTTTTCAGAATGTTAGTCAAAAGTTTACATAACCCACTAGACGGTGAGTTATCTGATGCACAGATTGGTCTAAGTGGGAATCCATCCTTATGGATCTTTGGGAGTCCATATATTCTGGGTGCTAATGCCGCGTCATTTTTAAGGCTCTTTTTTTCTATCACAGAAATACTATTGCACTTATATAATTCATCGACCAGTTCACTGTTCGTTCTCTGTAATGATGATGTAGGGTCTTTGTTTATCCTCCTATACGTCATCATATCATTCAGGATGTTATTCATTCTACTTTCATATTCCAATTTTTCCATCGCAACAGTTACATTCCCTTTGTCGGCATTCAATATTAAAATATTTCTATTTTTGTGCAAAAAATTTTTGGTTTGACCCACTGTGGTTAATATAAAGCGCTCCCTCCTACTTAGATTTTGTTTGTTTATATGATTCTCTAGCATAGATGTAAATTTAGTTCTCGCTACTTCTTGTTCTTCCTTGTCCTCTAGCGTTTGAATACAATCTTCTCCGTCGGCAATTAGTTTAAATAAGGGGAATTGTTTTTTGTCTGTCGGTATAGCATGTTTTTGGCCCAACGAGAGTAGCCACTGTATATCTTCGTGTATTTCGGTATTTGTCAAATTGGTAAACCATTTGTATAATATTCAGTTCATTTCTCTGTTTGTTTCTCAAAGCTTCAAATTTCTTTCTGTGTTTATTTTTTATTTCTATATTTGTTTTTTCGGATATTGTTTTTTCATTTGTCCAAAACTGTTCTTGTTCTACTGCTGTTAAATGATTGTTAATTTTGGTTTTTATTTTTTCTATTATCGCTTCATTACATTTTGAAATTTCATGTTTTTGTTTTAGGTTTAAGTTTAATATTTTCCTATGAAAATTTTCCAAAATTCTGTCTAGGGAACTGTAAATTTTGTTGTGCAATATTTAATTGGTTTCAAAAAACGGCACTTATGGCCCATTGTGCAGAATACGAACATTTACCAAACTTGGATGACGTAGAGATTTTACAAAAAGAGGGTAAATATAACAAACGATACACACTTGAAATGTTACATATTATCAAGGTTCAGAAAATACACACATGAAACACACAATGTTCTGTTCAAAAGCAGCCAACACATATCTTTCTTTTCATATCAATTATGTGCGTTTCTAAATTTTCTAAGGTGCCCAACACAACCATGACTGTGTTCGTTTTAATATTTCGTTATTTACACGAACATTTTTGTATCACGTACTTTTTGTTTCAATCACACATAAAGCACACATTTTTGAGTGTTGCTTTATTTGAAGTTCATGTTCTGGTACGTGTACTGGAAAAAAAAACAAAACATGTACAATAAATAGGTTCGAGTTCAGTTATATTTTAAATCGTGTTGTGGCTCGTGTAGTAAGAAAAAACAGAACATGTACAATAAACAGGTTCGAGTGCAGTTATATTTTAAGTCGTGTTTAAAACATGTACAATAAACAGGTTCGAGTGCAGTTATATTTTAAGTCGTGTTTAAAATATAACTGAACTCGAACCAGTTTATTGTACAGTCGTGTTTAAAACATGTACAATAAACAGGTTCGAGTGCAGTTATATTTTAAGTCGTGTTTAAAATATAACTGAACTCGAACCTGTTTATTGTACATGTTCTGTTTTTTCTTACTACACGAGCCACAACACGACTTAAAATATAACTGAACTCGAACCTGTTTATTGTACATGTTTTGTTTTTTTTTTCAGTACACGTACCAGAACATGAACTTCAAATAAAGCAACACTCAAAAATGTGTGATTGAAACAAAAAGTACGTGATACAAAAATGTTCGTGTAAATAACGAAATATTAAAACGAACACAGTCATGGTTGTGTTGGGCATAGAAGAAAATTTAAAAACAAACATAATTGATATGAAAATAAAAATATGTGTGTGTTGGTCTAAGTTATGTTTGTTTACATATATGTACGAGTTTTTTATTCAGTGTGTGTTTTTTTCCGAACTCTGCATAGTATAAACATCCCGAGAGAGAACCGAATGAATTATAAAACGGACACCCATAATTGCGCTCAAAGCTATCGTCACATCATAAACAAAAAATTGATTTAGTGCAGTGATGGCCACAAAGAGCAATGAGAATGTATTAGTTATGTTACAAAAAAAGGCGATGTATTGGTACTATGCACTGAACAAAATCACTTTAAATGAAAAATGAAATGAAATGAAAAAATTCTTTTTATACCCTCCACTCCAGTGTGCAGAGGGTATATATAAGTTTGTCATTCCGTTTGTATTAATTAGAAAAAAAAATCTGGACCCCATAAAATATATATATTTGTGATCCTTATAACAAGCGGAGTTGATATAGCGATGTCCGTCTGTCCGGCTGTCCGTCTGTGGAAATCACGATGACGGCTTCAATCGGGCAACTAGGTTGATCGTTGGTATAAACAATGATTCAGTAACATCCTGAAAAGTTTGCTATTTAAAATCGTCCAAATCGGTTTATCTGGTGCCCAGTAATTGAACGATGGAGTTAAAAAAGTCTTGAAAAAATATGATTTGACTATGTTGTTCTTGTCACGATAACGTTCTCAATAGGACAGCTAGGGACCTTGTTGTTAGTGAGAATGATACACCAACATCACGAGAAGGTTTCTGTTTTTTAAATCGTGACAATAGCTTTCATAGGTGCCGAGAAATCACTGAAAAGGTAAAAAAAATATGATGTTTTCCTATATTGTTATTCTAAATTTTGTATTTTCTCACAGCTGTACTTGTTGTTTTTATGGTCTTTGTTGTAGTAATATAAAAATACACCAATATCAACATTTTATGGTGTAATATTTAAGTTAATTAATTAATAGAAGAAACTATATAAAATCAATATCAATATTCTGCGATTTTTATAAGATCACAAAATATTACAAATTGATACATACAGACTACTGTTGCAAATATCAAAATACTATAAATAACATTCATATATTCTGTATATGTATTTCGATAATAAGCGCATATTAAAAATAATAAAATATAAATTATTTTATTTATACAAAATATTGCAATTTTTAGGGTTGCAAAAAATAGTATGATTTTAAGGGTTCTACTTTTAGTACATACTTGCATTCAAAAGTAGTATTGAAACCATAAAATTCTACCCTGTTAAAAATTGGTGTTTAAAAAAAAATTTTTTTCTTAGATCATAATAATATAATGTCAATAATATTTAATTATAATACATTTTTAAAATTTATTATTTAATGTTTGGCGCAGGCAAACACCATTCCCGGACTACCGAGAATTTAATACACGATTTATTCCGCATTAGGAATAATCGCGGAGCTCAGCTCAATCAAAGTGCAATGATTAAGCCTCGCTCTGAGAAACAAGTGTTCATGCTTCCCTTTGCACAAACGTCATTCCCAACTACCAAAAATTGTAGGCACGAGCTATCCACATCAGGAATAGTCGCGGGCCCAACTCAATCAAAGTGCAATGATTAAGCTTCGCCCTGGGAAGCATATATTCATTTCTTAGCACAAACCGAACTTCTTATGGCACATTAAAAATAAACTAATTGAGAAGTACAATTCATCATTACGCTGTATTATAATACTATATTCTTATTTTACTACTAGCTAGTAAACGAAGTAATCGTATCATTGTAAACGAAATAGAATTGAAATTGTGTGCAGATTTGTTTTACTTAAAAAACTGTTTCTACAGATAGTGAATAAAATCCCAGTAAACATTTTATGCAATAAGTGATCATGTGGAGTCTTTATTGACTCCTCTGTGCTATTAAAACAGTCATAAATGCGCTCTTTTGCTGATCACAAAATATTCTTTTGTTGGGAGGAAATATTACCTTACCCCCGACTCATCTTGAGAACCTTTTTTATCCAATTTTCTGATTAATTTCGACTTATTTTTGAGTCATATTTAATGTCATTTTTCTATAAATCACTTTTTAAGCGTAAGCAAAAATCATTTCTTAATCTTTTTCTAATACCGCATGTGATTAATCAGTTTTTAATCATCAAAAGTGCTCGAAGAAGACACAGTAAGATGATTTTTGTTAAAACAATCTTCGAAATGATTACTGGGATATCGTATATTTTTGTTTACACACACATATACATAATGGCACCAGTTAGCCGAACTCTCTCATGAAACACATAGACGACAGCGGCTACACGACTACAGCCTGTCAAAAATAAAATACACACGTTTATATGAAAACGATTATTTTGACACCAACACAGCTACACGACTACATGACCACTTTTGCTGCTGTAGTCAACTTAGGCTAATTTCTGTTTTTGTTGGCTACAAAATAAAAATAGTGTTGACAATATAACAAAATATGTAAAAGATATTAGTGCTATGAAATATTTTATTTTGTTGAAAAAATTAATCGCAAAATGAAATGTTATAATAATTCTATTAATAAGTAAATTTATTTATTTATTTTTACGTTATAATAATGCATTATAAATAAGTAATATATTTAAGACAATTTTATATAGAATCATACATGTTTTTCTATTTTAATAAAGTTAAAAAAAAATATAATTGGCACTACTGAAATAAAAATGATTTTGTATAAAAACAGCTGTTTATATTGTTGTTATATGTTGCTGTCGTTTTCAAAAAAATTATGTAGTTGACTACACGACTACAATTGTAGCCAGTAGCATTTGTATCCGTGTGTTTGTGTAGCCTCTGTCGTCTATGTGTTTCATGCATAAGTAACAATTTCATGAAAGCTTTCTTATGACAGCTTTTTAACAAAACAGATATACGTCGCATTGTTTTGTGAAATCTTACATTGTTTTTTAATAGGTACCAGTGATGCCAAGAGATTTTTACAGAAATCTCTACGCTAATGAAAAAAAATCCCTTTTTTTCCCTACACCCAATTTTTTCTCTCTACATTTTTCCCACACTACTTTTTTCAATTTTTCAAAAAAAAATTATTTTTAATTTGTTAATTTTCAATTTCAATAATGCAAAAATAACATAAAAACGAAAAAAATATCATAAAAAATAAGATAAGAATATCATTAGAATTACATAAAAACAATATAAAAAATCAACAGATATTATAAAAAAAATATTTTTACTATTCTGTATAATTCATCTTTTATATGGCTAGATGTGCATTTAAAATTTACACAATTAATTAAAATGGCTTGCAAATGGGATCTTATAACGTAAACAGAATTTTGGTTGTTGGTTTTAAAAGATATTTTTTTAAGACATTGGTTATTAGCATGTATACTTAGATCTGATTTATCGCAATTTGCATCTGTATTTAAAGTCGTCATCTTTGACCTGTTCTATCCCATTAGCTTCTCGTCTCTCAACTAACTTGAGTAAAACCTTTGTTTTCTGTATTTCTTTGATGTGTTTTCAGCATCATCGAAAAACGAATCGGACATTTTTCTAAAATCAATTATGTTTGCATTTATAATATTTTAATATTCTTTTTATTTACAAACTTTTTTTACATATGTACTGTTCCTTTTTTTATCCATATCAAATTCCTCATGTCTGTCAAAATTGTCTTTTACATACGATTCATAATTTTTGCTATCACACGTGCATATGTATTTCCGTATGACATAACCTCTAAGTGTAAACAACAGCTGATTTAATTTGTGAATTTACAAAAATTTATTGTTAAAAAAAAGGTTATATATTTTTTAATTGTTAATACTAAACAATTTATTTTTCTTTCAATATTAATCTTTAAAATATACTCTGTTTTTCTTTCGCCACAAGCAATGTTGTATTTTCATGTTTGTCATGCAAAAATAGAACCTGTTCTAATTGAAAAATGTACATGTGACTTTCTTCATGTATTGTACATAAACAATGTTTCATATGTATCACACGATGTGTACAACTTTTGTTGTGGGAAAATTTGACAGTACATATGTAAAAAACACATCATGTAATAGCACCTTTAATATAATCGAAGAGATCTACAAAGATGGCGTACTTATGTATGTATTAACAAGTAAGAGTGTTAAATTCGGCTGTGCCGAATCTTTGATACCCTCCACCTCGGTTTGAGTCTTGATAATAAATGTAAATGAAAAAGTAAACAATTTGTTAAACTTACTACCAAATTATTTCAGCAAATTCTTTGGGTTGGTTTTCTTCTTTTCTATTATTTCGGATTTATTTCGGTGTTTGCTTTTTGGTCATCGTGGTTGCTGATCGGCATGCATTTTGGTTATATACCTATATGCATGCGTTTCCGGTTATATGACATAACTTCTCGTTTAATTTAGTTTTTGCTAATTAAATAGCTCGCCCTAACCTCCATTGCAAAGGTAATGGTTGTGTAGAGTGGCTATATGCATTAAATCGTGCTAATTGGAGATGGCTGTATAGTTTCTTTTAACTGGCCAAATATTTCTTCATTGTGGCCATATAGGTCGGATGGAGTAACAAAATAATAACCAAAAAAAAAAGCTCTCTCAACTTTTTTTTTAAAATATTGCCATATTTTGAAAACATAGGGAATAAATTTATAATAATAAATAATCAAATTAGGGATGAAAAACGCAAAAAACGAAAAGTCCCAAACATTTTAAATAAAATAATTTAATGTTATCTTTATTTTCTGAAAAACTTCGTATTTGACAGGATGATTTTATGTTTATGTTTAATATCTTTATTTTTTTTTACTAATATTTCTGTTTATTTATTTGAAAATGAAATAATGAATTGAATATGCTATTTAATTTTTTTATTTATATAAAAAAGTTTTTTAATTAAAGCAAAATATTTTCACTATTTCATGATTTTTATTTATGTATGACGACATTTCAACCTAAAAATTTAAGTTTTTATCGATTGGATAAACAACACAAAAATGGTTGTCGTTTAGATAACAACAACAGCTGACTTTAACAATAGCGAATATCGTTTCAAAATTTTACTGATAATTTTGCAATTTTCTTTTTTTTTACAATTCGACTATCGTTAAAAGAAGTTACTGAATCGCGGTACTGAAAAGTTATTAATATCTCCTGAATGGCAATATTTTTTTTAAATGTAAACATTTTTAAATGTAAAGATATTTCTAAATTTAAAATTATTATTTCCGACGTTTTGATATGATTTACTGAAACTCAATTAATATTTTCTAATTTATAATTGGAAATTTTATTTTCAGTTTTTATTATAATTGATATTTTCTTAAATTTGAATGGAAAATTTAAAAAGTGAAATTTTATATTTATGTGAATAATAATGCTTTATTAATTATAAACAATTTTTAAAAATTAGATGTAATCGCAATCAGATATTTTATAGGTAAAGCAGAATAATAATTCTATATAACTATGTAGAACTGTTTTGTAAGCAAAAAACTCATTGACGAACTCGGTAACTCTATTTTGTAGAGACAACAAAAAGTTAACCCCCCAATCTCACATCACACTGAAATTGTAAAATCGTTGTGTACGTATTATCAACGAAAAATTGTTCGAATTAGTCGAATCCATCGCCATTAATTTTTATGCTCAAACATCTGACTGCAATCTCATTTTTAAAATGTTGTCGAAGCGTAAACTTGAAAAAATTTGTATACTTCTCTCTCTTATTTTATTTTAAGTAGAGTTACCAAGTTTATTATACAGGCACATGTTTGAGGGAAAATGTTTACATTTATTATTATTAGTATTATTTTAATAATAGTTAATAATATTTATGCTCTATAATTAACAAACTTGCGTTTTTGTATGCGCATTTCAAAAAATAAATCATTATAATAGATTTAACAAGTTAAAACTTTAATTACAATTTTACAGAATCCAGTAAATTTGCATTAAATTTATAACAGGGTAACATTAATCATCGTTAGTGTCTGCCACTATTCGCACGAAAAATTTGGTGCCATTAGTGTGACCACTGCGGAAAATGTGTGTGTATTAGTAAAAAAAAATGTGAGTGTATTGAGTTTTTCGAACTTGCAGTGTGATGTGAGATTGGTGGGTAATATGCCAAACTTATGTTCATATTTGTAAAAGAATAATGAAAAAACGTATGAAATAAAAGACCAACCCGTGTATACTCTTAACATTGTTCTGTATGATATCTAGTTGAAAATATTAACATTCATGTTAAAATAGAAATAACTATTGCAAAGCTAATTAGAACAAACAAAAATTATGGCGGCATCTACTGTGGCATAGTCACGCTGAGCAAAATGAAGTGACACTCTGTTATACAAAAGAAATGTATTTTCCCCACAACAAAATACTGCAGAATTTTATGTAAATAAAATAACCGATTTATTTCTAACATGCAGTTACTATGAATATACATACATACATATATATAATATATGTACATTATTTGTATTATTTAATATGTGTATGTATTTAAATATTACACACAAAAAATACAACATCAAACGTTATTTTTGTGTTTTTCTCTTTAAATAAATTAATACATAAATTTTTTTGCTAAATTTACATTTGGGCAATTCACAACAGGTGTTGTATATTGTATGTTGTATTGAAATACACAATACAATCATTTGTTGTGAACACTCAGTTGTATTTTCATATTGTAAAACGCTTTCTTTAGTAATTTTCGATCCAACGAGGAAAGATCGCTTCGTCGCTTCTGCTATTTTGTATAAGAGAAAACACTTGTCAGTGTTTGCTTTTTGGTCGTGATATATACCCTGGAGTTTTAGTTACGTACCTCTTGCATTTTAATTTATAATGAAAGAAAAAAATGTTAAATGTTTTGGTTGGTACTGAAAGAGAAAATACATACTAAAAATATAAACATTAATTTTTATATAAATAAACTTATCGATGTATTTGCGTTATTTGCCATATTTTATTTTATAATTATTTATGCTGATAATATTCTATGTATTTGTTTTTTCTTTTTCATAAAAACTGGCATTCACTTGGAACTGATATGTTATGATACAATATACAACATTTACTAAACATAGCAAATGAAGTTGGATCGTGTATCAGATTTTTCAGTGATAATTACCAACAACAATTTTACACTATTGTAAAGTGATACACGATACAAGAGATACAACGATACATTACCCATTGTGAATTGCCCAATTGTTTTTTTTATTAACAACTAGGTATTTTAGCATTATTTGCTTTAGATGTTGGTGAATTTTTACTCCCTTTATATTAACTCGTAGTGTCTGCTTGTCGAAAAAATTTTGGATCGATTTTAACCACTTTCCCGTAACCCAATCGATCTGAAATTTTGCAGGCAGGCTTGTGGCAATGACAGAAATGATCTAACATATTTTTTTAGTGATGCCAAAACAATGGAAACTTTTAAATTTTTCTACCAGAGTTGATAAAAAAATGTACAAAGGGTTTGTTTTT
Organism: Cordilura impudica; assembly: GCA_963682025.1. Classification (NCBI taxonomy): domain Eukaryota; kingdom Metazoa; phylum Arthropoda; class Insecta; order Diptera; family Scathophagidae; genus Cordilura; species Cordilura impudica. Next base: position 111,654,382 of record OY821521.1, read on the forward strand.
GTTATATTATTACCATAACGACCACAAAAACAACAAGTCCAGCTATGAAAACAATGCAACATTTAGAATAACAACAAGAACAATATAGAAATATCATGTTTTTCATTTTTTTTTTTACTTTTTCAGAGATTTCCCTGGACCTGTTCCACCGATTTTAATGATTTTTGAAGTAGAAATCTTTCCATGAATTTGGTGAATCATTCTCACTAAAAATGATCACTGTAGCTGCACTATTGAGGGCGTGATCGTGACAAGAACAACATAGAAAATTATTTTTTTTTCAAGACTTTTTTAGTTCTTCATTCAAATCGCGGGCCCTAATCGACCGATTTGGACGATTTTAAATAGCAAACTTCTCAGGATGTTAGTGAATCATTTTTATGTCAACGAGTACCCTAGCTGCCGGATTGATGCCGTCATCGTGATTTCCACAGACGGACAGACGGACATCGCTATATCAACTCCGGTTGTTATAAGGATCACAAATATATAAATTTTATGGGGTCCAAAATTTTTTTTCTAATTATTACAAACGGAATGACAAACTTATATATACCCTCTGCACACTGGAGTGGAGGGTATAACAACTCTACAACAGCAACAATGACAGTCATATGTTTTTCAAATAGGAAAAAACTGTTTATGTGTTAGTTTCGGTCATTCCCCAGTATGCATTGAAATATTATTTCTCCAATGTTGGAGAAAAGTTAAGTTCTTAAATTGATGTCAAATGTAATTCTCAACTTGGGTTGAACAATTTTTCTCTTTGTTTGCTTTCAACTTGACATCAAGTTGAGACTTAACATTTTTTCCAATCTTTGAGAAACATTTTTACTCTCAATTGGATATCCAACACATTTCTCCACTTGAGACCAAACATTTATTCAACTTGAATACGATTTGTGTTAAGTCTGAGATATTATTTAAATATGTCATAAATAATAAATTAAATTAAAAAATGCCAAAAAAGTACAAATAAATCATTGATATATTTTTAATTATTTCTGCTTTTTGTCGAATTTTTCAAAAAATGTACAACTAATTAATTCATTTATTTTTAATTCTAGATTTTAAAAAATGTACATAATATGTACATTTAATGTTAAATATGTACATAGTAATGTTAAATATATAATGAAATTAAATTGAAACATTAAAAAAAGTACATTGTTTTCATTTCTAAAATTAGTATAATATTTTTTAATATGGCAATTCCGTACCTTCCATTTGATACCGATTGGAAATATTTCTTTGCTATCAAGTTGAGAATCACAAATTTCTCAATTTGATAACTATGAAAATCGCCATATAAAAAATGTGCCTTTTAAGTTGAGAAGACTATATTCGAACTATTGAGGGCATTTGAGAATTAACGTTGGAGATTTGAAAAATGTATTTGATCTCAAATGCACCTCAAGTTGATAGCAAACAAAAATGTTTATTGGGACATTTATTGTAGGGTCGTTTGCACACACACAAAAAATAGAAAATAAATTGTCAATAAGCAAAGCAAGTGGCTTCGAAATTCGATGATGCCAGTTAATCATTTTTTGTTCACGCGGAATTTATAATTGGAGGAATTTTTCTCTCGAGAAATGTATTTTCCGTGAGAAAGAAATTCCTTGAGAATATTCATAATTGGGATGAATAACTTTTAATTGGAACTTTTTAGTCAGAATAAATCATAATTCTAGTTAGATATTGGTTAATATTTAATTAGAAAAAATATTGTGGTGGCATCTACGCAATTATTGAGGCAGTCACGGAAAAATTAAATGCAAGTCTGTTTTTTTTAATATAAGAAAAATGGATTTTCCCTTTAACAAAATATGGCAGAATTCTTTATAAATGAAATGCAAAGTGGAAAATCAATTTTGTGCTAATTCTTAACAAAATTAATAAAATATATATATGTATTATTATATTTATTAATATTTGTAATTTTATTTGACACAATTTCACACACAGTTTTACAGATCAACTGTTTTAATTAGAAAAAATATTGTGGTGGCATCTACGCAATTATTGAGGCAGTCACGGAAAAATTAAATGCAAGTCTGTTTTTTTTAATATAACAAAAATGGATTTTCCCTTTAACAAAATATGGCAGAATTCTTTATAAATGAAATGCAAAATGGAAAATCAATTTTGTGCTAATTCTTAACAAAATTAATAATATATATATATATATACATATTATTATATTTATTAATATTTGTAATTTTATTTGACACAATTTCACACACAGTTTTACAGATCAACTGTTTTCAACTGATTTAGAAGTTTTCTGTTTTTGAAACAGTAGTGCCAATTTGTAACATTTTGTGATGTAATGAAAATCGCAGAATAATAAGTTAATACACAATAAAAAATATTAAATTTTTAAGTTTTATATACATATTGCAATAAAAAAAACTTTGGTAAATTTACATTGAAGATAGTCAGAAATGAATGAGAAAAAATATATAGACATTTTAGAAAAGCACATTTAATGTTAAACTTTATGCACAAAATATATGGGTTTTTGTTGTTTCGAATTTAACTGTGGCTCTAAGTGAAAAGTTTTAGACCGATCGTATATTACATCTTGAGGATCCTCACCTAATATTATCAAATATTTTAAATTCTTTTTAACTCATTTAACCTCATTACGAAAATAGTAAAACAGTAAATATAGAAAATCCACGCACCTCAAAAAATTGTTTTCTATGAAATAAATTAAAGACATTTCATATTATACAATTTTCTTTCAAAAATGTATCAATTATTGCAAATTTGACATATAGTATTTGTACATATATTTGTATAGATTTCGCAGTATGAAAAGAACTATTATTTCTTTATTTAGAATATATGCAAGTATTGCTCGCAAAAAAATGCAACATCATGAATGAAACACATAGACGACTGCTGGCAGCAGCATTTGTAGTCGTATAGTCAGCTACTTGATTTTTCTGAATACGACAGCAACATATAATACAAATGCATTTTTATTTAAATATACAATTACTTTTACTTATTTAAAATGCATTAGTACAAAGTAAAAATAAATAAATTAGTTTAACGCCTTTTGATTATTAATGGAATTATAGCCTTTCATTTTGCGATTTTTTTTTTAAACAAAATAAAATATTTCATAGCACTAACTTCTTTTACATATTTTGTTATATTGTCAACACTATTTTTGTTTTGTAGCCAACAAAACACACTTGCAGTTTTTTTTTTCTATTTGAAGAACATATGACCTCCATTTTGTTTCGTTAACTCTTTTGTATTAAAGCACCTCCAATATATGTATCCATTTTAGTTTGCAAATTCAGTATATTTATAATTTATTACTTACAGCAAAAAATAATAGAAACAATTTTATCAGTTATGCTTACGAAACTATATAAATAGACTTGAAGTTGGCTGCAAAAGCAGTAGCCTGTGTAAAGAACAAGTTAGCGACATGTAACTGTTACGTAACGTGTAAGCCTTTTTTTCACATGAAACGTATTGGGACGTTCCGGTTACGTTCGGTAACTGTTTTAAATGATTTTCATGTAAAAAAAAACAACTGACTCGTTACGGTTACGGTTAGAAAACATTGACCTTTTATATGTATTATAATGCTATGAATGCATTTATCTTTATTTTATTTTATTTATATATTCTTTTTTTTTTGTATTGTATATTATTTTTTTTTATTATTATTACTATTTCATTTAATTATTTTTTTCTTTAAATAAATTAATACATAAAAATTTGTTTTTTAAATTATTGGTGAACTTTTACTCCCTTTACTTACTGCCTTTATATTAACTGGTAGTGTCTGCTTGTCGACAAAATTTTGGATCGATTTTTAGCCCCTTTCCCGTGAGCCAATCGATCTGAAATTTTGCATGCAGGCTCGTGGCAATGACAGAAATGATCTAACAAATTTTTTAGTGATGCCAAAACAATGGAAACTTTTAAAATTTTCTACCAGAGTTCACAAAAAAATGTACAAAGGGTTTGTTTTTATTATATTATTACCACAACGACCACAAAAACAACAAGTCCAGCTATGACAACAATGCAACATTTAGAATAACAACAGGAACAATATGGAAACATCATGTTTTTCATTTTTTTTTTTAATTTTTCATAGATTTACCTGGACCTGTTCCACCGATTTTAATGATTTTTGAAGTAGAAATCTTCCCATGAAGCTGGCCGATTGATGCCGTCATCGTGATTTCCACAGACGGACAGACGGACAGACGGACATCGCTATATCAACTCCGGTTGTTATAAGGATCACAAATATATATATTTTATGGGGTCCAAATTTTTTTTCTAATTATTAAAAACGGAATGACAAACTTATATATACCCTCTGCACACTGGAGTGGAGGGTATAAAAAAAAATGCACAAAACAAGTAAACTGCACAAAAGTGTTTTTTACTTGTCATTCTTATTAAAGAAGCCACGTATTTACTATCTCCATATTATAGAGTTATTACCAGATTTAAAAAAGATAGATATTTTTAATTTTAAAGTTTAAAATTGAAACGTATATAATATTAAGTTGTTAAAAAAAAATTTTTCAAAAAATCCCTACAATTCCACAAAAGTAAGAAATCTTTTGCATTAAACACATAGACGCAAATCCATTTATCGATGCGTTACAAATGGAATGTCATAATAAGATCGAAAAAATAAAACTGATTAACGCTAGTGCTTTTAAAATATAAGACATGGTCAAGTATTCCGAAAAAGATCTGAAATTTAAAAATATATTTTGTTTAATATCTTCTATTGACTTTAAAATTGTTAAACGTAAATGCTGAAAATTCAGAGTATTTGTTGTAATAAATTACTAAATTGATCAAATTGTTTACATTTTCAAATATTTTATCTAAATTTGTTACAAATAGTGCAAGAAAACCTAGGTGGATGGTATCAAAGATTCGGCATAGCCGAATTTTACACTCCTACTTGTTTTGTTTTGTTTTTTCGCACTTTATTTTTCAACAGAATTTCTTGTAATTCTTGTATTTGTTGTCGGTCGCCCATAGTTCCCTAGTTACGTGCCGTAAATAAAAATAAAATAAATTAAATACTAATAAATAAATAAATAAGTAAATAAAATAAATAAAAAGCGTAAATCAAAATATGAATTCAACTATGGATGAACATTTTTTATATTTTTTGAATTTTTTTTGATTTTTTTTGAATTTGAATTTTTTGAATTTTTATTTCTAATAAAAAGTTAAGTCATGTGTGAATGATTTAACATCGTCTAAATGAAATGAAGGCACTCAGCTTTATTAAATATATTTAATGTAAATAAAAATTTTTTTCCCACTCTACTTTCCACATTTCAAATTAATAATAAAAAATTTTTACACACCAAAAAATAATTCGCTGTGTACTAAAAATGCTGAAAAAGAGAATCATAAAACCACTCAGTTGGGCTGTTTTTTTATTATTTCCAATTTCAAGCGTGTGTTTTGTTTTTGTTTTTTAACAAAAATAGCGGCCGCAACCTGCTTGTTGTAAATTCGGCATACAACGGAATGAAATTATTATTTCTTATGCTCTTGCAGTTCGGTTTGTTAACATTCGTGTCGTGTATGTGAAAATTCCGAAAAGCAGTCGTTCCCTCGGGGCATTGTGTGAACATCTATGATTTAGTGCAATATTGAATGTATAAACGTTATGACGTACATGTATTAAGTTAATTATTGTTACTCGTAAGTTTTGTTATTGTTCTTTGAGTTACATTATGTTAAAATGTTTATGAATTTAGATTCCTGAAGATGATAGCGAAATATTGGATGAAATAATAAATTCAATTATAAGAACAACAATGGCCACAAGCTTAACTATTTTTATCTAAAAATAAAATATAACATTTAAAAGTAGAAAAGTGATGAATTTTTGACAGAAAGTATTTAGAAAGAGTACACTTACAGAATATTTTAGTAAAATCCCATTTTTCTCGAAATCCGCAAAAATTAAGTCCTTGTCAAAAAAATTCTGGCATCAGGATTTACTTAAAAATTCACACAGTTAATCTGTAACATGTATTTAACAAAACCTTAAAGTTCTAGATCCAATTTTTTAAATTATGTTTAAGAAAATTTTTTAAAACTTGAAAAAGGAGTTTTCAAAATTTTATAAAAAAATTTCCCATTTTCGGTCTCAATCCACAAACAACGTGGTAATAAAAGACTACTTCATATCGTACTTATAAGTATAGAGACCAAAAAGAAATTATGGCTTTAATTAATTTCTCAAAGTTGAAAAAAATGACATCAAATTTCATGAGCTAGTTTTTTTTTAGCACAAAAGTGGTCTGGGGCATTTGGTATTTCTTGGCGAGGTTTTATTGAATTTTGAAGTTTTATAGCTTTTTGAAAGGATAATTTAATACTGATCCCGAATTATATAACAACTTGCCGGAAAAGGTAAGCTATAGAACGAAATTTTCCTAAAATCTGAAAAAAAGTCATATTTTCCCCATATAAACACACTTGAAATTTTCAATCGCGTTGATGCACGACTAAATGTTTTCTAGGGGGTGAGACCGAGAGTTCGAACACTTTTTTTCCCTCCATATAATGAAGGGCCACCCTAATGTACATATATGCAAATATAACACACAAAAATATAACATCTAAAGTTATTTTCGTGTTTTTCTTTAAATAAATTAATACATAAAATTTTGTTTGGTAAACTTACATTGTTTTTTTATTAACAACTAGGTTGTTTAACATTATTTAGTTTAGAGGTTGGTGAATTTTTACTCCCTTTATATCAACTAGTAGTGTCTGCTTGTCGAAAAAAATTTGGATTGATTTTTAACCCCTTTCCCGCAGCTCGCAGCGATGACAAAAATGATCCAACAAATTTTTTAGTGATGTCAAAACAATGGAAACTATAAATATTTTCTATCAGAATTGATAAAAAAATTTTGCAGAGGGTTAGTTTTTATAATATTATTACCAAACGCCCACAAAAAAACAAGTTCAGGTATGACAACAATACAACATTTAGAATAACAATAAGTACGATATAGAAACATCATATTTTTATTTTTTTTTAATTTTTGAACGATTTCCCTGGACCTGTTCCACCGATTTTAATGCTTTTTGAAACAAAAAACTTCCCATGACCTTGGTGAATAATTCTCACTAAAAACTATCACCCCAGCTGTCCTATTGAGGTCGTGATCGTGACAAGAACAACATAGAAAATCATATTTTTCAAGACTTTTCTTAGTTCTTCATTCAGATCTCGGGCCCTATTCAACCGATTTGGAAAGATTTAAAAAGCAAACTTCTCAGAAAGTCAATCAATCATTTTTTATGCAAACGAGCACCCGATTGAAGTTGTAATCGTGATTTCCATAGACGGACAGACGGACATCGCATATAAACTCCGCTTGTTATAAGGATCACAAATATATATTTTATGGGGCACAGATTTTTTTTCTAATTATTACAAACGGAATTTCAAACTTATATATACCCTCTGTTCACTGGGGTGGAGGGTATAAAAATATTGCCATTCTGGAGACATTAAAACTATTTCAGGATAAGAAAACATTAATTTAAATTCAATGAAGTTTAGAAAACCTCAAATGATATTTAAGAATTGCGAACATAAAAATTGTTAGATAAATAATGCGCAATTTGATGAGAATGTTATTTATGTATTATTTTTCACAATTTTTGTGGATGAATATTTGAAGTTTTTCAGAAAACAAAGAAAACAAATTATCTTATTTTAAATTTTTGGGACATCTGGTTTTTTCCCTAATTTGAACCAGTGTTCATGATGACTTCAAAATTTGGCTTCATGGTAAGCAAAGTAAAACCCATAAAATTGAAGTTCGATAATAATTCCCATGTAGTAATATTTGGAGTCAATAAATGAAAATATATTTTATTAACATAATTTAATTCAAAATCAAAAGTTGGCAACACTGGGTTGGATTTGGTATTGTATTGTGTTATTTTGTGTTACCACAAAATCAAAAATTTTAGATTTTTTACTCGCTTGAGTTGCAATTTTGATTTATGTATATCGTTGATCGTCCTGCATGGTCTCATTTTTGATGTGATTCCAAGCGAAAAGGTGTAAAAATGTCGGAAGAAAAGAAAAACGTGTTAAAATTGATAGAAGACATGGTGTTTAGAGCACAAAATTAAATACCAAATTAATGGCTGAAGAGAAAAGCTTCATGCACACATACATGAATTTGACGTCAAGCATTTTGACCGTGTACACTGGCCTTTAATATGTATAAAAAATTATTTTCCAAATATGACAATATTTTAACGAAAAAAATTAAAGAGATTTTTCGCAATGAAAGTTAGGGCGAGCTATTTAATTTTCAAAAACTTTAAATTAAACGAGAAGTTATATCATATAACCGGAAACGCATGCTTATAGGTATATAACCTAAATACATGCCTATCAGCAACCACGATGACCAAAAAGCAAACACCGAAACGTGTTTTCTTTTATCCAAAATACTAGAAAAGACGAAAATGATCTTTCCTCGTTGGAGCGCGAATTACTAATGTGAGAGAGCTTTATAGACCAACTCTTGAAATAAACAAAAATCATCTGTTAAGCGGATCAACCCAAAGAATTTGCTGAAATAATTTGGTATTAAGTTTAATAAATTGTTTTATTTTTCAAATATATTGTTTACATTTATTATCATTACTCAAACCGAGTTGGAGGGTATCAAATATTCGGCGCAGCCGAATTTGTATTGTATTATATTGTATGAAGAGGTATTTGAAGTACTGCGACCAGTGATTTATTGTACTACTCTCTGCTTATAGGTTGTCCCTATAAGATCTCATCCAACCCTGAAGCCCTCAGAAATTCGAGGATGTTGGTTGGTTCTAGTAGTTTTAGTCGCTACCTAGTATTTGGAAAGAGCCGAGGTGCTTTTTTCTCTTATGCATTAACGCTCCACATTCCCCAAGTATGTGCTCTGGTGATTCTGCTTCCTCATCACAGAATCTGCACATGGGGTTTCTACGATTCCTTTCCTGCTCAGATGTTCCCTGAATCTACAGTGACCAGTTAAAATCCCGGTTAGTGTTCTAATTCCGTTCTTCGACAACCCAATGCACGACCCAAATCTCTTATTGTTGCAACCACCCAACAAGAGTTTGGACTGACTTAAGCCCAAGTGTCTCGAGAAAAGTTCCCGTCTAACATAATTCTCATGTTCCCTGAGTACGCCTTCCCATACTCCTTTTTCTATTCCACAAAACGGTTCCGGCCCTATTAATTTTGTGGATGCTCCCCTTCTGGCAAGTTCAGCTTGCTCATAACCTTGAATCCCAATATGTCTCGGGACCCAACAAAGGCTAACCTTGTTGTGTTTACCTAGATCATTTAATTTCCGTAGACAGTCCCATACTAACTTGGAGTCTACTTCATAGGAGCTTAGTGCTCGAATAGCAGCTTGACTATCTGATAGTATGGTTATGTCCCGTCACTTGTACTTCCTATTCAAATTGAATAAAAATTAAAAATTTTTAATTTTTATTTTTAATTTTTAATTTTTAATTTTGAATTTTTAATTTTGAATTTTTAATTTTGAATTTTGAATTTTTAATTTTTAATTTTTAATTTTTAATTTTTAATTTTTAATTTTTAATTTTTAATTTTTAATTTTTAATTTTTAATTTTTAATTTTTAATTTTTAATTTTTAATTTTTAATTTTTAATTTTTAATTTTTAAGTTTTAATTTTTAATTTTTAATTTTTAATTTTTAATTTTTAATTTTTAATTTTTAATTTTTAATTTTTAATTTTTAATTTTTAATTTTTAATTTTGAATTTTGAATTTTTAATTTTTAATTTTTAATTATTAATTTCTAATTTTTAATTTTTAATTTTTAATTTTTAGTTTTTAATTTTTAAAATTTAATTATTAATTTTTAATTTTCAATTTT